>OW796106.1:8134812-9334812 GCA_941860345.1 Chrysodeixis includens | reverse complement strand
CGAGCTGCTCTATTTATTTTGCGCAAACACTGGTGTAAAATAATAAGCTGCGCCAGTTGGGATCGTGAACAAATAAACCTAGAAATGTTTTTAATATTAAACCTATTTTATAAATCCAATTGTGTTTGTTAATCTACGAGTGTCTATTTGAGTGTTTATTTAGTGTTATTTGTATTAACAATTGAATAGACAATTCGATGTCACTACAAATTAAATCATGCGTGTTTTTTGTAAAACCAGAAATTTAAACCAAAATTAAATTGAAAGTTGCAAGTATGTAAGGGATATGAAAGTGAGTGTGATAATTGGAAATATGTCATCATGCGCGTAAACGCTTTAACTGCAAATGAATGGCAATGGGCAATAAACATTAAAGAGCGATCAGTAATAAGAATCAACTTAATCATGAATCACTGCTCAATCGCAGTACCTACATACGTAATAAGTGTTATTCACGTGCAAGAGTTTAGCAAGCTTTATAGTATTTTATGTGTCCCAAAATAATAATAATATATTAAGGAATATTTAGTTGATTATAAATTATTTTTACTATTTCCTATAATACAGCAACATGCCCACAAACAATGATAGAACATTAATAATAGCATTACTCCGGGGTTCACAACACTACTATAGTTTGATGGTATTTTTAACTCAAGTAACGCAAACTAAGTCAGTTGTAACGCGTCAGTTGGTCGCACAAACTCACTCATGTTTGTGTGATAACATGACTACCTAATTAATACACTCAGAGCGTTCTCCTAAAACGGTTAACCCAATTGGCACCGGAATTAACAAGCTTCACAGAGATTACCGAATGTGATATTAATAGAATATTCATTGAAATCAAAGTGTTTTAAGGACACGTTTTCATAAACTAATTGAACTCGTGCAACATGTGTAGGCCGAAATAATGTTGTTAGTTTGTACAGCATGTGGAAATGAAAACAATTATAACATAACATGCTCAATACCGTGAACGTAATTATATGTTCGGCGAAAGCGTTTCTTATGCTTGATAGATTACAATCGAATGTCTGCTATTAGATGCCCATTTAACTAAACTTGTTCCATATAATTTGCGAGGTTCTATACAAAAACATTTTTATGACAAAAACATGACACACCCAATTCCATCCCCCTCGAACACCACCAATCCATTCTCATATTATTTTGATAGTCAGTTATCAGAAGTTGAAACAATAACAAGCGAACTTCAAACATCAAAACGAAGTAAATAAAACAAACGAGCATGCGAAAATGACGTACAGAATTAGCAAATCTAGTTATGAAGAACTGTTCGTCGCGTGCATACGAAACTGCATCCATTGTAATTCAACACGGCACAATAAAGTTGCAGACTTGCGGAGTGAATAACGGAGAAGCTGAGAACTGCCATTGACACTCTAAACAAGTTCCGCCCTAAGTTGCACTACTCCACTACTCCGCTACACACTCGCGAGTTATTCAAGCGAGGAACAACTTAAATGAGACAATAAGTAACTAACTAATTGTTAGAAGTTGAAGAACGTTGGTAGCTCACGTGAAAACAACTAGTGATCCGATGGGAATTTGGCGGCGAACGCGGTGACACATATACGCCGCCACACGTAGAAATCTTCAGTTTCAATATTGATCGAGCATTTGCGGTTGATTGGTCTGATTACGACACGAGCTTAACATTTGTTAGTGCTAGAACCAAGGTAGATTATGGTGGTGCGGGTTTCGTTTCTAAAAAACTTACACAAAATATCAAGCCAGTAATAGTTTCTTCGCAAATTGTCTGAGAACAAATTACAAAAGACGAACACGCGATCTAATTTCACGGTAATGGCGAAATACTTATAGCCATCTAAAAACCGACTATAATGTAATAACATACTGGCGGCCTACGCCGCAGGTTGCGTGTTTTTTCAAGAATTTGTTGTATGGCTACTGGAAAGCTTTCCGTTTTGAAGGTTAAAAATAGGGGATGACTGGACAAGCGAACAATGGGCGCCTTCCGAGCGTTCTCCAAGACTAGCGAACGTGACGTTGACAAACGATGTCTCAGCGGTCGGGACACTTGGACAGGTGATCCTATGCGAACTGTCCATTCATTGTCTGCCTAGATATTTGGTTTAACGAAACTTGGATGGATGGGCTTTACTAATCTTTTATTTATATCTGTAATTTATGCACCAGCTGGCTGACATTACATATATTAATTATGATGCTGTAAAGATGATTTCGATCGTTTTAATTATTAGATTGTTAAACTATACCAAAACTAATCTGTATTATATTTATTGGCTCGTTTTGAGTTTTAATTACGAGAGAGGACAACACTTCAGACTTCATGAAAGCAACATCTTTAATAACACTTTAATATTCTAAAGAGTAGAACAAGTAAATAATGAAGACAATTAATCAAGCTGTTATTAGTCCCGCACTGAGGACAAGGAAATCCTCTGAAATCCGTAAATTATCATTAATAATAATGAATTACTATGATTGATGGGATACTTCGTCAACGGCGAGGTAAGTAAGTCTTTCCCCAAGGGCTAGAAACTCAAACAGCGAGCCAGCCAACTGAAAACGGCAATCAACTGGAGTACACAATGCGTTGTCAACAATATTTATGTTTTCCTCGTCACGGAATCATTCAATTTCACCACAAAGCGTAATCTCGAGCAGATTCGCAGACGACGCCAGTTTCGACAGAGTTTACATAATAGTCACACGCGGGGAGAAAGCGAATCAGACTTAACCCGTGGTCTGATTTTCTGTAACGTCATACAAAAAGCATTTAGCTGACGTCTGAGGTTTAAGAAATAGAAACAATCTGCTTTCGTTAACAGTATAACATAACACTCACGCATGACTGCTATAACATTAATAAATAGTGGTCATAAATAATGTCTTGAAGTATTTGTAAGTAATGAGTATACCTCGATTACTATCGGGTAATGAACTAGGTCTGCAATTACTGCTTGAAGTTATTACCAGGCAACATTGTCATTTTACTGAGGCTATAATAATTTGTCATAATTAGCTGTTAGTTTTATGTTCTGAATATGAAACTTTAACTTAAACATGGCGAGAAACTGCCCAGGATCGACACAAGTGGCGCTCTCTCGTATCGGAGGCCAAGACTCATTTTGGGTCACTGAGCCAACGGAGTAAGTAAGTAAGTAAACATACTCGCAAATATGTTGAAGATAATATTACGCATTAAACTTTTACTACAGTAAAATGCAGAAAGATAAAATTAAATTCCCAGTCAGGCATTTAAATCCATTACTGGAATCGGACTAACAATTCTCAGCACATTTGTATTCAACATCTCAAAGTCGAAATGTTTCTTATCACAGTGAGTAGTGAAATCGAGCGTGTGTAAAATATTCGGGTGGAGAAACTTCACCACATTACTCGATAATTGATAAAGTTTCTCATATAACGTGAGTGTGGCTGTGAGGGAAATATCGGTAAAACTGCTGGCCCCAGACTCGGGCCACGTTTGACTTCCGACAGAGTTAAACGAGCTTAATCGTTCGTCCTGTGGACTGCTGATTACACACTGCTATTACAAATTGCTCATCACAAACTGACTATTACCAACTATGCTGAAGTTAGTATGTACACAATCTTAAACGTTTTGTATGAATGATCAATTATATCAAAAATTTGCACGTTAATGTCGAATTGCATTAACCTATTTAATAAGATTTTGGAGACGTGGTCCCAGCCATACATTAGTCTCACAGATCATGGGATTATGCTTTTTTGAGCTAAAAGAATCTACAGTAGGTAGATTCTTGTCCCTTACTCCAGTAATAAAGTGCCACCAATCCGTCTGGCCCTTACCTGACGCGGTGCGATACAAGAATTTAGACATAGTAAGATTTTACGAGAACTATGTGCACAGATTCAACTTACTTTATGATATGGTTTACGAGGTCCTTGTGAAAGAAGTTTCTCTTCATAAAGAGCATATATTTCAGTTATTGTTATTTTCGGTTAAATAAATTCCTTAAAACTTGAAGCTTCATCTTTTTCTACTGCTTTATAAACAAAGGTCATGTGTAATCCCGTGTGGTTCGTTGATGTATTTAAATATATTAAAAGGTTTCGTTATAAAACATTACGAAATATAATTTACCTGTTTACAGCTCTAACAAAATAAACAAACGTAAATGCTTTGACCTTAATCATTTAAACATCGTAGCTGTCAAGTACATAGGGGTTCAAATGTCAATTGCAAATTACAATCATCTGGGTATGTAACCCAAGGTAACCCTTCAGTTAATGTAAAACTACGCTAACCTTTACCCGCAGCTTTGCTTGGCTTTAAACAGGTAAAACGTTTATATTTTTCCAATTTCCGGAAGTTGAAGGTTAGGCGAAAATTATCGGTGTTTCTATACGTACGTATGATGCGATTTCATCATATGCGTTGTGTGTATGCAAAGTAAAAATTATGGAATCGTTTGAAATCGTTTTACTTTACAATGCGCTTAATGTGTTTAATTACAAGAACCAAATAATAAAGCCAAATTTACTTTAGCGTAAAATAACGAGCAACATTTTGGCAACACATAGCTGCTATATCATAGCTAAAATATGTCTTCACCATCTAAGTTCTTGTATTTCCGCATCACTTTACAGTTCAGTATGTGTCCATTCAGTGCGATACGCAAAAGACAACTGCTTATGTAATCAGAAAACAAATGAATCGTTGTCTTAGCATACGAGCGATTTCTGGGAATAAGCATCGTAAACGACCAGTGGAATTGACCTTGAACAGTTGCGTGGTGGTCTCGCTCCAATTAACGCAGCACGTGAGTCGCATCGCTGCCGTCACGTGGGCCTGCGTGCAAATGCACAAACGTGACAGACAACAGTAAACACTTTACACCTCGCTGTGTATTGCGTGCGTCTCTGCGTATATTGTTGCCATCTCGCTAATTTTTAACGAATTTTCTATTGACTAATAGTCACTACTGCACGTGATAGACAATGAGTAATTAATACATAGACAAATAAGTCCTTTTGTTCTGGCTTATTGTTATTATAATTGTTTTGCACGTAAAACCTCACACGGAAAGACGTCGTTTTGAAGACTCTGATACAAACAAAAACATAAATCATCGTCGTTCAGGTTTCCCTGAAACTGGCATTAATGCCAGAGTAATACTAAGTCATTTCGAAACAGTTGCTGACTAACAACTATCATTAGTTACCTCTAATTATTATTCAATGGGTGTCAAGAACACAATGGCAACCTTGAAATCTTCGATTTCAACAGTCACTGGCCGACGGCTGACTCGCTGACATCGACGTTTTTACTTTTTAATCACAGTCACAAATAGCTTCGGATTAAATCTTTGACAAATGTATTTTCTATTCTGATTTCGACAGATGAGGTGCTGTTAGTCATGTAGAATTCTCCAACACAAACCTTATAACATTTGTCCCGTTAATTCTCCATTGACTAGGTACGTGTACCAAGAAACGCCAGGCGCTCACGTTTTCAATAATGTAACAACATTAAATTTTACAGCCTATCAATTATCTGCCACTGCGCTTTAAAAGTAGGTATGACCATAAAACTAAACCTCTATGAGTAAGCCACAAATCACAGCTGTAACCACGATGTGTCACGACAGGATATTGGTCACATTATGATTTATGCTAATTGTTCTCATAATTCAAATGAAGTAAAGAATACAAGTAAAAATAAGTAAAGAATACAAGTAAATATTACCTAACTATATCAGAGGAAGTACCTAAAGTAATTCACGTAAATGTTTAATCAACAGTTTTATATTCTTCGTAGGTAGGTACCACATTACGTGTGCACGAATGAATTATTTAACGTTCAACTGTTTACCATGAAAATCATTAGCCCGTTAAAGAAAGTTCTCAAATACATAACTCAAAGAGATTTGTGGTACAGCTGGTTTGAAGTGCATAGTTTAAGAATTAAATTAATAATAACATATTATGTCATACGAAACGCATAGAAGAAAACACTAAATAAAAACAAAGGTCCAGAAACAAAGTATGGCTTAGTAAACAACTTAAAAATAATTGGCAATAATTTACAATACGTAGCGTAATACCAGAATAGATTTCTATCGTAAACTTTTGTTTAAACTGCAACATAATAGCGTCTGATGATAACGTGCCATCAATTTTGGTGACCCTACAGAAGTAGACGAAACTTGCCGTGTAGAGTGCAGCTCTATTGGCAATATTAATTTACTAACATGGCGAGCCAACAATGCAGTGTACTGGCAAAATTCCAACGCCGGCTCCAGGCCTAGCCCTACTCAAACCAAATTCCACCGGAATATATCCGGACGTTTGATAAGAAACAAGGTCTTCCACGTGCCTTTTAACTTTGATCCGAGGATATCAGAATGTCAATATGTTCGCGATGCGCGATTCTACGAAGGCCGCTAAAGGGACGCGAGAAAAATGCTTTGACTCCCAAGTTAAATTTAGAACCCTTGTAACATCTTCATTTTTATCGTCTGTCTGTGTAATAACTAAAATTATCAACAATGTTTTTTTTTGTGCTGGTTAAAAAACTACAGAAATATACAAAACCAACGTATTAATTAGTAAAAAGTTTAAAATCCCCGTCAAAGTTTACCTTATCCACTCTACGGTCTAACTTAGTAAAGCTTCGCTGAGGCAACTTTAGCCGATTACTAAACCCCTGACTAGACTTCGTATTAGTTTTCTTTCGATTGCTTTAGAATAGACAACTAGGAAGTTAAGCTACATTGCAAGTAAAACCCGTTCTGGCCAACATTTTAATGTACAGATAGGTAAGTTAGGGTATACGACGACAATTGGCGAGCGTTTCGTAATCTTAGAAGGTGCAACCAATTTGCAATTTATATTAGCTTGGAAGTCTTGTGAAATCTCGAGAAAAATCTTGGAAACATTGTTTTTGTCAGCATTATTCGATGTTCGCGTTCGAGCTCAGCACGTCGTGCAAGTTGTGGCACATCATCTGAAGGTGATAACAGCGGCATCTGTATTTGCGTAACTATTTGAACACCGTCCGTGACCTTTGCTTGCAATGTGGTACATTCGATACCTTCTAAGAAATCTCTGATAAGAAGCTATTTTGGAGCTTCAATGACTACGTCTAAAATGCCAGCATATAGAACTTCTATTTTTATTACATTTATTTATTTACACTTAATATGCATAAGCAATCTACAATGACGGACTTAAAGCCTGAGGCATTCTTTACCAGTTTATCGTATAAAAAGAAATAAATGAATTATTTTTCTAACCTTCCATCTTACAAAATGGAAGTAAATGTTTACACTTGGGTTCGCGTGCACTGAACACAATATTTCTTATTTAATCAATGTCGTAACAAACCAGTTATCAACTTTCTACAAGTCACGTGTATGTAACAAAAACCTTCATCTTATTAGTGCCTTTTCTTTCTTACACGTCATTATGGTACTACCTACATAAACAGTGATTTTGCTAAGAGTAGGAATAGTTGTTTTGCAGCATCCTGCGATGTACATAATTGAATAGATTGTTGATCAAAAGTCACAAGGAAAATCAAATAAATTCTACAAAATCTGTCCTAGTTCAAAATTTAACTTTTCCAAAACTCTGTGGCTAGTAAATACTATTATTCGAGCCACGTTGATCTCTTTCAATCTAAACCAAGTGTCAAAAATTGAAACTTTTAAAGCATGATCGGCGACAACGAGAGCTTCGCTAAGTGCCAATATCAATTTAACGTGTGGGAGACGTCATCAGGAAATGTTGGACGAGAGCCAAGTGCCAGGGGAGCCAACGCTGGGTGGTACGGGCCAGGAAAACAAGCCCCTGCCTGCTCTATCCAGCGGGTAAATAATTCTTCTAAAGCCGTTTGCTCAGTGCTAGTTGCGATCAAAAAGGCATCAAAACTTGATAGCTTTATCAAACTGCGGCTATATGGTGCGGTATTAAACGAAAATATGATAAACCCAACTAGTGAGAGTTATTGACGATTCTATGCGGGTACCGGAGAAAATGCTTTCCATTTCGTGCTTAAAATTACGATGAGATATTTCGTAACTCAATTTAGACATTGAATAAGGAGAATGCGTTTGTGGTATGTAGTTAGATTGCTTTGATGATGTAGTACCGAAATTCTTATACCGTTTACCGACTGGATCTAGAGTTGATGGGGAACCGGTGCAACTTCATCAATATCTTCATTACATAACGTTCGTTGCATACCTAACCGGTTTATTTGAGTGGAGCAAGTGTTACTGCAGAATACTGATTTCACAATAATATCCATGCATGTGAACATATAATAAAGGACGAATAAACTGGTTTTCAAGGCAAGATACCGATGAAGTAAAACCAATTATTTGAAGAATTATATCTAGCTTTATGTGTACAAAAACATAATGAGTTTTTGCTACTGCGCTAGTAGACGTAGCCTTATGCGATAAAACTTGTTAACTATTGTATTTGTATGAGACGGCTAACTAATGCCTGACGGAGCACTTTTGTACTGTTCATAAGAAAACAACACGATAATGTTTTAACCATGAAAGCCTCGCAACATTGAAAGACAAGATAACATTTGTAAAGAAGACTGATTCTACTCATTATGATATGTTAGGTATAAACAAAAATGATCGTAGGGTACTTTAAAAGGAACAAATAATGAAAATCAACCTTAGGTGGTTGAAAATACCGTCGAAGTCTAAATGATAAAAATGGAGACGGATTAACTGTACAGTATAAAATAATATGCAATATTTCGAATAGCTAATCCTTTCACTGCAAACATTCGTCCCAACTAACCAATCGAGAGCGCTGACAACATTGACACAATTTACGACGTGCCATCGACACGATAGAAGATCGATAGTTTTTGTACCAAACAAAAACAATTCGGAGAATTGAGAACTTTCTTTAGTATTAAATACTAGAAAGTTTTATTCCAAATATCGACTGGACGATTGAATATAATAATGTAAGCTACTGTGCCTACTGCTGATGATCAAAAGGAACTCTTGCGGAGAAAGGTAGAACAAATTATTTAAAACAACAACATTATAGCTAAAGGCCAAGCCCAATCAGTCTATTCACACTGGACAATGGATAAAATAGAAATTGCAGTTCTAATCAAAGAAAACCAAGAAACAAACATCCCCAGTGCAAGAACCTCACTATTTACCACAGACAGCACCCTTTTTGTTTACATATTAAATACAATGTAAGTAGAATGGACGCGAAGGTATTTGCATTAATTACACAGTGCACTGACAGCTCTTGGGACATAAAGGCTGATAAAAAAGCTATCGGACACGATAGTCCGCACCTTGTTCAGTATCGGGTTACCTACTCGAGGCTAGTTTTATTACGCAAGCTATACTTGCAGTTTCAGAACCGTCAAGTATTTTATTAGATAAACTCTAAATTATGTCCTTTAGGGCAAGAATATGTGGGTTTTGGAATTTATTTCGCTCATTCATTTCCTTTATTTTGACTGTTATACGGCAGAGTATGATCATTAGTACTTGCAATATCTAGGAGTAATGAAGTGTAATCGGAATTAGTTCGAAATAGCTCAATATCACAGACTTTGCGGCAAATGTCTTCTTCTGCATAATACACCACTTACTTAATTTATTATGCAAACTATCTCAATAAACCAATCCTTGTCAGCTATTCGAGTGTTATACATTACAATATAACATAGTTTACATTCCACCGGGATGTTATCTTAATTGTAATGCGGTGTGATTAAAACACGTACAGAAACAGAAAGGTTCAGACCTCAGCGACGTTCTCTCGACGAATCTTAAAACGGAAATTCACACACGGGTAAACATTAATTCCTAGGATTTACAACCAAGTAACAGGTACACATTAAACGTAAAGGAATGGGGAATGTAGTATTTTGGTTAAGACTGAAATTATTTTAAGGAAGAAATTCGTGGAGATACAAAGATAGAGAATTTAAAATACGCTAAAGAACATCATTAAATTAATAACAGGTACATATTTTACCTATCATCATCACACATTTGAAAGGACGTTATAAAACATCTTTATAATGTTTTCTAACGTTCTCTTAAAGTAGAAACGATAATAGACTAATAATACCGAACAACTTTTGAGAAAGAATCTGCAGCAAAGGAAACTAGAATAGAAACAAACATCCAACACAATACGACGCTTCCGAGCCACACAATAAATTGCAATACGAATTCCTCAAATAGTGGCTTCATTCGCTTCGACTGACACCACCAGACATTCATCTATCCGGAACCTCAAACGTTTTGGAAGATATTTTTGACATCCCGCCTTCCTATCTCGATATTTTTAGCTTTCCAAGTAATAGTAATGGAACTAAAACGTAGTGAGTACAATGGTCTCATTCAAGAGACCCTAAGGGCGCCTTTATATTAGTAACGTGTAACTTTAATTTTAGTATAATTAATCTGACACCCACAAATCTAAACGTCACGAATTTAAATTCGAGCAAACTAAATGTACAACCCTAAACACAAGCTCCAAATAAATATACGTAATGAATCTAGTGACGCCATTTCCCAGGGCACCAAAGCGTCGCTAGTTTACCAGTTCCCCGTGATGAATGAGCGTTTAATTATCCCCGCTATATTTTGTGATTAAACTGTCCACTTTATAAAACGAACGTCGAAACGCTGATAATATTTTACGGAGGAGGAACGCTAAGTAGCTTTAAATTTAACACTTGGACCCATTATCCAGATGATTGGGTACGACCATTATTGGTGGCGGAGGAAAATTACTTCCGAGTCGCCACACGCAAATCGGGTGCCACGCAAGCATTAAATATTATGCTAAACATTTTAGTGCGGTACCTACTGGCCGCCACGGCCGCCACGCTGCTTAGCACTCAGTGGCCCGAGTTCAAACATGTAGTTATACAATTTGCGCTTTGTGTGTCGAATGAATCCGATCTGTTAAATTAGTGCGAGCAAAAAACTATCGCTTTGTTGTTTTCTTACCTTGCTTTGTACGATTATAACATCGTAAGGTGCCCGTCATTACATGCCCGTCGATTTTCTTCAACTTACAATTAAATCAATTCGAAAACAAACTAAAATAATTTAATTACTCGACGTAATTACAAACAATCATACAGCAATAACAGTGACTACTAAACTATCAATTTTGAATAATTGTGGTTTTTATTAAACTAAATTGTATAATTGTATAAAATTATTTCAACAGAACTCAAATTTATCATCAACAAAAACATATGAAGTAAGAATTTGTGGAAATATGACGTACCTACTACTATTCTGATATTAGTAGTTTGTGGTTTGAAATGATACAATAGCCACAATTCTGGGTATATTAATTGCATCAGAGCAAAAACGTTAATTTTTGTATACGTGCGCAATAACAAATTTCCTTAATTTTTGATTTCTTGGAATCTATTAAATATGCTATTAATATATAAATCAATATGCTATTAATGTTGTACTGATGTTATTACAGTTATTAACGATGAATATAAAATAACGATATACGATTGAGTACACACAAGCCCAGAATTCAGTCATTAAAAAGCAAAAAACGACGAACAGAATCTAGAACGATATTTGCTAATATTCAAGTGCTAACCTACTAATGATAAATCTACATTTCGAATAAATAAAAACTTGCTTCTGACATGACATAGATAGAGACGTAAAATGTTTAAATACATAAACTAGATCACAATTAGTCAATAAAGCAGAAATCAAATGAATTATGTATTCTTTGTAATAATAGATAGGTATTATATAACAGAAACGAAGAAGAGACAAAAGCATCACGTAAAACGTAGAAGTCGAGTATAGAAGAATAATTTCAAAAAGCTGCTAATTGAACAGACAATAACAAGACACATCATAAATTGGTATAATTATCAGTATAAAATAGAATTTATACCATTACAATATAAGTTATCCAACCCTTAAAATGTAAGGATTAAAAGAGTTTTATTCAAATCTTAAAGAGAAAAGACTATTGTTGAGATATACCGTATAAACCTGGCTTATACAAATATTAACCTCCTTGGTTAAGAACGAAACATGTGAAAAGCGATAAGCTGAGATAATACACGCTGAAGCTCTCGTCTCGACATAATGAGCTCGGGGCTCAGTACACGACACAAATTGTGATAGAGAATAACTTTTCATATTTATACAAACTTGTTTAGGCTAGCGAAACGGACGAAATGACGGATCCTAACACATTTCGGAATAACTAGTTTCGCTGAGAACTAGTTTATCAACAAGTCACGCGTTTCTTTTAGAATATGTTATAAGAATTATGTAAGGATTTTAATAAAGATTATTCAGTGTTGCTAAGCGTATGATTATGGTTGAAATCCAGATCAGAGCGTCACTATAAGGTCTGAAATGTTGTAGAAGTAAGGTGCCGCAATGCGTAGTCTAAAACCGTCTTATTCCCAAAGACCTAGTTCATAGAATAAATACAGGATTTCTGTCTCAAAAATGGAGTTCGAATTTCCCTTGATTCCTTTGTATTGGCGGTAAATAAACTGGTAATAAATAGTCCCATTATTGCTTATTTGTCTTATATTGTTACTCGAAAACAACAATATGTATCACCGTTGTCCGTATTTATTATCGTAAATATGTGCATCTCGGCGGAAAAATACATAAACAGTCTTCCCCGTTTATTAAGCTTTGTATAATATAATGTAATAAATAATTGGTTTTATTTAACGATTCGCCTATTGTTGTGTTACAGCATAGATTTTCCTGTATTCGAGTAAAATCGAATGAAAAATAATCATTTAAATACATCTTCATCAAAATCCTTTCTGGCTTCGTTAGCTAAAATATTGGGCAATCTCTTTGATGAGAAATCGTCAACTTATAACGTTTAGCGTCATAATTAGCCGAGAATATTAATGAGGCTTCTTAACAAATTATTGGTTATACTTAAAAGCATGTTAGGCAAGCACTAAAATAAATATCGCAATTGAGTAACAATTTGTAATTCCGTCAACGTTATCTCAAACCATCATAGGTAAGTGATACACACATCATAAATTCACAATCAAACGTGAACACAAGCAAATCGATTCGATATGCAATAAACTGCGATCCATTACAACTCACTTCATATTATAATGATATGGAGTATGAAACTATGAAGTATTCTCTTGCGGAGGGCAGCGGGCATGCCGAGGAGCAATATCAAGTCCCCCAGGCGAGGCAGGCCGGCCTCAATTGTTTAATCGGCGAAGTTCCTCGATACAAGCGCGGCGACGCGGAAAGTTCAGCTACAGCTGATAGCATGCTCGTTTCGCTTAATGTTCCAACGTTCCTCCAGTGCACTCTATGTGTAATTACTGCACATAAAGACTCAATGCCGACACTCGCATGTACAACCGTTAACTTCTCACGGATTTGTTCAATCGTAGCGCAGTCAGGTCATATCCGGGTCCCATGTGTGTTATAAAAAGTTCAATGCTGCCATGGGTATTGAATAGCTTGATTAATATTTCTGCTTAATGCCGAGGTTATATTTTACACGTAACGCTAACCTAACCGCATTGGTAATTAAAACTACTGTCTCAACGATGACAGTAATGACCTACAACCAAACTTAACATAGTAAAAAATCAAGTGTATTCTGCTATACGTTCATTTACGCTCACTCACTCAATTGGCCGCTGGAATGGACTAGTGAATTAACTATTTATGGAACAGGAAGACATCAATGATGAATTAAATCGTTAAGAAATAGCTTTTTATGTGTCCGGGATTCTTGGACTAGCTCCAACCAATTTCTAATGGATTAACATTTTGGTTTTCATGAAAACATCGTCATTTCCGTAGCTTTGTAAACATATTAAATTACGTCGTACTTAAGCAAAAATACGGAAAAGGAAAGACATTCTTTTAAAGCATTTGGATTAACTCTGCTTGGTTTAATCTGGTGCAAATACAAAACAAATCGATCGTCATGGATTAACAATAGAGTAAACAACAATGGGGTAGCTAGATTTAAGATGGTTGATAGCAAACGGTGCAGCATGTCCTGCCGCGCGACGCACATCAATGTAAACAAAGGGTAAGTCTAAACAACGTGGCGCGTAATCGACACAAGTAACAATTGCGCAAAATTAACATCACTGAGCGCCCATGGCACTATAGACTCTAGTTCGTAAAGGTTAAGGGTTAGAGTGGAGGCAGATAAGACGTTTGCCGGTATAGCTCGGTGAATGGAGCGCGGCGCAGTGCCGGCTGCACGCTTCCGACGGTGACGGCCGTCACGGCTGGCGAAGACGTTGATATCGGCGACACGTTGCACGAGGAAACTGTCTGCTTATCTTTTACACCCGGTGCTTCTGCACTAGGCGTAACACGCTCCACTAATAAACTGGCTATTCGTCAAAATACTACGCTTTATCTTTTAATCATTATCCTTCCGAAACAATATTCAAAGTATAAGAAAGCCCACTAAAAATTTAGCACTTTGTGAAACATCATAGTCGTATTTCTAAAGTGCCGGTAGATTCAAATTGACGTGTAAAAGTGCCAATTGTGGCCCATTTCCGTAACAAATCCAATTTCAGTTGATTGCTCTTCCAAATTGATGAATCGTAAAAAACAAAAACAATTTCGTATAATATGAAATCAAGGAAAATACTGCCCTTGTATAGCGAAAATGTATAAGATCGGACTTGACAGGTTTCATGGAACGCAATCGTCTTTAAAGAGAATAACATCATAAAACAAGCTGCAATAAACGTTTGATCTAAAAGCGAGGATAAACCGACAGGGGAGCATAAAGTTTAAAATAACTGTGTTCGAGTGCAGACAGATCGGTTACAATACTTCTCTGGAATTCGATTGCACAATGGAATGTTTCTATAATATGGGCGTAGTATTTGATGGTAGTGCTTAGCGTATGTATTAATGCGATCGACATTCAATCGGCCGGTAGCGCCGACCTGGCTGCGGAGCGTCCACAGTGTGACGGCGGCATGTAGGGCATATCCGATGCGGTGTCAAACGCACGTTTCCGGTTACTTCCGCAAATGACATTATGGATTTATGTAAACCTACCAACACAGCATGCGCCTGTGATGAGGGTTCTTGTATCTTCAGCTGTTTCGCACGTTAAATTAAACAAGCTTGTAGGCAACGAATATTGATATCAATAGATTTCGATGTAATTTAATCATTCTTTCCTTAGCTCATCAATGTACCGAAGCAGCATGGGCATACCTACTCTTGACGAAAGTTTTTGCGATATTAGTGCAATTTTGTTTTTAGATTAGCGGAAATCTATTTACGTCAAACGGTTTTTTTTTTCTAGTTTTATCCAGTAGGTAAAACAATCACATAATACTTAAGATGCAGAATAGAATCATGTTACCTGGAAAACGAGCTATTAATTCAGATAGAATCAGTAAATTATTACCTAAGGGAAGTCATTTATTACATCCAAGTAGTGTTTAGCTCATAATTTTCGATCTATTCCCGATTCATCCGGATAAATTTGATTAAATATTGAAATACCTATGATATTTTCCCCATTCATCCGAAGAGTAAATGGTATGTCCGATTCATCCGAGAGTTTTAAAGATAGTTATTAATAAAAAAAGTGATGGAGGGTTGACAAATAAAACAAATATTTTAATTATGTAAATATATATTATTTCTTTGTAAAACTTTAAATTGTAAGATGTAACATATAATATAACACCAGTAATACAGTACCATAAAAATCAACTTTAGGACTTATCTATTATTCTTCCAGTATAGGTTTGATACATATAAATCTGGATATACAACTATTTGTTAATTCTTTTTTAAGCTGTAAACAGTAACAAATAGGTACAATATTTAAATTACTACATTAGTAATAAAGTGTTACAAAATCAACTTTAATGCCTATTACCCTTTTTGTATAGGTTTGATACATACAGATTTGGATAATAATATTTTTTAAGTAATACACACAAAAATCAACTTTAGGACTTATCTATTATTCTTCCTGTATAGGTTTGATACATATAAATCGAAAGCCTATGATGTATAAATTTCAGACTTTAATATTAATAACTACGTTAAGTTGCAATTTTTTTCTAAGCAATGACCCAAGGTAATTTCACAGTTTTGATGCTGCGTAATTATATGAGCGAGACGTTTATCAAAATCTATGACATTTTTGTTTCTATATGAAATTGGAATACCCTGTTCAAATTGTTTTATTTTGAGATCAAATTCTTTTATATTTTTCAATAGGAGATCTAAAAATTTAATAAATGACGGTTTTGCATTCGATATTCCTTTATTTAACTTTGAATGCCACCCTTCTAAATGATTTGTGGTCCTGAATCTTTCACCGTAGAATGACCATTTTCCGAAAAAACTAGATTCAATCCAGGCGTTCACAAAGTAGTCATTAAAAGCTAATATTTGCCCGTTATTGGAACAATCTTCCATTATATATAAATAACCATCACTGATTAAGTGTTGTGGCAGAAGTGATAAAGCGCCACAGATTGCAACGTGAGCTTTATGTACGGGATTTTTATTTAATTTTAATTCTTTTGCTTTTTTTCTTAGAGCACTTTTAAAATGAAAATAACAACCTACAATTTTACAATTAGGCATTATTTTTTGCATTGCGTTCATAGCTGCTGCCTCGTAATCAGATTGAAATTTTTTTGGATTCCAATCCGGCACTTGCGACTTTATTATTTGAAAAAGGATTTCATAAGTAGCCTGTTTCTTATTTAATAATAACGCGTATACCAGCGGGACAACGTTAGATGTTTCTTCGGAACTACCCAAATCTCCATGGATTGTGTAAAGTTGGTAGAAGGGCTTAGGACATATTTTAAACGTACCATCTGCAAAAATATGTTCAACTGTTGCTAGTAAGTGCTTCGCATTATGTGTTCCAAATACTATGATTCTGTTCCTTTGGTATGTATAGTCAGCCAGCAATATTTTGTCTTTATATGCATCTGGGATTTCAACGGCAGAAGCAGTTTGAAATGTGGTTCTTTTCACTCCCAGTGCTTTATTTCTGGAATGGTATAAACTGTTCTTTATTGATGTAAACTTCGGTATTGTTGCTACTAGGTCGAGGCCAAAATCAGCGAGCGAAGACATCTCATTGTTGAATAACGTTGGTATTGGGTCTGATTTCGTTGCAGCTAATTTTCGGCATTGGTTCAGTTGTTTCTTTATTATGTTGGCAGCAAAATTTGGTTGGCATGTATGAGGATCATCACTCACAACTAGATTGTTTTTTGTGACTACACGTCCACGACATTTCAGAGTTTGCCACTTCACACAACACCAAACAGTTGTACCGTTTTTGTTTTCGCGTTTTTTGTTATGCTGATAGCCACCACGCAATAAAAGAAGTCCTCCTCGTTCTGATTGCTCAAAAACTAATTGAGTCTGACTGGAACTACCAGGTTCACAAGTAGAATCCATGATAAACTAATCCAAATCGTAGGCAAAACAACAAATCCGATCACGAGCAAGGGTCAAATGTTCAGAAAGTGATTACAGTAAGTGATAGTAGAGATGTTTCCTGATCGCGAGCGAAAAGTCAACTAAATTTTCATTTATGCAAAATATGTGACATAATTTTTTAAAAGAAGGGTGGTTTTGCGTTATGATGCCGACAAAAGCAAAGTTAAAAACTTTTTACATTGTCTTTTTAAAATTAACAATTACATTTAAATAACAATATTTTAACAAATACTAATCCATTCCGAAAACTCTCATCAGTGTTATCTATCCCATCATAAAACCCCTTTTATGCAATATAGAGCTCGTATTTTTAAATACCTACCTGACGCTCTGTAGCCCGAAGAATTTTGCAGTCGGCAACCGAACAAAACGGTTGCCGACTGCAAAATTCTCGTAATAAGAACAATTGGTTAGGCACACTTATTAACATTTTTTTGTTAATATATAATGGAAGAAGGGAAAAGGTATTATAAAAATATGGTATCTACCTATATATATATATATTTTTTTTACAGGTTGGTCGTGTCACCTGACCGACGACAAATAAAAGATTTTGAATATTAGAAGATATTATTTTTGTAGTAAGTAGGTAATGTTTTTCTTTTTAGTTTTTTTTTGGGCATTTTAGATAATGTAGGAATAGATTCGTACACTTTATCTTATAAAAATAAATTTAAAAAAAACCGACTTCCAAAAGGTAAAAATAATAAACCTTCCCGACTTCTAACACGTACTTAGAAGTCGGACAGGTATATTCAATTCACTTTTTAGTGTTGTAAGAAGGGTACAACACGAAATTTCAAGCGAGAATTCGTTACGTATGTAGGTACTTCTTCTTCTTTTAAAAGTCGGTTAGTCTCTATCTACATTCGTATGCAAAGTTACAACACGATACGTGCAGTAGAAGTTAGTGTACATCGTCTCGCAAGTTCGAGAAATCGACCGATTGTCTCCGCCTGGAAACTACTGGATCGATTTCAAATATTCTTGAAATGGGCCCACTCGGAATATATTTCGGGTCGAATGTAAAAAGAATCACGTCAATCGGTCAACGCGTTTGGGCGCTATCGATGTACAAACACACAAAAAAACATAACTCGGCAGTTGAGACCCTTTTTTGGAAGTCAGTTAAAAAGTGAAAAAATATTGTAAAAAACTGAGTACTTGTATTTATACATACATATAATTTGTAATACCTAATACAGTATATTAAAAATATGAGTTAATATATTTTAAAATATTTTTTCTGCTATCTATACTTTTTCTTGTCTTATTTAAGGATATTTTCATGCCGGATGAAAAGGGAATATTTTTTCGGATGAATTGGTAATTATATAATTATAATTTGGATTTCGGATGAATCGGGAATATTTTTTCGGATGAATCGGGAACTAAAATAATTCGGATGAGTTTTGCGGATGAATCGGTATTAGATCTAATTTTCCACGAACAATCACGTAATCAGTTATTAAGAAGTCCATATTTGCAAAGGTAAAAACAAGACTCATCTCAGTGAACAGGTGCATCAACGTTCAGAACTCCATAGGACACAATGGTCGTTTTAAACCGTGAAATTTCTCACGGCTCATTTCTCATGTAATAGGTGTATAAACATGATACTATAACCTATCAACCTTATTTACATTGACAATACATTCGTCGTCGGCCTCGTGTCGGCAAAAACTCGTTACGCTATCTCTGATGGAAATGTGACATACCTGGAACAAGAAATAGACAGGTTAGGCATGAGATATATGTACGGATAAAATTAGAATTTTATTTGCAAATAATAATATTATTTATTCGTCTAAAGAAATGTGAACGTGGCGTTAATTTCACTGAGAATTTTACGACGCGTTACATGTACACTGTTGCCATTTAAATTCCTGAATAATTGTTTTTGTTCAACTACATTATAAACACTGTAAAATAGCAGCGTATCGATATAACTCGAGTATTTTAAAGCTCAATTTAATCGAGTTCTAGTTCAATATCGATAAGTATCAAAATCCCGGCTTCGCAACTGATGTGCACGGATATCATTAGAGTGGTCGTCACGACCGCAGACACGATCGGTCCAAACTAACGTCGCTTAATTGTAATTGCTATAGAATCGCAACTGCTAAATGCTAACCAAATACCGCTGCTTCGGTACACTGTTGGAAACCAATGTTTTAAAATGTTTTTTTATTTGGTCATTTGGCTTTTTGTTTCAGTATCTAATTTCGTAGGAATGTAGTTTTAAAGAACAACACAAATAAGCAGTTTGTCCACCGTCATTTATTTATTTTCGTTCCATGACAGTTATGACATCTAAATAACCCATCTGCAGCACCCAGTTAAACCAAAAATAGATCCACTCATAACACACAAAAGGGAGAAATTGAAATAAACGAACCCTTCACAATATGTCACAACATTACATTAAAATGATACCCCGTATTGATACAGCGGGGCGACATCCCTATTTAAGTGGTATTTATGTAAATATGTCAAAGTAGAGTAGAGTCGCAGCGTCACGAGATTAACGATGTACCCGCCTTAGGCGACGTAACCCTCAGCATGATACTACAAATATATTAAATGTTCATTTTATGAGGAATGGTTGTTTGCATGTGCACACCGGCTTTAGACAATGTTAATACCAGAACACTAGTCTACTTAACAAATTACCTCATTGACGTAGACTTAGTTGTACTTTATATAGTGTTAGTGTTAGCAAGTAACGATGTTTATTTTAAACAAAGGATTGTTACAGCCAAATTTCTGTCTTCCTAGTTAGTCCTAGTAAGATTAGTAATAAAATATTCAGTATATGTATACCTATTGAAAATGTATTCAAACGAAAATTTGTATTTGGGTACAAATAAGGAAAAGGGAAAAAATATTAAGCATTGATTAAACAAAGGCTATCCTACAAACCAAAATGATATCAGTCGTCAAACCATCTAATAATATAATATGAATGGGATTCCGACTTGAGCATCGGGCCTATAATAAAAGCTCAGAGATTTGCTTTTTTTGGACAACAACATCTTACTTTGATGATGAAGTAGGTATAAGGTAAGTGCTCACATTTCCCACAATTCTAAATAGGTTCAGGCGGTGGGCGGAAGAAAGAAATAAGCGCCTGACAATAAACTCACAGCGCCATGCTATACTCAATTAAAGACTGTCGAGACGTCGGCGTCGCGACATTGACCGTATCATTGCAGAATTATTCGCACCATTATCCCATTACAACATTCGACATACAACACGAAAGAAGGCCAAATAAGTCTTTAAAATGATAACTATTTAGAATACAGGATAATAATTAAAATATCTTCTGCTAATGAGTGTAGAAACACATAACTCTAATTCATGTGATAGTTAAACAATGGGAGCTCGTCTAATCCATAGCAGAATGTCCCTATTCCACACACGCTAAGCTCGTAATAATCGCGTAGCATTACATGTAAGACAGTACTATGATCTTACAAGAAATAATAGTGAAGATGAGTTCGCAATAACTAGAACAAGAATAATATGTCAGTGGCACAAGGAAATGGGAACAAAGGAGTTCGTTCTTAAGGAATTGAAATAGTACAGTAATACTAATATACAAACAATTATAAATATAAATATGCCAGCACGTGTCTATTTGACCTGTACATGACACATATACTCGTATAAAGACTTGATTAAACTCCTAGGATAAATTACACGAACATATTGCCTTACTGGAGTACGGACTGGATAAGAAAGTAAAATACCCTGAGCTCCGTCGAAACTGCCACATCCTATCCACTTTATAGGTCATTTCATTTATTCCATTCACTTATTCCCATCGAAGGGATCTCCTGTTACGACCGAATGGGGTTCACAAATAAACCTAATTTTATCTGAATAATTCGATGTATCTTTTCAATTTGACAAATTAAACAGTTCGGCAAAAAAATCTTGAATGATCTGCCTTGACAACGTTTGTATTCCCACCGTAGATCTTTTCACAATTCGGAATTGAACAAACACTCGGCACTTATGGCCCTCATTTCGTATGTAGGTAATTGTATTTGCATAAGAGCTCGTGCGCCCAAGTATTTACTACACAACTAATTAATTTGAACGTGACAATTTTCAAAACCACGTTTTCAATAACATATGCGATGGGAAATAATAATGTGCATTATACATTAATGGGAATCGAACGATAATATATTAAATATTCTCTGTGCTGCGTTTAAACTGTGAAATATTTGGTATGTCACCATTTTCCGGTACATTTCCCGCGTGCTCTATAATGTTCCGTGTGAAAGACCCTGATTGCTGCGCGCCCTCATTATCGGGGCCATTACATATTTTATACAAAAAACTGCAGCAGTTCACTTACTCTATTAGCGAAGCACTTTAACTATCATAAAATACCTGTTTATTTTAAACATGTATTTTATTTACCAGTTTGTGAAAAGGGGAGCTTTTTAAAGGAACTTTATATAAATTTCGATGAATAAATAAATTAAATACAGTTGACATTTAACCTACGTATTTTAAAGCACATTGATGTTTATGAAAATTAATCTTGATCAAAAACAAAGTAGGTGACTTTAGATGTACTATTCATATATTTTTACTTCCAAACGCATGAATTTCATTCAGAATGTCAAACAATCACAACTTACATTGGCGTGTGTATTTGTTAGCTTATCTCGTCGAGTTGGGATCATACTAACAAGATTACTTTGTACTAACAGAATAATAGAAATGACGCAAAGAGATACATACCGGAGAGAGTTAAAATTAAAGTTTGACGCAAGACAAAACGTAAGCACGATTGGGAATTGCCAACACTTTAAACTTTAGCATTTCGTTGATACCTAGTTCATAAATCATAATCAAGTACCAAGTGTACCTACTTACGAAAGCTGACATATTACGACTGAGAGTCGCTGCAACTATTTACTTGCGGTTTAATATTGGTTTTCTCAATTGCACGAACTAGGTTCAGACTCAGAGTGCACTTTACATTCGTACTGTACAAATATACAACAAATCAGAATAATTTAATAACAAACATACGAATTCACAAACTTGTGCCTTTATTATAATGCTAGCTTACAACAGGTGCACGATGAATAACGAACGAATTTGTAAACTAGACTTGTATAACAATAACAGACAAAATTGATTAATGGCATTGCTTCTCCGTGACAAATTAACTGTTACTGGGCTGATTGTTATTTGACTAATCCGAATAATAAACGAATTAACCGGTACATATGTAACTGCAACTTCAAATTGCTTGCTTAATTAGTCAACGTCGATACACTAACAGGGCAATAAATCATTTGCCAGTCAATTACCGCTAATTTCGATTTTGTGACACTCAATCTATGTGTGACGTTAATTTTACATTCGCGTTCGAGTTTCGTGCGGTACGAACGTAAATGATATTTCAGCTCGTCCAAACATGAAATAATTAACTAGAGTTGTGTTATCACATGCCTGTTATGTTTGGAACTTTATAATCACAGTGTTGGGAACCTTAATTGTATAAGTACGTTGGTATTATAAACCTTACCTTATAAAACAACAGACGAAGCTTAAGTAAATAATTTCGCAGCGTCTAAAGGGTATACTTATGAATCGCTAACTTCAACTAATACCCATTTAAGTACCTCAACTCAAAAACAACATTTGCTTGGCCTGAACTTCTAACATAAGCTAGATCAGGCTTTACGATAAACGCGAGTGTATTAGCATCAACACCGATTAACTTTAACGAGTTCTACATATTTAATACTAACTTGCGAAACTACATTCAGCTATATAGAATAGAATATATTTCTAAATCTGCGTCAGTAATTACAGCCACAAAGCGGTGAATATGTAAAAACTTTCGAGTGATACAATCAGTGTTGCGATTTCCATTTCCAAATATAGTTGCGTCACACTGAAGTTACATCGTCCATCGTCCGAATGTATTTAGTTTTAAATTCAGCATCGCATCACCCAACCACATAATAGATTCTAACTAACGACGTACCTAGTAAAACTTGAAAGTGTCATTGTGTAATTTGTATGCAGAGGATAAGCCGGTGGCGTCATAAAGTGAAGACTCTTACTGCATTGTAAACGTTACCTCGGGACCAAGAAATTGTTTTATTGTACAAGTTTAGGAAGCATGGGCGAGTGACGCCTCGCCTTCATCAAAGTATTTACGTTTAGCATAAACTGTTTTATTACTAAGCACGGTAATTACCCGCCATAACATTTCACTCTACAATTACCTACGTTCAATTTTTACGGATGAAATAGATTATTGTAATTATAAAGACAACTTTTAATAATTGTTAAAAGAAAAGAGAGACACTCTCTTTTCTTTTTTTATTAAGAATGACAGTTAGAAAGTTACTTTGCTTTGCTCACTACATTTATTCTCAATTGTATGATTAGTATAATGAATGGGAAGAACTGTCACTTTTACAAAAGAAACTTATTCTTTCCAACGTATAACTGTTGTGCTAAACGTTATTCGTAGTATTAAAAAAAAAGTAAAAGTTTCAATGTTTTAACAAAAACAAAGCAAGACTGAGTAAAAAAGCCTACTTTCGAATGATGGAATAATATCGCCTTTCGATGCCCTAAATATTGCGGACTAGTTAATCACGAACACTGTCATTAAAGTCCACCAATAAAAAAAAAACTATTTCTAAGCCACAAAAACTAGGCACAAAATGTACAATCGATATAAACAAGATAACGAAGCGAACGCCAACACATTCACGTACGTACACAAAGGTCAGAGAGTTGCATAAGAAAGAAGGGAAGCCTCGTGCGAGTATCCTGACCACGGAAAAACAGTCGAGTCGCGGTCGTGACGGCTGCGGACGTGCCCCGCGTCCTAACGAGCCTCCCCGGCGACATCGCAAACTGCCTAACTGACTGACTTTAATGAAGTTTGACTCTGCACTGCCGTAGTTCAGACACAGACTTTGACATCACAAAACTTTTGGGCACTATTGTTTCACTCACAAAAGCTTTAAACATTTAATATCTTTAAACGTTCGGTTGTATTTCAGCTTTGAGATAATGCTATGATAATTCATTCATTCCGACTGCCAGACCGAAGCAGGAAAATCATTAAATATGAGTTTCCTTTCAACTAACTTTGAATGTTGTTGGAGATGATGTAACTTAAAGTAGGCAATACTTGAGGTAGGCAAAGCGTATTAATCAACAGTACCCAAAACATTTATTTTATTCAACGTCTTTTTGAACAAAAAACTTTATTCAAGCAAGAAGACTTGTATATTTAAGTTTTTTACCATGAAATCTGTTGAATAGAGTAGATACATTTACATAATTATTTTTTTGACTATGCATAAACACAAAATGTTATTGAAATATAGTTTCTGTAGCGTTCACTGTAATTAAGGATTTAATCTGCACGTTAAATCTCCTATCCGAGTATAACAGGTAAGCGCCTATGAAAACGCACCTAATAAGAGAACTCTTGAATACTTAAGACGGTAGGTACGGCATACACAATGCGGGCACCACATAGCTTCCTGAGCTAGAGCACAGTTCTCACACAACCGACACGACCGCACCATTATTATTGTACAATTTACAGCCGTTAACCGGTAAACAAAGGAAGGTGGCGCGTGTTTACACCGCCGACACAGACGAACTTCCAGAACAGATAACTCCCAAGTCCCAACAAGGATACAAGAATTTTTAAGGTAAATACACGAGTCTTAACGATTTCACGCTAAAGGGCGCACGGCGTTTGTTGATTGTTTACTAAGAATTCCACGCTAATAGAAAATAGCTTAGTTTGTTTCGCACCATTTCACCTACACGCCACGCCCCCGTTTCAAAGAACTTCTTTCAAGTTGCCAGGGAAACAGTGACAGGCCCGCCGCTGTCTTTGTTCCTTCCGAGAGGGTGGGTTATTTATAAATCGATTGCACTCTGCTAACATCTAAGCAGGATTTCCTACATGCTTCGACATTTTAAATAAACGTTGGTCAAACAAAATGGGTGCTTTTAATTTTTTTGTTCAATCTCATAAATATGTAAAAAGCAAAGTTGCAGAGTCGTCGCTCGGCGTCCGCCTTGCGGTGCGCTGGTCGGTGGCTACTGTTTTTCTCTTACAATTTACAACCGTTAAACTGGCAAACAAAATGCCGGCAGCTTATTTACACGGCGCCGTCGAAAGGAAGTCCGGACGAACGGATGGTATACCAGTAAAGGAAACAGACATAAATCACCGAATTTACGACAAGCTTCTGAAATGTTATTAAAAAAGAAAAAACAGGTTTGCAAACAAGTTGGTCGCGCCTCGAAAGATTCACCCAAATAGGCAATTTGGGAAATTAAGCCTTATTTAGTGAACAAGCACACGCAACTTAGCCATGTTATATTATATAAGAATAACAGATGATAAGTAGCTCGACTGTTGTCTTTGACTCCCATTATACCAATAAGCAAATTACTTCAGCGGAACACAAAAACCGCGAGTGAAGCCGGAATCCAAAGAGATCCTATGTTTATGTTGACCTAGCAACTTAGGAGTTGTGTAATCCGACAATTTGCCGTTCCTAACTCGCAAACACAACAAAACAAAGCGAACATATTCCTGAGCGGATCTGAAAGGAAGTTCACTCGAAAAGGCAACTAGCTGCGGGGAAACCTTATATTGTTGAATTTATGATGTTTCCACGCTGCGTTCCAATTTCTGGGGTCATTCGCGCTCGTATCTCCGCGATATTCGTTGAAAATAATAACATTACAAATGCGGCTTCATCAAAGCATAACTGGACCTATCTCGGGTACAATTTCATATCTCACCCGTTTACAAATAAGTTTCAATGGATATATAAACTGATTGTGATTATAGGTCAATAACTCTGACTTGTTCGCTATTTGGCTGCGAGCACCAATGAGGACGGGACGGAATGTCCCAGATAAGTGTTTATGAGCCAATTAGTGGCAAACGAAATGAGGCCTATCGGGTTCAGCGTAAACCTGATAATGGGCAAGATACGATCACGCGCCGGAGACCGACACTACTACACACACACTATTGAAAATAGATTCCAACCGACGCCAATCATCTCCTGTATTCTATATATCTATATTGACTACTTACTCGTACATTGTTTAGATTTTCCAAAATAATTGGCAAATTTATCATGTTTTTGACTATGCCCAACTGATTACCGAGGAATATTTGAGCTCGTATGAGTCACGTTTAGTTTTACGTAGGTTGTGGCGCACGGAGTTAGTACGTCCTCGTTTAATAGCTAATTTGACAGTTGAGCAGCTTATTGGGTAATTTAATTACGGAAGTCTTATGCAGTAAGTACCCAATATTTATAGAAAGGCCATTACGATTCCACGTGATCCTTGTTTGAGATCGATCGATAGTTATTATAAAATTCATTAAAGCGAAACTCAGTACATTAGTATATCCGTCCACTGCACTGTCCACTTTCTATTCGATAAACGAAAGTGAAAGCTCTCTTTTATACGATGGGTTATTTGTTATTGTTTGTAATTGATCCAAGAGGTATAATTATCATAACGAGATGTAATTATATTCTCGCGTACATTTAAAAGTGCGTCTGCAGTTCTGGCTCCCAATACTTACTCAAACTAAGAGTAAAAATCGAAATGAGTGCCTTTTTTTCAATTTACAGTATCACAATACTCTAAAGGAAAGTATAAACTTAGTTACACGCGTATTCTTATGATTTATTATTTATGTCTATAATTTATATCGTGTGGTTTATGTACTGTTACTCACAACACTCGACCTTAATATGAAAAGCACTTTCGGTTAAAAAGGCGATAACATGGTGAATAGTCAAAAGAAACTGACCACGAAAAACCACAAAATTAAAACAAACTTTCAATATACGGTATCTTTAACGACTTCAGACCAAAACTAACTTGATTCATATGAGGTAAAACGTAATCTAATATAGACGCGAAATTGTGTAAATGTCGGTCGCGTTGATCGCGAGTCCTCGGGCCGTGATTGCAAGTTGTTAACTAGGCAAGTTGTTAGATTACTCGTGATCCATTTACAGTGCTCCACTATACTTGACGGATACTGTTACGACCTAGTTAAGTAATTGTAACTTATACGACATCTATTTCGGTTTAGTGCTCGGAGACATGTTTGAACTTTGGAGAGTATTTTTTATGTTGTATTGTATAATTTTAAAACAGTTTTTTTGGCATATAATGCGTATCGTAGTTGAAGAATACATGGTATTCTTCGACTACGATACGAAGAAGAAAAGATTGGTGACGGAAACATGGTTTAAGATTAAATTCTTGTTCAGGCGAAGAGGAGCAGAATTTATAAAATATTGAAAATGAATAGTCAAATCGTTTTATTTAACAGTATAAATTCGTTTCTACTAATTAAGGCTCATTCATTTTTCTAAACGTTTAGGCACTTTGTAGTCTAGTTACAAACAAAAACGCCTACAAAGTCTTCGTATAAGGTACTAAAGATCAATACACATCAGTGGTATGGCGTGGTGGAATATGGGTGGACAGCATACCGACCTTGTTGAAGAATGCGCACCACTACCATCTCTAGGTGAACAGCATAGTTAACCGTAATAAATAATCACTACTGCATGATATCGCGTTATTCTAACGTGGTATTATTATCGGTGAATTGATTCTGTACGTAAAAACGTTAAGTCTGTTCGGTATACCGTTAGTTTTTGTGAAAAATATATTGTGTACCACAAGGCCTTAGCAGTTGGAGTTGAAAATACGTGAGGACACATTACGTCAGGGCTGCGGGATGTTCGTGAGAGTTACCGCGACCCCGGCACCCAAAGGGCTCCAGGAGGAACATAGTGGGTTTTAGTCAGTAAAAGTCTGACACTCCCTCCCGCTGCACCCACAGCAGGCGGGTCATTTGATGATTTCCCACGTAAAAAAGGACATCAAACAATTCGAAACATGGCGTAGTTTCCATTCCATTGACTCTACAGTCAAGTTTTAGTTGAATCTAACAATGAGAATGTCTTATGTGATTTGATAACAGACCACAGGCAAACGATAGGTGATACAAAATAAATAAAAGCTTGTTAAAGGATAAGCGTGATTCAGGGTTCGCGTGATGAATGTGTGTAGTTATCAGATATCTGGCATCGGACAGCCCTATAAGGTACGAGTAATGAAGGCGCTTTGCCACTTAATATGGTTAAGGGAGTGTGAACTTAATACATTTCTTAACGATTTTGTTCAAATGTTAGTATTTTTAGATAGGTGTTGGGACGTGATACGAGTTTAAATACTAACTTACTATAAAATATTTCTTAATCGGCCTGCAATCATGTCTAAATATATTTTTGAATAAATGAATAAACAAAATATTTGGTACTAATTTTGAATATAATATTTACTTACGTGTACTTTTGTAATATCACTACATAGTATAAAACAAAGTCGCTTTTTCTGTCATGTGTGTTGTATGTCCCTATGAACGCTCAAATCTTTAAAACTACGCAACGGATTTTGATGCGGTTTTTTTTAATAGATAGAGTAACTCATGAGGAAGGTTTTTATGTATAATATCATCCATTAAATAGTAGACAAATACTGTTATTTTTGAGGTTTCTAATGTGATGTCGCAAATAATTAAATTTTTTCCGCTTACATTGCAAACGCAGGCTGAATCCTACGAGATTTATCAAAATAATGTACTAAGTATTGTACACAATGAAAAGGTCTACAGAAAACTCCGCGATGGTATATGTCTATCTCTTATGGATATCCCACAATAACATTTTTTTGTCATTTACTTTTTACGACAAATAATGACTAATATTCGAAGCGATTTTAACCAATACAGCATTAATCCTTATCCAATTAAATACCTTAAATACATTGTTGATTTAATATAGATCTATTTGGCCTTTTACAGCATCTGATTTAAATCAATATTTTTGAAGATGTACAGATTTAAAAATTGCGGAACGTAGCGTTTACGGCGACGCGGCGCGGCGGCAGCGTGCCTATAAATAGCGCGTCGGAGGTAAATGTAAAAAAAGTAAATGTAAAAAAAAGTAAAAATGTAAAAAAAAGTAAAAATGTTAAAAAATTGTAAAAAAAAAGTAAAAATGTAAAAAAAAGTGAAAATATTGTGTATAAAAGATATTCCAAAGATAAGGAAAGGGGAATTGTTTTAAGTACTCCAAAAACGCGTGCGGGCTACGGGCAGTAAATGAATAAATCAAATCTACTGGATTGATTTTATCATTTTTTCAGTGAGTTACATATTTTAAACCCGTGCAAAGCCGGAGCGGGCCGCTATGTTTTTTATAAACAACGTTCACAGTTTTTCTGTAGCGTATTTAGCATATCAGCATTGCACCCGTGCGAAGCCGGGGCGGGTCGCTAGTAGTATCATAAAATAAGTTGTAAAGACAAATCCACTAATACTAAAAAACACCTATTTTCAATTTACCAGTACAATTCAATCTTTGAACTACTAAATATAACACTTCACAACATATTAATTATGAAGTCACAACTTAATTATAATATGTCCCGTCAAACTAAATTTCGACAAGGCTCCGTATGATTTCATTAACGTGACGCGCGGCGTACAGCGCCAAAACGCAATGTTGTGGTTTGTTGCGACATTTGTTTTAACATGATATCACACCGCGTTTCAATTTAATGACTACATATCATTTACTGCAGCCCTGGTATGAATTCACTCAAGGATTTTATATTGACAGTGTTTGTTCCCAGCAATTTCACACAATAAAGCCATAAAAAGATATCATTCTCACGCCTATCACTTTAGTCATTGCGCAGATTTTTTAAAGAGTTACCTTCTTACAACGTCAAACATGTCACTCGGTTTTAATTCCAGGAATCGGTTTAGTAACTTAAGTTTGATTGTTTCTGTTCATTGACATGATTGAGTGTCAATAGTTCATCAATATCAGCACCACATTCATAAAGTCCAAACGTAGTAAATGTAAAACGCATTTGAATAAAAGCCCACTATCATTACAAACAAGCTGAATAAAGACTTAATTAATCTGGCTCCCAGAGCGGTAAGCCGCGCACAGAGTTGTGTATTCATTAGCATTAAGGACGTTTTCATGGCAACCAAGGTTAGTTGAATCAAAGCAGACATTCAAATTAGATTACACTTAAATAGTCCACATTGCAAGCAAAGCAGACTACCTTAAGGCTAAGGCAGTCGACTGCAATAAGTACTTCGACTACTAAAGTTCCGAGCAACTTGAATTGATATAAAAAAACAACATAATGTAAAACATAGTGCCCGACTAATGGTAAGCAGCGGTTCGCGTGTCCGTATTGTACTTTTATGAATGTCGTCAAATTCGACTCGAAGATCAAACTTTATAAGACGAATTTACATAAAACTACCACGTTGTTTATGTATCCAGCTGGGATTGTGCATTAAACAGCGATAAGTCTTAAGGAACTGTTTACACAATCAATTCAGTAGATTTTCTTAGTGTTCAGTATTTCCATTGTGCCAATGACGAGATCTCGAGTTCACGGGTTTACTCAACCGTACTTTGTTCGCTCCAGTTTCATTAGGGCAAGATTTCTTTATAAAAATGCATGCTTAGCATAACCTCATTTTTCGTAGTTTTATACAATAAGTCGGTTTGAGATTTAAGAGGAAATATAGCTGACAAAAATGCTGGCATTGTAAGATTTTTTATTGTCATCTCACAGGAAGGTCGCGTTTAGCATGCAGCGGCCTCCGTGACAAGCGTCCAAATTGCGGTTTTAGCATAGTTTAGCGTAGATTACACAGTTCCGTGAGATAATTGTCATGTGCAGCGTCGACAAGCTCAAAATAAACCGACAGACTTATAGCTTCCGACCATTTGATGGATGATACCACCATCATTGAAGGAATAAATTCCTTCACGAAACAAAAAATAGACAAGGAAGTATTTATAAACAACTTGAAGAACGACGAGACTTGAAACTGTTGAATTCTTTAAATTGATTATTAGAAAAAGCAGTAGCACTGGTCAAGCATGTATAGCTACTGAGACCAGTATACATATAGCCCAATCAAATTAGGGGTTTCACCTCGGAATGAAAGATAATAAGCTGAAAATTGGTGAGAACCTTTGTTTGGTCGCCCTAAATATTGTCTCAAAAGTCACAAATTCTATCGTGTCCGCGTCTTGAGATATTCAAGGTCAAAGGTCACGAAAAACAATTTTTCGTGAATATCTCGGTTCCTATTGCTTAAATGATATTTTCACCAATATCAAAGTTGTAGAGTATAACATTCTCTACAACTTATGCCTAAACTTTTTTTTTATACGATCAACCGATATTGAGGTAGAGCGCGACGAGTGCGCAGCGTACAGTCATATAATATATGAGGTAATGCAGGGTCAAGCGTGAGTTTCGGTTATCAGTACGTTGTATAAAGTTAATTATTGACAAAAAAAAATATCATTATTAAGTAATGCCCATTATTTCTGTACATAATAAGGTCGGGAAAAAAGTATTTTCGTATTATAGTAAGTATGAACTTGTAATATTTTTTTTTTGGCTAGAGTATTTGTATCTGGCTGGTTTTGGTACAATTGAAAGTTAAAATTTTAGAAAAAAATAATCCAAATTATAATTTTATTAGAGAGAGAAAGATTTTATTACAAGTTCATACATACTATAATGCGAAAAGACTTTTTCCCCGACCTATTATGTACAGAAATAATGGGCATTGCTTAATAATGATATTTTTTTTTGTCAATAATTGACTTTATACAACGTACTGATAACCGAAACTCACGCTTGACCCTGCATTACCTCATATATTATATGACTGTACGCTGCGCACTCGTCGCGCTCTACCTCAAAAACGGTTGATCGTATAAAAAAAAAAAATTAGGCATAAGTTGTAGAGAATGTTATACTCTACAACTTTGATATTGGTGAAAATATCATTTAAGCAATAGGAACCGAGATATTCACGAAAAATTGTTTTTCGTGACCTTTGACCTTGAATATCTCAAGACGCGGACACGATAGAATTTGTGACTTTTGAGACAATATTTAGGGCGACCAAACAAAGGTTCTCACCAATTTTCAGCTTATTATCTTTCATTCCGAGGTTGACCCCTTATTTTACCTAATTTGACTGGGCTAATATACTTATACATAAGTACGTATATATACGTACGTATATATATGTACGTATAAGTAAGTATACTTATACATATACGTATACATAAGTTAGGATAGAACTACACTTACAACAAAAAACCGGCCACACAAATAACTTTTATTGGGCTATTTGCAACGAAGTTATGTCATCAGAAAACTCCATAAATCGTTAGTGAGAAACGTAAACGGCCAGCGATTACTACGGCCGGCGTCTACTGAGACAATAAAACCAAAATATGACAGATGACAATTTATCACCATTACGATGTAATACTTACTTCAGCAAAGAATTTATTATCCGTTGAAGAGCTGAGGAGATTTGCGGAAGCAGATATTACTCAATGTCAAGGTCCTATTCTCATAATAACGAGCTCTTAGTTCAGCTGTGGAACATCGAAAACGTTATGCCTCACAAAAGTCATTGTCGCTCAAAATTGATTATCTAGAAATTAATCACCTGTAATTATTTCTAATGCGAGAATAATTTGTTAAGAATTGAATGTTCAAGCGTTAATGATTTCTCATTTTCTGTTCTTTTAGAAGTAATACAATAAGCATAATAGTATTGAGCTACCTATTGCTTAGTATGTGGCTAATCGTGTTCATAAAAGACATCAATAGATACTTGTTTACGTAGATCTACTGTATTTAAAACCTGAAAGGCAGTATAATGTTTCTTTCAGGTAGGTAATTACACCATTTCAAATTGCGTATAAAGACGGTACAATATATTTATTGCTTCTGCAATTGATGTTTTAAATACGGAAAATCCCTAACAAAAGCAAGGTCGGTTTGATTAGGTTGTTAACCTTTACATACCCGCAAATACTAGAAATAACATGAACACACTAAAATAACACTAAATACCACGTCTAAAAAACTTGCAATACGAGATTGTTTCAACTTCCTCAAAATAATATTATGTTAATTTAATGAGCCAGGTTCGAAAGGGTAATTTAATATCAAATATTGAAGGTCGCTCGGCAACAATCAGTTCAAAAGCTGGACTAAATACAGTTTTTAATAAGTTCGAATTAGTCGAGCCATGTGACTTGGTCGTTGACTTGCTTATCGCAAGTAACGTTATAATAATATTACGTAATATGTATAGATTGTGGCTATATATTGTTTATAGTTTAAACTTAGATAATACCCATAATGTGGTCCAGATAATACATTGGACTCGCTCATTATGTCAAGAAGTGGTATTAACCGTACTAGAATTTACTTGTCGCGTGGTACTGGTCGATTTCCTCACGTGACAATGGTGGCATTACGATAATATTAATAAAGGGTGAACCTACATAGGTATAACGTTTTATGCTCCAACAAGTTCAGTGCTTCATTATTAATTTAATAATAATATGAAGTAACTGAACTTGGGTAAAGGTCATGTCTTACGTATAACTGTTATACAAAGACTTTCGAACTGACTGTCTGATATTAAGACGGATACGATTACGAGGTCAACTGTAAGGACAAAAAATATACGAATAGCTATGACCTTCTGCACACAAGGGTAGAATTGGATATTACACGGGAAATAAATATTTGTAGGGTAGAAACCTCATGGGAAATATATTTATCGAAAATAGTTGTTAGTAATTTAGGATCATAAAATTTTATAGGTATTTCTAATAATATGCATTGAATAGTGAATAATGTGATTGGCTGACATGACAAGGCCAACCGTTCACTACCTATTTATTTTAATGTGAGTAGTGTTTTCACATCCGCCTTTTTAAAGTAGATAACTGTATTTAAATTCAGTTTCCAAATTCGATATTCCAAAAATATGATACGTAAAAGGACTGATAGTAAACTTTAGAAGTAAATTCTACATGAATGAATCTGAAGTACCAGTTATCTACGTATTTGAACTATGTAGTGTGGTGCCAAAGTAACAAAAGAAAGAATTCTGATAACATTCTCTACTTCTAATCCGATTTTCCAAATTTCCTTATATCGCCAAATGCAAAAAGCCACGCAGAAAGTGTCTCTACATCTAGATTTGTCGGTCGGCAGCGTCACGATGACGCCGCAGAAGACCGTTTACCGTCAAAGTTGAGCTATACAAGTGCACTCAGCCAGAAAGTTCGAGGTTTTTTTACGTAATGCGGCCCACATAACGCATTTCTGCTCCGATTCATTACGCACCAGCCGACCGTAAAACTGACCTCTTCCAAATTGTGACTGTCTTCTATGAGTGGGCCGTAGTCGCCACAGTCTGCCCTAGAAGTCGAACATTTGCTATAATCGGATGTAAGGAACTAACTCTGAAACAGTTTTATTGCATGTTTGAATACAAACCATTCATTCATACTGGCTGTTTATTTTCTTAGGCCATTGCTTACACGTAGTTTTTTTACGATAGGTACGGAAGGTATAAACATGTTTTTGTAAAAAAGAAAGAACGACATCACTAATGAAACTCTAACATGCTGTTGTGTCGAACGACATACAGTGAAAAGAAGTACAAGATATTAATGCGCCGTTGTAACCTTAATTAACAAGAAACTTGGTACTATTCTCGAACAATACGTTAGCTATGTTGTTCGTAGTTGTACCTAGGCTCTGTCAGTCAGCTGTAATATTATAACACATATCCTATAAATCATTACGCAATGGCTCGCTCCACTGATTGTGGTCTAACCAAAAACCGAAAAAACACGTCCATGACAAATGTTTATGCATGTAGAACGTAGGTACATTGTACGAACAACATGTTGAATAGCCATACATCGCGCTTGTTCGCTGATAATTCGAAAGATAAACCCTGTGTTACGAAAACATAATTACGCGTGGGGTCTTACTACGAAAGTAAAAAGCAAAAAATATGGCTTTCCCTTGTGTAACGCGAGCTCAAAATGTTATCACAACGATCCCTTATTAGCACAAAGAATAAAAGGTAGGTGAAGCGAAAATTTAAAATTCTGAAAGGTGGGGAAGTAGGATTCTTATCGGGCAGCCACATTGTGCTATAAATTGTTGTATTTTAAGCGATCAATCGAGCTAAAGGTCAGTTCAGTTGTCTGTCTAGTCGTGACGAACATAGTTTTTAAATGCCATAGCTTCGGCACGCTCCGCGAGGACAAAAATGTTAGTCTACCTTTCTTTTTAGATCAAAAAATTCAATAGCTTTTAGTGCTGTAGTAAAATGTTCGAGAGATTTTATTATCTGGTCATTTGATATTGCTATATTTGTAAGTCATTGGTATAGGCATTCAGCGATAGTTTTTATTTGTACTGTGTCTCGATTAGTCTCGAAGTTTCATCTCATAATCGTGTATTACAAATATATTATCTTATAAATGAATCCAAATACTCTTTTATGAACACAGATGGTTCTATTTATAGAAGTTCTTGTCTGTCGAATTTATTAATAACTTGGTTAATGATGAAAATTTAGTATTTAATTCCGATTAAAAGATCGAATTTCGCTGGTACTACTCAAGAGTCCAAGGTTGTTTTCCACACGCTGGTTTACGAAAACAGTATATACTTAGATAGACTGAAGTCAAGGGCAAATGATTTGGTGGCGTTTTAAGTAAGACAATAAGCTACTACTGTCTAATACGAGTGCAAATCTAATAAGAATCTGACAAGTATACACAAAGAGAGTCTACAATACCAATTAATATAAATCCTTAGTATAAGTCCTACTTCGTTGCAATAAAGGTCAAAATCGATTGTCATTGAGATCCATCAGGATATTCTATAGTATGTTTTGCTCTTACACACATACCAGTGTTTTGATTAGCATGTGAACTATTCAATAGCTGTAGATACTATGTTAGCATTGATCACATTGTTTCATTGGTGTGAAGTTCACAGCATCCATTGAGAATAGAAAGGTATAATTTATTTCATGATTTTGATTGGTCACCTCATGACGTTTCAACAGTAACTTGTCATAGAGGATATATTAAACAAAATAAAACTTTTTCAATACTTACTTTATTTAATTTTAAATAGGATTCTCTTTTGCAGTGAGGTTAATAACCCTTAAGTAATATTTTTTTTTAATTATGTAAACAAATGAAAATAGCCACTTGTTTTTCACAGTTAAAATACAAGTGCACTTGATTACACAAAATAGGCAAATTAAGTAATTAACATTTTTTTTTAATAAACACATTAAGTGCATAATGTAATTTTATTCTAGAAAATAACATATTTTTAATTTTCAGGTGATTTTAACAGAAAATATTATAGAAATAGATAATGATCATATCAAAACCAGTTTTAAGCCAGTCAAAAACTGAATGGTATACTTAAACCTGAAGGCTCCTTTTTTTTTTAAGAAATATAATATTTTTTTCAAATAATGGTGTCATTATTCTATCAAAAATTAACTATTTTCAGTAATAAACACTACTTTTGTGCTAATAAAATATTGTAATAGGACCAGGGTCAAATAGAACAATGATAATTAGGTGTATTTTATTAGCCTCTGACACAGTTATCAGTCACTGTTCACTGGCTACTAACCACTTATACTCATTGTAAAGAATTAAAGCTAACTGTTTACTCACTAAACTATTCTATTGTTTTACAAACAATGTCATATCCAATTAAAAATATTACACCAATTTGGAGACAATGCAACAACAGTTTCCTTTTTTTAAAGGAAATAGTTTTTCAAACAATCTAATTTCCTAAAAACTTTAGGGCAACATTAGATTAGTTGGATATTTATTTATTAGATTTATTATGTATTGATTTCATATTTATTTGTGGAATGCTCCTGATTTTTTTAAATTACAGCTTGTAGGTAGTATGATATTTGTAGTTTATAATAAGAAACTTATGAATAAATGAAACCAGATATTATGTATAACGTTGTAAGACCGGTATTCTGTTACTCCGGCGTTACTTCCTTGATATCAAGAGCAAACAACTTTCGCTGCGTGCGCAGGGTGCGCGCGCGCCGACTCGCTGCATCAGCTGGCGCACGCGCCTTGCGCCTTGGTACATGCCTCGCAAGCACAGCGGCTACCCGAATGTGACACCAGCAATCCAATTACTACAGTTACATTACGCAAGTCTTCGAACACTACCACAGTCGGTCAATCACTCAAACAACCAAACTACAGCCGTATACTACTGTCCACGTAACACCTGAAACATTTCTATGTTTACGAGTACTCTGTACATGAATAAAAGAGGAAATACTCACCGATATGTTTATCGCTCCAAATCCCAAACAATATAAAAACTGTCACTCACACGTTAGAACACAAAACACAGACTATTCACCTCTTGACATCTGACATTGTTCATAAAACATAAAGGAATATCACATTTATATTTCACCATAAAGACGTAGGGATAAAGCGTTATCATAAAAACAATAAGATATAACAAAAGTTGTGCAAAACGATCGCAAAATAACGATACAAAACGTAAACAGCTACCTACTTTGACAGAATCATCCAATAAACTGACACTTGTTTTGCAGTTGCCAACTGCAAAACCACTTTCGCCTTCTTCATACCAACATTCAGGCATAAAAATTATGCAAAAACATTTTTCTCACCAAGGTTAAGCAAAAAGTATTCCCTTCATCAATTCGCCAAGCAAAATATTTGCCCATAAAAATAATAGGAACTCTTTGAAAAGAACTATATGGCTTTTTAAATGCTGGGGATTTAAAATATTACAAAAGTTTTTCAAGAAGCGAATAATTACTTCCTTAAGTTTCAATCTACAACAAAATACTTAATATATTGCTTGTGAGGAATTGGCAAGGGATTGTTATTTGTTTTCTCTACCTGTCGCATTGTTTTTATGTATTTAATGTGGAAGAGAATATAAATTATTATAAATAACTTACAATCCAGTTTTTCTACTGTCTCTAACTTTTAACAATAATGGTATATCTTGTGTATATACTTGCAACCCTGAAAGAACATCTGTCATCTTCGTCGTCATCAGCAATCTGTCATTTCGGTTGACTGTTATCTCTATTTTTGTGCTAAAAATATATATTTCGGAGTACAGAAAACTTTCCTTTGTGTTTATAGTACTTAATAAACTTTAAAGTGGCGTAAATAAGTTTGCAACAATGTCCAAATTTGAGGATAATCCGTTTAGTGACCCAACCATAGACAACCCATTTGCAGTATGTAGCCTTTAGCTGTAACGAAAAATATATTGTTTTTATACTTTTCATCGTAATATATTGTTAATTTCGTTCAGGATCCGGCGGTGCAGCAAGTTGCGAGGAGTACGAATAATGCAACACGCGGTCTCGACGACTATAATCCCTTTGACGGGCAACAAAATGCAAATCAAGCTACGGTAATTTGTTCATATTAGTCATTAGTATGATTGTAAATATGTCGATACACATAACGGCATCTTTGTTAGATATCAGTATGAACTAATTAAGTTGTTTTTATTTCCATTACCTAGTACAATAGGTTTATTTGCCTTTCATTATCTTGTAGATTGGGTTTTTACCAGATGATACTTTGTGTTATATATTTTTATTATATTTTATACTATGCATGCAGGTCCAGCAACCTCCCCAGCAGCCGACACAGCCCGCCATCATGCAGGCTGTGTCTCCTCCAGCCAGTGGGCAGTATGTGCGGCCCGCTCAACCACAGCCGCAAGCCCAACCACCACAAAACTTTACCACTGCTGACTTTCAGGTAATATAATTGTGGATAATAATCATTCATCCTTAGAAATGATTGAACTTCAATGTATTGCTAAACATTGCACAAGTCTCTTCCTTGAGTCTTTAGTTTAAAATGTTATCAGATTCTTATTAGATATGGGATATTTAGTACACAAGTACTTTCAAACTAAAATGATTCATAAAACCATGACCAATTTTATAGAATTATTAAGGTGATTATATAAAAGTGTATTTGCATTAATAACTGACCCTGAAAAACCACATCTGTTTACAGTCATGTCTAAAAGTTTATCTCATGTCAGTTAAAATGTGGCCTCCCAACAAACATTGTTCAACTTTTTTCATGTTTATGAACATAAATGTCTTCTATAGGAATATTTTGATATTCACAGATAAATAATCTAATTAGTTTTAATATTGAAGCTAACATAGAGTTGTAAATTTCAGTCTAATTAAATTGCAATTATTCAAATCTCAATTATTAAAAAAAATTGCCATAAAATTCAATTGACTGTAAATAGAACAATTTTTTACAGCACTTGAATAGATATAAAAATACAATGTAGCCAACACATGCACATGTTATTGAGTTGTATGTTGTATGCATGTAAACTAATATGCACTTTGCTTTTTCCAAACGCACAAAAGGAGCTAAAGGTAAACACTTGTCAACATTATGAATCATTATTTGTATTATCAGTATTTATCATTAAGTATTATCAATTTATCAGTATGACTAGTTAATGCCATTTCAAATTGTTATTTTTCTTAGCTTTTACAAAAATATTGCTTATATTAGTCATTGTCTAGCTATCTTTAGCCTATATTATTTTGTACTACCTGTTCTAGTTGTTGCTTTGTCCCACTTTTGTGAAGTAGATTTAGAGTTTCACTTTTGTAGATCATTTTAGATTAAATTGATAGTTTGACCTCTAATAAACATTTTTTTTAAAATAGATCCATTATTCGGGTCTAGACTGACAGTACTTTCATATTGTAATATAATAGCTTCATAGACACACACTGATACACGTCATGTCACATTATATCACACATTGACTTCACTCTCATAACCATAATGCATGGTTACACCATTAAAGTGATTAAACTATTATTAAAACATCAATTTAAAAAGTACTGCCCTTTGCCTGCGGTTTCACGCGCATGCATGTCGATTATCGCATCAAAACTAGCCTATTAATTAATCTAGGGTCTCAGCTGTTCCATAACAAATTGAACCTACTAACGCACATACACTGACAAACTTTCGCTTTTATTGTGATTTTCAACTATTTTTGCCAACATTTTACACTAAAACTAAACCGACTTTGACCAATCTACAGCAATAAATAAACATGTTAGATACACCTACAACTACTCAGTACCACTCGTATTATAGCAAATTGCATGTGTAGGTGTAAGTTTCCGCTTTTATCAATTCTTAACTCAGTCTACACATCTCACGAGTATATCACTAACATATTCACCATGACTGGTCTACAGAGAAGACAGGAGGAGTTAGAAAGGAAAGCTGAGGAGTTGGCACGGAGAGAGGCGGAGCTGCGAGCTGGGTCGGCCGGGAGGCGGAATAACTGGCCGCCTTTGCCTTCCTTCTGTCCCATACAGCCGTGCTTCTACCAAGACATCAATGTTGACATACCGCTAGAATTCCAGAGGATCGTGCGACACCTCTACCATTTATGGATGTGTGAGTTCTATATTTTATAAACCAACTTCTTTTATTATAATCTCCTAAACCTAGGCCCCAACAAGACATTCCCAATATCACAATTTAAAAGAAAATTGTGTGTAAGGTCTGTCTGATAATTGCAGTGTTAAATCCACTGTCAATAGTTTGGCGATCGAAACCAAACAGCCAGTATATGCCAGGGTGTCGCCTTCGACGGAAACGTCTAGGAGGACATCATCATCATCAATAGTTTAGCATATTATTATGATCTTTTGAAGTTATTATATGCTTCAATGCCTTCAATTAACAAACAGATATGTGAATGTGTGAGAGTCAATCTTATCTAAACTGCATTCATTAACAATCAGGTGTATGTCACAAGTGTGATACAACATCTCGTGTTCCACATTATACACATATGCTCTTGTGAACACGCGAGTATTATAACACATATAACAAATCTTAATGGATGCCCCATATCAAGCATAAACAGTTGCAATAAATGCAGTTTAATTATGAATGATCAATACTCTGTTTCACAGTAATGTAGTGAGACATTATAAAAATGTTTACACAGCAGTGGATTACTCATTGTAATACATAATCGATTTTGCATACCCACCTGACTAAGTACAAGATTAAGTGCCTACATGTCGTATTAGTTAAAGAAAATGTTTTCGAAGAATGTGATTTTGTGTCTGGAACAAATTTTTAAATCAGACCCAAAGACCCAAACTTCTATTTTGCGTCTCTACCAAGCAAATTGAGACACTTGTTCCAAAAATGACTTGACTATAAAAGGGGTTGTTGTGGTTTTCCAATACTTTTGTTTATACATAATATAATTATTGGAACATCTGGTATCCAAATCAATTTGAAGATTTTAATTTGTAAGGTATCCTTAATTGAGAAAGTAACATTTCGTGTACACATTTATTCCAATAGAATATCTTTGCACATAATGTTACGGCATCCTTGTGTACATTATTTAATACTATTCTTGCTTTACTTCCAGTCCACGCCCTCGTCCTCTCTTTGAACATAATCGGCGGCATGTCTCTAATGTTCTCCGGCAACGGCTTCACAACGTTCGGCCTCTCGATCCTGTACTTCATACTACTGACGCCCTTCAGCTTCGTCTGCTGGTACCGGCCGATATACAAGGCGTTTAGAAGCGACTCCTCCTTCAACTTCATGGTCTTCTTCTTTATATTCCTGTTCCAAATTATCATAACTGTTGTGCAGTCTGTTGGATTCAGCGGTGGAGGCTCTTGGTGAGTTAATTGGTCGATATACTCTTATTTAGATACAAAGGTTTGGAAGGAAATGGGGGAGGCCTTTGCTCTGTTGTAGGATCTCAGGCTACATAAAAAAATACTCTTATTACATAATTAAACATATTAAGAACTCTTTGTACCCCATATGTGTAAAGGAATGCTTTGATCTTAATTTAGGTCATATGTGTGCTTCAGTAATGGAATTCGCATTCATGTAGTTGTTGACATTTAAAAGTTTCCTAGTACCATAAATAACTTATATTTCACTTTGAAGTATGGGAAAATGGTATAATCTTTAAAATATTCAGTTCACCTTGATCCAAATTAAAACATACTTTTACAAAAAATATTAGTTACAATAATCGTGAAGCTTCCTGTGATAAACATTACCGGATTTCTACTATATGTTATCAAATAATCATAATTTCCTTATTACAGCGGCCTTATCACCAGCATCGGCGCGTTCAAGACGAATGTCGCAGTTGGCATCATCACACTGCTGGTCACCATAGGATTCATCACATGCGTTGTAGCTGACGTCATGTTAATCGCAAAGGTACGTCATACTAAACGAGTTGATTATCAGTCGTATCATTGAAAAGTTAGCACTGATGGCGCGGTGTTACGCGAAGACGTCATACTGTATTTATTATACTGTGGTTACGCTATCCATCGCCTGTCGCTAGTCGGGAACTACAAAAGTGTTTCGCGATTCGAACATTTTGGTTGTTCGTTCCAAGTGCTAACAACGGTAGTTAGAGCTCGTACGAACCTGTCGGTGCGAGTATCTCATGTGGAATAACGGCTTTATTAACCCTACGTAGGGTTGATTCAGAAGTAGTGAGGAAATATATCTGATATTTCCTCGTTACTACTGAATCAACTCATGATGTTAAATATCATGCAAGTTGATGTACACTGCGGGGCTTCGCAGGTATAATAACCACGAAGCAAATACAAAGAGGAGATGGCCTAAGCAACTGTGCACTGTGACACTCAACTAGGCCCTGACGTCATCATTTGGGCGTGGCTTTAGTCAGTGAATAATAGTGCGTTTCCAAACATAATCCGACCCGACACTAGATGGCGACACTTGGTGTCATGGAAATTAAAAATATTTAGGTATGTAGAGCTAGAACTAACAAATTTTAATAATATTAATAATGAAATTTGTTCAACATTCATTCCTAAAGATCCTTTTAAGGCCAAAATGTTATTTTTGTAGTTTTCATATCATTTTATAAACACGTGGCCATCTATCGTGAGATAGTTACGTCACTACAAAACGAAATCGACAGAAGGAGCGAATAGTTTTGCTATAGACCGGTAGATGGAAAATAGAGAAGTGGGCGGGATCTAGCACCCCCCTCACCCCGCAAAATGTCACGCGTTGTTTCCTAAGGAAATCGTGTTAGAACATCTCCTCTTTGTATTACCTCCGTGATAATAACATAATAAATTGATTGGCCATCTACGTCAATGTATTGTAATTTGCATGATATTTCTCGAACATCTAAAAGTTGAGATATTTTCTGTCAGTTACATATTAATATACAACCGGATCCAGTTCGACCATGTTAATACATGTTTGTTCATGATAACGCGGCATTTAACTTTGTATTTTTAATATCAAACATTCTATATCTTTGTTTTCATTAATGCATGTGTGATAACCGAGTATTAAAATCTGATAGGTGTAAGCATGTGCCTGATGTTATCGATTAATGGAATTAATATCTATTTAAAATAAATAGTGATTAGAATTTCATAACATCTTTGTTCCCAATTCCTGTTTTAAGGAAACTAATCTTATTCCGCTTTTTTTACAGAATGTTATCTGTCATCTTAGTAATAATGTATTTCTATTGCACACTTATCTTTTACGTCGTTTGAGTATTTCGGTAGTTTTCATAAAACGATTTAAACCGAAATGGCGGTCGTTGCTATGGTTACGGGCAGCCCCTCGCACCGTTTTTCATACTGTATTTCGACATGTCCTTTTATGTCGCTTAATGTACTTTTGATATTTTAAAGTCATATTTTTATGTAGCTAATTGCACAACAAGCTTAGATAGTGATTCAACAAAAAAAAATATATACATACATAAACGTCACGCCTCTTTCCCTTGGGGGTAGGCAGAGATCACATCTTTCCATTTGCTACGATCCTGGCATACCACGTTTTATGAAAAAAAAAAATCCTAATTTATTTACCTTTTTTATGATATGACCAGGTCCACCGCATCTACCGGTCGACAGGCGCATCTCTAGCTAAAGCACAGGCGGAGTTCACGACGGAGATCCTGCGCAACCAGCACGTGCAGACCGCCGCCTCCAGCGCGGCCGCCGCCGCCGTCAACGCGCAGATCGCCAACGCTAACCGGTACTAAACGGCATGAGTAAGTTAGTCGCGTTATTGTCTTTGTCACACACTTTATACACAACCGTATTCAAGAACGATGCACAGAAAAATATCACTTATATACTTAAACGATATAACGGTTTAGTCGCGCTTATTTATCGGGATAACTCGACTATAGTTTGACCATTACCGCTGTACCACGCCTTAGGAAGGCGCGGGGCGAGACGAGGGAAGCATCGGTCAATGCGATTTGTCGGTTCGCTGTCAAAGTCATGGCGTGTCAAATTCTAATTTAAATTCAAATTCGGACCGAATGTTTATGTCAGAAGCACATGAGATTATATTCAAAGATGGGTCATGCGATATCTCGTGATGTTGAATTATAGATATAAATTGGTTTCGGAATTCAATAAATTCAAACTTTAAAAGATTAGTACCTTAGTATCTAGAAAAAAGTTAAGCTAAATTAAGTAATTTCATTTTGTCGTGTCTGTAGAACTGTAACCTGATATCATAAGATCTATCCGACAATATCGATCTCATGTGAACTCATGCACTTTTCTTCCCAGCCCCCACCTCACCGCGCATTATTCCTAAGGCGCGGTACAGCGGTTTTGGTCAAACTATAGTTTCGGACCCAACCGGAGTCCTTAATCATGAGCTAACGCGGCGGCAGGGTCGCAAGTCGAACTGGATGTCACTTCACACAAAATATCACTTTTAGATGTTATTCTTTTGCAGAGTAGTATTCATACAGAAATCAATTTTGTAATGTAACTTAAGCGTCGTTCTTGCAACGGTTGTTGTAATATGGTGAGTAGGCTAGATTGATTGCCTAAAGGTGAGTCCAGATCTAACAACTGAATGCCCTATTGGTTTCACAACAATAATAATATTTATTATCATGACTACTAAAACATGGTAAAAGCATGATTATGTTCGTGTATGTTGCATTGTTTTTATCAACTAATTTTACTAATCTAATGTTTATGATCTTATTGTTAATTTTATTGATATATGTTTATCTGGTTCCAGGCGCGACAATATTGAATAAATGAGTCACTGAATGTGCACATCGGGAGAATACGCAATACCATCAATCAAGATATCGTTAGCGCTTTCACTGATATTAAATGCAATGTTAACATATTTTTCTCGACAAAAATTATCGCGAATTATTGTTGTATCTATCGCGTTCTATACATGCATTCTACCTCAAGTACGATCAAATTTCATGATAACTTGGGGTAATAGAAAATGTTCTCGTCACTAACGATTACTCGCATAATCAATTACTTAACATAGAAAATATATCATATGTGATGTGATTGTGTTGTATGCTTGATTATTACTTCATCTTAAATACCACTTCCTATTCCATTCACTTTGAGGCGATGATGCACGTAGCGTACTTTCCTCTGCTTCCGCGCATCCTCGACTTGAAGTGATAGGTCATATTTTACGGCCAAAATGTATGGCTGTGTAAATGTAATTAAAAAAAATATTTGACTTATTTAAATGCAAGTATTGGCGTTATAATTAATAGGATAACAGGTATAGTGCAACACACAATAGAGAAGAGATCCATATAAAGTCAATACGTACCAACAATAGTAGTGTTTTTTTTGTAAGTGAGTTGTGTGCAGCCGAATTTTTACTGTTGTAATAATGTTAAAATCTATAGTTAACCTATTTTCACCTCTATTTTCTGTCGCACTGTACTTACTGGACAGCATTTGAGTATTTTAATATAATAATAATATGATATTTATCAAATTAAGATATAATATGCCACGATATAGTTTATTTGCTAGCTGTAACGATTATTCAAATCGACATGAGCTTACAAACGCTTTAAGATCTACATACCTACTAAATATCTGGAGTCTTCACACATTTAGGATTTTGCCAGGGTTTGATTATTGTTCTTTAACGACTTATGAAGCTGTTTTTATTTTAGTTACAAATAGTTAATGAATGCGTTATTTATTGCTTAGAAAATATAACATGGGACTTGTGTTCCCTTTTATTATAAACTCTAAATTGAGTTATAACTAAAATTTATCGTTTGCTGTTACTGTTTGTTAGTTGCTGCCTTCAGAAAACCTACAGATGTTTTTCTTGAGTAAACATTCCAAAAAAGTGTAAATACCCCTTTAATGTTTAAACTTGAAAATTAAATGTATAATATGAATATCTTTTAAAATTTATGGAAATTAAAGTTTCATGTAACGTCGCTAATTAATGGGTGTATTTGGACCATTTACTTAATCGTTAGTATTTTCAAGTGTGACTCTCTTGCCCCGCGTTGAGACTATCTATTAGATGCACAAGACTTCGACTTTAGTATTTATCGTTGTATAAAATAAAATAGTGTAAGTTGGTAAACATTTAAGCATACTATTAACTAGTCATTGGACTAAACAGCTTTGGAAACTTGACTAAACAAATAGACCGCTTACAAAATTGTATCTAAATAAACTAATACGTGACGGCGCCCATTATCGGGGCGCGAACAATACGTAGGTATGTTATGTATAATCTGGGCCTAGCATATTGTAAATTATTTACCAGACCGTCCTTACCCCAGATAAATGGTAAGCGAAGGCGCGTAGATTTATCTAAATGTTTAACTGTTTTGTAACGATTAAGTCATGTTATACACTTATAATTAATAATAAATATAGTTTCAGAATATATCGTTTTATTTTTGCGTATTAATGGAATTGTACATCGCATCGTTACTTATCATTATTTCGTTGTGTATTGGTAACAATAATTTCCTTAGTAAATTCTTTCAAATAAGAAGTTTAACAGAAATACAGATTTGTACAATAGTAATTTAATTAGAAAATTTTCACAATTCTTCCTATATTAACATAACAGATTACCACTTAAAACTAGATGTGCGCATTTTACAGAACTTTATTAAACAGTGAGTGTAACAAGGCTTACAACATTAAACAGTCTCTGTATTGGTGTTGCATTAACACTGATTTTGTCAAACTATACTTATACTCAGTATTCGGAGCCTTTTAACAAAAAACATTCATATTCAAGATGTATGAATATAATATTATTAGGTTGGTCATTTTCATATGCTGTTTCCGTAAAAGACACCATGCTTGAAGTTTAGTTTGGGAGCAACAAAAGCAGCGACATAGTAATCTAAATTCCACAGAATCGGTTCATTTATTGGCCATTGAAGACATAATTATTGCTTTATGTGAGGGAGTCTTGTTGAGTAATGTGTGGTGGTCACTATGTCTGCGGCTGGTTGGCGTGTGCGTGCGCGCCGAGGCGGGCGGGGTCCTGGCTGGGGTAGTGCAGGGCCAGCGGCGCGGGCGGGGGCGGCACGCCGGGCACGCCGGGGACGCCCGGGCCTGGCGGGACGCCGGGGACTCCGGGCACGGCGGGCAGGCCCGGCACGCCGCCGCCCCACGCCGGCCAGCCGCCGCCGCCGTAGTGGTGCAAGTTGAAGAAGTCGTTCGGACGGTTCGGTGGCGGGGGCATCTGTACACATATCAAATAATTAGTTACAAACCAGGAAGTTTGAATTCCTAAATAAATATGATAGTTAACTACAATATTATTATGTTGTCTGTTATCCCGCAAAACACGTTCATCCGACGATATTAACGACAACTTTATAAATACAGCATAACCAAATATTAAATTATGTAATGGTACTCGCCTGTGGTGGGAATGGATGCAAGTAAGCCGGTGGTGGCGGAAGTGTGCCTGGAAGGCCAGGAACAGGCTCCAGTGCTGGCGCCACTTCATTCTTTTCATTAGCACCTTGGCGACCTGAGAATAATATAATAATGCAATTGTTATTAACTACTATCAAGATTAAATGTAGCAACCCAATGTTTTGCACCAGAAAAAAATATACTTAAGAATCTTTATCAAAATAAAAGATATATTGGTCTCACCTTGAGACTTGCCCCATTTGATAGTAAGCCTCTTTCCTGATATAACTAGTCTGTTGAAAGTCTTGTCGGCAGCATGCTCTGCAGCACTTCTAGTTGTGTATTGTACAAAGGCACATTGTGCTCTAGGCACTAAGGTCAAGGATCTGAAACATGTGAATTGTTAATTGGGTTTTACTGTGTGGGGTTTAGGGCTCATTGAACTGGAAAAGTGTAATTTTCTGGAACAATAATTTTATTGTTTCTTTCATTATTTATGACAGAGATAGATAGACTTTTTTTACAACACAGATCTGAAAATCTGGTTCATGTAATGAGTGGCAAGTGAAATTACTTAATGAAATTATAACAGACTCAAAACACAGACATTAAAATAGTTTTGAATCTAATTATTTTTATAAAAATTAATCATAATAAATGGTCACAACTTTGGGGTAAGTTTGAATTACCTTATTTCACCATACTGGTAGAAATGTCCTCTTAGTTCATCTTCACTAATATTATCAGGCAAGTTGCCAATGTACAATGTTGTTACAGTCTTATCTTCAGGCGGAGGCAGTGCTGGCATGGCGGCCGCGCGGCGCATCAACTTCTCGGCCACTGGGTCATTCACACCATAGTATCTGGGAAATTATTAAAGATCAAAGTTACACATTATTCAACAACTTCAATAATTAAATATTTAGATATGGGTGCTTTTAAACAATAGACAAAAATAAGATTTGATTGTAAACCTTTTATAACAATTACTTGACCTAACCAAAGAGCAATTCAACAAGGTCAGTGGATTGTTGGAATGTCAATCACATTAGTCTTGAACAATTATTTCCAGAACTAAATTCATCTAAATAATGTTTAGAATAATTTCAAATGATATTATTATTATCATTGTCAGTTAGATAAATATACAATTATCTCAATAAGACAATGTTACACTGCTGTGTTAGTTATTTCAAATTATGATGAATCACAAACATAATAAAAACTAGTAAAAGAGTTTACCTGTCCTTGATGTTTTGATCCGCTAGAGGATCATCAGGGTCAGTTGGTTTCTCATGCCGATATGGACACTCTTCACCACGTCTACATTCCCCTTTCACCCAGAACGAGCACACATGTGGTCTATTTCTTTTATAGTAAGGAGCTGATCTTGCTAAACGTAAAAGCAAGTCAGAAGCACCCTTAGATTTTAAAGCAGAGTTACTAGGTTGAGTGGCATCAAACTTAGACATTTGGCTATCCAAATTCTGGATATAATATTCTTTGTTCACTTCATTACGAGGTAGGTCGTCTTGTATTTTAAGTGCAGCATCCCTAACTTGAATTGGTAACCCATATTCTAGATCCAAAAGGCACGTTTGACATACGTTCTTCAGTTTAGAACAAGTCTGACAAATTTCTGTCTTCTTGAAACGCATTCTCGCACCAGGACACCAACGAAACACAGTGAAGGGTCGTGCACATATTTTACATTCCTTGCCATATTTCTCCTTGGTCTGAAATTAATTTTGACGTATTTTAGAACGTTACTGATGATACAAATAACATTACAATTGTAAAATTATTAAAATGGATCTAAAGTCAATGTATTGTTCAAGGTAATGAGTCGTACTTACCATACGAATATAGGGGTTATCTCCAAGACATGTCTGACATAAAATTGGAAAATCCTGTAAAAAGAATGTTAGTAAGTCACTGTTATTTAGAGAAAAACAAATCCATAATAAATTGTAACACTTTCTTACCGAATCTTCCCAATTTTGACGATTATACGTGTTTGTTGATTTTGAAACAGCCATGGTAATTCGTCAACTACTTACACTAAGCTAAAAATGTACATACGTAACTGAAGCTACGCTAGGTGGCGTGTATATTAATATTCAATTATTTGCTAACTAAAAGAACATTTAATTGACTAAAATAATAATCAACAACGCCAACAAGAAATTCAGAATAACGTCAAAAACGACGCCATTTTGGATTTATGAAACATAATGATAATAGACAATAGATTTTTCATACATGCTCGTATTCCTTAGCCACAGAGAATATGATTCCATATTTGAATGCATAGACATCAACATTCTCCGCCAAGATCCTGAAGATTTATGCAGTCTGTGAGTTTACCTAGTGTCAATGTCAATTTAACGTCACTGTCAGTCTGTCACCATTCTGTACATTATTTCAAGAGTCGGTGTTGTTAATTTTGTTAACATTTGATAATTCGGAATTGTGAGGAAGCATTAACAGTAGATCTCGTAAGTTATTGATCGGAAACAACACAAACATGTCTATAACCACGCTGGTGCGTATTCTAGTCACATAATAATTAACAAATTATGTATCGGCTCCCCGTTTAATGCTATTTATACTTATTCTAGTATTACATGCAATTGAAAAGAGAAAATGCTCATGAAGATTCTATTTGGTGTTGTACATGGAGTAAAATAGATAATGAGAAGCCAAAGGAGCCCGAAAGTGAGAATTTGGACCAAACACAGTAAGTTAACCTTACCTTTACAAACGCAACAAGCTTTTCTGTTTCTAATATCACAACATGTAAAAATAATAATTTTAAGTCACATCTACGAGCTTTACTTCAAAGTTGTGAATCTTTTAATCTTCTTTAGTGCTGTAAAACATCAACAACAATTCTCTAGTGTTTAAAAAAAATACTTTGAACAAAATGTTCCAAATAGGTATATGGCCTGCTTACAAATAAATATTTTTTTTTATGTTCTAGAGACTCCAACCATTCTGATGCTGGTTCTGAAAACTACATGATAACTGGTGGGCTGGATGACCTGATCAAAGTCTGGCAGTTTGAGAATGGCAAGCTTGAGGAGAAGTACCAGTTGGAGGGCCACTCACTTGGTGTTATCTCAGTTGCTGTCAGCCCTGATGGGAAAAGTAAGAATTATTGATCATTTACTAACAGTTGCCTGCAATGTTACTCGGATCTGATGCTGTTAAGTTATGCATGAACCTACCATGAGCAAAACACCTAAACATACTGCTAAAATTTCTTGTGAATGTAAATCTAAATAAACAACTTTCTATAACACCAATATCATTAAAAACTTTGACATCTCCTTCCCAAATTATTGACAACTTTAATTCAATATACAGCTATTTTAAATTTCATTTTTATGATTTCAGCTTTAGCCAGTAGTTCTCAAGACTCATCATTGATTCTCTGGAACTTGACAACTGGTGAAAAGATAAAGACAATGGAGACAGGTCCCACGGATGTCTGGACCTTGGACTTCTCTCCTGATGGCAAACACATTATCTCTGGAAGCAATGCTGGGAAGATCTTGATATTCGAAGTTGAAAGTGGGAAACAAGAACAGACTTTAGATACTAGAGGAAAATTCACATTGAGTGTAGCTTATGTAAGACAATTTTACATGAGATTTTTATTATTACATTAGCATTAACAAATGGAAGGAGTGTAGATAAAAACCTTTTTGTTACTAAGTTTATATCTTGATCATGTCAAAGCCTACCAAGCAGTAGGAAAATTAGAATGCAAATTGTCTATGGTATACAAACTTTGAAGAATATTTAAAATTTCATCTATGATATTATCAAAATAAAATTGTATTTATTTTCATAGAGTCCAGATGGCAAATACATAGCAAGTGGAGCTCTGGATGGTATTATCAACATTTTTGATGTAGCCCAAGGGAAACTTGTACACACATTGGAGGGCCATGCTATGCCTATCCGAAGTCTTTGCTTCTCACCTGACTCACAATTGCTGCTCACAGCTTCTGATGATGGACATATGAAACTGTATGATGTGTAAGTAATAAAAATAATAATTTGTTATTTACTAGTGTAATAAACTGGCTGGGCTTTTTGTCAGATGTACTTAAAAAAATAGTAAATCTATAAAATTGAATGTAAGAAGTGATTCTGACCTTAACTACTTTCTAAATGGTGTGTAATCCAAGTCAGTGTTCTTTACATATTTTTATAAAGGCACAAAATCCTGCCCTGCTTCTAATTATTTGGAGTTCTCCACTCATTAATCTCAGAATTTTTATACATAGTAACCTCAATTCATTGAACCAATCTCAGTGCAAACTGGCTACTGATTTGCAAGTTTTTGATATTAATTCGTATTATACTTCCAGTGTACACGCCAATTTAGCGGGGACACTGTCGGGCCACGCGTCATGGGTACTATCAGTCGCATTTTCACCTGATGGAAAACGCTTCGTCTCAGGCAGTGCTGACAGGACTGTACGTGTTTGGGACTTAGATAGTATGCAATGCCAACACGTATTTAAGGAACACAGTGATCAGGTGACTATTTTCGTTAAAAAAAATAAGATTTTTTTTAATTTATGTAGGCATAAAAAATAAAAATATATGAATAAACTTATTTTTGTTTGTTTACAGGTCTGGGGTGTGAAATTTAATGCAGAAAGCAATAAAATTATGTCCGTATCGGAAGATAAAAGTTTAAATATTTATGACTGTCCATTATAGTTTTAATAATATAATATACTTTACTACTTTGATTTGGCTTTTTATTGTTATTCTTCAAAAAAGAAGAAAGACCTATGCCTTGTTTAATTCGTGGATATATGCAGGTAAATAAAAATGTAATCCATCGGTAATCAGTTGAAAGTAAAACTACACTCCATGGGGTGCCTAAAAATTATCTTACTTATATATTATTATGTTAATTAATAAATAGCGACCCACTCCAGCTTCGCACGGGTGCAATATTTTACGAAGAAACCGTAGAAACAAACATTCTATGTAAACAAGTAAACCGCACCAAAATTCATAGCGTAGTTTTAAAGGTCTAAGCAGACATAGAAAGTGATAGACGCAGTACGCGACTTTGTTATGCGGTATTGATTTGCAACAAAAGGTTAATTACGGAAACAGTTTTGAACGAAATTCTGATTGTCATCGCTGTCAACGTCAATTTGTGCAATGTCAATTTCTTAATATTGTGTTGTTTGGAAATGTGACGAAAACTGAAACCTTAAGTTTTTAGTGGTTTTTAAAGAGAAATAACATAAGTAATACCCTTATCCCACATGACAATGCCTGCTAACACAATTGTAGGTATTTCTATTACAAACCGTTCACCTTTTCTTTTGTTTCTTGTAAGAATGTTTGTATACAGTATATTTAATCAACGGTTCTTTTCAGTATTCCTTAATATTAAAAAAAGAAAATGCTCATGAAGACCCCATCTATTGCTGTACATGGGCAAAAATTAATACCGTAGGAGATTCAATGTAAGTAGGGTTATAAATATTCTTATATTTTGCGATACCTACCATATGTGATGCCGGGTTTTTTTGTACGTTCTTACAAACCAGACCTTACACGTTATAGTTAAAGTTAATATTAATTAAAGTATACCATCCCAATTAAGTTACATATTACCATACCTACATTAACAAAAAAACAATGACTGAATCGGACATTTTTTTTTCTATTCATCTGAATGTATTTCGTTTTAGAAATGCCGCAAAGGACTTCATAGTGACTGGAGGTCTGGACTGCTTGGTAAAAGTATGGGTGTTTGAGAATAATAAATTGGAACTGGTTCACACATTGGAAGCTCACTCTATGGCTGTGGTATCTGTTGCAGTGAGTCCTACTGCTCCAAGTAGGTTATTTATCATTTCATTACCTTTTTTTATCCTATATAAGATCCCACTACTGTGCAAAGGCCTCCCCTTTATTCTTCCAGAGCTCTCTGTCTTTTGGAGTATCTGGCTATGTGGGACCTGCATATGTGGCCAGAGTATGTTTACAAATAATTTGAAATAATAGGTACATATTAGGAAGGGTGACCGGCTGATATAGAACTGGTTTTCTAAAAAGACTGGACATGACACTTAGTCTGATTTAATCTCTTAATCAATTTTTTCCAGTAATTGTAAGCGCATCTCTGGACTCTAGTCTCATATTTTGGGATCTTACATCTGGTAGGAAGATGGTGGAAATACCAACAGGCACCACAGATGTATGGAAAGTGGCATTCTCGCCCAATGGTGATAGGATTGCAACGGGCGGACACACTGGCAAAGTACATATCTATAAAATTCAGAATGGAGATATTGATAGGATGTTGGATACTAGAGGGAAGTTTATATTGAGTGTTGCTTGGGTAAGTTGGTTCTCTGGTTTTTTTAGCTGTTATTGGTCATAGCCTGACGTTTATGTATATACAACCTTTCTTAATAAATGTGTAATGCAACAAGCATTTCATCTTTAGTTTTAGTTGGCATTACAGTATTAGACTGTTTCTTGTTAAATTTGTACTTAAGACAGACAATTTTTTTTACCAAAATCCATGATAAGTCCTCCTATGGTTCTTGATTGCTAAAACGCTTTCATCTTTGGTTCTGAAAGTACAAGGTAATAGTATTCAAAACATTATTTTGCAATATAAGACACCTTTATAAGCAATACCGAGAACTCTTAATAATTTCACCAAAAACCTACCTATCTCCCACCAGAGTCGCAACGGGCGATACTTAGCGACGGGCGCGGACAACGGCATAGTCTGCATACTAGACGTGACGCAAGGCAAGCTCGTGCACACATTCGAGGCGCACACGCAGTCCGTCCGCAGTGTGGACTTCTCACCCGACAACAAGAGGCTTGTGACGGCGTCTAATGATGGATTTGTGAAGGTTTATGATGTGTAAGTGTCTTTACGATTATTGTTTTTGTAAAAAACAGTAACTTTTGTGATACGACAAAGTAACTTTCTATTCGTATCATCTCTGGGGTAAACATTTTATTTAATTAATTAGTTTTAAAACAACAAACATTCTTCATTAGTTAGAAGTTAGTCATTAATTAGAAGTCTACTATGTCTGATAATATTTTGAAATAATGTACAAGAAACGATTTTCGTGTATTAATGTCTAAATAAAAACTGGTACTGAACTCCTAAAATTCGTAGCGTCAAACAAAGTAAACGACTGCTCCACCCTTACGGTCATTTCAACGCCTAATTTCGTTTGTGTAAACATAAATTCTAGATAGTAAAATTGCATAAGTGCCGTAAGTCGTGACGTGTCATAATTCAATCGTAGCTCAACACTGTCGACACGACACGACAAATATGTCTCCAACCATATTAAATATATGAAACTAATTAGCTTCTGACACGCTACGCCACAGAAGTATGTCTCAGGCTTTAAAGATGATGTTACATACAGGGCCAGCGCCGGTTTCCAGTTCTCCCTCGACCACAAGTGCTGGGCTCTGGCCGTGTGCTTCACGCCGGAGGGCACTCGCGTGGCAACAGCCGCCGCTGATGGCAGCGTGCGTGTAGCCGCTCTTGATAAACTCGCCGTACTCGCCACTTTTGAAGAACATACTGATACGGTAAGTGAAATGCAGTCTATATAACTTCAACAGATAAGGGGCTTTGGAATAGAATAGAATATTTTTTTATTTGGAAGAATGTTGTTACAATAGGTCAAAATCAAAATCAAAAATCAAAAGGTTTTTATTTCGAGTAGGCCTTCTCAGGCACTTTCAAAACGTTACTGACTCTAGTTGCGCGGTTCCAAAATGTCATTCTTATGGAGAAGAACCGGCAAGAAACTCCATAAGTTACTCTTTTAAAATATAGAAAATACAAGTTTTACAATAATAGTTATGTAGCAACAACGCAAATTAGTAAAAAGTGCAAATTACAGACAAATATAGGATAAAGTATTCTTTGAATAAAGAAAATAGAAATGATTACCAAAAAAATAGGAACCCGACTATTTTACCAAGTTTACGATGTTAGGTGTTACATAAAGGTCTGCTGCGTCCAAATATTTTCAAGTCTAAATAAGAAATTATTATATTACAAACGGCGTTTTAACTACACTACTAAATAAAAACTGAATACATGTAAATTTGATAGTTCTCACTTGTGAAGTTACTTGAGATTACAAAATATGAAGTGTGAGACAGAGACGTAATGTGGAAGCAATAAAAGCAATTTTGTAATCGTCAAACCCCAGATTACATCAGACAAGCGCAGTTTAGCTTTACTCACAATTAGTCTACCTAGACAGCCTGCAATGGCCCTATGAAAATATCATAAAATGAAGTAATAATTCTCGTGCATTTCAAATTACTCTATTCTATTCTTTTCTTGAACTTTAAAATTCCTTGCAATATGTTTTAAAATAAGTTTTTGTCCTCAACAGGTATGGGGAGTGAGCTTCTGCAGCACCAGTAAGCGACTGCTCTCAGTCTCCAAAGACCAATCTATTAATATTTACGAATGTCCCCCAATGCCGGTAAAGGCCGAGAAAGAACAGTACATAAAGGTATAAAGAACTGTATTATTGTGATATTTGTAAGTAGATTTTGTAAATCAAAGAAAATAAATAATATAATCGCGTAACTATTGGTTTTTAGAAATCACTTATGTACCGAAAATTCCTTCACTAGCCGTTTGTGGACCATTGATTCAAAGGTAAATAATAAGATATTATTAAAAAGTACATGTCTTAAAATATTATGTGATACTTAAAAGAGTATAATAAGTCAACGTTATTATTGCTTAGATACTCGACATTGTCACACTACCAGTAGCAGAAACACTTAAAAACACAACTCTTGTAAATCGAAACATCTTGCACAACGTAACCCGCACATCTCCCTATTTCAAACACAGTTAAAAGAACACGAATAATATGTCTGACTTTTAATTCGTGGATGAATATTGCAGTCTTCCATACATTACTAAAACTTTGACGAAAAAGCACATTATCACAAGCACATAAGATTCATTTTCTAACAACTTCATGTCGGCTTGTATACAGGTGTATTATAAACGCGCAAGGGTGATTCCCCTACGTAAGACGGGGCGTCTGAACTTGATTAATTTTTGGCGGTAAGAGGATTGCGCCCACCGGTCTGCTTCCAACCTTCTCTACCTAGGATTTACACTGTAACTAAGGCCTCTCGGATTTGACAACCGCTTTTGTTTTTAAATCTGAGTGGGGAGCTTTATGTTCGATACGATGATGTTATAAGATTTTAGTGCCATGAAATCATGCAATGCTAACTACGTTAATAAAAATATTAAGGGTTTTAACCTAAAACGAAAGTGAAAAGTACGATTAAAATACGATTCTGTCATTTGAGTACATTTTTTTTTAGATTAAATATCTCATCAATCTCATCACTTTTATATTAATTTACCCTCTTATTAAAGAATATCAACCAGTTTTCATGTCCATTGTATGGCTTTGACGAGTATCAACAACACTGATCTGCTGTCAAGCTAAATACATAAAGGGGAAGCATTTATCAAAAATATTTACATTGGTAGCGAGTCAATTGGTATCAGCTTAATTTGCGGGGAATTATGCGGCGCGGCCCGCCGGGAAATCAACTTTACATTCAATTTGCCGCCGGTGCACAGATAAAAACCAATCTCTTCATTTTTACCTGTCGCGACTCGGCGAGACTAAACCCTCTTTGATGTTCGTGAATATTTCATAAGAAGTTTTAAAGTGCGCCACTGTATTTTGTTTTAGATTTTTAGAGTGTAGTGTTGTGGGTATTTGATGCTTGAACTCGGTATATAAATATTTTAGCCTGTATCTAAAACATAGAGAAACTTAGTAAAAAAAATATAAATCTTAAGTACATGTTTTTTCGGTTGAGAATCTAACCAGTTCATCCCAATATTTTTTAATGCACATGATACCCAACCCACGTATTACAGCATGTACAGGTACACGTTGCGAATGTCACCTGACCTCCGAAACTCGATCACCAGCCAAACCTACGTACGAAATTACAAATATATTGAACAGACCGGTTGAAGCAGTTACCAACCATGACAGTCATATTTGTATAAGTCTATAATAGAAACTAGGACCTCTTATGACTATAATTTTATATACTTAAGTCTTATTGCTCATTGGATCATATCATCTTTCCGTGCCCTCCCAATTATTATTTGGATCATCAATACTCATGGAATCAACAGCTCTTAATATAATTTAGTTAGCAACAAGATGATATTTATAAAAGTTTTTCAGACTACGTCACGTTGTAGAAAAATGTTCAAATCCTGATTTTTTCTTTAGACAATTGTTTGTAAAAAGTATTTTTTTTAATAAAACCTAGTATCTATATCATAAGTTTTGCAGCGGTAGCATTTTAATAGGCGGTTGACAAGGTATTGTGCAGTCCACATGTCGCTGCGCCAGTGGCCAGCGGCGGAGGTATCGGTGTCGTAATCACGGCCGCGCCGCCGGCAGCGCCATTCAATGAGATGAAATCACTATGCGGCTGTATGAATAATTCAGGTGCGGTCCGAACGCCCCCTCCCTAACCATGCACCCCCACTATCGATATTGATATAAAGTTGACAGAATATGTATGCCCAATACGACGCTGAGCTCCGTAATTTCACGATCGAAGATTAGGGTTGGTTTAGTTTCGAAATTATGTTTGGTGTTCGATTTAGGTGCAGAGGGATGAAGTTGGTATACATTTCTAGTGAGACACATTTTTACTAGAAAATTTGATGATTCCTATAAGCGGGGGTGTGTCTTTGAATCGCTAAGGTGTGTTTTTTTTTTACTATGAATGTTTTCAGCTTTCTTTCGTCAAACAATAAGTGGATTATGTTTAGGAGCTGAATTCTACTGTCAGTAAAATCAGCAAGTTTTTTGGGTTTTGAATAAAAGTATAAACATTGAATTCAATAATTTAATAGCAACTATTCCATAATTTAAACAATGTGGTTAACTATAGGAACTAGATAACATCTTAGTGGTGGTAGGAGATGGCGGGAGACGCGTAGGACACGTGGGCTACGGGGGCGGAGTACGCTACTTTGGCGACGGGAGCGGCGTAGGAAACTGGGCCATGAGCGTAGGACACGGGGGCGTGAGCGTAGGACACGGCGGCAGGAGCGTAGGCAACCTTGGCGACGGGAGCAGCGTAGGCGACGGGCGCGGCTACGGCGATCTTAGCGGGAGCTTGGGCGATAGGGGTGCCCTCGTAGGAGACCTCAGCGTTGAAGCCGTGCTCGTGGTCGGCGGTGTAGTGCACGATGCGGCGGACACCGTCGGGCTGCACGAGCGAGTACGAGCCCTGCACGGCGTCGCCGGCGCGAGACTCCTGCTGCTGCTTCACGTCAGCGTTGTGCTCATCGTGGACAGAGTAGTTGAACTCGTAGTGGGCAGGTGCTTCGGGCTCAGCGTATGCAACCTTGGCGTAGGGGAGGACGCCAGCGGACGCGGCCACAGCCAGGGAGAGAACGATCACGAACTGAAAAATTAAAAATAATTGTCAATAAAACCATTTTAATTACGATGCACTGTGCTGTATATGCTTCACATTTAAAACAAAAAAGAAATATTTTTTAACTCACTTTGGCTACCATGTTTGTAATTTTTTTGGTAGGTGAGTAGTTGGTAATTGGAGTGTCAGTGGTGAACTGTGATAATTTCTGAACTTGCTACACTTTTTATACAGGCACAGCCGCCTGTTAGTCTGGTTGGTGACACATGCGCGCTCGAGGCGTTGTTCTTTAAAGTTTACAATGATTGAGAGGTGAAGGTCGACGTGCATTACTTTCCGAATGATAGCATTACATATGGATTAGTACCTGAATATAGTAAGGGCACATTCCTTGCTGGTGAATAACTTCTTTTGAGGTTTTTCATAGATTCTGATTTCGGATTTAATAAAGAAATAGGTAATTCGGTTGCTGATGGACTAGAAATAGACTCCTAATCAATTAATTCTTCGGAAATGTTCTGACGGTATTTCAAACTGTGCCTACTGATGTCAAAGGATGTTTAATACAGAATACACATAATTAGAAAGTCTTCTTTCGACAATCGCTACAAAAGGGACAAACTAGTTTTATAAGGCATTCAAGGTTAGGCTTCCAAAAGTTTCTTACGTTTTGAATGCAATTGTTACGTCATTTGTTAATCTAGGACGATATGAGGGTTACATGGTGGAATACAGAGCAACTGTTGCGTCACGTATGGCTCTGTAATTGAGCTCTGAGCGCTGAACGGACTTTCTCCTTGACTCAGTTTTGATCATACCGCAAAAAAAACGGGTTATCAGTCAAGTTCGCAACCTTGCTTTCATTATTAAATCATTAGCTCAGGTTTGTCAAAATTCCTAGGCATTAAGGCAAGTAAAGTTATGGATGTAATTTATTAAAGGACATTTTTTAATTGAACTTGTTGTAATCGAATTAATTCGAAGAGAAAATATGCATTGCGACATTTTTGAATTAAACCTGTTTTTTATCGAATTAATTCGAAAAGACAAGTATGCATTACAACATTTTTTTTGCCTGCGCCAACCGTCTAGTCGTCTTCCACTACTACAACTTAAATTCCTTAACAGGCAGAGATAGCTCTTGTTTCTACACATTTAACTGAAGCAGCAACAATAATGAAAAATTTCAAAAACTTTCACGCATTTGTTGCAATAGAAGCATCAGACATAATACTTTATTTTGCGTATTCAAATGAACAAAATTCTTTCGACGGTTTTAATATATTAAAGTGACTGATAGATCTAATTTTAATAGAGGAAACGTCGCGACGAATATTTTGTGTATCGTTTTTAAGACACATGTTTTACGTACCTATTTGGCTTCTTATTCTAACTACATAAATAACGGTGTGCGAAGGCATCCTTGTCTTTATTTAATAAGCATGTTTGCATATAATAAATATTAGTACCCACTTATACCGGTAACATTTGCAACTTCAATTGTATTGACGCGGTGCAGCGTTGACGCAATTAAAGTATTTTTTAAGAACTATTACCCTAATACTACTTTAAAACGTGTTGGTTGATCTCTTTCTTATGTTCGTTTAAACTGTTGGATACCGCTCGACATCAATTTCACGAGCGTTGTTTTAATTAGTTGGGATTCAAAAGGTTTGATAATTATTTTGTCTGTCTGCGTGGAACCCCAAAGGAATGTACGAGTAGCTAACTAAGATAATTGGTGTATTAATATAAATTTATACATAAATAAAATAGTATAATTCTGATACAATACACCCCACACGATTTTGTAAAGTTCAATGCGATTGAGACTGGTGGCAATTTGAATGTAGATCAAGATTACAACGCCTTATTAAAATAAACAGAAATAATAAAATTACTATCTCTATATTTGTATACATTGCTGCTTGAATTGGTGCAGGAGTGATAATGATATAGTGGACTTACAATGGTAGTATTGACTCTTAGATTTGTTGCCAGGAGTTTCATCTTTTGGCTATAAGTGCATGCACCCTTTATATATTAATGTTGTGTAATAAAGTTTGAATGGATTGGGTCCATTTCGTTCTACAGTATTTTAGTGAGGACAAATACATCTATTTTCTAAATCAAATGAGACCAAAGAATAGAATGAATTCAATAATTTAATAGCAACTATTCATTTTAATAAATATTTAACAACCAAACTAGCTGCATAAAACTGCATCTAGTGGTGGTAGGAGATAGCGGGGGACGCGTAGGACACGTGGGCTACGGGAGCAGCGTAGGCGACCTTGGCGACGGGAGCGGCGTAGGCGACGGGAGCGTGAGCGTAGGACACGGCGGCAGGAGCGTAGGACACCTTGGCGACGGGAGCGGCGTAAGCGACCTTAGCGATGGGAGCGGCGTAGGCAACGGGAGCGGCTACGGCGATCTTAGCGGGAGCATGGGCGATAGGGGTGCCCTCGTAGGAGACCTGAGCGTTGAAGCCGTGCTCGTGGTCGGCGGAGTAGTGCACGATGCGGCGGACACCGTCGGGCTGCACGAGCGAGTACGAGCCCTGCACGGCGTCGCCGGCGCGAGACTCCTGCTGCTGCTTCACGTCACCGCTGTGGCTGTCGTGCACGGAGTAGTTGAACTCGTAGTGGGCGGGTGCCTCGGGCTCGACGTATGCAACCTTGGCGTAGGGGAGGACGCCGGCGGAAGCGGCCACGGCCAGGGACAGGACGATCACGAACTGTAAATAATTTGATTAAATATGTAACTAATGTTCGAAACAAGATGGATGTTTTTTAAATACCTATTTTATTTCAGATATCTTACTTTGGCGACCATTTTTATTGAGTTGTGATGTGGTTGCTTTGATTGTCTGTGGTTGACTATAGCACTTTGGTTCTTGTTTCACTATTTATAGGTGGTATCGTATACCTGTTGTCTGTTGATTAGACTTGTTGGTGACACAAGATTAAGTTACGTCGGTGCAGCCGATCAAAAATTAAGAGGTCAAGGTCGTTTGTATAATTTTCGACTGCCGATGCAACGGTGTGATATAAGCCTATATACATTTCTGTATACATTTCTTAAAAGTTAATTCGTTATAACTTGTATCACTATTATTACACATATCACGTTTTCACTATTAATATGTCTAGAATAGAATATAATGAAATATGTTTATTTGTAGGAATATGGTATAGGAATAGAAAATACGGAATGCTTATCGCACATTAAATTAATTAGTTTTCTAAAAAGTAACTGGAGAACACGTTATTTATTACTTGATCCGTATCTAAAGAAAAGTGCAAGTTCTACGTTTAACGATAATAGCAGCCACTCTCATGAACGTTAAAGATATTTATTTTCGCTAAATCAAATGGTTTTACTTCTTACTTCCACACACTAATTTAATCAATAAATAATCCTACTAATATTACAAATGTGAACGTTCGTGAGTATGGACTATGAAAGTTTGTTACTTTTTCACACCCAAACGGCTAGATAAATTTTGGTGAAATTTGGTAAGGATTTAGCTGACACCATTCTTTTTTTTTTTTGTTACACGGTGGAAATTCTCATGGACTTTCATCGTCCGAGGTAAGGCGAAGGGGTGTGCCGGATTCTTACCGGCTAAAACGCCTGGAGTGCTTCTCCGTTTCCTATTGTCGGGGGCCACGGGAATTAGCTGACACCCTGGATTAACACAATGGCATTCCTTATAACCGACTGCGTTGGATCGGGTAGGGTTTTTGCAGCTATAACCGATATTAGCGCGGGCGAAGTCGCTGGCAACAGCTAGTATTAAATATTCCTCAACATCATCAGCATTGGTGTTTACAGAATCGTTACATCTTGTCTAGAATGAAAGCAATTTTTTTATAAGTAGGTATTACTAAGCTATATTTAATTGAGATTATGCTTCGTCTGACCCTGTAGAAATGTTACATATCTTCAGGTGCTAACGCTAACGAATCGCTCAAGCTCAAATGTTTTGAATTGTCATTCTCATAAAATTGGTTATCGATTCGTTTTTTATTCTTTTGTGATGTTACATTGTCTAGACCATCTAATATGTGATTATTACCACCTAACCATCATAACTGATGCAGTAATACATTTATCTTCTACGTGAAAATTTGGTATTTACATAAAGAGGTTTATAAGTCCGTCCTTTTACGTCGCTCTCGTGAAAGAAAATAAAAAAGTGTCTGAAGAGGGAGTGACAATAACTAAGCATATTTTTTCGATATCAGCAATTAAAGAGAAAATATTTTAAATCGGTACCATTCAATACAATTGTTTAATGCATTCCATATGTTATAGAGATGGTAAAAAATAAAGTGAATTGAGTTCATTAGGTAGGCAGTGTAGGTAGTACATATTTATTTGTTCATTTAACGACGTGTGACATTAAAAAAGCTGGGTTATTGCGTCGTATGTGTGTGAAATGCGCGCTTTATTCCTTGACTCTGGTCCATTCAGCGTAACTGCAAAATATTTGGTACATGACAATCAAGTCCACGACCTTCGTGCTAGTATTTTTCTGTTTGTTTTTATATACTGTTTCCTTTTCATATCCTTTAAAGGAAACACACTCACGGCTCAGTTTTCTTAAAAGTCTAGGTGGAGCCAACCCTGCTATTGCAAACTACCGCTGTAGAGATGTAGATTTACATCTTTACTTAACTCATACACATATAGGTTACTTACCATCACTATACTTATTCAGTGTGTCTTCTCTCTCCAGCCATCCAAACAATGTGTCACGTATCTATGCATTAATTATTTTGACTTTTGTGCATTTACTAGATCTCTGTTACTCTTGCTTATTAATAGGCTGTCTGTCATATCAATTTTTCAGGACCACGTTGTCGTACCATTCTAAACATGAAAAATCTATGAAAACATCATTAAATAAAAAATACGACCGTTTGTATCATACTTGAAAAATACATAGGTACATTTGAAAAAGATGAATAACTATCACCTCTAAGGTGACTCCAAATGTCATGACAACCCTCTTAGAAAATAGGAAAGCAGTTAAAAAGATAATTTCAATTCAATAATTTAATAGCAACTATTCATTTTAATAAATATTTAACAACCACACTAACTGCATAAAACTGTATCTAGTGGTGGTAGGAGATAGCGGGGGACGCGTAGGACACGTGGGCCACGGGGGCAGCGTAGGCGACCTTGGCGACGGGAGCGGCGTAGGCGACGGGAGCGTGACCGTAGGACACGGCGGCAGGAGCGTAGGACACCTTGGCGACGGGAGCGGCGTAGGCAACCTTAGCGATGGGAGCGGCGTAGGCGACGGGGGCGGCTACGGCGATCTTAGCGGGAGCATGGGCGATAGGGGTGCCCTCGTAGGAGACCTGAGCGTTGAAGCCGTGCTCGTGGTCGGCGGTGTAGTGCACGATGCGGCGGACACCGTCGGGCTGCACGAGCGAGTACGAGCCCTGCACGGCGTCGCCGGCGCGAGACTCCTGCTGCTGCTTCACGTCACCGCTGTGGCTGTCCTGCACGGAGTAGTTGAACTCGTAGTGGGCGGGTGCCTCAGGCTCGACGTATGCGACCTTGGCGTAGGGGAGGACGCCGGCGGAAGCGGCCACGGCCAGGGACAGGACGATCACGAACTAAAAAAAGAAAAAAATAATTAAATAATACTCATGATTTAATTTACCTATCGACAGTTTTTTTGGATACAAAAATGTATAATATAATCACTTACTTTGGCGACCATTTTTGATTATGTGTTGTCGGTTTGAGTATCAAAGCTCAACTGTGACAATGTGTCGCCTGCTATACTATTTATACTTGAGTGTTCGCCTGCAGTTGGCGACGCCGGTGACACAGTGGGCACGCCCGGGGCGCCGATGCCGCTCTATATTCCTAATTGATTGAGAAGTCAAGGTCGTTTCGATGTCATTCTTAAGTCATACAACTTGTATTACACACTTATACGTAGACATTTTTTAATACCTGTTCTCGCACTTTGCTGCTGGATTTATTCTTGTCAATAAAAGGATAATGTTTTATTTTTTTTTCAGTGGCAGTTTATAGTAGCTTTTGTTTTCTTGATAGCGAGATGCTTGTGGATATTACATAATCAATAAAACTATTGCATGTATGTATATAACTATGTATGAAACAACTCTAGTTTTTCAAGCAGTTTGGGTTCCAGAGATTAGTAACAGAAACTCTTATGTTAGAAAAAGAATTCTGTTGTAGAAAAGCCTTTGTGTTTTTGGTCGTGACAGTTTTAGACATATATAGCAAAACTCAGTTATGCCTTTTCAATCGACCTCAAGATAAGATGCTTTTTCTGTGTTATATTTCAAACTGCGTGAGAACTCATGTGTTGTAAATTAATCTTAAAACCCTTCCAAGAAAACTACATCATTTTATAAGCGTATTAAGTGTTATTGGCTCACAGTGAAAGTTTCATAATAATTTCAGTAGTTTTCAGCATGTGGGATAAAGCATGTAAATGCAACAACCTGCTTTTGAAACGTCATACGTTATGATATTAAATTCAAAGGAGTCTTGAATCCTTTTAAATTATTTTTTGTCATTTTTTATTTTAATATGACTGTTAGTGACACATGATTAACTAGGATCGGTAAGAACATATAGCTTGACTATTCCGACCTATCAACTTACTGCGTTAAGATTTGAGGACGTGGACTTAAAAATAATACTAACCTTGATGAATATTGTAATAAATGTCATCATCCCTATTGTTCGAACAATTTGACCTAGATAAGTAGGTAGCTGTCGTATCTCTACCTTTAGTCAGAGAAAATCATGAAAATAATCTCCATCGCAAACCATAAACACAGACGTCTTGGTTAAGACAAAGGCCATGCCTGTATTGATTTCAATATCAGTATAACACAGTGTACAAATATTATGTGAGCGTTTGTCCCACCAATATATAATATTCATTGTTGCACATAATTTATCACCGGTGAAATAAATTCAAGTATGATTTGTTTTTTTATACATTGATGCGTGATATCAATAGGCGCTATGGACGCTTACTATGGCTTTCGCTTTCTTAATTTAGGTACATACATCGCATAGCTCGAGCCGCGCATCTTATTCGCGCAGCTACTTTGCAGCGGCGCATCTTCATAACAAATCTTACTCGCATCGCATACTTATCAGTGAAAATTATTACATAGTTTCGTAGCTTAGCTTTTACATTCTCGCAGCTTAGCTGCATAGGCCATCTCTGGTGGAAAGGCATTCCAAAACCGAGCGCTTATTGGAGACAAAACTGTTGTGTCTGTGTAAGTCTCTTTTACTTGACTTGTTGCTGTATAGGTAGTGGATGTATGAATATGGAAGAGATGATGATGTACGAAGTGCTTTAGTAGGAATGTTTAAATTCTAATCGCTTTAGTACAATTCTGTGTTTAAGTGCTTACTTTTTTAATCGTTCAATTACGTCATAGGTACTCCACTATAACACATAATCGGGACTTAACGGTAATCAAACAGGTCATTTCAGTTCAATAATTTAATAGCAACTACTGATTACATAATAATCAACAGATTTCTTAACTAATTAACAAGAGAAGATCTAGTGGTGGTAGGAGATGGCGGGGGACGCGTAGGACACGTGGGCTACGGGGGCAGCGTAGGCGATCTTGGCGACGGGAGCGGCGTAGGCGACGGGAGTGTGAGCGTAGGACACGGCGGCAGGAGCGTAGGACACCTTGGCGACGGGAGCGGTGTAGGCGACCTTAGCGATGGGAGCGGCGTAGGCGACGGGAGCGGCTACGGCGATCTTAGCGGGAGCATGGGCGATAGGGGTGCCTTCGTAGGAGACCTCAGCGTTGAAGCCGTGCTCGTGGTCGGCGGAGTAGTGCACGATGCGGCGGACACCGTCGGGCTGCACGAGCGAGTACGAGCCCTGCACGGCGTCGCCGGCGCGAGACTCCTGCTGCTGCTTCACGTCACCGCTGTGGCTGTCCTGCACGGAGTAGTTGAACTCGTAGTGGGCGGGTGCCTCAGGTTCGACGTATGCAACCTTGGCGTAGGGGAGGACACCGGCGGAAGCGGCCACGGCCAGAGACAGGACGATCACGAACTAAAAATAAAAAAAAATAAGTAATTTAAATAATGCACACTATTTGATTTATCAACCGCATTTTTTTTCAAATACGAAAATGTATAGGTAATCACTTACTTTGGCGACCATTTTTGATTTGTGTTGTCGGTTTGAGTATCAAAGCTCAACTGTGACAATGTGTCGCCTGCTATAGTATTTATACTTGAGTGTCCGCCTGCAGTTCGTGTCGCCGGTGACACAGTGGGCACGCCCGGGGCGCCGATGCCGCTCTATATTCCTAATTGATTGAGAAGTCAAGGTCGTTTTGATGCGATTCTTAAGTCATACAACTTGTATTACACATGTTTATATGTACATAGACATTTTTTAACACCTGTTCTCGCATTTTGCTGCTGGATTTATTCTTGTCAAAAAAAGGATAATATTTTAATTTTTTTTCAGTGGCAGTTCATAGTAGCTTTTGTTTTCTTGATAACGAGATGCTTGTGGATACTACATAATCAATAAAAGTATTGCATGTGACTCTAGCTAACTCTAGTTTTTCAAGCAGTTGAGGTTTCAGAGTTTGACAGAAACTCTTATGCTAGAAAAAGAACCCAGTTGTAGAAAAGATTTTGTGTTTTTGGTCGTGACCGTTTTAGGCATATCCAGCAAAAACTTAGTTACGTCTTTTCAATCGACCTCAAGATAAAATGCTTATTCTGTGTTATATTTCAAACTGCGTGAGAACTCATGTGTTGTAAATTAATCTTAAAAGTCTTCCAAGCAAACTACATTATTTTATAAGCGTATTAAGTGTTATTGGCTCACAGTGAAAAATTCACAATAATTTCAGTAGGTAGGATAAAGAGTGTAAATGCAACAACCTACTTTTGAAACGTCATACTGCTATACTGTGACAGCTGTCAAACCCACATGTAAACATAGCCGGCGTAATTTAAATTTTCGTAAAAATAGTATTTATTGTGTACAGTGCGTAAACAGTGATTAAATAGTGCAAAAGTATGTAATAATTAACAACAAACGTTTGCAATAGTGTACGATGACTCTTTTATCCATAAAACTATTATTCACAAATAGTGGTACTTAACAACAAATTGCAACAATAAGGTGAAAAAGTGAATATATTACTGACGAAATTTGAACTATTAAACATCTCTCAACAAATCAGTGATCAAAGTGTCTTAAATAAACTCATTATTATAAGAAAAGACTTCTAATGATTATCATTAACGTTTGTATAATTCAAACTGACAAAAAAGAAAAGTGACCTTTGTACCGACTGCCGGCAAAACAAAGACAAGTTATCCGTCTATGGTCTGTAACAACTAGTGCTGTGACCTCAGCTGCGACATAAAAATACCGTAACTGGTAAAAAGTAAGTTACAAGTGTTGCCAGTAGGAAAAAAAAACAGACAACCATAGACAAAAAATATAACAAGGAATTCTATGAATAAAAGAGGGAAACTGTCCAGCGAAAATAACTTCCAGGAACCAAAAACATCACACTTTGACAAAGAAACTCAAACCGAAATTGATCATTTTTTTCGTCACTAAATCAGATAATACTTTAACCGTGATGCATCAGAATATAGCTGGAGCTCTCAATAAAAAAGATCTTATCTACTGTTCTACACAAAATCTAATAGAAGACAGCAAATGTTACATAGACGCGATATGTTTGAGTGAAACTTTTCTTTCGGAGGGAACAGAGAGTAATTTAAGAATTAAAGGTTTTACGACAGCGGCTTATTATTCACGAACAAATTCTAAAAGAGGCGGAGTAGCCATTCTGTTAAAAAACGACATTGAATTTAAAGTATTGAAAGAGGTCCAAGTGAACAACGTAGCATGCATATTTGAATGCTGCGGAGTGGAGCTTTTACGATATGGAGTAATCTTGGTATGTATGTACAGAACACCATCATCCAATATCAACCACTTCCTTCAAAAACTTGAAAGTCTACTAGGATACATTTGTCGCAATATACGAAAAAGAGTTATTTTATGCGGAGATATAAACATAGACCTCTTAAAAATTTCTAAAGAAAGGGCAGAATATCTAGATTTGCTAGAAACCTACAACTTGAAGCCTGTACTAATGGTCCCAACTCGTATAACACAAAACACAAAAACATGTATAGACCACGTAGTGACCAATATTGAAGAGGGCATTGCGAACGTGCATGATTTAGGTCTGTCTGATCATACAGCCCAAACTTATAGCTGGAGGGTCCAGCAACGGCGAACTCCACAGCTGAAATGGTGGTTCGAGTTTAAGCGTGATTACAGTAGTGAAAATTGTGCCAAATTTGTGAACTGTCTTTCATGTCTTTCTTTCCAAGATGTTTTAAATGAAAACTCTGCGTGTAAAGCATTTGAAATTTTTCATCATCAGTTTTCTTTGTTTTATAAGTTATGTTTCCCTTACATTCGCATTAAAGTATCTAATCACGATATCCGAAAATCAAATTGGCTCACCAAAGGACTAAAAATTAGTAGCAAAACAAAAAGAAAATTGTACATAAAATATATTAAGGGGTACAGTCAGTCACATTTGAACAAATATAAACATTATTGTCATGTGTTAAAACGTTGTATTATGTCTTCAAGAAAAAATAATATTACCAAATATATTAGCAGAGCCAGTAATAAATGTAAAGCGACATGGAATGTAATAAAAAAACATACAGTCATTGACAATAATACAAAATCAATTAATAAAATCTCTGTTGACAATCAAGAATTGACTAACCCAGAAACTATAGCTAATTGTTTTAATGATTTTTTTATCAATATTGTAAAAAACGCTAGTTTCAGTGGACATACGAAGCCAAAAAGTTTATCGACGGAATTTATTGAGAAAACCGTGTTTTTAAACCCAATTGATGAAATAGAATTAAAAAAATATATTATGACTCTCAAAAATTCTACAGCAGTTGGCTTTGATGATATAAGAACAGATATTATAAAATCCAATGTTAATTCAATAATTTTTCCGTTATTGCATTGCATTAATTTATCACTAGAGCAGGGTGTATTTCCTGAAATCTTAAAACGATCCATAGTAAAACCTCTATTTAAAAAAGGAGATAACACGCAAATGGACAATTATAGACCCGTTACACTGATCTCTATATTTTCTAAAATATTTGAGAAAATTATGCATTTTAGGCTTAACAGTTTTATAAATAAAAATAGTATCATTCGAGATGAACAGAATGGATTTATGAAAAATCGTAATACATCCTTGGCCACTTTTAGGTTGATGAAATCAGTAACTGAGTGTATCGATAAAAGAATACCAGTCTCTGCTCTGTTTATGGACATGAGTAAGGCATTCGATTTTGTCTCTCATGAGCGCTTACTCGATAAATTATATAGGTGTGGTGTCCGAGGCCCAGCATATGACTGGGTAAAATCATATCTTGATAACAGAAGTCAATGTGTTGAAGTTTCGCATTATAATGAGAGTTCAAAATCATTCCAACGGTATAAATCTCAATATTTAACAAATAAACACGGTGTTCCCCAAGGGAGTATACTGGGACCGCTATTGTTTGTACTCTATATAAACGATCTACCTGCTGCAGTTGGTCAGGAATGTATTTTGTTTGCAGACGACACTACAGTGGTAATAAAGGGAACTGACAAAAATAATTATGAACATGAAATAAACGCAGCACTTGAAAAAACAATTACATGGATGGAAACAAATAGCTTAAAGGTTAACTTAAAAAAAACAACTTACATGCAGTTCCGCACATATAAAGCCAAACCCATAACACTAAACGTCTCCTATAACGGGTCAAAAATTCAGGAATCATCTATTTTCAAATTCCTTGGCATTACTGTAGATAGTTTCTGTAGTTGGAAAGATCATATAAATGACTTATGTTCCAGGTTAAATAAATTTATTTACCCCCTAAGACAGTTAAATCAAGTGGTATCTAAACAGGCTGCTATCATGGCTTATTATGGTTATGTCTGCTCTATTCTAAGATACGGCATTACATTATGGGGTAGATGTGTTGAGATAGACAGAGTTTTTGTTATGCAAAAAAAATGTCTTAGAGCCATCTTTGGTTTAAAACAAATCGAGTCATGTCGTCCGATTTTTAGAAAATATAGAATGTTGACAGTTCCTTGTTTGTACATCTTAGAATCATGTATATTTGTAAAGAAACATAAAGATCTTTTTCAGCAAGCTACACACTACTATGAACCTAGATCACGGAATGCAAATAAACTCTTTCGACCACAAACCAATTTAACGGCAGTCAATAATAACAGTTATATAATGTGCATTAAAATATATAATAATATTCCCCATTCATTACGAGATCTGACATTTAATAAATTTAAATTTAATTTGACGCGGTGGCTTTCTGAGAAGTGTTTTTATAGTATCCAAGAATTTTTACAGTATAAGTTTTGACATTTAAATTTATTTTATTGTATTGTGATAGGATCTATATATTCAATTATAATGACATTTATTTAATTATTATGTGATGGATGATGTTAAACTGTTTTAAAGTGCAAGATTTGCTTTCAATATGATTAAATGTGAATTTATATTTTGCATGTCATGACCTATGACCAAACATGTTGGACACTTGTCATATATTTTAAGAACCTCTGTACCGTGTTTTATGAGCAAAATAAAGATATTCTATTCTATACTTATTTGAATCCTTAAAACTTTTTTTTGCTACTTTTTAGGGTTCCGTACCCAAAGGGTAAAACGGAACTAAAATACTTTTTTGGGTTTTATGATTAGGTAATTAGTATTTTATTTAATTTACAGCTTGACTATTCCGTCTCATCAACTGACTGCATCGAGGTTTTGAGGAGGTGGATTTTTGATAAGTGCGAATCCCACGTAGGTAGTTCTAAACAGTAAAAATTACAACGGTATATGACATAATGTGAAAATTGATTTTAATTTATGTTCATAAATACTTACCTTAATGAATATTGTAAAAAATGTCATTATCCCTATTGTTCGGGCTATTTGTCCTAGATGCCTAAGTTATGTACTGTCGTAGTTTCTCTTTTAGGCAGACAAAGACCTAAAAATAACCCCCATCACGTCCCAAAAACAAAGTCGTCTTAGTTAAGACAAAGTACGTGCGTGTATTTGTTTCAATATCAGAATAAAACAGTTAGTGTAAAAACATGATGTGAGCGTTTGTTCCACCAATAATATTCATGTAGTTTGTCACTGGTGGAAATGAATTCAAGTATGATTTGATTATTATTTGGATGAGTGATGTAGATGTGTGCTATGGGTGCTTGCTGTGCATCGTCGCATCCCTAATTTACATACATCGCATAGCTCGAGCCGCGCAGCTTATTCGCGCAGCTACTTTGCAGCGGCACATCTTCATAACAAATTTTACTCGTACCGCTACTTATCAGTGAAAACGATCACTTAATTTCGTACTGATTAGCACTCTGGTGGAAAGGTGCCCTAAGAGCGAGTGCTCATTGGAGAAAAAACTGTTGTGTCTGTGTAAGTTTTAATGAATACTTGACTTGTCGCCTTATAGGTAATGGATGTATGGAAGAGATGGTGATGTAGGAAGTGCTTTAGAAGGAATGTATAAACTATACTCGCTTTAGAATGAGTCTGTGCCTAAAAATGCTTGCCTTTTTAGTTGACTAATAACGATATAGGTAGTACTACTATAACAATTTATCGGGACTTAACGGTAATCAAACAGGTCATTTCAGTTCAATAATTTAATAGCAACTACTGATTACATAATAATCAACAGATTTCTTAACTAATTAACAAGAGATGATCTAGTGGTGGTAGGAGATGGCGGGGGACGCGTAGGACACGTGGGCTACGGGGGCAGCGTAGGCGACCTTGGCGACGGGAGCGGCGTAGGCAACGGGAGCGTGAGCGTAGGACACGGCGGCAGGAGCGTAGGACACCTTGGCGACGGGAGCGGCGTAGGCGACCTTAGCGATGGGAGCGGCGTAGGCGACGGGGGCGGCTACGGCGATCTTAGCGGGAGCATGGGCGATAGGGGTGCCTTCGTAGGAGACCTCAGCGTTGAAGCCGTGTTCGTGGTCGGCGGAGTAGTGTACGATGCGGCGGACACCGTCGGGCTGCACGAGCGAGTACGAGCCCTGCACGGCGTCGCCGGCGCGAGACTCCTGCTGCTGCTTCACGTCACCGCTGTGGCTGTCCTGCACGGAGTAGTTGAACTCGTAGTGGGCGGGTGCCTCAGGTTCGACGTATGCGACCTTGGCGTAGGGGAGGACGCCGGCGGAAGCGGCCACGGCCAGAGACAGGACGATCACGAACTAAAAATAAAAAAATATATTAATTAAATAATACATACTATTTAATTTATGAACTTTTTTTTTAGATACGAAGATGTATAATCACTTACTTTGGCGACCATTGTTGGTTATGTGTTGTAGATTTGAGTATCAAAGCTCAACTGTGACAATGTGTCACCTGCAATACTATTTATACTTGAGCGTCCGCCTGCAGTTCGTGTCGCCGGTGACAGCGGGCACGCCCGGGGCGCCGATGCCGCTCTATATTCCTAATTAAATAAGAAGTCAAGGTCGTTTCGATGCGTTTCTTAAATCATACAACTTGTTTCACACTCGTACCACAAATACACATATTTAACACTTGTTCTCGCTCTTTACCAATGAGGAGGAGGAGGCTCCTATTCCCAAGGAGGGTTGGCGTCAGGCAGGCGGCCGGCCGTAAAAATATACAGCCAAAACCTCAGCAGCATGGATAAGACATGCTGCGCCGACCCCAAATAATAATAATTGGGATAAGGGCAGGGGAATGATGATGATGTTCTCGCTCTTTACTACTGGATTTCTGTTTTTTTTGTGTCAATAAAAGGATCATTTTCCAAACATGTATGTGTGTCTGTTGGCAGTTTATTGTAGTTTTTTTTCTTTGAACGCTAGATGCTTGTGGGTACTATATAATCAATAAAACTGTTGCATGCAAGTAAACATACATCATATAAAGTCTTCATCGCAGTCAACCCTAGTTTTTCAAGAACTTTGGGTCTCAGTGATCGGAAACAGAAAATCGAAAACCTACCATATTAGGAAAACCTTCGTGTTTTCGGTATTGACATATTTAGGCACATTCAGCAAAAACATAATAAAGCATTTTTACTTTAAAACAGTAGGATTCTTATACTACAATATAATTATGTTTCTAATTGCAATAATCATGTGTGGTAAACATTTAACAAATCCTATCAAGAGTTCAATTTAGTTTCATCTTCACAATTTGCTGTACTTTTGTAGCTACCTTGGGCCGTCCATTTCTGTTCTTCCATAAAGAAGGGGTGGATAACCATGGCCCATCACGCCATCAGATTAAAGGTCTATCTTCCCATCAAGGCTTCCGCATGTTGAGCCTGTGTCCCCGTGTAAGCCTCTAAAAAGGACCGGGTTTCCTACCCTGAAGTTATCCCGTGAATTAAATCAACCCGCGCAACTAGAGTCAGTAACGTTTTGAAAGTGCCTAAGAAGGCCTACTCGAAATAAAACCTTTTGATTTGATTTTTGATTTAGTGATGTCTGATAATATAATCTAAAAATGCTTACAAGAAGATTATATTTTAGAAGTGATTGGCTCACAGTGCAAGGTTCGATGAAACAATTTCAGTAGTTTTCAGCATATGGGATAATTCGTGGTAGTGGGTACAACAGGCAGTTTGTTGAAAAAAGGGACTGCTGGAGTGCTAAATTATAATAAGTCTTAAATGCTTGTTTAATTACCACTTTCTTTTAAATACTTGATTGTTATGCATCGTATATTTGATAAGGATAGTGGAGATTTGTATATGTAAACATTCTAAAAAAAAGAAATCGTGATAATCCTGAAGAATATTAATTTACACGTCGTGTAACATCAATCGAAATGGGTTTTTAAAAATACTTACCTGTGTAATTGATCATTGATCTATTTGACAAATATTTACGAAAAAATATCACCATCTCCATTGCTCGGATTAATTCGTAGGTATAACTAAGTAATAACCGTTGCTCCTCCTTCTGTCAAAGATATAAAAATAACCTCCATTGCGGACCATAAACATAAACGTATTTGTTCAGATAAAGTATGCCGCCCATATTTTGTGTGTTTGTGAGAGTAATAGTGAGTGCTTATTGAAGACAAAGCAGCCGGGTGTGTGTAATACTTGACTTGTTGCCATACAGTTCTTGTATGTATCATGGCTAGTTTACTTTGTTTCAGTTTGTTGGAGTGTAAACTCTACTCGCTTTCTTACAATTCTGCGCCTAAAGTGCTTGCCTCTCTAGTTGTACGACCGCAACACAGGTGCTCCACTAATAACACTTAATCGAGATTTATCGGTAATTAAACAGGTCATTTCAGTTCAATAATTTAATAGCAACTACTGATTACATAATAATCAACAGATTTCTTAACTAATTAACAAGAGAAGATCTAGTGGTGGTAGGAGATGGCGGGGGAAGCGTAGGACACGTGGGCTACGGGGGCAGCATAGGCGACCTTGGCGACAGGAGCGGCGTAGGCGACGGGAGCGTGAGCGTAGGACACGGCGGCAGGAGCGTAGGACACCTTGGCGACGGGAGCGGCGTAGGCAACCTTAGCGATGGGAGCGGCGTAGGCGACGGGGGCGGCTACGGCGATCTTAGCGGGAGCATGGGCGATAGGGGTGCCCTCGTAGGAGACCTGAGCGTTGAAGCCGTGCTCGTGGTCGGCGGAGTAGTGCACGATGCGGCGGACACCGTCGGGCTGCACGAGCGAGTACGAGCCCTGCACGGCGTCGCCGGCGCGAGACTCCTGCTGCTGCTTCACGTCACCGCTGTGGCTGTCCTGCACGGAGTAGTTGAACTCGTAGTGGGCGGGTGCCTCAGGCTCGACGTAAGCGACCTTGGCGTAGGGGAGGACGCCGGCGGAAGCGGCCACGGCCAGGGACAGGACGATCACAAACTAAAAAAAAAAATATACACCGTGTAACATAATTAATGCACATCCTGAAACTACTTTGTTCAGAATCGATAACAGAATCCATTTCATTAATAAAAATAAATATTTTTTTTTGCCAAAAAAATATTTAGAAATAATTAAATTGTAGACACTATTTTCATAAAGCACTCGAAGTAAACGAAAATGAGCCATAAGTCGATGCAATAAGGCTATAAGGCTATAGGCTATAAGTAACGTATTGAGCAATAGGGCGCCCACGCGTTTTGCCAATTATTTGTACAAATTATTCTGACAATATGTAATAAAAACAAATATCTAAGAAAATGATAAAAATGTTTCAATACATTAATTGTGGATAAAAAAGGATATTCTTTTTGGGGTGTCTGTGGATGTGCGTTATTTCCGTTACACGTTGTATATTAAATTAATAATACTCACTATTTAATTTATGAACTTTTTTTTAGATACGAAGATGTATAATCACTTACTTTGGCGACCATTGTTGGTTATGTGTTGTTGATTTGAGTATCAAAGCTCAACTGTGACAATGTGTCACCCGCTACACTATTTATACTTGAGTGGTTGCGTCCAGTCAGTGTCGCCGCAGACATGCTGCATGCCCGGGGCGCCGACGCCGCGACGTCACTGCACATGCCTAATGAAAGCGAGGTGAAGGTCGCCTTTTTGCATTACTTAACTGAAGCTTCTGAATACTGCATTACGTACTTAATAATCTAGGCATGGAAATAAAAAAAAATGTTTATTATTATTTTTTTCTTTCTAATAACTTTATACCACACTTTTTAACTAGTTCGATTTTATAGTTCTTCACTCGCAAGAAGTGGACATCACTGTTTCATACATTTCATTGCTTCCAAAGTAAGATAATATCTTCAGCTCACTGCCTAACGTCGCCCCAAGTTGTGTTGTTCAACTTCTAGTCTCACAGGTTTTATTTGAATATCGTATTTTACATTGAGCTCCACCGTCTCCTGAACCAATTTAATGAGTTGTATTCATTGTCATAAACATGCGCTTTCTGAGACAGAAAGACATAAACATACTTTTTGATTTCGAACTCTACCGAATATATTTTAACAAACAGTCCAGTAACAAATGTGACTTTAACCGTGACCCGTCACCTCTTTCCTCATTTACGCTGGCAGCTACCAGGCCAAGGAAAAAGATTCCCGAAAAAAAAAACGTCGAAGAAATGCGACAAAATTTTTCGAGTGAAATTATAGGGATAATTAGTTCCATTGTGTTCTAATTATTCTTGTTGTTATTTCGCGTTTTCATAGTATCAAGTAGGTATATTTAATAAAACCAATCATGAATCATTGATGTCTACGGCCAAGAATTTAAGTATCTCAATAGATTTTTGTCAGTCACAAAAATAATGCATCCTTTGTCTTTATAAATGTCGTTTCGGTAACTTGTCCTAACTTCATGGCTGACTTGGCATTTAAACGACATCAATGATATGATATGATTTTTTTTAAGCAGAGATATCCTAGTGGTATGACCGTTGTTGGGCTGTCAAGTCAAGGGTCGCAGATTCAAACCCTGACAACGCATTTAATAAATGTTTTATTGTGCGTAAAACAAATTAATGATCACTTGCTGAAAATGGAGCAGGAAACCAAAACACCTGAGTATTTTTCTGTGCTAAGCCACGTCAGAGATCTGTGGGCGGTTTAAAATCTGAAACTAAGTTGTACGCCAACGTGACGCCAACCAATCGAAAGGAAAAACATTTATATTTGTCTAAAGGTAACGTTTAAATTTATTTGACCGCGTGTGGCGAACTTGCGAAGGGTATTTTCTTTTTTTTGTTTACTATTTCCATTTACTATTTATTTCTGGTTTACTTTGCCGTGGGTTCATAGACAATCATTTACCCAAGACACGGAATGTAAGGGTCTTTGTGCTATTTCTTGTTTGGTTATTATAGATCCTGGCTTGAAAGTGTCGCACTGGCATGTTCAAGTAAATAAAAGTAAAAAGACTAGTAGACTTTCTCATTTTGGATCTACACACAAAACGCAATTTATTCGATTTTGTGTTTTGTGTGTAGATCTTTTATGACCCTGTAAGGTTGCCATTACAATGTGAATCAATCATTCTTTATCATGAATCAATAATTATTTTTCTTGTTTTGTCAGCCTACTACTTACAAAAGGTTTAATTTCGGTGGCTTATTGATGATCACTGATCAATGTAAAACTGTTTGACCTAAATAGCTTTAGCTAACAAAAAGGAACTTGTTTTGATTTAAAAATGTACAATCATGGGATTAAAGATTTTGGAAATGGACCAGATATAAATTCTTTGATATAAATTTATGGCACTTTACAAACAAGGATTATCTTTTTTCATCAGTCTTATTTTGCAAATGCGTTGTTTTCTTTATGAGCAGCTAAGCATTCGATATAATCGTCTACTCCATGGTAAACCATACATTATATTGAGTAGGATACAATCAATCAAAGAGAACATGCGATTCAATAATTTAATAACTTTTTAGCAACTATTCATCTCAATAAATAAAACAGTGGAACTAGGTACATAAAACTGTATCTAGTGGTGGTAGGAGATAGCGGGGGACGCGTAGGACACGTGGGCTACGGGGGCAGCGTAGGCGACCTTGGCGACGGGAGCGGCGTAGGCGACGGGAGCGTGAGCGTAGGACACGGCGGCAGGAGCGTAGGACACCTTGGCGACGGGAGCGGCGTAGGCGACCTTAGCGATGGGAGCGGTGTAGGCGACGGGGGCGGCTACGGCGATCTTAGCGGGAGCATGGGCGATAGGGGTGCCTTCGTAGGAGACCTCAGCGTTGAAGCCGTGCTCGTGGTCGGCGGAGTAGTGCACGATGCGGCGGACACCGTCGGGCTGCACGAGCGAGTACGAGCCCTGCACGGCGTCGCCGGCGCGAGACTCCTGCTGCTGCTTCACGTCACCGCTGTGGCTGTCCTGCACGGAGTAGTTGAACTCGTAGTGGGCGGGTGCTTCGGGCTCGACGTATGCAACCTTGGCGTAGGGGAGGACGCCGGCGGAAGCGGCCACGGCCAGGGACAGGACAATCACGAACTGGAAATAAAAAAAAATAGATAATAAACACTATTGATCGATCTTATTAGTACTTTTTTTGCAAATTCGAGTATACAAAATACTTACTTTGGCGACCATTGTTGGTTATGTGTTGTTGATTTGAGTATCAAAGCTCAACTGTGACAATGTGTCGCCTGCTATAGTATTTATACTTGAGTGGTCGCCTCCATTCAGTGTCGCGACAGACACGCTGCATGCCCGGGGCGCTGACGCCACTGCACATGCTCACTGAGTGCTAGGTGAAGGTCAACTCTTTGCATTGCTTAAGACAGATTATTCAATTGATATAGATTAATATCAATATTATTTAGTTAATTAGTACATACCTAGAAAGAGATTATCTTTACACATAAACCCAACCGGTCCGACTAATTTATCTAATCGCTGCTTAAACCCATTGGATCGATTATGCAAAATATTGGTAAATAGGTAAAGCTCATTATGACGTTAGCAGTCGCTAAGAAAGCACACTTGAAAGAAATTATATTCTAGTGTTCTTCCGTTCTGTCACCCATCATATCTAGAAAAACCCTTCTATCTACAAAAAATCTTTATTAATTAAACTTGTATATATGATACGTCGTCAAAAAACTGGCTTCCGAAAAAAATCGCATCTAAATCGATTTATTCTTCCACCGTGACACAGGTAGCGATCAATCGTACCTTTAGCTCACCTCCTTTTGCATTTGCGATAAAACCTACCTACTGCGTAATTTTTTTTTGAACAATTGTTATTTCTACAGACGTGTAGATACTGTGCATTTGTTAATAGGTAAATGTAGAAGACTAACACTAAGGGTGAAGGATCACAGGGGAACTTTTAAACAAAGTTCTAAAGTTATAGTAACCAAACATATATTTTTTCCATTCATTGACTCTCCTAACTATATCAACATAAAATACATAATATAAAAAATATAAATATAAAAAAATATACATGTATTGTATACTATACAACAATGTATGGCCGTTTAAAATGCATCAAAAAGCATATATTCATATCTGTCAATGGCAGGAAACTTGCCCTAAAGGCGGCATTGCCACTATTTGTTGATAGTAGGCTCATGTTTTTTCTTTAGCTCGTATAAGTAATACAGGCAAATCATTTAAATACAATTATTTAGAACATTAACAGTTTCTGTATTTTGGGCCGAATTAAATGAATAAAAGATTTTAATTCGACCTCATCTCTCCGAGGTTTTGCAAAGGCCATTTTCAGTATTGTTATTGAATATCATAAGTATAACCATGTTGACCATATGCTCACACAAATAAAACATATGTGATAAGTAGGTATTTGAGCTTTTGTAACAGTAAAATTCATTACATTTCCAGATCACATAGGCTCAAGGTTATTTTTATCAATATTGAAGTCTTGGTACTGCAAGATTATTTCATACCTTCATTCAATCAATATTTGTAAAAACATATTTAACGAAAAGTGTATCTACATAATATATCTATGTGATAACATCTTGATAAAATGCACGTTTTAAGTTTTCAAGATCATTACAAACATTCGTTGAAGTTTCGCATTTTGCGGATGCAAACTAATAATTTTTAAACGACTAAAGGTGAACGCAAACGTATCTGAGCCGAACTCGTCGGACGAAACTAATTTTAGAAATCTGTGGACGAAATCCAATTAGGACAATTTGACACGGAGAAGTGTGCAAGATTTCATGAGATTCCATAAACAGAATTCCAATATGCGTTTCATTCAACGCGTTCGGTGCGTTCGGCTGCGTTCACCTTTAGGTAATTACCTTATTCATTGCTAATGATACGTTTTGTTCCATATTGGATCTAATTAGACCCTATGATTACTTTCTGTATCCTGCTATAACAGATTATTTGTCCATGAGTTTTTAAACGAAGAAGAAAACTGTTACTATAAGGATATTTACATCAACTTCTTTCAAAATATAGCATACTCAAGTTAGTACATGTACATAGCGATATTCGTTTAGAATATAGCACTAAAATCTCACGCTGCCTTAGTCATAGTCTGTCAAAACAGTCTTCAAATGATTTACATATTCAAAGAAGCCTCCAAAAATATGAAAACGTAGATTTATTTGAATCGTTTAAGTTAAACCTCCATTAAATAAGCCAATCACGAGAAGCCAATTATATTATAGATTTTTAACAAGTTACTTGGAAATTTTAACCTATTTTCGACTCCAACGAGGAAGGGAAAACAATAAAATTAGGGATCACTTGTGATTCAACAATTTAATAACTATTCATTTCAATAAATACAACAGTCAAACTAGTTATACAAAACTGTATCTAGTGGTGGTAGGAGATGGCGGGGGACGCGAAGGACACGTGGGCTACGGGGGCAGCGTAGGCGACCTTGGCGACGGGAGCGGCGTAGGCAACGGGAGCGTGAGCGTAGGACACGGCGGCAGGAGCGTAGGACAGTTTGGCGACGGGAGCGGCGTAGGCGACCTTGGCGATGGGAGCGGCGTAGGCGACCTTGGCGATGGGGGCAGCGTAGGCGAGCTTGGCGACAGGGGCGGCGTAGGCGAGCTTGGCGGGAGCCTGCTGGATGGGGGTGCCTTCGTAGGTGACCTCAGCGTTGAATCCGTGTTCCTTGTCGGCGGTGTAGTGCACGATGCGGCGGACACCGTCGGGCTGCACGAGCGAGTACGAGCCCTGCACGGCGTCGCCGGCGCGAGACTCCTGCTGCTGCTTCACGTCACCGCTGTGGTCGTCGTGCACGGAGTAGTTGAACTCGTAGTGGGCTGGCGCCTCGGGCGCGGCGTACGCCACCTTGGCGTAAGGGATGAGGGGCACGGCGTAGGAGGCGACGGCCAGAGAAAGGACGATCACGAACTAGAAGAGAACAATAATGTACCATGTTTTAGTCCAAATTTTTTATGGTGAAGCTTCTGAAAACACAAATTTTGGGAACTTCTGTAACTTATACACATAACATGTTATGTGTGTCTGTTGTAAATTGCATATACTCACTTTGGCGACCATTGTTGGTTATGTGTTGTTGATTTGGGTTTCAAAGCTCAACTGTGACTATGTATCGCCTGCTATACTATTTATACATGAGTTTGCCTCCAGTGCGTGTCGTAGGCGACACGCAGAATGCCCGGGGCGCCGACCTCACTGCACCATGCTTATGGAATATGAGGTGAAGGTCGATTCCTTACATTGGATTAGCGGCTAAGCCCAACTGTTCGGCAACACACTGACTACATCGGCCATAACATACTACCTGCTGCTTGTTAAGTACATACCTACTGCTAAAGTCAAAGGTTGTAGTTTGAATTTTCCCATTTTGGTGTACATTTTAGGGTGATGGTGAGCATGCAGTGGATTATTCTTAATTAAAAAAGATTCCTTCTGTAACTAATTTAATCTTAGTGTTACGCTCAGACTTATTCCGTGTGGTGTCCGGATATAAAGAATAGCACCACCCCATATCCTCCACTGGGCGTCGTAAAAGGCGACTAATGGACCTTAAGACCCAGTGCACTGTACCAAGCACCTTGGGTCACCCGAATGGTGGCGGGTAAACAACCAACAATCGCATTCCCAAAGAGGGTTAGTGTCAGGCAGGCGGCCGACTATAAAACCATAGCCAAATCTTTAAGCAACATGTCTAGAAGACGTGTTGCGCCGACCCCAAGTGAAATGGGATAAGGGCAGGAAGATGATGTTACGCTCAGACTTAAAACAAGTATTTGTGAATCGCATAAATACTTGTCCTAGGCAGGGAAAGAACCTGCGAGACATTGCGCAGAGTGCTAGTTAGCGTGGTCTATACCACTCGGCTTAGCGTGCAGTCAGTCGGCTTAGCCTGCCAGATATTTCACAACTTGAAAGTTAAAACACTAGGTAGTATACATAGGTACTTAACAATTTAAAAAACATTACTTATAACGCCAAATTTATCTTCATTCTTCTATAGAATCACAAAGTATTTCATAACGTAAAAATAGACACAAATTAATCACTCAATAACAAATTTGTCAATACTTATGCCTAAATTTGATTAGACAGTAAGTATATCAATGTTTCGTTGCATTTGTCAATATATTCGTGAACCGCATAAATCAAGTGGGCGACCTTCACCTCCACATGAAGTATCTACAACGCCTCGGGCCTATTATTTGTCACCGACTATACTCATTGAAGGCAAGTAGTTTAAGTATAAAAAGTGTAGCAGGTCAAGAAAGATCATAGTCAAGTATTGATATCCATATCAAGAACAACAAAACAAAAATGGTTGCCAAAGTAAGTTTTATTGATTTGTGATTTGATTTATACATTATTTTTAATTACATTCAGGTTCTCAAAAATATTCTGACGTTGCTAATTAAACTATCTTATTACAGTTCGTGATCGTTCTGTCCCTGGCTGTGGCCTCCTACGCCGTGCCCCTCATCCCTTACGCCAAGGTGGCGTACGCCGAGCCCGAGGCGCCCGCTCACTACGAGTTCAACTACTCCGTGCACGATGACCACAGCGGTGACGTGAAGCAGCAGCAGGAGTCTCGCGCCGGCGACGCCGTGCAGGGCTCGTACTCGCTCGTGCAGCCCGACGGTGTCCGCCGCATCGTGCACTACTCCGCCGACCACGAGCACGGCTTCAACGCTGAGGTCTCCTACGAGGGCACCCCTATCGCCCATGCTCCCGCTAAGATCGCCGTAGCTGCCCCCGTTGCCTACGCCGCTCCTATCGCTAAGGTCGCCTACGCCGCTCCCGTCGCCAAGGTGTCCTACGCTCCTGCCGCCGTGTCCTACGCTCACGCTCCCGTCGCCTACGCCGCTCCCGTCGCCAAGGTCGCCTACGCTGCTCCCGTAGCCCACGTGTCCTACGCGTCCCCCGCCATCTCCTACCACCACTAGATCTTCTCTTGTTAATTAGTTAAGAAATCTGTTGATTATTATGTAATCAGTAGTTGCTATTAAATTATTGAATGAAGTTTATTGTTGGAAATTATTCTCTTTGCATAATGCATAAATAAGGTGCGATGCGATTACATGAGCTAAATACAGGAAATATGTTTCCGGAACCATATACATATTTAGACACTGCTCATATCCGACTTACTCAGAAACAAGTAAATCTTTTTCATCATATATAATTTGTCTCGAGCTCTGATTTACTTAGCATGAATCCCACAAAATATATTTTCGGGTTTCCCGTAAACACAATAACAGTATAATTGTCATCGAAACATAAAAACGTTAAGTTATTGATACGGTTTAAATTGGGCACTCACTATAAAAATCCAAAAAAACCGGTCCGCCAAATACGGAGGCACGATGTCAAATCGATCTGCATAAACAGCAAGTGCATGCATTGCTTAATGTAATCGAAAACACATAAATTAAAACGATTTAGTTAATCTTACATTACACAATTACGATAATATGACACATGATTAGTATCTAAATAAATTGCAACAATCATCTCAGTAATTGAACGCTTTGAAGTAACAGACCAATTTACGTTGACCCATCGCTTTCTACTTCGCGGTATTCGCTCTAAGCTTTGAAGATGTTTCGTAGGTCTTGTCAAACTGGATGCCACAGAGAAATTAAAAGTAGTTTGGTGACTGTTGACCAAGGCCTTGACCGAATTGTTTTGGGTGTGGTCCAATGGCAATATGTGTAACATTAAGGTGCTGCTTTGATCAATGCGTATGGAGTAAGTACTTGGAAACGTGACTGTTGTTTGATAGTATCACTTCATGACATGCATGTCGTTAGGCGCGTGCAAGGGTTAGCTGTCACTTTTAATGTATGAAATTATTCATTAAACCACAAAAGCTCGTATGGTGATTTCAACTTGATTAAAAATATAACGTGATTTGTTTGTAACACGCTGTTTATTGTTAGTCACATAAAGAATTCACGATCATTGCAGCTTTGGGTCATTTACATAAAAAAAAAACAAACTAGACATCTATGACTAGACGACAAAAGATAAGGAGATGTCAAATAATAAAACAAATACGAGTCAAGTAGTTACATTAACTACTGTTATTTATTAAAATGTAGATTTACTTGAACTTGAATCACATTAAAACCTGACATAGCCAAATAACTTACCAAATATATTGATCAGCTGATAATCTTGAAAGGCATTCAACAGTAAGGTAAGTACATGTAAATATTACATCAGTCGCAAAGGACGGCGACAATTAACAAGCTTCCGTTGTTTAATGGGTGTAATTAAACACATTAATTATTTTAATTGATTTCGGAATTAAGTTAAATTTTGGTGAGGACAAGATTCTGTTACCATGGAGCTGTACTGAGAATTTTTTTTTGTTTTTGTAATGAAACCTCGTTTTTGGTAATACTATATGGAGTGGGTAGAATTTTTGACATTATTGACGTCACAATCGGCCTTTGTATAAAAAAATCTGGTACAACACTGTTAACACATAATTGAAAGAAACTTTTTTCTTGAATGAACATTGTAAAGTTAAACTGTTTTTTTATACTAATAATTTGAGTTACCCGTAGTAGAAATTATATTTTTGTGTGATATTATAGCATTTTTTCGTTAATAATAATATGTGTCACATGAAAAAATATTCGAATTACTATTAGGTACATCAGTAACTATGAAAATTTGCAATTTCTTTCCACTTCCTTTGGATTAACATAAAAGAGCTTTTATTGTTATTTAATTAACACTTTAAATGCAAAACAAGCTCATATCACCTTGTCTATCGTTGACATAAAAATACCAATCGGTAATGAATATTATAATCACAAACATTAATTCGTTTTAGCAAGAATTTATAACGTACCTTCAATGACATATAACAAAATTTACATCATACTATTTTTTATTACCCCATTCAAAACTATATCACCGGCAATTGAATGTTTGACTGACTTAGGTATTTAAAAAACGAATTAGGTCGTCAGACAGATTTCCAAAAAAGAATTGAACACGTACCTATTTTCTTTTTGACGCGTGACTCTCGTGTGACGTCACGTCTCAATGCACTTATTAGTGACAAGTAACGTTACTATCCCACTTCCTTACGATTCATCATCTTTGATGCGATATATCTTCGATTTGTTTTGTTGATATGATTTAATAAATAAAACGCGTCCAATGTTTTTTGGAAAGCTATTTGACGGACCAATCAGTTTTCTTTTGTGAGATATCCTATTGCTAAGTAATATTTTATTCAGTATTCCTTATAGCAAGAATTTATAAAACGTCTTTAATAACAAATTTACTTCATATACCATTTTTCCATTCAACAATATTAACTGGAACAAAATAATGTACCTACCTACTTAACGAATCAGTGGAAAATTAAGCCATCGATTTAATTTTCGGTACTTCAATTATAAGTAGGCGTGATCGACTGTACGATGTTAATGAATTAATTGTTAATGAAAAATTAAAATTGCCATTATCGACTTTATTACCTTGAGATAAAGCTGTTATTAACTTGAAAAGGTAATTAATGTGCACGTATTAGTTTTGGTTAAACGTTGCATGCCCTCAGGGGATAGTAATGGAATTTAGCTAATGTGTAACAAAGATAGTATTTCTTAAGAGTTGTTACGCAATTTGTATAATAGTTTAGCAATGAGAAATTGGAGCGTTCGCGCCTATGTCTTATCAAGTTGTAATTGCGATCAACGATCAACCTGTTCTACGTACTGTGAACAGATGTGCGGACATTTTAGGGGCCCGCAAGAAAGTTTTTACAGCGGTCGATTGAACTTCTTTTTAATGTCTCAATAAAGATGATTTTTGTTCTTAGCAAAAGATGTTTTATTTTACATCGGTACTGAAAATTAGATTAGTGTTTGTAAAAATAATCTATTTAAAAAGTGCGAGTAAGTTCTGAGTGTTATTATTTTGTAAAACTCTGGAACGCAGCCTTTTCAATATTTTTTTAAAATGTGTTTTTTTTCTATCCTGTAGTAGGTATACCACTGCTGGGCAAATGTCTCCCCCAAGTTCTTTCACGATTTTCTATCTTACGCCGCTTAGAATGTATGTCATCAACTTAAAATTTTATTTTTCTTCCTCAACCTAAATGAATCTCAATTATTAATTCTTATCAAAAATACTTAATTTAAACTACGGAACCATGAATACATTACAATAAATTATCTTCAATCATCACATACATCTGTTAATAACTGTCAACACGGTCTTAATTATTCGTGGGAAAAATCACAAGTCATACCGTTTACGTAAAACCAATGACATTTGTACGAAATGTACCTACGAGTGCCATTTATAGCAAGGCCGCATCGGTACTCTTTGTAAAACCGGAATGGGTTCATTTAATTCCGAAGTTATTACTTATCGGTCTTGATTTTGTATTAAACATGTCGAACGAGGTCACCGGCCCAATCCGGGGTGGAATTACGAGCGGAATGTAGTGTTTGGCTTTTAAACTTTTTACCGTGAACCCTGAGTGCGAATTGGATCATATATCGCGCATAAGTGCTAATAAACGGGTTATAGTACTTTAAAAACATTACTCAAAAAAGTATAAAACATACATATAAGGGACCGTACATTTTATCGTCTTATGGAACTTGTTGTGTGTAAGTCATTAATAGTTAATATTTCAATTGTATATGAAGTCGCCGATGTATGCAATTAAATGATCTTCTTTTGCCTCGTGTTTTATTTTGCCTAGGTATATTTATTTTGTCTTTTGCCAAGTTGTGTTGGAGTTATTTTCCAAACTTACGGATCGTAATACCATTTTATATGTAACCTCCACAGCCTATTTCACTGGCAACATACTTCAACATAGTATCCTAAGTATAGCAAGACTAGCTGTCATAAACCTAAAATAAAAAGATCATTTATCACAATATGCCTATTAAGAATATTATTAATAGCATATTAATACAAAACAAGATTAACTACGCAATGCACTTGTCTTATACTGTGTAAGCACAGTACAAATGCATACAGTAATTAAACTTAACCGTTTCTAAAGTCAAATATAGTTGTAGTTCTAAGTCTACAGCCGCGCGGTACGTAACAGCGATAGGGCTCCCCACCTACAGCATTTTAATTACATCAACAAGACACCGTCCGTTCATCACTGCGACATGCATGTATCATGCTATGGTCATGCCACGATCCGATAGCATAGGCATAACTCGCTTTCCACCCGTTTATATGAAGAACACCACAGTATAATAGTATATACTGAATGAAGTCTGTATATACTATTATACTGTGGTGTAAGTTTCTAATCTCGGTTTTTGTGCAAGTACCACTTAAAATGTGGAACAAATATTGAAGTGTTGTAAATACAGACAGGCGGGCAGTGTGATTAATATGCCTACATATTGTATAGGTATTGTGGAGCGGTAGCCGTTACTGCGTTAGATAATATCACCGCATTCATTGTCAATAATTCTAATTAGTTTCATGATGTGTTATAGATGTGGATTGATTAGTCTTGATACTTGTATTATTGGTTCAATTTAAATGTTTCGATAATATATGACAATGTGGTGTTGTTTTTGTATAAAAAAGTATTACACTACAGCAGCCATAAATACGTTTACGAAACACTTTTTTTATAATAATGTAATTGGCAAGGGGAATGATGCCACGAATCCGAAGTTTATGTTTATGTATTTGTAAAATAATAACAATTTCTTTTTAAATGAAATTGATTGATGTAGACATACTTGTATGAGTGGTGCAAAAGAACACCTTTTGCATACCTAACCAGAAAAATACGTAATATTTTAAGTACGTAAGTATCAAAACATTGTGCACGCACTATACATTAATTCATTTACGTGGAGATGGTGATAGAGATAAACGGATAAAATGTTGTTCGTGACTTTTTGAACATTGTTACATTAACACTGATATTCTATTATACGATCTTGATATGGATAGAGAAATTATTATATTAATCCTTGACCCAGTCACCCCTAAACATGAAGACATATATCCCAATTGGAAACTTGCTAAACAGGAATGTCATTCCCATATATTTGAAGTTTTCTATTCCTAATTATAATAATAATAATGTGTCCGGACCAATTTCGGCCACGGCGGCTAGTGTTACTATGACACCAGCCAACTATGCGGGACATATTATAGTGCACAAGCGCGTGCGCTAACACAGGTGCAATCTCATACCTATCTATAATGTATATTTTTAATAATAATAATAATGTATTTATTTGCCAATAACAGTAGTACAAAAGATTTATGACACATACAGATTACTTAGAAAACATTTAACAATATGATAGATTAATGACCCCCATGCTAGGAAAATCCTGTGTTATGGGGACATTCATCCGTCCACTACAACTGATTAAATTGACGCTGGTTTATAAGTAGAATACACATTTTGTACAGTAATAGCAGATAAATAGATTTTCTTTTTTTTTTATTGATTTGTTTCCCGACCAACGGACAAGGGTATGTTTAAAAGTGTAATATAGGTGATTATGTAAGAAGTGGGGAGTAAGAAACACGTCTACTCGTGTGTTATAAGTTACGTATGCACTGAGTGTGGTTGTGGAGAAATATGTGTGTAGGTGAGGTAGTGTTGGTGGATGCGTAGGGTGTGTGTAATATGTGTGTTGAATGATAATGATGGAGAGTGGTATTTGTAACTGAAAAATTATGCTTATGATAGTTATTCATATTTACTTATATAATATGTGTGTCTGAAAATAAAGTAGCCAAATTGGTAGATTTATTACTCGGGTTGTCGTTTATATGCATGTTGATTTAATAAGATTTTCTGTTTCGTGATAGTCTAGCGACATGAGATATTCTTTAGTGTTGTGTTTGCAGTGATGCTTGTTTAGAGTGTGTATGTTAAGAATTGTGTGTAATTTGTTGTACAGTAAAGAGCTCAGGAATGGAAAATGACGCTCTGCGAAGGCTGTATTAACGTGGAGTTTTTCGCAAACGGGGATAGGTCTTCTCCTTGGGGCGATACTACTAGTTTCAGGGGGCGGCAGTGCAGCGTGTTTACGCATGATTGTCCGGAAAACGTAAAGCTGCCTCACTGTTAAGGTTTTGTGATCTATATATAATTGACGAGTCGGATAACGGAACGGCTTTCCCATGAGAACCTTGATGACAGCGCGTTGGGCGCGCTCCACCTTGATAATAGCTGTCTTTGCAGCCCCACCCTAGACCGTAATACAATACCCTACAATTGATCCACAGAGTGCATTGTAAACTATATTTAAGGTATCAATGTGAGCCGATAGTCTAAGTTTTTTGAACACAAACATGAGTTTTCTAATACGTGATGAGAGGGATTGGAAGTGTGTTTTCCACGATAGACAGGCATCGAGTTGAAGGCCGAGATATCTTATCTCTGGCACTCTGGTCACGGTAGGGCATGTACAATTTGTGTCTTGTGTGTCACATTGGTGTGCTTTGACTGTGATAGTCTGGTCTGCCGGTTGCGTAGAGAGGCGAGAGCTAAACGTCATGAGTTTGGTTTTGTCGACGTTTAAGGTAAGAGTGTTCTTGGATAACCAAAAAGTTACTTGCCTTAGGACTGCTTCCGCAACGTCTACTGCCGCCTGCCAATCATGGCCATGTGTCACAATTGCCGTGTCGTCGGCGTAAGCCACTACGTGTGCCGAAGGATGGGAGAGCTCATTAACGTAGATAGAGAAGAGAAGTCGACTGATCAAACTTCCTTGCGGCACACCAACTTCTATCGATTCATCGGCACTAATACAGTCTCCTATTATGACACACTGTGTTCGGTCGGAGAGGAAGCTCTTAAATATATCGAGAGCAATCCCACGTACCCCAATTGACTCTAACTTCGATAGGAGAGTAGGAACAGAGACGGTGTCAAAGGCCTTAGAGAGGTCTAGGAAAATGCCTAGGCACTTCTTTTTTTTGTCAATTTTGTCTACGACACAATTCAGTAGATTAGAAACAGCATCCTCGGTGGATAGCCCCTTTCGAAACCCGTATTGGTTTCGTGATATAAGTTTGTATTTGTTTACATAGTTGTTAAGGTTTTCGAATAGTATTTTTTCCAGGATTTTGGAGAGCGCTGGAAGTACCGAGATTGGGCGATAATTTGTGACACTGCCTCTGTCACCTGATTTGTAGATAGGATGAACTAAGGCCTTTTTTAGGGCTCTTGGGAATATTCCTGCAGACAGAGAGAGATTACAAATGTGAGTTATTGTTGGAAGAAGTATATTGGTTGCGGATTGTAATAGCTTACAGGGGATTCCATCCCAACCCGCGGAACTATCAGTACGGAGATCCATAATTATGCGTTCAACTTCTTTTTCGTCCGTCCCCAGTAAAACCAACGAGTTCGAGGAAGCAATTGTTTTCCTGAATCTATGCATTTCACTTCACATGTTATGTAAGAAATTCACTTCATTATGAAGAATAATATGTCCCGCCACATAAAATTATCCTAAGCTGTTTATTTGCACATTTTTAGGAACTACTTTGAAGAACGTGTTTCACTTCTATATTTAAAATATGTATCCTTCGGACCTTATAGGACTTTCTTTGATTAATGAACTCTTCGATAAGAGAGTTCTTTTTTTTCCCGCACTAAGGAATTTAATCCTTTTATCTCGGGGGGTTTCACAGACAATCAATTCACATGCTCAGAGAACGCACGAATTCCTGTTCCACGCGGGGATCGAACCCGCGACACATCGCGCACAGTGTTAATTGGGGTGGTGACCTATACCACTCGGCTACCCGTGCAGTCCAGTAACGAGTTTCTAACATCAGTTAAACCTATCAGTTAACGCCACGTTACTGTTTCCTAAGTAAACAAAATGTTTGAACTTGAGACTGATTACATCACTAATCACGTATCTTTTGCCATAGATCCAGTTTCGTCGCCCGCCGCGGGCACCAGCTGGGCCCAAGTACACTTGTATCTCTGTTTACACATGCGTATGTACTGCGGGTGCGCAACTACGCGTGTTTAGTATAAAAGCTGCGGGCTACCGTGACCAAGCACACTCGTCTACAATACACAAACCATTCGACATGGCCGCTAGAGTAAGTGTTGTTTAATTAGAGCAATCATAGTTTGTAATTTTTTTGTCAATCCTAAAAAATCATCTGATTGATAAGTGACGATTGAAGTAATTATTGGAAGTCTTAAATAGTGTGGTTCACATTGTTCCGGCAGTGAAAAGATTCAGGATTTTTTTTTCATTCATATCTACTTAATCAGCAATCATCAGGCCTGTAAAAGCTCTTAATTAACACTAGCAATTCAAAATGTCTTAGAACGTTGGCAACATTTTGTTAATGGTTTTTAATTAGATCTAGCCACTAACAAATTTTTGTTTACAGTTCCTTGCTTTCTCCGCCCTGGTGGCCGCCGCCACAGCTGTGGCCCTCCCCGTGGTCCCCTACGCCAAGGTGGCGTACGCCGAGCCCGAGGCGCCCGCTCACTACGAGTTCAACTACTCCGTGCACGACAGCCACAGCGGTGACGTGAAGCAGCAGCAGGAGTCTCGCGCCGGCGACGCTGTGCAGGGCTCGTACTCGCTCGTGCAGCCCGACGGTGTCCGCCGCATCGTGCACTACACCTCCGACAAGGAACACGGCTTCAACGCTGAGGTCACCTACGAAGGCACCCCCATCCAGCAGGCTCCCGCTAAGATCGCTTACGCTGCCCCTGTCGCCAAGCTCGCCTACGCTGCCCCCGTCGCCAAGCTGGCCTACGCTGCTCCCGTCGCCAAACTGGCCTACGCTGCTCCAGTCGCCAAGCTGGCCTACGCTGCTCCCGTAGCCAAGGTTGCCCTTGCCCCAGCCCAAGTGTCCTACTCCCACGCCCCCGCTGCCGTGTCTTACTCCCATGCTCCCGCCGCCATCTCCTACTCTCACGCCCCGGTCTCCTACGCCGCAGCTCCCGTCGCCAAGCTCGCGTACGCTGCCGCTCCCGTCGCCAAGGCTGCCTACACTCAATCTCTCGGCCACGTCTCCTTCTCCTCCCCAGCTGTCTCCTACCATCACTAAGATGTAAATACTATTGTTGTTTAATTTATTTATTGTGTTAAATACAAGATAGTCAATGCAATTTGAAGCTTTTATTTTTTCTACCGAGGGTCATTGGGGAAAGAATTGTACAAGGAGGCGTCAAAACGGCGTATCCGATATCAAAACGTTCTAAACGAAGTTACGAGAAAGCGTGCGGGTAGTGTCGGCGAATCAATTGAATTATGTAGCATTATGATGCGAGTGGGTCCAGTTACGCGGCACGTCCGCGCCCCCGGCGGGCCGCTCTGACGCATTACTTCTGACACCTATTCATTCGGCTAGTTTACTCTACGACCAGCAGCCCTAGTGAAAGATCCAAAAAAAGCCCCCTCAGTCGTCCGATACCGACTGTGCCGCGGGGGGCAGGGAAGCCCTACACAAAGTGGAGATGTTTCATGCTCGCTTGCAAAAACAGCGTAACGTGTCGACGCCTACATTAATGATTGCAGGCAAATATAAATTGACAGTGTTGATGGTGAAAGTAGTTGTTAGCATGTTACAGAGGGGTTCAGAATGTGTGATGTGAATATTAGATTTGTTTCCCGAAATTTTACAAGAATCGATTAAATTGCGCTTTAGAACGAGTGGTCGATGTGTCAGGGAGCATTGCATATAAGTGAAATATTACACTATGTTCTTCCTCAACCTTGGACCAAACATTTAAGAAATGTAAAAGTAGATAGTGACAAAAAATCTGCTATTTGAGCATATAAAGCAATCTCACTTTTAACGGTACGTGTTTGTCGTTAGATTCCGAGAGACAGTTATTGTTACGCCTGTATTTGCAAAAACAAACCACTACAACACAAACAAAACTGTTTACAGTGAATCACAAAAATTGAATAGTTTATGGATAAAACGACACGATACACGCAATAACGTATTCGCTGTGGGAATATTTAATGTTGTACGAATAAATAATCAGTGCGGACAAATGTTTTGGTAAAGTTTTACAAGCCGCCCACAAAGGGTTGGATCGTGTTAATCCCGCTATTATCGGATGATGAACTATTACCCCCCTCGGTTCTGCCCCCCTCCCCTGCCGCCTTCACCGCCCCGCACCCCCGCTCGCTCCACAGTTTGTATTAAGTTGATATTACACCGAATGTTCCTGATATTCCTAGGAGATTTGCTGCACTGTAATTATGGAAGGGTTGAGTGTTTTATAAAAATATATTCTAAAGCATAATTATGGGTTGAAACTCAAGGATTACGACTACCGATTTGTAAATTCTCTTCGCTAAATATCAATCATAATTCATACCTCTTATGTCGCTCTTTGCTCTAGTTTTACTAATTCAAATTAATTGAGAGTAGCCAAATTAGATTTCAAGGCGAATCAATCACACTTGCCTAATCTAAGCATTGATAAATTATTATCATCCTACGCATAACTAATACGTCAATTATAGCTTAATTAAGATTTGATTGACCATGTAGGTTGGATAGTTAGCAGTTATGTAATATTATGGTCCACTTGAGAAAGCTCTTCATTACATTTTAAGAAATATTTTAATTTGCGGGAGTCAGTCTTAAGATGTATTTTTAACTCCCCTATTGTTGTTACTGCTAGATCATCTTACTATTAATACAACTCTCAAACAGAATAATTAATTCAGTTCTAGAAACGAGCATAAAGTCTTTTGACATGAATGGAACACGCTGCTTTCTCATAAAAATATCATAATTAAAACCAATCTTAATCCCGAACGCAATTAGGGATGTAACAAAAAAGTACCCATTCATACAGCGGAATAATTAATAGAGGCCTAACAAGCGTAAAGCAACTATAATAGAGATGTCACTAATTCGGCACGCATTTGTACATCTCTTTGGCACAAATCGCGGGCACACGCGCGCACGTGCCTCGTACAATTGCGTGCATTTAGGCCATTGTACACAATTGCTTCCGGATGACCCGAGTGTCAAGTTGCATCGTTGGAAAAATGTTGATATTTTGTGTGGCTTCCAGTGTACACGGATACCGAGTGCACTTTGCGAGGACAATGGAGTTGTTGGTACAAGTATGTGTGGGTTTTAATAAAAATGTATGTGAAATTATTTTTGGAGACTTTCTTGTATTGTAGGTTTATTTATACTGTTACGAGTATTTATGACGTAGGTACTTCGGTAGATTTTTTATTTTGTTATTTCATAAGAACTGTAGGCGTGGTAATTCGAGTCGGCAACTTTACTTTTATTAGCATTAACTATATAAATAATATTCAAACATTTGCTAAAAAAAGAAAGCAAAACCGGGTATTATCACAATCAATTGTTTCTCATACTCAAGATTCTCCAGATAGGCGCAACGTAAGAAAGAGCAACACAAATATATGCCTCTATCTATTATCTTCTTTCCTGTCCATCCAAGGGTTGTCTGGGAAATATCCTTATTCATTGTATCTTTACTGTATATACTGAAGCTGTGATAGCTTAGTGGCGAGACCGTAGGACTGCTAAGTCAGAGGTCTTGAGTTCGATCCCCACGGCGCGTACCGACTTTTCGAATGTTGTGTGCGTTTAAAGAAATAAATATCACAGCTTCCGTGTTTCGGAAGGCACGTAAAAATGTGGGTCCTGCGCCTGATCTCTCTCCGGTCGTGTCGGATTACCGTCCCATCGGGCTATGAGAGTAAAGGAATAGAGAGTGCACCTATGTTTGCGCACACGCTTGTGCACTATAATATGTCCTGCGTAGCTGGCTGGTGTCATAGTAACACTGGCCGCCGTGGCCGAAATCGGTCGGACCGCTATTATTACTGTATATAATTTACTTTTTCACAGCTGTAACTACGGTGCACAATAAAGAGTACTCTATTCTACAATACCATTTAAGATTCTAAAAAAAAGACACACAACTTTCGATTTTCAAATACGTTCCTGTACATATTCCGACAGTACATTAAATTGGCCAGCTGTATAAATCTGTAATACTGCAGTAGTGTTGTACTTACAACGTACTGTCAAAACATTCTGCAGCTCCCGCTACGCTCGGATATTCCTTTCCTTGTTATCGCCGGGGGCGACGGGCGGGGAGGCGGGGGGACGGGGGACTGGCTTATGGAGGAGTCGAAGTGCAGAAGGTACACTCTGTAGGTATGTCTAAGATCAAAGCAGCTTTTGAACTAGAAACGTTTCGATAACCGTGCATTTCTTCTTCGTGTTTTAGTCAGTCAGAACAGCTTTAGTCAGTCAATAAAGTTAGTCAGAACATTTATTCTTTGGTCTAGACTTAACAATTCGTTTATGTTAACTCTTACATCATCTTTATTCGCGTTTTGTCAGTGTTATGTTAATTATGTTTACGTCTAAAGTCATATTTTGTTAGACATACATATTATGTTTGTCAGATTGTGTAATTTTCTCTGTACCAACCCATTTTAAAGTAAAATTACCCTTGATTCTAACTTACTCATTATTGACAGATCATCTTTGATAGAAAAACTAATAAAAGAATGAATTGCTGATAGAAGTGCACGGAAGAAAAAGCCTTTTGCGGTGACCCTTGGTAATTTGGTATCAGGTCAGAACAAAAAGTATGACATCAAATTCTGTTACGCCTGTGTTTTAGTGTGACATATTTTTAATTCAACTCCTCAAATTCCATGTTTAGTGGATCTTCTAACCTACCCTGCTTCGTGCACCGGGGGAAGACAGGGTGGCAAGACTATGTCGGAAACAATTAGGGTGTGCGCACGCGCGCCAGCTTTCTGAACCATCGTAATTGGCGTATCTCTGTTGCGCTCAATGTATCTGTTATAATTGGCGCCATTGCAACAATGAGATTAGATTGCTATCTGTTTATGTTAACTGCTAATGTTGCGGCAACTGTATGTAGGTACTGATCTATGTAGTTAGTAAACTGTGTTAGCATTGGCGATACATTTGCATAGCATGCTAATGTGTTAATGTTCTTGGTGTGATGGCAATAGCATTGTACAGGAATAATAGGAAATAGATGGATAGAAAACTCCGTTTAAATAAAACTGTGTAATATATACAGCAGGCTATTAATTTGAAAAGATGGTCTAAGATAGATATTGCTGTAGATTTTTTCACTTCGCCTGCGTTTAGATTCTATTAAATTCTTGAAATCAGATCAACTTTTACTGAGTAGCACTTTTACTAAAAGATTTGACCTTTACAGATAGAAAGTAGTGCTTCAATGCATTTAGCTAGAACAGAGAACTTCAATACGCCTTGTGATAAGCTTTTGAAAATAATGGTAAACCAGCTGAAAGCTGCGAAAAAAAAACTTTCCGTGTAATAGAAATGAGATATTGCCCAGTGTCTGACATATAAACTTAATACGTCTACAGCTTCCAAAATAATCTAAACGACCCGATGTTCAATTGACAATGACATCGGAATATTTTACGCAACCCTTCATTAGTCAACTAATGACTCGCTAAACACCGCGTCCCCTACTTTGGTCTCGTCCCATGGCACCAGCTTTGTTCAGACCAAAATCTATTTATTCATATCGTATTGCTAATTTGGGGATTAGGTGGCGCGTTCCATCGGTTATTGAATTATCCATTCCGTTTGCGGGGACTCCTCGGTCCCGAGGGACTTGTGATGGTGGAGACTGCTTTCCTACTCGGGTGATCTGTGATGTATTTATGTTTGAAACGGTCCGGTTTTGTAAATTATTTTTGAAGTTGAATGTTAAATGGAAATGCTTTGTTTAAACAAATTTACAATATCTCTTTTGCGCTCTTGTTTGTTTAGTATTTTTAATTAAAACAATTTTTACACGCGTTTGTTATGAAACAACGGTATTTTTCTGACCCGTTAGTCACTTTAAGATCCGTATAGATAAGAATAGGACTTGAAATCAATACAAACTTCATATTTACAAAACTATTTAATGCTACATGTTCCGGAGACAGTTAACTGTTAAAATTTCAAAGTTTTTTCAACAGAAAAGCCCGAGCAAACTTTCCAGGTATAAAAACACTTTTAAACAGACTTGTTTAAAATATTGTAAATACCGGACTACTTAAAATCTTTGAAAGTACCCGAAGTTTTGAGGCTTCGCTTTCCTGAATGTTATTAGACAGTTTACTGCGACGGCTTTTTCCAAGAAAACCTTTAATAATTAATTAAAGAGAATTTTATCATTTGTTAAATATTGTTCAAAGTTTTAGTGACAATATTTCACTCTTTTTACTTGCGAACGGCTTTACTTAGGTATTACTTATTCAGGTGCCTGGAAATAACTATCAATTTTTTTATCTCTATCAAATGATATATTTAAAACAATTTTGATCATATTATTTAACGGAAAACTGTCACTTAGGGCAGTTGAAAAAATAACGATGGATGATTTACGAATAAATAAACGTAGTGTAGATAATATAGACACCAGCCGAACAGTTTATTGAAAATACAGCACTAACAAGATGTAGATATTTACTTAATCGTTTTATATCTCACTAACGCTTCGTCCGATTAAAAGACTGATGTCAATGTTCAATTAACTACAACATATTTGTTCAAAAAACAGATCTCAAGTTTTAAAGATCTTAATCCAAATAAACACATGGACAGGCAAACAGCGGAAAGCCACTTTGTTTTATTCTATTTAGTGATGTGTATTCTAATATCTATGAGATGAAAATAAATGCTGCGTATTCAAGTCAGTTAATTATTTAATTCTATTTACCGTACATTGGTAGGGATCGTCAGTAAGTCACATAACTGCCAGTGCGCTAAGCTCGCTCTGTGAATACGTTATTATGTTTCGTTATGAGTCAATGTTTAGCGCGCGCTGCGGCTGTTAGCTGCGGTAAACACTCGAGACTTTGTATCGAGTTGTATTTAATCGATTATGCTAATGTACTTTAATGAGTATTTAGGTGGGAGGCTGGAGCGAGATAGAATGGTTTTCGGATGTAAATGGAAGAAGAATAGCTTTGGAAAAGGACTGACTGGAGATTGAACTGGAGGCTAAGAGTGGGTAGGCATATGATTAAAGAGGTGCTAGTTTGTGGTTTAGTTCTGTCAAAAAAATAATTGATATTGAGACCAGAATTGCTTTTAGACAAATATAGGATTCAGTGGATAGTACAGTAGTAGTAGACGTCTAGAGAGCAATTACTACGTTCTTTCAACGAATACCCTGAAGCCACTTATTTTCATCTTCACTTCGTTTGCGAAATAAACTGGCAACAATTCAACGTAACTAACTTTGTAAGTTGAAAGAAGAAGCTTTCACGCGTAAAACATCTATAGACTTATAAAACCATCATTAATTTGCGAGCATTTAACTCATAATTGTTTTAATGGCGTTCACAATAGATCAGTGAAGCGGACTTGAGGAGCCACTCAATTATGTGGCATTCACGAGCGGTGGTGTTTGCAGAGGTAGCGTTAGCAACGAAAACCTTACAACACAATCCGTACTACAAACTGCCAAAATACAATCAAAATCGACGGGCGTTTTGCGTTACGTAACAAAATTGACTATAAACCAGGTATAGTTTAAGTATTCTAAACACCAATACCTACATGCCATTAAAAAGTACTGGCATTTTGTAATTTCAATTGTGTGAGCCGTCGTCTCTTGCTGACGGTACGCGCGGCGCCCGCTCATTGGCTGCGAGGGGACCACCCTAAGCACCAGTCTTTATCATCACTATTATTCTTGAGCATCAATATTTGGATTGTTGAGGTTTCCACAATGGGTCCTCGTGAATTTTGTGATTTGGTTTTTTGTTATACTTTTGTTTAGAATAGTGAGGTGAGTTATTTAACTAATAGATACTGCTCGTATATATTCTACTAAAGTCCTCTATTTCAATTTTACATTCTAGGTATATTTTTATGAAATCTCTTAGACCTTATCTATTCATCTTGATACGGGCTATTCTTTACACAGCAAAACAAAAAGCGATTCAATCCCATGTTGTTTAATAAAATCTGTTATACACGCGGCAACGAGGCCAATATGTACCAAAATTAACTGGCATACAAAGAAACAAATATCGCAATTTCAACCTACCCAGTGAGTACTTTAGTACTAAGCTCAGTACATCCATACTAAATCACCTAAAGACGCACTGCGCAGTCGCAGCTACCCTCGCACCCCTCACGCATTAATGTTATTATTTGGCAACATTTACTAAATAATTTGCTCGTTAAACGTCCGCCGATAGCCCCCTCCTAACTACCGTATTGTGTCGGCACGATTCACCCTCCCCTGGGACTAACGACTGGATTCAACCAATACGACTCTAACATTAATTACTCGGGCGTCTTTTGTACTGATATTTGTAGCAACATGCTCTTTTGTGGGCGATATGAAATTAATAACGTACTGAGGGTCTACCACTAATACTTAAATTAATATCATAACGTGTGTGAAAGAGAGACGTCGCTCTACGCCGTGTAGCGCGCTATCTCGCTTATTATATTCTATCAAATTATTCTAAGACGTGGTGGTAGGCGTGCTGTTATTGTGTGGGGATTACCAAACTATCGGTCACGCGTCTGAACTCGTATAGGTGCCTTACGATTGGAGTTGATGAGTTTCAGTAAGCCGCGCCGCGTGGGAACGAGGGATATTGATAACTAATACCGAGTCTTATAAGATGTTTATTTTAATACGTCTTTATTAGATTTTTACAAGCGGGTACATTTTTTTTGTCGTGAATTCAGAATCTGGTGCTGCGCGCTGTTTTCTTTCCCATATCAAAATTGTTGCTAAAGTCTGATTGTTAAAACATAAAACAAAGTACTAGCTCAAGTAATTACTTTAAGTTACACGTGGTTTGAGTTACTTAAAAATATCAGCTACCTATCGCTCGTTTTTACTTTTCCGTCGGACACAAACCTGTGCAAAATCAGTCTTAACACCAATAACAAGTACACTAACGACCCAAATATACTTTATTATAAAGCAATACAGGATACATATAAAACAAAACGTATAAAAACCATTAAAATTAAAAAACAAAATCTTAAAAAATAAAAATCCTACAAAAGTCAATACGTATCAAAAATATGCTTGCCATCAAGATTGACAATGGAGGTTTCATTCCAATACTCTTGCGGGAGACACCACTTCATACCATTGAGGCCATTCCACCATATTCTGAACTTCTTATACGTTCTTCTTCGTTTGGCCTTCTTGCTGTTGAGAGCTTCACAGAGGTTGCATAGAGGGTGGTGGCCGATGACGTCACTGTCAAATGTGTAGCTGTTGGTCCATTTGAAGTAAGCTTTGTATTTTGACGGGTGCTTTATAGCTTCATGTATTAGATAGGCCAAGTTGTAAGGGTGCAGCTCCCGTGCGTTTAGGTAGGAGCCGGGTGGTAAGAATCTGTGAAAGAGATAATTGGTCAGATGTATTTGCAAACAAAGGAACTCTTGTTGGGTGTAATTTATCTATAATATGTATGTATTTAGAAATGTATAAGTATGTTTATCAATTGTCTAGTACTCATAACACAAGTTACTCTCATATGGGTACTTAATTTGTGACTAGATGGCGTTGTGGGAATGTTGAGGAATATTATTATTCATTTATCAATTTAGTTAAAACATAACAGATTTTTGCAAGAATAAATATAATAAATATTCGTGCTAAATCCTCGGTTGTCAAATTTATATAACTAAATTAATATGATTTATCACCATATGGGTGATAAATCGAAATTATTATTATCATGGGAATAAAAAACTTCTATTTGTTTCATTTTAATACCAAACATTCTCTTTTGTTATATTTTAAAGCTTTTAATCCAAACAATGGACTTACTAATGAGGTACCAAGAAATTAGTATTTATATTTTAGTGAGCTAATTCTAAGTATCGACAACGCGGATTGGCCGTGGGAATAATACCTAAGTACAAGTCACTGCTTACCTGGTGTAATTAGCGCCGCCATACACAATAGGAACAACGTAATTATTATAGCCGTGTAGCACCTTCTCTGACACGTAATCCACTGAGAAAGAGTTCTCAAATGCTAAATAGAAGTAGTAATCTCTGGTGAACATTTCCTCACAGTCCCCATCATCACATGTCCTTCCAGAACAACGTCCATACACATCGATTTTCAAAGAATAGTGGTACAGATGGTCCTGTAACCTTGATACGTAATCGTCTCTTAAACTGTCGGCTTCGCAGTGACTGACCAACCAAGCAACTGCTTTCGTCTTGTGTTGCAATATCTGCTTTATGCCCTTTGTAATAGGACTCTTGCTTATTGTCCAGTTGACCTGTACACTCGGAGCTACAATATCTCGTGTCGCGTTACGCACTATGAAGTAAGGCCAGGGGATATCCGAGTCGAGTCTGTAGGTAAATGTCCAGTTGAAGAAGTTGTCGTTATGAAGCTCGCAAGCTGGTGTGTAGTACGCAGACTCTATGGTGCTGAATATATATATTTGTGAGAGTGAACGTCTTTCTGGTCTGATCGCCTGTTTTTTTAAGATAGACTCAGAGAACAGGATAGCGTCAAACCGCGAGTAGTCATCTCCCAATAGATGCTTGTCTTCAGTAAATATACAGTTGTTTATTTTGCACTGTAAATCTGGGAATTTCTGTTTTCCTTTCCTATTTGTCATCATGTAGTAATGTTGCCACACAAGTATGTGTTTCGGTCCATCGTACGAATTGTTGTAAGGATATTTCCTGTTACTTGGTATGTTGCTGTAATCGATGTTATACCGAATTGACCAGAGATGTAGTACAATGCATAGTAACAGGAACAAGAAAGCATAGGTCACATACTTCACGAAATATTTAGAATGATACAGTAATTTCCACAATGCCACAAAATATGCCATATGTTTTAATATTAAGATCGGTGAAACAACTATGACTGATAGATGACGGATGACTTTTAAGCATAGAGGTTATAACTTTGCTATTTTTAAGTAGTTTCGGCATAGAAATGCGTTATTCAGAGCAGAAAGCAAAAAGTATCGTACAGTAGTTTATTTCACTTAAAACTTCTTAAAAACTAATTACATAGCCTGACAAAACTGCTTACGCAATTTAACTGTGAGATCGTTGAGAATCAATAGATTCTCAACGATCTCACCTACAGCAATAATATACAGGTCTGGTACATCTAAACCCTGGAAGGATGGTGCTGGACATGAATGTGAATGGATATAGGGGAAGAGGACGACCAAAGAAATGATGGATAGTTTGTGTGAAAGATGATATGGCTGGCAGGCTGCAAAGAGTGTGACTTGCGAGATGACGTCAGATAGGAACGTGTGGAAGACGAAGACATGCTGCGCCGACCCCAAATAAGGGTAGGGTATGATGATGACGATGTTCTATAACCTACAACTTATAATACCTACACTTACTTAGCTAATCAATAGTTTTTAATTTCATATCTTCTTATCTAATGTCAAAAGACGAAGTATTTAATAGATAGGGAATGCGTTTTGTTAAAGTTTTTCATCAATTATACTTGACATTAAATAAATGCTAGTTCGTAGCATTACATTAAGAAACAATAGGTAACTTGAAGACTTGTGAAAAAGTCATAAAATATTTATAATACTTACTTTTGAGTATATTTAAAGTTCTGTATTTGTGAGTGAGGAGAAAACCAAGTTCTTTTTAAACTGCTTTACCTACGTCGGTTAACGCCGCAAAAACATTACCTTGTCTGACGCAGTCGGGTAAAAAGTAGCCCATGTGTTAATCCAAGGAGTCAAATAACTCCATATACAATTGTTTCGAAATTGCTCCAGCCGTTCGAGGGTGAATGAATAACAAACATCCATGCGTACTTACAATATCAACGTTTATAATGTTACTAGAATAATTTAAAAGATATATGGGCGCATTTCCAAGTGACCTGAACAGTAATCAATCAACATTTGCCCACAAAATACCGGATACAGTCTCGCGGATTACACTAATCGCCATTCTCGCCGTGGGAGTATCTTGACCAGTGAATGGGCATTGTGCCGCATAGGTGGCACCATCACTTACTGGCGTTAACAAAGCTGCCAACTCTGCCTAGCTCCCCACTAAGCCGGGATTAAGATGGTATCTGGAACAGGACATGATAAACACTTCACATATAAATACAATTCGTCTTCGAGTACAGTTAGCTTTGAGTGTTGAAAAAATATTGATGGGTGGCGTTGTATAGGGGTTTGGAGAAGTACAACAACGTACTTTTCAACAAATATAATTTTTTAAACAACACTTACACACGTGCATGCGCATAGTTTACTGATAGGATTTTTTATTTTTTGGTGTGATATAATTGCAGATAATAGTCGTTGGATGTAATGTATGTGCAATGCAAGGTTAAAAGTTTTGTAGCGGAGCTTCGATATACAATTTTACACTTAGACCAAAATAATGTCATAACAATTAAATTCGAGAAGGAATGATCGAAAAATACATTTATGTTAGAAATGCTTGTGAAGCATCTTTCTTATTATTTATTGTTCGAATAGATACATTGTAAGTTTTATAACGTACGAAATATCCAACATAACAATACACATAGTTGGTCTTAACAATTTTCATCACTAACTCCAAGTTATACTTCTGCATTCGTCGCTACAGTTCCACTCTATAATCGTGTCCGAGTTTCGACAGTATTGTCCGTCGAATACAGTTATTGTTGGCAAAATAACTCCATTGTTGGTGTAAAATGTTAGAGAGCAAAAACTTAAGAGGACAATAGCCCAGTAATTGAATTAGGAGCACTCGAAGCAATGTTGTTATGTCCGTTCTTGGAATGTGTTTAACTTATATAATTATATCATATTTATATTTGACATGCAGCTGGTGATGTAAAGCTTTTGACACGGAATAAACCTGAGTCTTGTATTGAAAGTATTTTGCTTTATATTGGTTACATTTGGTCAGCTGCACTTGGTCAAGTTTTCGTGTTGGTCAGGTTTCAGAAACAAAAGAGTCAGGTTATTATTTCGTAGTTATTGTTACTGACAGCTCATTTAATTGTAGGTATCATATTGTTATATGTGTAGTATAGATTACAGCACTAGCCGTACTAAAAAAGTGTAATGTATTTTTTTCATAGATTTTCGTATTTATGCTACATCATTTTAATAAGTTATCAAGTAATGTAATTAATATAATTTTGAAAATTACTGTAACTATTAATTAAAAGCAAACAGTTCACTATCACCACAAATAAATTAAACACGTTCGTTTCAACACAAATCCGCTAAAATCAACATATTGGCTGACAATAAACCAACAGCTTCCAAAAAAAACAAATTCAAATTCGAAGGGTTCGGATTTAAATCGTTAAAGATGAACAAGTATTTGGTTATTGACAAAACAGTGGTAGGTTGTCAATGGTCGGCCATTGTTACAGTTCCCATTTGCTAATGCGTTTTGGAGTGGAGTATGCTCTATTGACCATTCGAGGGCTTCCGATTTTGTAGGGATGTGAGAGGTCTCAGTGTGTGCTTAATTTCTGTTGGTTTTAGAGTGCAGGGTAGGTAAATGATTGTATTGTTACTCGTAGGTCAAAGTGTTGATGTTTCAATGTAGCTTGTGAAGTAAATGTACCTTGATTGATTACTCAAGTCTTGCCTTTTTTCTATTGTCACAGGGTCATCGTCGCTTAATAAATTACATATTTTTAAATAATGTTAACTCAAAGTTTAAAGACTAGGTTAACATACAAATAAATCATAATCTATCAAAAGCACACGTCTAATTCGTCACGTTTAAAATAAAAAATATATCAATATCTGCAACAGCTTCCTGCCCAAAAAAAATAATAAATCATATTAATAGAGTCCGCATAACAATCAGTGGGACATGAGCCGAAGGACCGGCTAACATGCTCGCGCTTTCTCATCGCCAATTACTGTCAAACAATTATGAACTTTAAACTAACAGTTTCAAAATCGCTTTTCCAGTATTATAAAAAGCTTCTCCATGCGTTCTCTATTCCATTTCCTTTCAAACGATTATAAACTGTATACGGACTGTTTTAAAGTCTATTTTCGAATATTCTCAAAATCCCGTTTGTGCTCCGTCGGCCCAGTGTTAGTACAATGCGGTCGCAAGGGCCACAGCACATGTGATAATCCACTTAACGCCGGTTAATCCTCATGCTTAGTTACCTCCGAACTATTGTCCGGGCGGGAAGTGCGCCCGACTGTACCTAATTCAATCACAACTGTTGTAACTGCTATTAATTATGGATTGGGCTTCTGTCTCTTGATTTGAAATGTATGGAGTCTTTGTGTGGCGGTTTGAGAGTCATTTGTTTAAATGAAATGTGTAGAATGTTGCTCTTTAGATTGGCGTACAAGTAAATTAAAATAAAAGACGTTAAAATAGGTAACTTAGACAAAAACGTTTTAAATGTCTCTTTATCCCTACAATCTATTTGACTTGATTGCATGACTCCTTAAGTTATTTTGCTTAGTTTTCTTCTTAAATACGGCTGTAATTTTCCTCATGCAGAATCTGCAGATTCTGAATTCGTCAGAATATTTTTATAATTAAATAAAATAATCTTTATTTCGGATAAGCAGCATCTATTAATAAGTAACTATTATATTATACGATAAGAAAATTGAAGCTGTATTACCCTTCATATTGATTTACAACAATTCCACGAAAACACACGTAAATAAATCCATAACTTACTAATACTCAAAATAAATCATCACTTATCATGACTCAAATATCCTTCCTGCTTTCACGTTAAATTGTTCAGTTTATCTATGACCGTATCTTAAACACTGGCGCGTATCTCCCAATCTGCACTTAAAAGATAAAGGGAGAGACCAAAAAGTATTTATTGTGTTTACACAAATACGTAGGTGGTAATCCGAGTGTTGCCATTACCTTTATAAGGAAGGGGAACTATTGTGTGAAAAAAACCTTTAATAATATTATTGGGTTCTAATTTCGTTTGACTGTTAATCGTGGTTCTATAAAAGTGTCAACCGACCTCAATGGTGGTGCCAATTTGTATAGAGTTACTGGAGTACTTGAATGGTTCGTCGCGTTTTCTGTTACACAATGAGGTGTGACAAAAAATATGAATATATTTATTATTATCGCGCCCTAATAAAATAAGTGAATATTCAAGTGTTGCGTCGATCTTCGTTTTTATAAGCTGAGGCTGTGGTGTTGATTCTTAGAAAATATTATTAGTTCAAGTGGGTTTTTCAAGTAGCTATTATGTTTATGAATTGCGTAATTTTGGTAATATAATTTGTTATTGGTTTGAGAAATGTTGCGGTTAAAGATCTCAAAAGTATGAATTTAAGTAGATTATTTTATCCTTTTTTCAAACTGTTTTATGCAGTCAACCTGGGATTGCTTCACCAGACTATACGATTAATTAATATCAAATTTAATCAAGTTGAATTTTACTACATTTTATAGTAAAGTGTGAAAACTATAACACCATAACCATACTCAATTTGGTACAAACATAAACTACTCGTAAATGTAATAATTACAATACTAATTCACAAAGCTTCCTACGAAACGAAATACTAATAAATATCTCTCACAGCTATGAAAATAGAATCCTTACCTCACAAAATATTATACCCCGAAACCTTCCAATTCGGACGCCGCGGTACAGATTTACAGTCGTACCTACCTACACAGATACCCGATATCTAGGCAGACGGGAGTCAAACATCCCCCGAGCCCCCAGCCCCCCGCCCCCGGCCCCCTGCCCCCCGGGGGCTGGTCGTAATTAGCCCCCCTCCGAAGTACGGAGTGTTTCCCTCCTCCCAAACACAGACGCAACCGAAAACAACAAGCCATTTGTATGTAGTGACGTTTTTGTTGCGTACTTGTGTTGGTGATTCAAATTAGTGTTGTGGTATAAGTAGGTATTATCTTGTCTCGAATTTTCTTTTCTCTTTGTGGATGAAGACGATGTCTTTTATGTTTTCATTGGTACCTATGTCACGATAAGCTGCTATGAAAATGAAGTTTAAAAAAGTATACTTACAATTATTCCATACATGAATAGATAAAGACTTTTTGGTATAGCTAAATCAAGTATTGTTTAGTGTATGTCTAACCGAAACGGAATATAATAAAAAAAATAGATAAAAAAACTTTTTAAGAAAAAGCTTTTATTAAAACGCTCTAAAAAGAAGAAAATAAAATATTCCTTTTGGATTATACTAACAACTCCTCATTATACACAATTTATATATAATAATAAAAGCTTGTCGCTCGATTTACCACAAATTATTATGATATAAAGGAATGTTGATAGGTATGTAAACCTCGCGACAAGCTTTTATTATTATATGTAAATTGTGTATAATGAGGAGTTGTTAGTATAATCCAAAAGGAATATTTTATTTTCTTCTTTTTAGAGCGTTTTAATAAAAGCTTTTTCTTAAAAAGTTTTTTTATCTATTTTTTTTATTTTTTACTTTTTAGTTATCGCTGGATTTAGAATAACGACACATTCTTTTTTCAAGTTATTATTACTCTCAAAATGCCCTCTCATTTGATACCCATATTGTAGAAGTAGACTAAAGGTAACTATTCCGCCATCCTGCATGGTCCGCCATATTGGATTCAGAATGACGTCATATTATTTTTCTAGTCACTCTTAACAAGCCCTTTCATTTGATACCCATATTGTAGAAGTAGACTAAAGGTAACTATTCCGCCATCCTGCATGGTCCGCCATATTGGATTCAGAATGACGTCATATGCTTTTCCTAGTTACTCTTAACAAGCCCTTTCATTTGATACCCATATTGTATAAGTGGATTAAATATAACTGTTCTGACATCTTGTATGATCCGCCATATTGAATTTAGAATGACGTCACATATCTTATCATATATTGTCATCCAAACAAAATGCGTCCACAAAATTTCAGCACAAACGGTTGAATATATCTACTTCAAAATTGAGTTCAAAGATTTCACCCGAACACACAAATTCCATACATTGCAAGTTAAATAAAAGCTTTTAAAAAGGGAGATTTCACATACAAAAACCTAAAGTTCTTTACACTCCTCTACTTCTGCGTCTTTTTGTCGCGGTTTTGGGTAAATAGGAATGCCTATTACTATTACCATAGAGCTATCTTACCAAAATGAATCATGAAATTTCTAAAATATGCTCGTAATTTTGGTCATTTCGGTATATTTACCCGCCATATAATCTTTTAAGTGACCTACATTATTACTAATACATATTAATCAATGCACTTATTCCATTTGATATAATTAATTTGACTACGTAATAGGTCATTAGGCTTCAGTCCAGCTAACCAACGTGCTTAGTCAAATCAATCGAGCTCTCTCACTAATATATTCGACATACTAATATTAACGCTGTCATTAGCGCCACTATCGCAATTATTAATTATATGCGCTACGCTTGCTACGCCGTAGCGGCTAGATCTAATTAGAATAGTTTAATATTAATGTTTGTAGCTCTTGGTAGTTGAGTTATTCATACTCATTTTACCGGAAAGAAACTGGAACTACGAGTAAAGCTCACTAAGATAAGATCACCTTACACCTTAAAGTAGTATTTTTATTCAATACGCAGATATGAAAATGAAAAGAAAAACTTAACTGGAAAATTAACTAAAATAAACTTTAAAATTTTTGCTGCCACAAAAAATGGATTCTTCCAAAACATTTTGTTTTGATATTTTTTGAACCACGTACGCAGTCAACTTAACCTTAGCGCAATTACTCACATCTATAAAAAAATCGGCCATAAAACCAAAAACATATAACCTACATCATAATACAAGCTGTCTAATGAGACATGTCTGTGCCCGGGCTCACAAATCGAGGTATTCTGCGAGGGGACGGGATTATCTTCAAATAAGCGTATTAAATCGACTCGTGCGTCCGTGCTTTGTGATCTAAATACATACGGCTTCACCACAGAGTAGACAACTTACCAACATTTACATTCACCTACTGTGAGAAGTGGGCGGTTTTTGTTAGGATCTTTTCTAGTCTGTGTCCTGTAAGTATGGGTATCTATGAATGTGTACAAAAAGAAAGATGAAATCCCTTTGGGACTAGTCTGAGGAGGATAGGGCTTTATTTGCAGATTTAGACATGACTAAGGATTCTTGATATGGTTTATTTTGTGGAGTACGATAATTTGAGATTAGGGAAGCTTTCTATACAAGGTTTTGAATAGCGTACGATGTTTTGTTTGGAATGAAAATATGTTAGATCTTCTTTGTGAAATGTATTTTTAGTTGTTGATTCGTAATGTTAAAAATTGTTTCGATTATTCATCAGTATGTTTTTTAAATCTTTATTCTTGTAGTGACTGGCACATTTTATTTGATAAATTCTCATTGTTTTTAAACTCCTTGTCACAATTTATTCACATGTTATGCGTGTATGCCAACGGTGAAAATAATACTCTTTACCTTATATGTATAGTCAAAATTAGCGCTTATGCTAGATAACATAAATCTGATAATTAAATCTCTAATTATATCTAAAACAATTTATAGAAACTATACGGAGAAGTTTGTTCTAAAACGGGACTTTGTAACGAAGTTCTTTGTATGCCTTAATTGATCATCGTTTCTCTAGTATTTACATAAAACTGTATACAAATCATAATCAATATTTTTCTATACAAATATAAACAAAACGAGCTCATTTAATACAACCAAAACACGTTTATCACACGACAAAAACTTTCAAAAGACGAAGCTTACAAAATGAATAGGTACGCGTAGAAATTATCAAGTTTCAAAGTAACTTTTTTAACCATACGAAAGTATATACAGGGGGGGCTACAACCACCTTTAAAAGATTGAATCGGTTGTGGAAACGAGACGGCGTTACAAGGTGTACAGTGGCATCTCTCTTTAACATATTCATGGGTATTGTTTTAAGAGGCGGTGGGAAGTGGTGGTAGGTAGTCAGGAGGCGACAAAAACCATACCTACCTACGTACTCAGCTTGTTTCCCCAATATAAACAAATTCTGGCGGAGAAAGTCAGCCGTCGGCTGCGTCTCGATTTACATAAAATTATGTTCCCCCTTGTCGCCTAATACCTCTTTTGTGAAGCCAAAATATTTTGTGAACAGTTTTCCACACAAAGTCTCTAATTCAATTTGGCTGGAACACGCCGAGTTATTTTACATGGAAACTCTGTAAACATTACGGTCCCTTTGATTCTTGTTTTATTTATTTTGGAGATATTTATTTTATGTCGTATTTTTGTAACTACAGAAGTGTGAGTTTTTTACTGTCAGGACATTTAGGAAAACCTATTCTTACTTGAAAGAAGATGTAGTCACAAAGATGGAGAAAGGGATGTTTAAATGGTTTGGGCATGTTGAGAGGATGAACGAAAGAAGACTAACGAAACAGATATATGAGTGTAGTTTGAATGGAGTTGTTGGGAGGGGAGTTGGGAGGGGAAGACCACGACAGACGTTCCATGACCAAGTAGGGAAAGTCCTAAAAAAGGGTCAGGTCAGGAGTACCCTAAACCGACGGGCGTGTATGAAGCGATTGATGAGTGTGGATGAAGCTAAAGTGGTATGCCAGGATCGTAGCAAATGGAAAGATGTGATCTCTGCCTACCCCCAAGGGAAAGAGGCGTGACGTTTATGTATGTATGTATGTATTCTTACTTACCTGAATGAATCTAGGCTTCAATAATAAAAGTTTGTTGTTGTTTGTTGTTTGTTGGTTATTTCTGTTGCTGGCTGTTGTATAGATTACAACATAATGAAATATGTTACCTAGACCATCACTAAGATTTCATTCCACTGCATTGACAAAATTAGGTATACCAACTTCTATAGAAATATCAAAACTTCTTTATTATATCTATGTAGCCACATCTCTAATTTACCTGCAACTGACAAAGAGGTAGACTTTCATTGATTTAAGACTTCTTATGTTTTCGTCATTAAATCATGTTGACTGAACATTGAAAGTGTTTGGAAATATAGTTGCAATGTTTGCTTCTATCACAAAGAGGTAGTAAATTGTCGAGTAAGAATAGTTTTATCACTTTATTGTCCCAAAAACCATTATAATATTGTTATTTCATAAGAGATCCTTTACTAATATTTTTACAAAATAAACAATAGATCAGGTATATACCCGTAGGTATTGTATAATAGGTAGGTATAATAAGACAACTTTTACATGATTTAAATACCTAATTAAATTTACGTTTACCTAAGATATTTCTGTTAGAATGATAATGCTCTGTAACTTTTGATCGGCTGGAGAGGTAGGCTTGCCTTCGCACAGAGGTAGAGAGTTAATCTGAAACGTAATGGGTCACAAGGGGACATTCTATGGCTGCGTTACAAGTCGGCACAGACAGGGAAGCTCGGTCAGATGTGTAGATATGCATTTATATGCTGTGAACGACGGTAAATGAATTATAACTGGTTTGAAGGAGGTATTTAGGTAAAGGTTGCTTATATTTTGAAAAGTTTTTTATGTATGAAAAAGCTATATAAAATATAATATAATTTTTATATAGCTTTTTATGTATGAAATAGAAATCTAAAGCCGAAAGATATAGAATACTAATATAAAACCTAAAATAGGCAGTATTCGGTAAATTCTCTCTTGTTTTTGGAAAATAAAATAATTTAAAAGGATTAACCCAATAACTGTAGCCACGAATTATTTAACAAACTGTTACAAATTCAATCAACCACTCCATTAAATCGCGAATAAATTCAACATAAAATAAATACAAACCACGCCCCCAGTAGTACAGTCAAACAAACAATGAAAACACAATATACAGGGCTTAGTGTAAGTACAATCGATGTGAAAAATGATTTGACAAAGGTAAGTAGTATAAACACAATCGTTATAAAAAAAACCAACCAAGTGCGAGTCGAACTTGCGCACGAAGAGTTCAGTACTATCATGTATAATAGAAAATCACGTTTGCTATAGGTATACTAATTTTCTGTCTGTTAATCTACCTGTTTATTAAGATTTAGCAAACATTGCTTAAAAACTACATTTGTTGGACCCCTTAATACTTTTTATTTTTTAGTATTTGTTGTTACAGCGGCAACGGAAATACATCATGTGTGAAAATTTCAGCTTTCTAGCTATCATGGCTTATGAGATACAGCCTGTAGACAAACAGACAGACAGCAAAAGCTTAATAATAGGGTTCCGATTTAACCTTGGGTACTGAACTCTAAAAATAATTTGCAAAAATATACACAAGTAGTTACAGTCGTGTACAGTGGTTCAGTTTGGTACAGTCGTGGACAAAGAGTTTTGGGAGCGGTGGGCGTGGCGCCACGCCTCCGTCTTGCCGACGGTCGCCGGCAATTACAACAACAATGGGAAACAGTCAGGTATGAATAAATCAATCTGCATACATTACTTGTGGGACTAATGTGTGTTTATTTTGACATTCTTATTTAAGCTTTAGAAATAGGAATACCTACCTATGTTATTTAAAATATCACCGAAAATTGGTTATGATTTAAATTTTAGTTTCTTTTTCTTTATTGATTCGAATACATACCTATGGTAGTAAGCATTTCGGTCGGTAAATTATGTGTCTTGTCCATCACACGACATCTTTTCTGTTAACAAAGTCTTCTAGATGTTACTGCATAAGTGCGTCCTTATTTTTAGCCACCAAAATATCTGTTAATGAAAAATTGAAACCGCATCTTCTTAACTTGATGATACCTAGATATGTACTGAAACATGAAAACCACATATTCTATCTACAAATTCATGATAAAGAATTAAAGATCTTCTAAAACTGAAGCTGCCAAAATTCTCTAGAAAACATCACACTTTTATCGAACCGTTTTTCCTTATTTAAATTCCATCAGCTGTGCGCGCCAGTACCGTGTTTATTTATTGTTGAAAATAACATTTATTTTATTTCCTCATAATTACAAAGTGTACAAACTGTAGTTCGCAGTACAATCGCGTACAATCGCGTGCACCACAATAATTAAAATGCGTGTTTGTTGTGTGCTGGGTCGCGGCCAATTGTTTTCAACGCCAATCGCTTGTTTAAAACTGCACCGGACGTGACGCGGATTTAAAATTAAATCTACCCTACAGGCTACACACGAGTTTTACACGAATGGGAATAAAGTATTTTAGTTTCGCGTTTTGTCGGAATTTGGGATGGTATTTGATTTATTACCACTGTATTTGCTGATTTACGGTATATTAGACAGCTGAATAATGTACTACGTACCTACTAGCCATGTAAGTGTTTAACTAAGAAGTTTTTGATAGAAAGCCTATCTCTAAAATATTTCAAAACCTTCATGAATATTCTTAAATCATGAGTGCGTATCGTTGCTAAAAACATTGGGACACCGTTTTTAGGTTCATCACTTTACTGGCGTAAGCGTGGATAAACTTCCTAATCATACAACCGTATAGCAAATAGCGTAAAACCATTCCCACGGGAAAAAGGATTGGCTTACTTTCCAGGAAACGCAAGACCTCTGAAACAAATCCCTGATTCTTACTAAAAAAAATATATTGGACGTCTGATTGATTGATTTACTTTATTGATTTGTTGAAAAAAACACAAATGACGGTTTAAAAACATTCGTTTTCATAAAAAGAAAAAAAGAAACAAAAAAAATACCCGACGTTTAATATCCGTAGCAATCAATAACGGAACGCCACTCAACAGCCAGCATCCATTGTCTCGCTTTACGAGTAAATATTTCCTGTAATTTACTTATTCCACAAAACACTGCTTTCTGTATAAAACACAAAAGCACAAGCCGTGGAGACAGTAAACAAAATGGCGTATTTAAATGGGCGGCAACTGCATTGTTGGAGCGTTGCGTTACACCGATATCGTTCGCTGTTCTACTCGCACCCGCAGGCGAGATAGCTCTTCAAACCTCTTTATTTTCATTGCCCATCCAATATCACAACAACGGCCTAAGAACAACACTCCATCAATGGAAATTCAACCTTATGACGTTCATCAAAGGTTACATTTTCAAAGTGCTACGTGGTGGTTTGATGACGTAGATTCCACGCGATAGAGACATGTGAAACTGTTGCACGATATTCTGTCCTTATCCATCATGAAGGGGTGGAGTATTTTTATATGTGCATCTCTTTCTCGCTCGCCTCCTGAGAAGTAATGTGTTGTTGCGTGTTGTGATATCTCTGAAATAACAGGGAAGCACTCGCTACGAAGTTGTCATTTGTAACGGTTTTGCTGGGTGGGTAACGACAGCACAGCAATCTAATCTTAAGCTAAAATAAATGATGTGTCTGTATGTATTAAGATATGTTTGATTTATGTAGAACTTCAATAATATCGAAATAAAATTGGATGAAGGCACATTTTTGAAATAGTTTTAAAATATTCCATACCTATACATATGCTTTTTTAGCCAGGCTTTAAATTATTGGCTTATTTCTTTTTACCGACTTCTTTAGTTTAGTTTAACAAAATTTACAAATTAGTTGCAATGTGTGGTAACGCGCATATGCACATAAAGAAATCTTTACAAGTACCATATAATTTCTGTATCGTAGTTTGTTAAAATTTCGATTAGGAAATTCTTATAGGTAAGTCGAGACCCGTGACTAAAGGTCAATTTTTTTAAGTCTAAAAATTAAAATAAACTTACAATACTTGATCAACTAACAAGGACAATAATTAAAATACAAATGTTATGATTTTAGGAATCGGTTCGTAGTGAAGCATTGTGTTGCCGCTAGTACTGGTAGCCTCAAGGCAGGGCGCGTGGAGTTGCAAAGCCACTGGAGTGGGGCGTCGCTAAACAAAAACACGTATACAAGTAGCGGCTGGTGGCGGGTGTGCGCGGCGCGGTGATTGGCCGGCGGCGCGCGCTCCCGCCCGGGGGCGGCTGGCGAGCGCGCGCGGCCGCCGCCGGCACTCCGCGCCACGCTCTCCGCCCGGCAACATGTGCAGCGGCGCCGAAGGAGGCTCCTGGCCGCTCGCGAAGGACGCGCCGACCGTCGCCGCCGCGGCCCTCGACCACTACCGCCTGCAACTATACAACTATGCCGTCGCTGAACGATTGCGCCTTTACCCACCTTCCGTGGGACCGTGCTATGGACCCTACGGACCGAGGCTCGCGCTGTCCATGTCGCTGCTGCAGCAACGAGTTCTTCAGCCCGAGGAACCGAAACCGCAGCACAGTTACATCGGCCTCATCGCCATGGCCATCCTGAGCTCGCCAGAACGCAAACTAGTCTTATCGGACATCTACCAACACATCCTGGATAACTATCCGTACTTCCGCTCCCGAGGCCCCGGCTGGCGCAACTCAATACGACACAATTTGTCATTGAACGATTGCTTCGTGAAGGCAGGAAGATCGGCCAATGGAAAGGGCCACTACTGGGCGATCCATCCAGCCAACATCGAGGACTTCCGAAAAGGAGACTTCAGAAGGCGTAAGGCTCAAAGGAAAGTGAGGAAGCACATGGGACTGGCTGTAGACGATGACGGAGAGGACTCGCCGTCGCCACCGCCGCAATCACCGCCGCCGACGGCGCTGCCACTGCCTTTCTGGGGCGGCGGGCGGCTGCCGGGCGGCGCGCAGGCCAGGAAGCGGCAGTTCGACGTGGCGTCGCTGCTGGCGCCGGACGACGCGCCCATCAAGCGCCAGCGCCGCGACAGCAGCGGCGAGGAGGAGCCGGAGGAGGACATCGACGTGGTGACGAGCGACCAGGAGGAGCGCGGCGAGGAGGAGCGCGCGCTGCCGGCGCCGGCCGCGCAGTACCCGCTGCTGGGCGGCTGGTGGCCGGCGCTGGAGCCCGCGCTGCTGCAGCAGCTGCGCCGCTCCGCGCTGGCGCCCGCGCCGCCCAGCCCCGACCAGCAGCGCCCGCCCGACACCTAGGCCTGTGCTCTCCCACACCCTGTGAATAACCAGTATTAAGTATCCCGTCGGTACGTAACCGTTGCCTAGTGATATTCTCATGTGTAAATCTCCGTATATCTGTACTATATCCACCCTGTGTAGGTTCGTTGAACTGTTTCCTTTCGTACTTCTCTGTTATTTCCTTCTCTACACTTTAGCTCTTCGTTTATCGTCTGTATAATACTAGGTATAAGTGTAAATTATTGTAAATTGAATTTATAAGTAATATTTCTACTTAACCCTGTATATGTAGAACAGTGATAGTTGATATGTTAAGCGATTTATGGATAAAGTCTGAGAACGACCAAGCTATGTAGATAGTCTCCTAGTTCTATTTGTAAATACGTAAAGTGATGTTGTCTACTCTTCGTTGTTAATAACATGTAAACATACTGTTGTTTATTTACTAGATGACATTAATCGATTTAAATAATAATAACAACTCTATAAAAGTCTTCGAATAAATAGAAATTATAATTTAACTTTATGTTTCATTTAACAAGCGTTACATCCATCGTCAATTAATTCATTAGTCCGATACATTCCTTTATAAAACGAGCGGTATCCGCACAAAATTCTTAGCTACAAATACCCTCAAATGATTAACAATTAACATTGATCGGATCGGTATCAACATCAAAATTTAATTGTAATGAAATAAAAACAAGCAGTATGGCGAAATTATTTAGGTATAAAAACTTAGTGGAGAGAACTATCTTTTACCTAAGCCTTTAATAATTATAATCTTTCGAAAAAATGCAAATAGATCATTTATCAACAAAATCTAAAGAAACACTTCAACAATCGAAAACCGACATTATCTAACAGATAATCAAATATCCCAGTAAATGACTTCATTATTCCGTAAAGATTTACATTCTTAAATAAAGGAACAATTTAATCATATCTTTAGTTAACATAATTAATTCGCAGTAGAACTAATTAGTAATTACATTTATCTACACAGGTAGACAGTTTCGCAGCTCTTGTATAACTTAATACTAATTGTCTACATTTCTATAGACATAGTTTCCCACGCGATGTTCTATTGTTTGTTAAAGCTAGTTAAAGCTAAAGCAACACTAGGAATTAGGATGATTCATAGACTTAGCGATAAATATTCGCGTGTGAAAAAATAATTAGTTATATGTTTGTAGGTGCTTAAACACTTATGCATTCAGAAGTATACAAATACGGCAATTCTTTTACATTATTTTTGTTGATAAATGATAGAATAGAATAGAATATCTTTATTTGTAAGAATATTCTAAGTTTAACGAAACTTTAGGTATTGTACGTGAATTAATAAAAGCAGTAGATTTAAACTAGGTATAGGATAAACCAATTTAAATAAAAAAATGGTAAATTTAAAAAAACTTATAAAAGTATTAGTCCTTACATATGAGTTGATACATGGAGGATATCCACCAGAAAATCCGTTTTAGGTATCTGCAGTGATACACTTAATTGAACATTATTAATACAAGTTCCTATGCTGAAGTCCGTTTTGACGTATGATAGATAAAGCCATCTTATGAAAGTAACATGGAAGCTTAACTTAGGCGCCGAAAAAAACAAAAAAAGATTTAGGAAACCTCCCTTTAAAAATAGGAAAACTAGGGTGTTACTTACGAAGGCCTGTCAAAAATTAAGAAATATAATTGCAGTAGGTGACAATTTAAAATAGGTATTCGCCTTTTTTAATTGAAGTGCAAAATATTATCTGATACTATTCGTTGCCCGCGTCTTCGTTCGCAAAAACAAAAATAGGAATAAAAAGTAGATAGTAGCCGATTCTGTAGTAGGTCTGAGAATCGGCCAACATTTATTTTTCATCAATATTTTTGTTTTCGCCAACGAAGTCGCGGGAAACAGCTAGTTTTATATATAAAGTGACTAGATACCAGCAATTGTCAGAAAGTTCTCTTCGATCAAAGATAAAAGTAAAAGCAGGATTCCAGTGAGTGAAGGGTGATCCGTGGTGTCGCATGACATCGCGATTAGATCCCGCATGGAACGAGATCGTCAATACTGTGGACAGACACAATTTCTGCTTTCTCACGGCTAAATAGCTTTACCTGTAATGTAAGTGCGATCAAGATTAATAATGTTATTGTGAAAATATTAAAGGTTTAGAAAATATTAGGAATTTTAGGCGCTTAGAGAAGATAGAATATAGACAAATAGAAATTACAACCGCCGTTAGATATTTGAAGTGATAAGTAGCTACTATCTATAAAAAGATTTGCTTAAAACATTTCTAAACTACAATTAATGTAATAGGTTTTTATTACGGAAAGCATAAAAAAGACGGAACATATGGTAAGCCAACGTATTGCGGATAGTAAGTACTAACAGCTGTGTTTTTACGCAACTATAATTTGTAATCATGATTTAAGTTTAAATAAATCACGTATAAAATAATTGAATCAGTTTAAAAGCTAAATTAAGAGTAACTGTTTAATCAACAAACTAATTACCATACAGTTGTTGCAAATGAATTATATAGAAAATACTCAGTTTATTTTTAAACGTTTTGCACTACAGGATGTTTGAGTATTTAAATGTTAGCTGTTAGGTATATAATAAACTAGACCATTGATTTTTGCAGTTAATCTGAGCGACAGTAGTGAAATAAATAACCACGAATTGTTACAACGCCGGTCGTTTAGCTACTTGCGGTAGATTCTGTATCTTTTAGATAATAGGTATAAGTCTTGTAGTTGTCCTAATCAAGTAATCAAGCAGAAAAATACTAAGTTACACAAAACCAAACCTAAAAGCAGTAAAAGCACTAAAGACATTCTAGGTACCTATTTGACAACAGCCTTATTTTAATCTGTGTCCCAACACGGTCAACACCGTCTTTTCAATCATTTCTATCAATCGAACTTATACCAGAACACTTCAAAATCAATTTATTCATGATAGACTAAGCAGTACTTTTTGAACGAGAAATAAAACACATCTAGACAGTATCCCGTATCACCCACCCTTCAAGAAGTACTAAGTAGACTTATTTAATCATTTTCAACTTAATCAAAGACTCAATGACAAGTAAAGCGCATATTACGAGGATGCACCTCACAGTAAGTGGTACTCAGTTATTTAATTAGTCTGGTGCGTTTGATTCGATGTCAATCAAATCGGACGGACGGGTAGACGCGCTCGGCCTGTAATTTACGACCGATATCTTGACGAGGTGCAATGTATATGCGATTGTAGCTCTGTGGTTAGCCAAATTGTGTGTCTGTGTGTTTGTGTGTATTGTTATGTAATGTGGTGTGTCCTTGCAAGAAACAATGCGAGATGTTTTGTATCGGAGTTACGGATGAGTGTTTGCAAGGAGATTAAGTTTCTGTGTTTCAAAACTTTGAAGTTCTCGTCGAAAACAAAACCTTTGCAAATTACACACGTAACGTACATCATTTCATCTTAATATAGTACAAATAAAATCTTTAGAAACTGAGACAAAGATAAACCCGTAATAGAATAAACAAAAATAGTATTTTGTTTTTTCCAAAATAATTTAGATGTGAATTGATGATGGTACATTTTGCTAAATAATTTAATATGGCAAAGTTTAGTCGACCATACATATATGTACTTATTGCCTAGATTGCACGATGCAGGTTTAATTTCTTGCATTTCTCTTTACTTGTAACAATGATAAGAATCAGATTCGACTAGGCTTACAGCTATTTTATCTAGCTTAATCCGTATAATTATAACGATGAAAAAAGTGTATTGAACTTATTTTCATTAAAGTGTAATCGGTATTCTTACTATCAGGTAGTAATCAGATAAAAATAATTATTCAGCACTAGCTGACTCGGCAGACTTCGTACTGCCCCAACGATAAATAAAAAAAAAAAAAAAGTCGCACCTTTTAAACCTTCCCTAGGCCTCCACGAACAATTCAAGACCAAGATGAGAAAAATCCGTTCAGCTGTTCTCGAGTTTTAGCGAGACTAACACAAACAGCAATTGATTTTTATATATAAGATTTACACCAATAAAATAAAGCTTAAGCGGAATTAGGAGTTGCTTAGATTAAAAAAAAACACTTATAGGAGCGAGAAAACAGGTTGGCTATCTAGCTAGTTAGTATACAGAAGAATTTGAAGCTGTGATAGCCTACTGGTAAGACCGCAGGAGTACCAACTTAAAGGTCTCGAGTTGGATCACCATCACGCGCAACAACTTTCGAATGTTGTGTGCGTTTTAGAAATAAATATCACAGCTTCCGTGTTTCGGAAGGCACGTCAAAATGTGTGTCCTAGGCGCCTGATCTTTGAGGAACAGAGAGTGCTCCTGTGTTTTCGCAAACGCACGGTATGCGCTAATATACCCGTATGTCCTGCGAAGTTAGCTGGTGTAATAGTAACAATAATTCGGACATTATTAATATACAGATGAATGAAGTAAGTAACCTAGACTCAGTTTCCGAAAAAAGTCTATTTCAAAATAAAGAATTTAAAACACAAAACTTTCCGTAAACATAACCTCTTTTACCTTCCACAAGCTTAAACAAAAAAGGTGTAGGTATTCCGTTGTAAGTTGACAACAAATTCTTATCACATCAACAAATTGTTATCAACGGCACCATTGTCCTCCAAGTAAGAAAGTAACACAGGTTGTAGTGTTCAATGGAAGGGCCCATGCGTCAACTTCCTGAACATTTCCCACTAATTCCATTGTTAAGTTGTAAGCTGGGATTAACTGAGATAAAGCCAGTGATAAATAATTTTATGACTATGTTTTGGTTTTCATTGTAATGGTGATGTTAGCATTTAATCCTTTAAGGTTGACATTGTGTGGATTGTGGTTTTTTGTATAAAGATTGCGTAAATGTGATGTTAAGATTTTTGGGTAGCAAAATGAAATGAGACGTGACCAAATCCCAGGAGGCGATAGTCCCTACGTTCTACTAAATTAGTATCAGTAGTAGCGTTATAAGGTGCGATAATAATGTCGAATTTCCTTAACTTTATGATATTGACAACACAACAGTTTGAAGAATTTATTATGATGAAGAGTGTATAGTGAGGTCCCTAACAGTGTAAGGATTCTTATTAAGTATCCGGAAAAAAATCCGATGAATCGGTGATAAAAACACCTCCTACATTCTTACGATATCTTACATACTGTACAGAAGAATATAGTACACATATCTAAATTTACATACGCCTACGGACTGAGGTGTATACCATACCTAATACTTAAACTACTCCCACACAATAAAATTCGATCATCAAACTAACCGGCGGCAGTTTAACAACGTTCTTGTTCTAATCAAGTGTAATCGGGCTTCGATACAAGTAATCCAATGAGCGGGGTCCCCACAGCCGGCAGCCGTCGGTGCTGTAAACGCATGTAAATGTGTGTAATAGCCCCTCGCGGCGGCCGGCCCCACGTCGGGCGCCAACGACAGCCTGCTTCTAACGAACTGCCACTGTGTACTCACGGCTTATTGTTTTATGGTACGTTTGATGTATAAACGTAGCTGAGTATTTTATAATAGCTTTGTGAATATCTTTTTTTTTTCAGATGCGTCTTTGTTAAGAATAAATAAGTTGTTTTTGTAACGTTTCAAAAACAAATTAAAAAGTAGAAATTGTTAACATGATTATCACATTTCGTACTTTGATCCAGTATTTAGAACTTAAGATGCTGTTTGACTATAAATAGCCACAGTCATTAAGGTGTTGCGCTTTACATATATGCTAAAACCACACAATAGAAAGGAGGACCATCTTAAATAGACTACCAAAGCCATCTTCTACTGCAGCATGTATTTACGTTATTTAAAGGGAAAAAACCTTTTCAAACAGAGCTGAAAGCTTCCATTAGGCAGCCATTGAGGTGAGAGGGTCGAGTGTCCGGGATGTTCGGGCGGCGATAAAACGCGTCCACTCTCCGCGAATTGCCCGCTCCCGAATCTAAACGCTCCCAATTCCGTCAAGTGTCGACAAAGGCCGACTTTTAGCGTCAACAATGAGCGAATGAAGCAAATTACCGCTTCGACACTTGAAAGCGGGCAGCGAGCCGTGGCGGCGGCATTGTGCCCGTACGGTTTGCGACTCGAAACAAACTATAACAATAAACAGTAAAAAGGAGAGAGTGTGGAAGTGCGCCGGGATAAAGGGCTCCGGTCTAATAGGTGTTAATGCGTGAGATTCGCTGGGCGCGGTGAATGCGGCGGCGCGCGCCCCCCGCCGCTGTGTACTATTTTTATAACAAATCATCGACTCACTGATTGACAACATTGTGTTTGTTTGTTCAACTTTTTAATGAATGATTTTGTACGTTACAGTGTTAACACAGCTTTCTTTTCTTTTAGGAACTTTTCAAATGTATTTTGCTATTTTTCGCCTCCAATTTTACTTAAAGAAGAAATTTTGTTATTCTACATATTAGGTATGTGTATCAACTATGAAAACAAGAAAGCATCAAATACCGAATCTATTTATCCAGTTACTGAGAAGGAGAACTGAAGAGCACAGATCAATATCAAAGCTTATTTCCCATTCGACGACTATGTACGCACTACGCAGTCAACAGTCTTTGTCTTACACTTACTGGTACATAAGACAATGTTCAGAAGCACCTATTTCCTCACATAGGTGTGAGGACGGTAAACAAGCGGGGTAGGACCGTTGAGGGCGCCACTCTTGTTTGAACACAGAAGAACAAACATTTGAAGAGCGACCGCCCGCGGATTCGCAACGACTCCAGGTTCACAGAACCAGGGCATACGATACCAGCAGATGTATTGGTAGGACGAACCTCACACTTACCGAAATACTGCGATTTTAACCCTTACGGCTTTGAAATAAGGGTCATAGCCAAGTGTTGTAATAGGGTTGGTTGTACGTTTACTTAGTAAATAATAACGTGTGACGTTTCTAATGTTATGTAACCAAACGGTGTTAATTTTTGATCGGTTACTAAATAATCAATTTCTTGTTGTTTTTTGCAGGGTTTGCAATTATGTGGTGGGGAGCAAGTATTCAGAAAACCTACACTTATGCCCAGGGATTGCGTGGTTGAGTAACTTTCCGGGTACTTGCATATAAAGGTACCTACTTTAAAACAGAAGTAGGTTAGAACGAAGGTATTTAGTTAAGTAAATTAGTATAATTTAGGCATAAGCTACTGCTGTTGTGTGGTATGAGCTGAAACAAAACACTTTTGCAAAAGACAATTCTACAATATTATACCAAAACAAAAATCAAATCTGCCATTCACAAAACCCTACACAGATCTAAATAAATACTCGTCGCAACTATATTAGCGTACACAATGTGTAACAATGGTCTCTCTCGAATGAAACGTCACGCGTTATCCAGCTCAACGATTCCGGAACAAAAATAACGAATCAAATACAAATCGAATGCGAAAATAAAATGTTAGTGAATAAAATGACGTGCAGTGATGTGTGGTGCATTGAGACCCGGCGGTCTGGACACATTTAATTGTGGCTCCCGTGGTACGGGCGGGGGGGGGGGGGTTGTGACGTCACGTCGGGGTGGGGGTACACAGGATGTAAGCAACAGATGCTGATTACGAGGCCTTAGCAAATTATGGGGCGTGCTGTTTTAATTCAACTATTGATTGTATGGGAAGATGTCATTGCTTTTTGTATTGAACTTGAAAGTTGTTTTTTTATGGTTTTGTTAATGTTAACTAGTTATGGATGTGTGTTACTTGAAGTAGGTATAAGCAACATCCCCTAAAATACTTAGATGTTTCTAAAGCACCGAGAAGAACGAGAATATCGTAATGTACAGTAATCATATTTTAACAATTTGTATTGTAGGTCCTCGTGCGCTGTTAGAGAGATATGCTGGGCAGCCATTGTCGTAGTTTTACGAGAGATGCCACATTCACACGGCTAAGATTTTCTATAGCCCAACCGGCACCATTTCACATGACATCAGCCGGCTCGGTGTTCCTTTTTCTCTGTCGAATCGGGGGAATCCACATGGACACCCACCTCCCCGAGGGAGAAAGTGGGTATATTCAGACTCTTACTAAATAAACCTGAACCTCCGTGTTACGTCACACGTATGTGGTCAGTGCGTGGCAACGCATAGCAGTTCATCATCACGCTGTTTATAAAAAATCTGACTTTATGATTGAATAAATTGTTATACAAATTAAATTACATAAGTTATATTGTAAACATAATGGACCACCGAGAAATATGACTAGGTTTTCATGACAACGGTGTTATAAGGAAAACACGGTTTTGTCCGGCGATCATTTGGAGTGGCCATCGTTTGTTTGTTTTACTAAGAATATCAATAACGCCTATTGTAAGAGATACAGCAGTTGTATACTATAAGGCATTAGGCATTTGTGAAGATACGACATTACATATATTGAAACAAATATTTTTAAGAAACTATAATCACGAAAAATATTTTAGACCGAATGCAACTAATATTATGAACGCGAAAGATTGGAAGTAAGGATGGGTGGATGGATGGATATTTGTCACTCTTTCATGCTCCAACCATTTGCTATGGATTTGGTTGTCACCCTGGATTAGAAAAGGCTACTTTTTAACCGACTGTGTTTAAGATGGTAATGTTTTTACAGGTAAAACAGACATTCGTGCGGGCAACAGCTATATAGTTATAATTGGTTGCAACATGGTTATTAACATGCACACTGTATTAAAGAAAGCTTTTAAATAAACAAAAGAATAAACTTAAATCCCATACATTGTATTCCAATAAAAATCCAACCCTAAAACAGCATGACACAACACCCAATAATATTGACTCTGTTACAATTACGAAACACATCGTAAAGCATATAAAAAGGTTCCGTACAATGAGGCCGGTATTATTATTACACATGGCGACGGATCGGTCACCAAAACCGTGAAGTTTTGAAACGTAGAAGGTATAAAGCCCTTCGAGGAATGGCCCTCAAGTGTTTGCATGGGCTCCATCACAATAAAGGTAAACTCTTCTCAACAGATTATTTTTAAAGGCGAGCCAAAGTTTGTGGAGATGACTCTTATATTTATTAATTCGATCGTTTTGTGAGGTGCGAGTGACCTGTTTTGATTCTGTATTGATATGCGTTCGTGTTTGTAAATACATGTTGTAGATTATGAATTTATTCTGGTGCGATTCGAACCTCCCAAGACGATTCAATTACTTTGATCAACAGTCATTTGAAGTTAGGTGTATGTTAGTTTATTGAAGCTTGGGTATTTATTAGGTGTAACGTTATTACACCTAATAGTGTACTATAATGATATTACTGTTCGATGAAAACTAGTGTTACATTGTTATAGATCTAATCTAAATAGGGAAAATAAAAGATCGGAGTTCAGGACAACGGCATGACACATTTTTTATTCAGAGAGAGTAGATAGAAGTGACATCAAGGTTTCTATGACTAAGGAGGCTTCGTTCATATTTTCATTACTATTCATCATTATAGCTCCCTTCCATAGGTCGATAGTAAAGGTAGATAAAGAATATTCTGTTCCTCTTCGTGCTTTTACGCAACGAATATCGAAGCGGATTTTTTTTAATAGATAAGGTGTTTTAATAGGACCCCTTGGATACGTCAGTATCTCACCCGTGTGAAGCTGGGCGGGTTGTTAGGACTTCTTATTTGGACCGTAAAATTAACATGAATATACCTACTTTTATTTTAGCTCTTTCTCATATATACTAAGCGTGTTAAAAATATTAATAAAAACAACACTAGGTATAGGTATCCGTTTGTATAAAATAGGAATAACTAACAAAAACAACATGTACCTTCCCGTAAATCTGAGGTTAGTAGTACCTATCTACACAAACACTAAGTACCAACATAACAAAACAAATTGTTTTTATTTATCACGTAACACGACAATCGCCTCTAAATAAGTTAATTCAATTCAATTTCAATTCAATTTATTCAATTAAAGCCAACATGGACCAATTACAAATTACAAATTATAACATAAAATAAGAAAGTTAAAAAATAAAAAATACATTTAAAATAATATTTCCACATTAGCCCGTACATGTACCATGTCACAGTGATACATGTACTGACAGTCGAATCGCTCTGCAAAGGCACGCAGGATACTGTTCGGTTAAGTTAAGGCTGTCGTATCATCATTAGCATTAATATTTAATGATATTTGTGAATACCGAGCAAGCTGTTGTCCGAGCTAACATTACGTCAGACAAAACATTTGTAAACACACGGTATACAAATCCGGAACTTTTGCAATTGTTTGCTTGTTTTATAACCACTAAATGCTTATGATATGTAGCGTCAGGAGCAAAAGTTGATGACGACAATCATTCACAAAATATTTTTCTATAATACGGTATAATTTGGTCTGTTATAGAAATAATGATGTTAACTTTTTGTTTGCTGTCATATCGGGCTGTTGTTTGTAAATCTCGTAACGTTATTACCTTTTGTAAATGATTGATGACATAATTAAAGAGGAGTATTATCGTTTATGTAGTAAGTCGTAAGATTTGCCTAACGATGTTTCTAATCAATACTAACAATGCTTATGGGTTTTAATAACTTTAGCGGTTAAATTAAAGATGTTTTTTTTTTGTGTGGTCCCTCAACGCATGTTTATTTAGAAGCCACAATTTGTTCACCTACTTACTTGATTTACAACTTTGATTTGTGAAAAAAAAATATTTAACATCCGGCCTATTTAATTGTTATTTTATATCCTTTAAGATGGATTGGGTTAAACTGTTGGTTTAATGTCATTGTGTAATATCAGTTATGCGAACATGTATGTGCATAGGCCCGCATGAGCCGCATGCCACCGCACAACACAACATCACGCATGCATCCAGGGTATGTTTACTTTCCCAGCGACGTTATTGTTGGTGAATTCTCATAAATTCCAGGTAAATCCACCGAGCCAACACACCGCAATAACAAACATGATTTCTAAATACAACGGACGCAATCACAGCAAACACATTATTTTGTTAGTATAAGATTTTTTCTTAATTGCTTTGTGAGACACGTTTTCCACTCGACTATTACGTAAACATAGTTCAAAAAACTCCAGCGTGGACAATATCGGTAGCTCATTAATGGACGAAAGTTTTGACCAAATATTTGAACGTTGGAGCACAATCGTAATTACCGGGTTGTGGTCGCAGGGAGCACAAAGACTGGTAGTTGATATAACAGAGCATTTATTTATCGACGATGCGACGGGCTCATTAGATACACATCGGCCAACATGTGTAAATAAATACGCGCGGAGACGCGACGCGGCCAAACAACTTCAGCGGTGCTTGCTCTCCACCCACCCAGCGATCATAGACAGATATACCTCGAGCAAGCCGCGTATTGCCGAGGTAATGTATTGTTGCTGTTTGCTCAGAAATCCTACTGAAGTAATACTACTCAAGGCAAAATTGAGTCGTATTAATTGAGCGATGTATCTTAGAGACATTTTGTGTCAATTTGTTAAGGGGTTATGTTTTCATTGCACCATTAAAGCCTAACTGTTTCTGAAGAGTAATATTAACAGATGATCTTTCTGCTCTACTTACTAAGAATTGAAATAATAATGGAAGAGTCAATTATGTGTATTTAACCATGACCAGTGGATACAGGATTGGTGTCATCAAAACAAATGACATTTCGAAAGGCAAGTAGGTATTAAACAAGGTTTACATATTCTTAGAAATACATAATTCAGACTTTTTGCGACAAGTCAATAGTTTAATATGTCATATTGTTTGGATTTCTTAAATTCTCTTGGCCTTTGTCCGATCTAGGTGCAAAACTAAATACTCATATGCAAAAACATTCTAGTCCAACAAACAGACTTTCTGCAAGGAGAAATAATATTTGCGCAAAACAGTGTATTCTGAGCATAATTTAAACGCGTCTAAGGTTTTTATTTATTTATTTGATGTTTTCTATTCTTCGTGGTTTCTGTTTCGTCGAGTGCGGCGCGGGAGAGCATTGACAACAGCGAGGAAGCTGTGTCGGGTTTCATCTTAACAAACACGCCGACATAGGTAGGTACTACACAGATACGGCAAGTACCATATTATAATGATATCTGGTACTTTCCTACGCTATTGTTTTCACGGCCCTTAGTTCTTGACTTTTGGTAGGTGGTACCTGCACACACGCAAAACATAGCACAATACGTGTACAGAGTTTGAGGTGGACACTGAGACACTGAGACCAAGACAACAATAAATAGTTGTTTTCGATGTGCCATAAAATATTGAAATTTCGTATATATTGTAATAGTTCACGTATACTAAGCGTTTGAGATTGTATGACAGAAGAAAAACAACTTAAAGGAAGAAACCTCTTGTCCACAAGGGCTAAGGAGTCATGAAAAAGCAGCAGAATTCTTTGCTCTAAGTTCCACTCTAACTATGAAGCCAATGTAAACAAGCTTATACAAAAATCTATATATATAAAAATGAAACCCGTTTTCCTTGGTCACGGCATCACGCGTGAATGGCTGGACCGATTTCACTAATTCTTTTTTTATTGTATTTGTTATTATTAGGAGAAGGTTCTTACGGAAAAAAATATTAAGAAAAGACCTTGGTTTTTTTGTCCCTTTACCACGCGGGCGAAGCCGCGGGCAGAAGCTAGTAAAGAATATATTAGCACCCGACAAGACAAACCAATGTTAAGCGATAACGTAGGTATGACGCCGAGGAAACTGCGAAACCATTTCGTCACCGTCATTAAACAGCGATTTGAAAACAAATGAGTGGCGTCAGCGGTGTTTGCGTTCACATTGCTACTTTGTTGGGCATTCAACAGTGATTGTCAAACGCACAGCAAACCACTCGGCGGCTCAAGTGCGGGCTCATTTCAAGTAGAAGTGTCGTGAGCTCGACTCTGTAATCGATACCAAATTGTACGATATTTTAATAGTCTTATCCGAAAATTATGAACTGAAAATCGAATTAATAATTTTTTGTTGAGCAGAGCTTGAAATGCTATTTATCTGCTTCTGAGAATGTTGTTTATAGTATAAGTCGATTGATAGCTCTTTGTTAATTATTAAATATTTTACAAATCAAGTTTTTTATTTGGTACCTAAATACTACTGCGAGATTTGCCATGTATAACACGATGTATGTAATAAATGTATTCAACATAACAATATGGTATTGTTATGTTGAATATACATACATAACTACATACATAAGATCTACATGCGTTTAGAAGTCTTAGGTTTGGTAAGACCATAAAAGAACTCAGAATGCAAAAACCCATACGTGTAACATCCCTACAGTTTCATCCATTCTCGTCACTTGCTTGACTGTTTGTTGCCTCCTTGACACATGCTGTTTGCTTTCACATTCTTTTGCTCGAGAGCCACGAACCCGAGCCTGACCCGCGCCCACGAGGTTCAAATTCTGGTGTTTTCTAGTACCAATATGACCGCAGTCAAAATTATTTAAGGGGACTTTTGTTCTGCTCAAGAAAAAGTAAAAACTCCTACGCTTTTAATCTAGTAAAAAACAATTTACGATCACAATTTCTTTTTAAACCAAAGAGGAAATTGATATACCTAGTTCGCAATAACTATGTCCAATACTTCAAACAACAACTTGTGTATGTTCAATTTCATCAATTCCAAAAGTCACGTCTGATTCAATCAATCCATCCAGTATCCACATCCATTTGACATCTAAAAAGTTAAGAAAAACCATACACGAAAGCGAATAGGAAAACAGTGTTTAAAATGCCTTTTAGTAGCAAGTTTCACAAGCTTGCATAGAACAGTGGCCGTGTGAGCAATTTCGCAGCACGTACATGCGTCCACGTCTGGCATACGTCGTATTAGGTTAGCCGGCGTTCGGTGAGGGTGTATGCTAATGTGGCGCCACTCGACGCCTCGGGGTGCCTCGCGCTTGTCTACACCAAGAACAGGGGATACAGAAGCTTAACTCTTGGTTTGTAGATCAATGAAATGAAAATGGTTTTACAATAAGGCTGTGTGGGTAGGTATCTAAGTTTTTTTATAGGTGGGAAACCAAAGGCCGTTTACAATGTTAATAAAGTGTTACTTAAAGTCTTATATCAAGAATTCGATTACTTAAACTAATTAAAATACGGCCCTTTTAACCGCATTGCTAGCAGATCTTCAATAGATTCAATTATTCAGAAAGAATGAGATATTGAATTGAAATTGACCATATTGTAAGTGAATCTTCTGTTCGTGTGTGTGACGTGCAGCGGAGGCGCTCTGTTTGTGTGGTAATGTTTGTTATGTACAATGTCTACGAAGCTTTACATACACCGCGTACCTCCCCCCTTCGCCCCCTTGCACCGCGCCCCCGCGCCCCCGCCCCGCGCCCCCGCAGGCGCCCGCGAATGTGTTCGTTTCCTTTATTGGGGTGAATACATTTCACGGTTTGTTTTTAAACGTGCGCGTATATACACGTAGTATTCTAATCTATGCTACTTTGACTTCTTCGTTCAGACATTTATTGCAAATGTTCTGGTACGTAATTTTGGAGATCAAAATATGATTAAGTAGGTATGGCTTAGTTTTTGCATGTTTGCCGCATCGATAGGTTTACAAATTATTCAAATAGAGGTTAAAATGGTATTCCATGTACTCGTTAAAATTCTTAAATTACCCATCGCCTTCTTTTCGTCAAACAAACAATTTAAAACTAATAAATAATGAAACGAAGAACGAGTATTACAATCGCAAAATCCCACCTCTATTATAGTAATATTTCTCAACGAATAATCGGAAACTATATGATTGGTCAAATGAAACTGTATTGTGCGCTTTCTTTGTGAACTATTCAATGCATTGTTTTAATAATTACGACAATGGTTATTGTCTCAGGTAGGCTGACGTCTCGGTCAGACAGCGTGGCGTTGATTGGCGCACCTTTGTCCACACAACCACACCGCAATACACCTCGAAACATTCTAAACAATCATCCAACAATAATAGATCTCTATGAACCTCCAATTAAAACTCACGCATAGATCTTAATAAAACGGTTGTTAAGGGCTATTGTTAATTTGATTTGATTGAGTTCTTACAGAAAGCGATACCGCGTATTGTTTGGCTGATTTTACATAACGAGGCGGCAAACGTGGGCGCTTTGTGGCCGGCCATTGTGGGGGAGTATCCAAACGTTTGAGATGTGAATTGAAAGGCGCCGCGCGATGACGAGGCGCGAGCCGAGCGCTGGCGCAAGGCATACGAGGACCACAGTCAAACTTCAAATATTTATTGCGCTCATGAGATAGATAAGATGTCATAAAAGTACTTACATGATAAGTAATGGCTGTGGATAAGTTACTGTTATAGTTATCGTATCACAACATGTTGAGGCTAAAATTACCTATAAAGAGGCTAAAACAGAATAAAATTTTACACCCCTAAAAAAATTTAATGTTTCACTGTGAACGTACCCGCTTATTTAATTTTATGACATTCCTAATACTCCTGAGACTTTATAAAATAATTCAATGAAATACACATAATACTTATATCATCTTATTTTCCCATGGGTAGTCTTTCCAAGAAAAGGGTACGTCTTGTTAGAATTCCGAGCAATTACATTATTATACCATTTTTTATTGTATTATTATTCTTATTTGAATCATCACCACGCTTAAAAGAAACTTAAAAACTTAACTTAAGTATATTAATTACTGCCATCGAACTCAAAGAACTAGTACAATATTAGTACAACTATCGCTTCATCTCTCCTCTTACACCACGGCCCAGCATTGCGCTACACGGCTCCGCTCTTTGAACTGTCCAAATGATTGTTTTATATTTGTAAGCGTCGAGCAGTGCCCCTATTCGACTGCGCTGACGTAATGTAGCATTTCAATTAGTCTCACTGGCGTTTTATTTTTAACAAAGCGTTGTGTCGACTAACGCCGCATTGATTTCTGTACCATTTATAGACAGGCACAACAATATCAAGTGTCCCTATTGACGTGTTAACCCTTTTCTTAATTTGTGTTACATATGCGAGTATTGTTGTTAAACTTTTGTTTGGTTGGGTTTTGTAAATTAAAATGGGTTAAAAAAAGTTATTTTTGTATCTATACCTATTTTGATTGATACAATTCAGTTACCTATCTGTAGATAATATCTCAAAACCTAAAAGAATGTACTTTTCGCGATACTCCGTAACCCTCAATTAGCCAACAGTCTTTTAAAGGACAGCTAATTTCGTAGCGGCGTAGACCACGCGTAGCAATTGTCTACGCCCGTTTGACTATTCCAAGATGAGCAATAGAATTGTTATATGTATTTACCATACATACCTACTTTAATTCAAGCTGAAATACCTTTTTCGTTTTGTTAAAGTCGTGAATTATTATTTCGGCAACATTGTTTGATCAATTGTTTGAGTGTACATTCACTTAAAATTATGTTTACTTGCTAACTTAGTGATGAAACAATGATTATGCAAGCTTTTATTAGTCGTTTGCTTTGTGTGCCAGAAAGGATAAAAGGAGATTGTTATCTTAATAATTTTAGATTAGCAAGTTTTTTTCTTTTTTTTTTAGATAAATGATGATGTCAAAGATATTGAAAATGTATCACATTTACCCCTCAACCTCCCTTATGAAATGGAAAAAAAAATACATAGGGTTTGGTCCATAAAGCCATGAGTGGGGCAAGAGAGATTCACAGCCAGCAAAGACGACACATAATTAACCTGCTAAAATATCTAAACAACAACATTTCGCTACACAGATACAAAGACAGTTTGACACTTGAAGGCGATTTTTATCAGTTTTCTTTAATACAGCCGTTACTTTACATGCCCATAAAATGAAAAGCAAAGCTCAGATCATGATGTGACCGTGTGCGCTGGCTGCATTAGCCGGCCTGTAATCAGCGGCGGCGCCCTCTAATCACGGCACAGCGCCACCTAGCGGCCGCCACCGGAAGCTAAGCTATGTCATAATAGTATGGTAAAGGCGTTTTGTTTTAACCTACTTCAAAAGAGGGTTTTGTATTTGACTGTTCTTGTTTGTAAGTTACAGACATACCTTGCAAGGTAAGTAATTTCTTTTAAAATATTAAAAAGCATTGGGTATCTTGAACTCTACTCGATTTACCCTACCTATGACTGATAAGTAGTCTAGTCTAATAAGCAAACTACTGTTAGATAGACGTATTTTTCTGTTATAGTCCGTTTTTTGATTAATTATCTTAAAAGGATATTGATAATTGCATTGCATGTTTGTGTTCAACTCAAAATCTACGCACATCAAAGGTGCTAGCTCCGACGCTGACGTGTTAACCTGCGCCGGCACATCTACTGATGAAATAATTGACACTCCACACAACCATACAAAAACCCAAACAAAAAGTCATACAAAAACTTACATTGATCCTTTTTGTTTTAAAGTGAAATCGTTTTTTCATATAATTGATTTGTTTCTTAGTATAAAAAACGTTCTCACCATTTGGTGTGTTTTAAGTGCTAATAACTACACTTTGGTGATTCATCTTCCGGTTGTTTGTGATCGAAATCTAAGTGGTTTACGCGGTTTTAAGAATTTCTTAGGTTTTGTTCCTGGTTTTTTGAAATCTTGGTCTTATATACGAGTAAGATTTTATGGAATGGTTGAAGCATAGCTGCAGGTTATTCAAAATCAAAATGATTGTTGTACCTCAAGAGCACCGCCTTTACAGGCACTTTCAAAACATTAAAGAAGTATTTAAAATATGCATGTTAGTTTCGTTATAATCTATGATAACAGCTCCTGCCTTTGGGCTAGAATAGTCAATTCATTTCGATACAAACAACTGTAAAACTTCTTGACTTTAAAGTCTCGTGTAGATCGCAACAATACTGCCACTTTAACCCAAAGTAGGCATTTGTTTTTTACACATTTTTACCAAAATTATGTGTTCGCACCACCTAATTTCCTTTCACCACAAAAGTATAAAATCATGTTAAAACTTCGCGTCCATATTGGCTCTATTATCTATAGAAAGTGTGAAATTAAGTGGTAATTTCGTGTGGCAACGTTTCAATTAGCCGCTAGTGGCGGCCATCGGCGACAGACGGCGTTGGATCGCTTCAACATCAACATTTCCTAAAACATTTGTAGACAAAAGTGTCAAATCATGGCTTCCATTTGCGTCTAAATATAGTGAGGTGGTAAACATTTGGAGTGGAGTTTATTTTCAAGAACTTTTTATGTTATGTCGTGTTTTTAGGTAATGAATAGGTTTTAGATTTGACAGAGAGGTCTGAGTATATTTTATTCCCTTAGCTTATTAAAAATAGAGATACCGAGAACTGTTTGCGCAACCGGTTATTTTTTTTGAAATTGCATCTAACTTTTTTCTTTAGGTAGCTGATATATCCAGATCTAACTTACCCATATTCCATTCAACACTCCAAAAATGTTCTACACAAGAAAAATAAGTCACAAAAACTGTTGTGTACCCCTGTTTTATAGCCACCTAATGTTTGGCTGTTTACGGCACTCGGCGTCAGGCACGCACAGCGATACGGATCTCTCGCAATCACCAACACCGACATGTTTTCCTAGTTTGTAGATAAGACGCCTTGAAACCGTGCTACACGGAATGTTTGCTAAACTTGTTTTGTTTTTTATTTTAACCTGAAAGAGGGAAAATATCGTTTGTAAAGTTATGATTGATGCCTAGATTGATTTGTGACGATTACATTATTAGGTAACGCCAGAACTTTACACGAGAAAAAACACGTTTTTGTTTCAAAAATCATTAGAGACATTCGTTTAGCCAAATATCTGCTTCTTCCCACCTGAGTGCATTAATTAGGTCTCAACCTACCTTGCACCGAATTCTAAATGTCACAAGATATCAATCTGCGCCAAAAAATGCAGTCTAGCATAACCTAAATTATTTTAATAAAGTTCGTACGTTCGGCGGTAACATTACCGCGAGTCATGATCCAGCCCACACTATGATAAGCGATATTACAGAGTGCAAGCGAACTTTGACCGTTAAAACATTCGCCACACGAGGCTTCAGCATTAATGCACATGTAATTTGCAATTAACGTCGCCCGATACTCCATTATTAAGTTTTTTCGCCTTCTTCCTGAATATTTATAGGGCAATTTCACTAAAAGCAATAGATCAGGTACTAAGATTAGGGAAGAATGAGCACTCTACTTTACATAAAGTTTCTTTTGACTGAACTTAATAAATAAGAAACAGTGTACTTGATTTTTAAATAGGCAGCTAAATTGCTATAGATTGGTGTCCTGCGATCTTTGGTTTCGTTAAGATTTTTTTTTATAAAGATCTAATTCAGCAAATATGGGTAAGAGATCGGAACCAAAACCTTTTGATGTAGAAATATTAATATGAAGCTAAAGAAAGCAAATATTGTCGGTCATGTTGTTACATTTGTGTAGTTACAGTACATAATGAGATAATGTCATGTAGAAGGCGGTGTAGTTTTAAGTGGCATGTAAGGAAGAGCGGCGCGAGGCGCGCCCGGCCCCTCTAATTACCGCTCAGATCCGACCTCGATAGCGCAAGCTTTTATCTCGAACACTCTTCCATTAAGCAAATATACAGCTTTGTAGCACCTTAATCATATACTACAGTATTTTCCAACTCTAAAACCAATTAAAAACATTTTGATAGACAAAAATAAATTCTATAATTACTAGTTACGGGCGCCGCACATTTTCGTCATCTTCTCAGGGCCCGCTAATGGATGGTTTGTCAAATATTTTTGCTTCCGCGGCAAACGTTTTATCTTTGTTATGTTATTACATTTACTCACTGGCACCATTGTTGTTTAAAACAAAGGCGGAAACATGCGGACCTATTTGGAGCGTAATTTTGCCATTACATACAATTAAACCTTATCTATTCAGATAGTAAGTGATAATTAAGTTTAAATGTGTGCCGGATAGAGTACTTAATTGCAGATATTTATTTTAAAACACTATTTACTGTCGTAACGTATTTATATAAAAAAGACTATGTACCTGGGGCTACTTGCGTAGGTATTATAAACTTAAGTAAGTCAATTAAACAAGTACGTATATTACAACGTACAGCTGCTTAATATTCAAAATCAACTAGAAATTAAGTGAAATATAGAGATGAAACACGTCACTCTCGTAATGGAGCGAATAAAAGCCCGCTTTGTCGGCAGCTAATTTGCGAATTAGCGTTGTGCAATGAGTGCCCGGCCACTCAAGCGCAGCGTAATCTAATTAATTAACCTTTGTCGCGCGTACGGGGCGTGAAACTCGCGCGTTTCTCACACCGAACGCCGCATCGAGTGGTCGGGATATTTAACTATACGACAGGATAACACGACACACAAAAAAGGATAATTCCTGGAAGAAAAAGTTTTGCAGGTTTAGCTTTATTACTCCAATATGCAAAGAACGACCTCAGTTGAAATAAATTGTACATCTATGAGGGTTGTTGATCGAGACATAAATCTTGCAATCAGCTTGCCGTTTAACCTACGATTTAAGGGCTTTTACTAACGTTATCCCTTAATAATAAGGTACATTTCATAATGTGCCTACTCGTAGGTTACATACATCAATTGGTCAAACTATATCTATGACTTTTTAAAAGTATCAACATGTTACGTTCAATGAAACACTATCTTCAACACACGCTTTCCTATAGTATATATAAACAGTAATGCAAGTTTAGCTTCACTTTCGAACACCTACATTGCCTAACACCGCACTAAGGTAACGTTATTTGGAGCCTCCTAATGGAGTAAGTGCTTTGGCAAATGGCCCGCGCCACGGAGCTTTTAATGCAATTTTCCATCCCTTTGTAGCCGGGAATTGGCGCAATCAATCCATTTACACTTTGTTTCGCCAACAGTGCCACTACCCGACGCCCCGTCACTTCCTACCGCATGTAAGACAGGCTTTTAGCACTAACTAAATTGCTTTCCTAGATTTTTATTTTGTCCAACAAAATGTTTTATGGAAAACATTTTCTCGCAGAGAATTTTTAGTTAAAGCTTTTTGTAAGTAGGTGTTTGAGTAGACGCTTATAAAAGCTACCTGATTAATGTAAAATAAATAAAAAAAATATCAAAATAATGTCAACCTTTTAAAGAAAGGTAAACAGATTTTGTCTCAATTACAGCCTTGGGTGATCAAGATAAAGCGCCTATGCATTAGTTACCCCCAAAAAGAAAATGGTTTGTGTAAATGATAGCGACGAAAGAAACGTAATTTTTAACCGAACTCTTTACTTAAAGCAGTAGCCATATGTTATTAATAGTCCAAAAAGAAAAAAAATAATAAACTGCATGACAAGGGAAATGTCAGTGTGAATGTAATAGGTAATACTTACGTAATTGCTAGGAATATTTTATGATTTACTAATTGTAATCGAAAATGAAAAGAATACAGATGTCTAAAAAAGTTAATCGCAACAATACCTTATTCAATCGTGAGCTGTTTCCTTTATATCATTATCAAAAAATACTTTATTTTTAGCGCAAAAAAGAGTGCAATTTTCTTTTTTAAACACTTTATATTATCATCCTCTCCATCCTAAACAAAACACTATTGCTTATTCTTGGTCTGGTTTCAAGAACTTTAGACAGAGGTTTGATTATGTAAAAATTAGATTTATGTACAGTTAGCACCAGAAACACACTCCGCTATTTAAAAGTGTGTTCACAAAATCAGAATCAGTCGCTGTTATGCTAAAGTATTAGGTAAAAAGCCGGCTTGACACCTAATAGAATGTTATAACTAGTATACATAGTTATAACCACGGATATAACATTCTAGTAAACAGAAGTTAGTTTAACTTCTGTTGCTGACTGTACGAAGTAGAAGAATTTTTGCTAAGTCCATATCCTGTAGCTACAAATAACAAATACTTATTTTTACCGTTTTTATTGTTTAGGTTTTTTTCGGCGTAGTGGTTAGATTCTGCACCTGCTATACCGCCGCTCGTGGGTTCGATTCCCTCCCAGGCCAAACATTTGTATGATAAGCATTAGAGTCTATTCTGTCTGGCTGTTACTTCTCTATATATGTATAGTTGTATGTTATATGCATAGTTTATCAGTTATCTGATTATCATTATACGATATCAGCTTGGTTTGGGACCAGATGGCCATGTACTAATGTAAATAAAATACATTAATAAGAACGGCACAATCGTCTAGCGGTAGCAAAATTTCGAGACAACGCCTCATAATGCTTTGCTATTTTTTTGTCGTGTCTGTGCCGGTGCAGGGTGCCATTATCATAAATAATTAATAGGTGCATCATTTTATAACTCAGGAGTCTCCATTTTTTTTTTATATATAGATATTAACTTGTTTTCAGACCGCATACCAGCCCATATAAACACCGTCACTCCAGAGATCCTCGTGGGCCAAATATGGCTACAAGAGGATGAGCCCACAGCTGTAGAAATAATAGAATTAAATAGTTCTGACGAATACGATCCGTCACCTGATGAAAGACCAAACAATAATCTGGATCACGCCTGGAGCTACATCAACAACGACAGGCTTCAGCAACTAGAAGACAACTATAAGATAAACAAAAAGGCCAGGGAAAGGTGGCGCCAAAACCATGAGAATCAATTCAATTCTACAAACACAGCTACCAACACAGACAATAATTTAATCAATCAATTTTATTCAGACATCGCGGGAAATCATAGGGATGATAACGATCTGATTAATCACAAAGTTAATTGTTTTACCATAATCAACAAACATTTCACAAACTCTGACAGTTCAACAGAAGAAGACTTCGCAGACGTCGAAATTATAACTTCAAAAGATATGGCAATGGAACCAACTAACAAAGAAATTATAACGGACTTAGATAAAGAAACTCGTACTATTTGGATTTATTCATTCAAGAATAAACATTTACTGTCAGAAGATGATTATGAACCCACTAATATAGCAGCTCGGGATCTATGTAGTTCTACATCCAGCTCCATAGAAACAGATGACGAGCTCACTAAGGTTAGAAGCACGAATGTGCGTCGAATAGGTTCGCCCATACCCCCTGCTTACATACCCCGGCTTAACTTAGCTCCGACGCTATCCACCGTAACAGAAGTATCTGAACCCATCATGAAACATGCGTCCTCCAATGGATCAAATAAGTCCTCGATGTTTCAAAAACCTAAAAATGGCTGGTTTTTAAACGAACACGAAAAATTTGATGATGGATTGTCAATTAGTAAACGTGAGAAGACCACTAACATCGTCAATTGGATGGCGTTATCACCTCGGGAGAGACGCCGGAGACCAAAACACGATGACAGGTGGGAAGGCACTGTCCTGAATTTAGAATCGCCCAAAATTGCAAACATATCAGCGGATGAAAAACAAAAGGCTGATGAATCACCACAAGACAAACCTTTCAGGTTACAAGTCGATGTGGATGTCCATGTAAGTGTAAATGATAAGTCACCAGACAAAAGGTCTACAGGAACACCGACAAACGTAGAAGTTAGAATGAAATCGAAAAAAGACGAGCCAAGTCCATTAAATAAACTAAAATGTATGGATACTTTACTGGAATGTGTGAAGGACAGAGGAGACCATGAAATAAAATTTGAAAATAATCATCAAATTTTATGTAATACCTTGCCACCTTATGTGGAGCCCCAAAGATTTGTGATGGTAAATCACATTAATGATGAATTTGAAGACGATGCAGTAGATCAACGGCCGCCAAGAACTAGTGCAGAATGGCACCGTGAAACCCAAGAAGAGAGTCAAACTGCCGACTACGATTACGAAACGGGCAACGTGCACATAGGTGAGCACAAGCACGCGCACATGGACTCCAACATCCCGGACCACGTGTGGGAGCACAACGCCAAGCCGTGCCTGAAGCCGGCGGAGTGGTACGCGTACGCGCCCGAGCGCACGTCGCTGTCGCTGCGCCTGTCCGTGGCCAGCGTGCCCGAGCTGCGCCGCCCCTGGTACAGGCGGCTCATCAAGTGGCTCACCTGTTGTAAGTAGAATCAAACTATCAAATAAAACAACCACTGCTTTATATTGGCGAATTTATTAAATTCAATCACTATCAACTTCCAGTAATTGAAGTACTTACATAAAATAAACCTGCTAGTCAAAGGTACTTTGCAAAAGAGAATTCACGACACAATAATAAAACAGCAGTTTTATGTACATACAGAAGATTATACTATCACAATGTTTTACACACAGAACGAACATTTATCGTCGTTACGCAAATGATGCCCATTTGGATAGCGTCAATGCTTCTAAGTTCGTGTACCGCATAAGTGGATATGACATCAATATTAGATGAATACATTGATTTGATATTTGTTTTATCTTAAACCGACTGAACTTTCAAGAAAACATCACGCTTTATAAACTAGAATAAAATTAACACTCACAATCCATTAGGGTGATGCCGCGCTGCTCGATTCACGTTTATTTTATAATATTACTTCAGAGTAAAGCAAAAAATTATCGATGTAGACAAGCGATTTGAATCGATAACATGCAATAGATTATGTCAAAGTGAATCGAGCAGACGTGGAGCAAGGAATGTAAAGTATCGTAGTACTGCGCGCGGACAGAGTCCTAACTAAATAAAATCCCAGTATCATGAAAATTATACATAATTGTGAAATGCATATTATGGCATGCCGCCTCGGAGTACTGTCACGCTTCCTCAAATACATACTATTATTTCAAAATACGATAAGCTCAAAATCCATATACTATTGATTTGATAACATCTGCATAAATTATTTTAATTTGTATGAGTATTCAATATAATACCTATTATAATTGTCTATATTAGGCAAGTATAGTGCACTCATGCACACTACACAGCACTCATGTTACATCAAATCTTCGCTAAAGTCAAACCGATTGAATTAAACAATCATCAATCGTTTTTAAATTACTAAATATCGATGTAACCATTTAGCAAATGTAAAACACTATTAGAGCCAAGAACATTGTGCTTTGGGCGACTGGAACCTTTATAAGATATACATTAACATTACAAAGTTGACAAATACATTTGAAAAACTGCATTCATAATGAAAAAAGTCGTATTTAGAAAATATTTAACAAAGTTTTGTGTATATGATAATAGCTATAATATTTTGAAATACACTACACTTCTAATATAGGTACTTTTCATGCATGGTACGTCCTTTCTCATCTTAGAGCTAACATTATATGAAACTATGCGATAGTAAACGTACAAAACTATTGAGGCCTGCTCAATCATACACACAGGAATGCCACGGCAATATGAACTTTTAATATTTCAATAAGTTAAATAATCAGGAAAATATATTATTACATGATTTCATTTTCGAATAAATTTTCTAATCACTGCAATATATTATCACACACTCATCCCCACACTCGATACATGTTTCTAACAGATGAAGTAAATACTCAATGGTTTTGTCGAATTATTGACCTAATTATACCTACAATAAGGCCTACTTTTCCAGAGTCATTCAGTTTGTCTATGATTAATTAGTGGTCTATGATAACAACACAAAGACCCAAAAATATTTAAGTGACAATGTATGTAGCCAGACTGGCAGGGGTTGGAATATTTTTCTACCTAAACGCTTGACTTACGTCAAACAGCTCCCTTCCTTTACACAAAGTATAGTTAAATCAATATACGAGCTCAGATAATCGCATTAACCAGAAGCCAAAAAGTGTCAAGTCAATGATAAAAATGGTAAGTTCTCATGTTTTTACAATTCTGAGTAATCAATATGTATTAGGTCGAGGAAAAAGTCTTTTCGCATTATAGTATGTATGAACTTGTAATAAAATCTTTTTGGCTATATTATTTGCATCTGGCTGGTTTTGATATAATTGAAAGTTAAAATTTTAAAGAACATAATTCCAAATTCAAATTTTATTAGAGAGAGAAAGATTTTATTACAAGTTCATACATACTATAATGCGAAAAGACTTTGTTCCCGACCTATTATTATTTTAGATTTAGATTTTTTAAATTTTAGCAAGATCCTAAGCCGCATCATATATGTTAGTTAATACAGGAGGGTCACGTGTGCGGGCGCGGCAGGGACAGCTCGCGGCGGATGTAGAACAGTATGTAGGGCTTGCAGGCCGCCACGGCCGCCGCGTCCGTCGCGCGCACTGTCTGGTCGTTGAAGTGGAACCACTGATCCTCGTTGATCGCGAACGCAGTGTAGTGACCCGAACCCGCGCTGTAACATAACACACTCATTAGAACAGGTTTCAAATACCCTTGCATCCGTGCTAAATTGTATATGTATATTCCACGACGTTTTCACACAACGCCATCTAATCTCAAACTAAGCAGAGCTTGTATTATGACTATTAGACAACTGACATACATACTTATAGACTTCTAAATACATACATACTATAGATAAATTACACCCAGACACAGAACAAATAATCGTGCTTATAACACAAACTTGTCCTAGGTGGGAATCAAACCCACGACCTCCGGGATAGTAGTCAGGGCCACTAACCACTAGACCAACAGGCAAGTCAATTTGTACAGTCAACATCAAAAATCGATTAACACATTTAGATTTTCATACGATCTGTACACAATCGAATTCAATGAATTACTGGTGTGCTACTAGGTAATAAAATAGGCTTGACACCTGATATAGTTAAAACATACTAAGCACCAATTCCTACATATCATAGAAAAAAAATGACACTTCGTAAATCGGTTTGTGTTAACCGACTTCTGTTGCTGACTGTACAGTCTATCAAGCGACAGAAATAATCTATATTAACAACATAATCAACTCTCAAGAACCACTAAACTGATTTTAAAGATCCTTTTACCAATAGAAAGCCACTTTTCTTTAAGCCCCAACAGATAAGACAATCTGTTGCTGACTATACAGTCTATCGAGTAAGCGACTGGAATAATCTATTTTAACACCAAAACAGTGTAGCAGGTAATCTCAAGATCCACTAAACCGATTTTGAAGATCTTTTCACCAATACATACATACATAAACGTCACGCCTCTTTCCCTTGGGGGTAGGCAGAGATCACATCTTTCCATTTGCTACGATCCTGGCGTACCACTTTAGCTTCATCCACACTCATCAATCGCACCAATAGAAGGCCACATTTCTTTAAAGCAAGCCTCAACAGGTATAAGACAATTACCCAGAGCCGTGATGCACGATGACGGCGGCGAGGTCGTACAGGTTGTTGCCGAGGCCGGAGCGGCGCGTGTCGGGCACGTTGCTCAGCACGAACCCCGACATGTCCAGCGAACGCAAAGGGAACGATATGCTCGTGTCCACCTTAGTCCTGTAAACAACCAATTTACTTAACTTCATGTATAATTTAGGTAAAAAATCTATCATTTTGGATTAAAAAAGGCGCCTTTACGCGTAATATGTATGCTGTCTTTCTTGTTACCAACGGGAATGTAGATAAATGTAGATAAAATTAACATTTCATAAATTCACTCAGCTAAATGTCGCTTTTGGATACAACTCTGCCATGTTAAAGAAACTTAAAGATACCGATCATACTTTGTACTGTTACATATACTTGCTTAGTCGCATCAATTGTTCACTAGTGTAATAATATGAATTGTATATGCTGTGGATAACGGTGTGAGTTTCACATTTGTATACCGTTAATTTTAGACATAACATTTACTCACATGTGAAACTGTTTGTTTGTCCTAAATAAATAAATAAACTATTAAAATTCACAGGTACAAAAGTAATTAATATATCAATGAAAAATGTAATTTACCTAAAGTAATTATGCCACCGGAATCTCTTGAGATGTAGACAAAGTACGTTGGGTAGTCGACGTATCCAGAACTGTTTCGTCGACTTCTGTTTGCATTTACAACTGCTGCAGAAGTAGCGTTCCGTGTCTGCTAACTCTTCAACCTGTTTAGAATTATATATTTTTATTTAAAATGTTTTAATTACATTTTCACGCTTACAACACACGATGGTTCATGTCTAATTTTGACAATATAATATGTTCAGTTTTATGTTACCTGTACGAAGCTAGCCAGACAGTCGTTGAGAGAAACAGGTGCGTCGTGTCGTCCTGTCTCTGGTAATTCCAGTGATAAGTCTAAGAACGGATCGAACTTCTTGCTGTCCGTACCGCACGCCAAACATCGAACCTATAAATAAAATATATAAATGTATTTAATATATTATTATTTGAGAGGGAAAATACATATTGTATTGAATAAATCGCTATTGACAGAGCCAAGATTCATATTTTAATTGAGCACTCGGTTTTTTGCTTGTTGTAATTAACTGGAGTTTGGAGTTTCTTGCCGGTTCTTCTTTATAAGAATGACATTTTGACCGCGCAACTAGAGTCAGTGACGTTTTGAAAGTGCCTGAGAAGGCCTACGCGAAATAAAAACCTATTGATTTTGATTTTTTAAACTGCAAATACTGCAGCTTCTGCAGTCTCATAGTATATAGATATACTCATAATATGAGCTTTTCTTAATTTGAGACTAGATGGCGCTGTGTAAATGTTGGGTTAGCGTGTGTGCACACTGCACATACATGGTTAGCGTGTGCGCACACTGCACATACACGGTTAGCCCATGCGCACACTGCACATACGTGGTTTGTGTATGTGCACTCTGCACATACATGGTTGGCAGGCCTGTGCCCTGTGCACTGACCTCGCTCTGCAGCGTGCCGCCGAACACCGCGGTGACGATGGACGCGGAGGGCGCGCGCACGGCACAGCCCGCCTCCGCGCGCTCGCCCGGCAACAGCTGCTGGAGCTCCGTGTGCAGTCTGACATAATACAACATATCATGATAGAACCGAGAGTCAATCTTAAAATTTAAATTATTATTCGCATACTCATAAGGATCAAATTACATTTATCGCCTATCATAAGAAATGTTTGGTGTTTTTAAATTTTGTTTTTTTTTGTTGTATGCCGGCTAGTATCACACTAATATTATAAATACGAAAGTTCTCTGTTTGTATTGAACGGATTTGGATGAACTTTGGTATACAGAGATTTTTGAGCAGACTTGGGTGATAGGGTACTTTTTATCCCGATTGATTTTGTATCGATATCGGGTTCTTCTGAGAATCGGCCAATATCTATTTTTTAACCCCGATTTTTTGTGCTAATCCGTACAAGGTCGAGGGCAACAGCTAGTGATTTCATATTGTAAATCGGGCTACAGCTTACCTGTCAAGCATGTAACGCAAGAACTCATGTGCGTCCTGTTGTTGGTATCCTCTGAACCGAGGCACCACTTTCCAGATGACAAGGAATAAGCACTCTGGAGATATAGCGCCCTTAGAACCGCACCCACTGTTCAGGTTTATTAACACCTGAAATATAACACAAACATCCATATAAAACAAGTACATAGTCTTATTTTGAACTAAAAAAAAAGGATAATTATAATAATATTCTGACCAATTTGGGCCACGGCGGTAAGTGTTATTAGACACCAGCCAGCAACGCAGGACCTATTATAATACACAAGCGTATGCGCGAACTCAGGTGCACTCTTTTACACTCATAACCCGATGGGATGGCAATCCGAAACGACCATAGAGAGCAGGCACATAATTGGATACTATATTAAAACCCCTTTAAGCTAAGATCACAATCAGATCAAGCTAAGACATTTAAGCTTGGTGTTTTCTAGGGATACAATTGGTGATTGTGGAACTCTGAATAAAGTAAATCAGATTTAAACAAGAATGAGAATTATTGCAACATCAGCAAGAAAAACATGTATCATGTGATTGAGTAATCATAAAAAAGTACATTTAGAGATTAATATCATTTTCACATGTTTGATAACAATATTTAGAGATACAGTACAGCTGAGTCTTGATTAGTGCCCACAAAAAATAAATCTACTAGTCATGTGCTGTAGGTATGAAATTCACATTTAGTTGTATACCTTTTTTGTCCCAAAAATAAAATTTCCTTTATTAGAGAATATTTTAGCATTTGAGATAAACAACTGAATGAAAACTTATTATTTCTCAACTGTTGAAATAAACATAGCTTATGTAATACAATGAACAATAACAGTAATTATCCTCAATGCAGTTTAGCGATGAATCAGTTGCTTTGATAATGCAATTGGACATGAAAATTAATTTCCCATTTATGTATGTCAGCAACATATGTCAGAACTCTTTTGTGTAAATTGGTCTTAAATGGCACAAAAAAAAATATGATGACATAATGAAGGCAACAATTTACAGTCTATATGAAATACAACGAAACAATAGTTTACATACCTTTCTCAGTTCTTCTGCCATGACAACATCATGCATTTCTTGCCGAGTATAACTTCTTGAATGATACACCTTCCGTCCATTTGTCTTAATTTCTAAAGATGGCAGTTGACTAAAATAGCAACTAAACTCCTGTATATTGTTAAGACTTTGTAGTACCGCATTCATGAAACATGTATTGCCTAAATTCTTTAATCCTACGATTTTCTTCTCCCGCAGCGTCTTGCCGTTACATGGTGATGATTTCTTTTCTTTACTTCTAGGTGCTTGTGTTGTGTTGTTCTCGGTGGAGCTACTATCATCAGAGTGGGTTCTCTTGCGCGAGCGAGGCCTTAAGCTACGTACTGGTTCCTCTGCATTCTGAAAATGATATTTTGATAATATATCTTGTGAGGTTGTAGCCTTTACTACGTATATTAACCTATGTAATAGCATATTAAAGTCAGTATTGTATCAACACTCGTTGTATCATTTACTCCTAAAACCTGCCATCCGTACATGGCGACCGTGACAGTAAAATAAGCGCGGATTCGTATTTACATTCCTTTAACCAAAAACGGAACAAGTGGTGTCATAATGAATTGCACTGATATTAATGTTCTACGCGCAGTCGGCGTGAACAATACTTTAGTGTCTAAAATAAATATAACTTCACCTCAAAATGGGTACTACTAACAGCAAGGAGGAGATTATAGTTCCTCAAAACGCAGCAGGTGGAAATAACATCGCTGATATCAGGCAGCTGGCAGTGCACGCCAGCACTACGAACATCATCTTGATCGTGGTACTTTTTATGATAGTATTGGCGTTTTTGTATGGTGTGTACAAAATATATAGAAATTGTCACCAGCAGTGGATTTCAAACGAGATTAGAAATGACAGACTAAGATATTCTATATGGAGACGTCGAGTTGATGCAGAACCCGAAATACGGGCCCACACGAGGAGTTGCCGAAAAGATACTGAGGACATAGTTTGAACCGTCACTATTTACCTACAGCTGATGAAGAATAGGGTGATGTTAAATAGTGTGTCATATGTGTCTGTGCGCGAAAATTCTATGCATAGTGTCAGTGCGCGGTCATTTAACAAGTATCTATTAAATATATCGCCAATTCGAAATACGAGTGTAATCGCTTACATATTACGTACGTAATTATATAAATAACATTATAATGGATTAATTTAAGTGAAAAATATAAGTAAAATAAGTACCGGATGTTTGCTGAATAATACAAGGGTATGTAATTTGATTTTAAGAAGATAATATATTTTCATGGCAGAAAAAATAAAAGCTTTGTATGACAATTTATTAGAAATCAGGAAATATTTAATAAAGATTGGTCCAGATAGGAGGAAAGGTAACATTGTTGTTGTAAAATTAGGAGAAGCTGATAATTTAGTAAAAAAGTATAACCTATTTTTAGAATATTATTCTGAAACTAAATCCACTATAAGTAAAGGTGAGTGTTCAATTATTCACGAGCTTTGTACTAATTTTGATAAGTTATATGAACAAATTTTAGATTTGTGTTCTCAAAAACATACTACTTCAATCAATATGACAAATACTTGTAAATTTGACTTAAAAACCGCTTTAAATTTATTGCCAGTTTGTTCAAACGACGAGGCAAGCGTAAAGCAGCTAATAGACGGGATAGAATATTATAGTTCAGAACTAGACGAAAATTGTCAAGGAAAATTATTAAACTTTGTATTAAAAACTAGACTCTCGCAGGCCGCAAAATTAAAATTATCTCCATCTTATGCCAATATTAATGAATTGATAACCGATTTAAAAGCTCAATTATTACCTAAAAAATCAGCTTCAGCAATTCAACGTAAATTACAAAATTTTAGACAAAATGATTTATCGATCGACGAATTTGGCAAACAAATAACTGAATTATTTGTTGATTTAACAATATCTCAATCAGATGGCAGTGATGCCAGTTATAAAGTTTTGAAGCCAATAAATGAAAAACAGGCCATAAAATGCTTTGCAGACGGATTGAGGATTAAACGAATAGGTACAATAATTTCAGCGCGAAATTTTACATCATTAAAAGACGCCGTGCAGGCGGCTATTGATGAAGATATCTCAATTCCTTCGACTTCTTCTGATGTTCTAACCATGAATTCTAGAGGCAGAACTTCGTATAATAATTGGTCGCAGAGGAGAGGGCGCTTGGCATACACAGGTAGAGGACGTGGACGTGGTTACCGGCAGCCTTCTCACAACCCAGATGGACAACAGGATCACGTCGAGCGAGGATCGCATGCGGGTCGGCGCGGGTCAACCCGATCATCTTATGGAAACAGAGGTAGGTATAATTCTAATAATAATAGTACATCGGGGCAACAGCACATACATACTTTAGAAAACTCAGACTCGCAGGAAAATTCAACAACCGAAGAGCAAAACGAAAATCAGTTTTTTCGAGACTAATGATTTTATTTTGTCACTAAATAGTGTAGGCTATGTAAACATAAGATCGCTTAATAATTACTCATATCATTTGTTAGTCGACACCGGTGCATCCATTTCTGTCATAAAGTATAAACATATTTCCAATCAAAATATTCCAATCCATATTGAGAAGACTATCATAAATGGAATTGGGGGCAACATCGAGAGCATAGGATATGTTTATTTAAACTTAGTTATTGGAAACCACACACTGCGCCATAAGTTTTTTGTTTTTAAAACATTACCTTGTAAAGGTAGTGGTATATTGGGACATGATTTTCTAAGCAAGTATAAATCAGTATTAAATTTCAGTAACCAAACCTTATTGATTTGGAATAATAATTTTAAGGTGTCTATACCTTTAATAATGGTAAACAGGCATATTAATATTCCAGCGAGGTCAGAGTCTGTTCATTTTATTCGGACATTTGAGACGGATGAATGTGTAGTTAACGCGACGGAACTACAAAACGGAGTTTTTATTGCCAGTACTTTAGTTAAGCCTATGAATGGGAAAATACCCATTAGAATCTTAAACACCACCGACTCAGATTTAATCATAAATACAATAAATCTCACTTTTCATAAAGCAACCGACTATGATGTTTGTACATTTCCAACACCGAATAGCAGTGCTGATCGTGTCAAAAAATTATTTACTTCTTTGTCGCTTAGTCATCTGAACAAAGAGGAGCAATTGTCTATAGAGTCAATATGTGCAAAATATTCAGACATTTTTTTCCTTCCGGGAGATAAGTTAAGTACGACTAAACTATACGAACACACTATAACTTTAAAACCAAACGTGGCTCCAGTATACAGTAAGCCATATAGAATGCCCCATTCCCAGAAAGTTGAGTTGAATAAGCAAGTGGATAACTTATTAGAGCAAAATATTATTGAACCCTGTTCCAGTGAGTGGTCCAGTCCAGTGGTACTGGTACCTAAAAAATCTAGTTCCGGGGAAAAGAAATGGAGACTAGTTATAGATTATCGTAAGCTTAACAACTGTATACAAAATGATAAATTCCCCTTGCCTAATATTTCGGACATATTAGACTCTCTGACTGGCTGTGTTTACTTCACACACTTAGATTTAAACCAAGGATTTTATAATGTTCCACTAGAAGAAAACAGTAGGAAATACACTTCGTTTTGTACAAGTAGTGGTCAGTATCAAATGACAAGAATGCCTATGGGCCTAAAGACTAGTCCAAGCTCATTTTCACGGATGATGACAATGGCAATGGCTGGGTTATCTTATGAAAAATGCCTAGTATATCTAGACGATTTGATATGCATGGGACGGAGTCTGTCTGACCATAACAAAAATTTGATAAAAGTTTTTGAAAAATTGCGCAGCGCAAATTTGAAGCTAAATCCTTCTAAATGTGATTTCCTAAAGAAGGAGATTCTTTATTTAGGTCATATTGTATCAGGTAACGGCATATTGCCCGACCCAGACAAAATTAAAATAATGGAAAACTATCCGGTTCCCACAAATACGGACGAAGTGAGGCGCTTCGTTGCTTTTGCAAATTATTATAGAAAGTTCATAGATCATTTTGCAGATAAGGCCTATCACTTGAATCTTCTATGTAAAAAAAATACTAAATTTATATGGGATAGTAACTGTCAAAAGTCTTTCGAAACCCTTAAAAATAGTTTGATATCCCCTCCGATTCTTCAATATCCTGATTTTTCTGAACAAAATCAGTTCATACTTCAAACTGATGCATCCGGATACTCTATAGGGGCAGTTTTGTGCAATTCAGATAGTCGCCCTATAGCTTACGCCAGTAGAAGCCTCAACAAGGCGGAAAAAAATTACCCAACTATAGAGAAAGAACTGCTAGCAGTAGTTTGGGCCGTCAAATACTTCAGGCCATATATATATGGTCGTACATTTAAAATACTTACCGATCATAAACCCCTTGTATACTTGTTTAATTTGAAAGACCCCTCTAGTAGACTTTTCAAATTTAGAATAGTTCTCGAGGAGTATGATTACGAAATCGAATATATAAAAGGAAGTGAGAATGCTGTCGCTGATGCATTGTCTAGAATAAAAATTACTTCGAAAGAACTAAAAGAAATGAATGAATGTTTATATTTAGTGATGACGCGCGCCCAAACGAAAAAATTGGATAACTTTGGTAAGGAAAATGAACAATCCACGGACGATTTGACAGTACAGCCAAAGGTCGTGGAAACGCATATCAAACCTAAAGACGCAGTGGAGTTAAGATTTTCAGACGCGAGTAGTTACAAGAATTTTAATAACTTAATTACGTTAGAAACTGAAATATTATTTTATGTCGCCCAAATGAAAACTATATTTATAAAACCAGCGTCTCAATCACAAATTACGCGAGCCGAATTTGCGAGAGATCTGAGTGATTTTTGTGAAGAACTAGTTATAAATGAAGTATACTTTATTAAAAATACTAATAATAATATTTTTGTCGAAAAACTAACTAGCGAAATAAGGGCACAACGTAACTGGAAAGGTCCCAGAATATGTATACTAAAAGACGTCGAAAGAATAGAAGATAAGGATGACAGGAAGGTCATACTGAATGACTTCCATATTTTGCCCACTAGTGGACATGCAGGCGTCAGAAGAATGTTGACAAATATAAAAAAATATTATTTTTGGCCGGGTTTGGAAAGTGATGTAAAAAATTTCGTTAAAAAATGCGTTCAATGCCAAAAACATAAATATACAATACAAGTTAGGGAGCCAATGTTGATCACGACGACTGCTCATTCGGCTTTTGATAAAATATTCTTGGACTTGGTAGGGCCATTAGATAAAGACAATAATGATTTTTCCTATATACTTACACTACAATGCGAGCTGACAAAATATGTGTGTGCTTACCCCCTTGTCACTAAAACTTCCACAGAAGTAGCTCGTAGTTTCGTGAATAATTTTATACTTCAGCATGGTGTACCGAGAGAAATTGCTACCGATAGGGGCACGGAGTTCATGTCCGAGACACTTAAACAGGTATGTGAACTGCTTCAAATTAAGAAATTAAATTCAACAGCGTATCATCACCAAAGCATCGGGGCGCTAGAAAACTCACACAAAAATTTAGGTGCGTTTTTACGAATCCATACTGAGGGAAGGCCCGATCTGTGGAGTGCTTGGTTGCCGTTCTGGTGCTTTGCGTATAATACGACTGTTCACACGTCAACAAAATTTTCACCTTTTGAGCTGGTGTATGGTAGAAAATGTAATCTCCCGAATAACTTGTCCAAATGCGTAGAACCGCTTTATAACTACGACAATTACCCCCTTGAACTTAAGTACCGCCTTCAAGTTTCTCAAACAGAAGCGCGAAAAAATTTAATAGTTAGCAAAATAGACAGGGAAAGTAGATACAATCAATATGTCAATCCAGTACGCTACAAACCGAACGATCAAGTCTTAATAAAAAATGAAACTGGCAATAAACTTAAGCAATTATATTCTGGACCATACAAGGTAATTAGAGATCTGTCTCCTAATGTGGAGATTGAATATAATGGTAGAAATAATATTATACATAAAAACAGAACTAAACCATATCATAATTAAATTTTAATGTTACATTACTTCAAGTGTTATAACTATATTATTTTAAATAACATTCATGTACAGTCAACCACAAAAGGATTTTCCCTTTAATTTTAGATCGATATTGGCAATTTATTTCAAACAGTTCTCATAATGATGTATTCCATTTATACATTTTCTTTCTTTTTTTTCTTTTTCTTACTTTTGTTTCAACAAAAATGTGCTGGTAAAATTTGTTTTTACAATTTTGCTGTGTGTATACATAGTTGTGTTTGCGACTGTACTAAAATAAATAAATTAACAGTTAAGATATCAAATGTAACTAGATATCATATAGCACTGTAAATAAGCTTTAAGTTGTTGCTATACTTAAAATACAAACTATAGAACAAATAATATAAGGCATAATTAGATAATTACCTTAATACTTTTTGAAGGTTTACTGTCACTGGATTCAATAGTGGGTAAATCACCAAATGATATGATAGGCATACTTTCAGCAGGTCTAGAATCATCACCACTACCATTGGAGGAAGGTTTTTCAGCTAGAGAAGTGTTGGATGCAGTGCTATTCCCACCCTCACTACCATCCTTGCTATTATCCTCACTTTGTTCCATATTACCATTTGTTTGTATGTCATGTTGCCTCCTTAATTGCATAATACTTTGTCTTACTTTCTCTATTGGGTTATATTCCAAATCATTCGATACATAATCATCACATTTGTAACTGAAAATAAGAATTAATAAATGTTTATTTAAGAAAAATCAATAATATTGATATATGCTAAGGTAAAGATAAATTTATTTGATAAAAACATGGGGTTACAGTACAAAAATTTGACTTGTAAAGTATGGTGTTAAATGAACATAATAAGTCCCTTACATGCTTTGCCGAATATACAGCATACAAATTTAGTTGAAATTATATTATAAAACTGAAAACATATATGCTGTTTGTTATTAAACATTAAATAGAATCTGCCCTCAAATCAAAATAAAGACCAAGATTGTTGATAATCACATAATTATATGCATTATCATTGTAACATAAATAATTGAGATAAAACTTACCAGTAAACAGAATATACATCACAGCTCATACAGAGCTGGTGATCTAGAGTTTCTGCATGCAGTTTGGCATGCCCATTGATGTATCGGCCACAGTTCACTACCCCACATTGCAGGCACAACCAGTTTTGATCTTCTACTGCACATTCTATAAAATAAGATTACAATTAGAATAATATTTGCCTTCAGAATAAACATTTACCATTAGAGAATAGCTGTTAGTTAAATGTGTAAACAACAAATATTATTATTTACAATTTAATATCTACAATCAAATTGAATCACAAGTTGATCTTTGTATGGTGTAAATTCACACTAATCAGAATAGAACAAAAGTGGTATAAACCAATCCTAGGCAGTTGTTGGTCATGTTTAAATAAGTACTTCCTAGTATGAAAAACAAAATAATACAGTTATCAGTTATTATTTAGGTAGGACCTACTTTTTATAGGTAAATTTAGATAGTGAGATAATCATGTCTGTACTCAAATACCAAACAAACATTCGTCACCTCACGAACGTGAACCAGTTCGGGAAGGTTGTAAGAAGATAATTTTTAATAGGTGTTTCATGCTAACGCTACATGCTACGGCATTGCGGAGACGCTGGAGGATGTGAGATTACCATAATTCTACGCATACTACGCCATGGTGGCCGCATGCTTATAGTCTAAAATAGCCTGGAATGATGTAGTACAGCATTATTTTAACCATCGCGTCAGAAACGCGACATCGTCAGTCACGGTCACCCATGCCGCGCCCCCCTCCCGTACCCCGTGAACAGCTGATTATTAAAGTTCGTTGTATTGATTTTTCCATGCTAACCTCCCGGTATAAGTTGAATGCGACGACTTTTAACTGACACTTATCTCATTAATCTGACTAGAACCTAGTGCATACATACAAATTAATCTATTTACCTGAACAATTGAAGTTCTTTGTGATCGTCGTGTCCTCAACGTTGAAATCATCCACCTTGACGTTATCTAATAAATGTGTACATTCCATTCTTCATAATACGATAGAATTGAAATTGTAACACATTAACTTAAGTCATATAAAATTAAATAAAAATTAATCTTAATCGCAATAAAGCGCCTCAAGCTCATTTACTTCTTCAACAAGCAAGCAAAGCAAGCCCAAAACGAATGAACGAGAGCAACATATTTATTTCACACTTTTGATTGGCCGGTTTCTGGAGTCTGAGCGAGAAAGCAAGCTCGACACAAAAACATAACAATTAATATCCGTTCGGATACACCACCAAGCGTATAGTTTTGTCAAACTATTATAATACGACATTTGAAGTTACGTACTTTTTAGGTAAAATCTTATATTAACACGATAGAGCTCTAGCTATCATATCTAAAAATGAATATGTGTGAAACTTTTCCATTTAATGATTAATCACACCGTTATAACTCCATATTAAGCAGTAAATCTACTACTATGTCGTATTATGTCAATTTGTACCTCAATGTTGTTATGAATATTTTAAAACTATTGAGGTACTTTTGTAAATTGAACTTTTTTCTTTGATTAGGTAGGGTGAACTGTTATAGACGCCTCTTCGGGTTAGGAGAATATGCATATTGCAGTTATTGCATAGTGTCAGACTCTTACTTGGTGCTTAGCAATGCATCACAATTATTCATCACGCTGCTAGATATGATTTTATTTTTACGGATAAAATCTTAGCACTCTAGCTTGAGAGATCATTTTGTTGCTTTTTCTTCTGGAACCTGCCCTTTTCATAGTGCTTTGCTTGCATACAGTTCCGAATCTATCTGTTGTAATCTAAAGAAGCAGTTACAAAGAATACATTACTGTACGTAAGGCGGTCTATAGCCCGAGATAAACCTATTGCAATAATTTAGATCCATGAAGTCAGACCACTGCATCGAAATCAGCCCAATCGTTCAAGAGCGGTAAAGCCTGTTTTAAAATAAATGTTCTTGAATAAACAAGGGTCAAGGTAGAGGTTATTGAACCTCTTAACCCAACATGTTAAACTGTACTGCCGAATCTATTTTGCATGATGGTCCTTCCCACATTTGTTTTTTTCTTTCCATAAAAGGTACTGACTAACTAATGTGCAAATTCATGAAAAATTGACATTTACTTCATAGAGGGATGAAAAGACAAACATTGAGCTAATATGAGTATATTTCTTTCAAAGAATTATTGTGCATTCCTTATATCTCCTACATTGTTATACCAGACAGGGTCCACATAGTAACTACATTTTATAATATAAAAAAGCCAATTAATAAAAATATCTTTCTCATATACATCACTCTTCAAAATTGGACAGGTAGGGTGAATGTAAACAATGAAACAATGTAATAGATATTAATTATTTATTATCCTTAATTACGTCTGCCACCATAGCCGCCTTGTGTGGCAGGCTGCGTCAACTGCAGACCATTGATGTTGTTGAAGTCGAGCATCTTCAACATGTCCTTGGTGTCTGGGTCAACTTCAATGATGTCATGCTCAAGGGCAGAAACCTCGGGCACGTAGTTGTCACGCCTTTCACGTTCTTCCTCCTGGAGCTTGATGGAGATTCCTCTGACCTGGGAGTGTCTGAGACGCCTCATCAAATGGGTGGCAAACCTAAAAGATAAGCAAGTAGCTTCAATAAATAACTGAAATGATTCAAGTTTACATAATATTATAAATATACCAATTTATTGAAGGTTAGAACACAATGGTTCTTATACTTTAATAAGGAATCATTTGAAATTTTTCTTAGTAAATATTCTATGTATCAAATTTTGCAAAGGGCAAACAGTGCAGCAGAACATAAACAAATCCTTCTTATTACTGTTTACTGCTTCCAGATTCCAGAACACTAGAAGTAATGGGAGCAACTAGACAAGACCTATGAGTAAAATTAATATCATTACTTCCTTATTATGTATGTCAGAACATGGCACCTACCATTTACCTTACCTTACCTATATGCAATAAAAGCTTTCACATTAAATTGATGTGTTGGTTTGATAAATATTTCGTGAAACATACATTTAGGAAGTGGCATAAATAAATAATTTGTACTTACCCAGCGATTTTGTTACGGAGGGGTTTGGTAGGAATGATAGCGATTTCCTCACATATTCTCTTGTTGGTGTCGAAGTCCAGAGTCAGTCTAGTGTAGTACTTTTCAATGATAATCTTAGCCGCCTTCTTGACGGTTTTTGTTCGTACACGACCCTGGAATACGAGAGGTTATCTTGTAAATAATCATCACTGTGTAACTTTCACCATATCCTCGCCAAAAGACAAAAACTGTTAGTTATATTATCACATGATTGTAAAGATTTTACAAGATTTAGTGCAAAATAATTTATTTACCATGGCTGAAACACTACAGCAATGTTCACTGACAGATACGAAAGACAGAAAGATATTTTTTTTAACCTAAAAAAGTTTCCCAGAAAATTTTGTACTTGTCTATGGTGTTAATTTTTCTAGATGTTATTCTCGTTCATCGATTGGAAAACTTTAACTTTTTGAGAACCACCTTAAAAAAATAAAAATACATTTAAGACCCTTTTTTTTGTAATTCCTAGATACTAAGACTACCTCTGTTTACAAAATCCGTTTACTTATTAACGAGACAAATGTATAGTTTGAATGTAGTATTTTCAAATCTTGATGCAATTTTCTCAAATCGGGCGCCCACACTCCACAGACATACTATAAGGTCTGGAGATGAAAAACTACCCCAAAACATTGTTGTCGAATAGGATATCAAACCATTTTCTGTGGGATAGACCGTCGCTATAATACTGTATTTTTGTAGCGGGTAAATCAATATGATAAATCTATCGATCTCGAATAATCTGGCTTGATCTAAACCAAACCGATGCTATACCATTGGTTCGCTTTTTACAATGCAGATTGCAGTCCATATAATTATATAGCATCAAAATCATTTTTATTATAATATCATTGATCAAAATTAAATTAATGACAAAGCGACTTGAGCATCAAAATGTTGGGTAATGTCAATTCAATAAAATTTATTTATTGTCTATGGGCAGAATCATCCATTACGAATTCGTTGATGAATGTGGTTGATTTTGCTTTGCCGCGTTTGCTGAGATCCACATGTTAAGTCTTTAAGTTAATAATTAACGAAATCGGCAATTCTAGTCTTGCGTTAATTTAACGCTTAGTGATAACTTTACTAATATTTTTATTTTGTATATCTGCTAATTACCATCTTCATGATGTTCTGGGGTAAGTAAAATAGCCGGTTTGATTACCACCACGTGTTGGTACCGCTCAGCACAGTTCTTTTAACTAATATTTGTGTAAAATAATAACACAATAAATATGCGAATTTCAATTTCACGTATCGTACCTAATGTTATGTATTTTATCCGGTATTCGTATTTTTCTATTGTCTCCAATACGATTCGATAGATCAATTCCTATTGTGTTGAATTAACCAAATGCTTTTGTATTAGTACTAGTTTCATGACCGTTATTATAGAAGTGTAATGTTTCCTTCAAATCAACTGCTTTATGTTCTAGAATGTGGCCAAGTACAATAGCACATGTTGCCTATATTGATATACATATGTGTAGTGTTTGCAGGTAGCTTAATTTCGCGCTGCAGTAATGTACTACCTACTTTGTAGGTAAAAGTATTTAAAAAATGGATCACTCTTATACTTATAAACAGGACTGACCTAGTCTAACCACTATACCATATGGCCCATTGTTAAATTGTCAATGTTCAATGAAAACAAATAAAATAATTAATTCTAAAACTAATGTGACAAACTCATTTTTTTTTAATTCTGAAACTATGAGTTAAATTAGGTATTCATAATAATCCAGAATATTCTTAGACCTTTTAAAAAAGGTACCCAATCTATCTGAAACAACTGGCCATATATCACAGAGCCATGAAAAACAATAATTAGACACCAAACAATAACATAGACAAAATCTGAAACCATAGGATTTAGATCACTACAAATAATCTAAATCATAAATAACAAAATTTATTGACATGAAGGTATATTGTGCAATTAAACACCAATTGGATTCAATATTATAAAGAGAATTTAATGGCTTAATTTCCTCAGGGCTTATTATGGAACCCAACAAGCGGTACACCCAAGTGGTGGAGAAGCCGTTCCACATCTCACAAGCCGCCATGGACATCTCTACAGGCGACAATGATCCTTGCCAAGTCATGGTTGTGGTTGATAGCAAGAACTTCCTTGTGTGCACATTACAGAAAGGCAAGATCATCCAGGTGCCCTTGGACCTGTACTTCAAGAGTGGAGATAATGTGTCCTTCTTGACAAATGGTGAGTTGTACAAAATATATGTATATATATTTTTTTTTATGTAGCCTGTGTCAGATCCCACTGCTGGGCAAAGACCTCCCCCATTTTCTTCCAAAGCTTTACAATCTTTTACCAAAATAATTATGTATGGAAAATGTCAATTAATATTTCACAATGTTGCAGAAAATATGTTGCAATAATCTACTTGAACAAAGTGTTCGTAACACATGTTTGTATGGCATAAAACTCCATCTCTAGTAGTGTATATTATATTCAACTTAAAATTCTAATTATTGTATAATCAATAGATGCATGAAATGTCTCTGATATCATAAATATTTATTGCACAATCATAGCTTAATTAAAAACTATTGTACAATGTTTGCAATATCAGAGTGTAAAAAAAAAACTTAAGAATCAAAAATGTATTTATAATTTTAAAGTTACTTTTTCTTCTTGCTCATATATTCTGATCAAGTAAATTACAGTTTTTTTACAAAGCTTACTAAGCAGCATTTTATTGATGAGAGAAATAAAATATGATATTTGAACAGGGAAATGCAATGTCCACTTGACTGGTTACTTGGACCCTGAGTATGAGGATGAGTTAGAAGAAGAAGAGGAGGAAGATGAGGAAATTGAAGATGATGAGGAGCCACCAGCACTTACAGCCCCCAAGAACAAGAGGAAGCTGGAGAACAGCAATGACACTGCGGCTAAGAAGGCAAAGGTACATCAACTTTTAAATTTAATAACAATAATAATACAATGATTGTTGATATCATTGATGATGAACTTGATACCCACCCACACATGATGTGATTCAACAATCATTGTTCAGATAGTCATTACTACCAATGGCTTGATAACCAAGAGTTGCAACCAACCTTCGGAGGCTCTCGTTGGGCGCCTGGGTCAAGGGCTTAATTCAGACCGCGGTACTTCTCGACACGGTGCGTATCGTGAGGAGATTCCTGGGGCCCTGACCACCAGCAGCTTAGACCCTTTTAAATGAACATTTCAAAATGTGTATTGTTTTTTACAATATATATACTAGCTGTTGCCGCGACTTAGTACGTATTAATAATACATTAAGATTAAAAAAAATATTCATTTAATGGAAGAATTCCTGACCTTTTATCCACTTGAACGTCCGTGGATACTATGGTATTAAAAAAAATATACCGGCATCCGTCCTGGATACTATAGTATCCAAAACAATATGTTGTGAATATTACCATCTAGTATTAAAATGCGGAACTAAATGAGCGTTATGCTTATACAAAATCGTTATCTATGAAATAATGGATTTGACCAAATAATAGATGGCACTGTAAGTTGCTTAGTTTTTGAAAAAAAATCATTTAACTTTAGTCAACGCCCAACCGTGTTTGTTGCTGTAGGGAGAATGTATTTTGAATCGATTTGTTTAGCTGTTTAGAATTAATTATATATCGACATATTAATATCATTTTAAAGGGAATTGAATCTAGTTTTGTTTTTAAGCGTTTCTTAGTTAATATATATTATAGATTATGCTTACGAAACAAATTAATTGAAAGTTTTGTTTAAAGGAGTATGCAAAAAATTATATGGGCTCTGTCCCAAGCACCAACAGACTTGGGACTAGTTTTAATATAATTATGAAGTCCCATAAAAACACAAATATCGATTTTTGTCCGTAAATATATGGGATTATTAAATAAAAAACAAAAACATTTTAGTTGATAAAGGGTGTTTTTTTTTTAAATAACTACGTTTAGTTATTAATTACAACACACAATGGTTCAGCTGAACATTTTAGGTATTAATAGCAAAAATATTCAAGTGTATTATGTAAGTATGTATATTTTTGATTAAAAAACAACATTTTAGGTTAGTATTTTTAAACATTTCTTTGTTGTTGTTAATTTACTATCAAAGGGCCCAATAAACAAGCAGAGGTCAGCAATAGCTGCAAACAAGCCGATATTGCACAGATAAACAACGTGAACACAGCGGAACGTACAGTACACGACTGAGGTGCGCGCACGCATGTTAGCATGGCAAGGGGCGAGGGTACAGTGAGATTAGACCGTTATTTTACCTATGCGTCTCACGGCTGCTCTCTATCAATAGGTTTTTTTACAGTTAAATAGTGTGCCTAAAAATTTTTGTACTGAAAAAAGTGAACAAGAATTGGTTTTTGCACGTTAACCCCATTACTTACGGTGATGTCGTCATAATAAAAAATGATCATGATACCATGATGTATTAAATGAGATACGTTTGAAATCTGTTGGTGGGTTGGGACGATTTTTTGCGTGGTCATTTACTCGGACATTCGTATTCAATCTGTTTCTCAAGCAATATTATATTAGTATAATATTTTAAGATTATAATTATCGAATATTAAAGTAGATAAGTTAAATTTATATGTACTGTTACAAATTGAAATTAAATACCAAACAACCAAAGAATTTTAATATTTGAAAATAATCATTGACAGAAATGACAGAGATTCGAAATTCGGGCAGAGCTTCTTGACTTGCCGGCCGATGTAAAATAATGACGCGCACTGTCAAGCGTCCTCCTTTTATAGGCTGCCGTATTTTTCCTCTAACAGTACATTAATTTCTTTGCTGTAGCTATTGTATTAAAGCTGGTACAAGAGTTTTTACGGGCATAGTTCCGCGCGGATCGAAACGGCGAGTAGTGGGACGTATGACACAAGTTTAGGTATTTAGGCCGGACGTTAGAGTGGTTATGGGATCTCCTTTAATTTTAGTTGTTTAAGGTATTGCCGTATTGTCCATTCGCATGTGCTTCTTCAAAGAAGTAATTCAAGTAATTGTTTTCTGGTCAAATGACCTTAAATTAAATCCATAAAGGTTGGTTCATGAAATATATATTCGTGAACCTTAGCATTAACAGTTATAAATTTAATTTCCTTAGCCTTCAAAGAAAGCTGCCAAAAATGTAGCCGCCGCCAGTTCAGAGTCCGAAGATGACGACGACGATGAGGAAGTCGAGCTCCAGAAATTCCTTGACGGGGAGGACATTGACACTGATGACAATGATGAATCCTTCAAACTCAACACAACTGCTGAGGAGGACAGGTAATTATAATGCTATGTAAACCTCATCATTCCCCTGCCTTTATCCCAATCTGACTTAGGGTCGGCGCAGCATGTCTTCTTCTTCCATACACTCTTATCTGACGTCATCTCGCAAGCAACACCCTAAATGCTATATAAACCCATTTTTATATAAAACTTGAACGGAAAGGAATTAAAAAACTATTATTTTTTAACTCCTTTATAGAATCTTAAAATAATTTTTCAAGTATGTCACCATCAGGTCAAAATGGAAAAACACCATCATCAAAGCAGATGTCCAAAATCATATTTTTATTGCAGCCCTGTGCCTCTAGCGAATCCGTAAATACTTATTGTAGCGCGTGGAACGGCTTAACGCCGAAATTTTCGAATTTCGTTTGCGAAACCCATGATCACACGTTTCCATCCCCTCGGTATTGTAATGTTGTCGCCTTGTCGTTTTACATAATGTAAACTTATTCAGTAATTACAACTAAATCTAAACAATAAGTATTTTAAACATTCAGTGGTTAAAACTTAATGCAAATACTCACACACTCCACAACAACCAAAATTTTCAAACAGATTTTTACACTTGAATTATTTCCTTATAATTAAAATAATTTCAGTGATGAGGAGGACGATGACGACGAAGATGAAGATGATGATGATGACGACGAGGATGATGATGATGATGATGGTGAGGAAAAAGAAGCAGCACCAAAGAAGCAGAAGAAGGCGGCAGCGTCGTCTGCCGACACCACGCTCGACACCAGCAAGGAGGACGCCGAAGTAGACATGTCCAAACTCTCGAAGTCACAGAAGAGACGGCTCAAGAAGAAACTTCAGCAGCAGGCTAAACAACCCCAGGTCAATGGAGTCATTAAGGTTTGTGGATTCATCTCTTGCATCATTTGACCGTGATGTGTCTGTTTTGCAACAAAAACCAGTCTGGTTTTACTATCTAGACAATATAAAAAAAAAACCATTTATTTTGTCTTAATAAAAATAATAATTACTCACTTAGTTGAACACTGACACTTTGACTGGCCTTTCTAACGAATGGTTGGTGGATTGAATAATCCGTGTGGTGTCCGGATATAAAGAATAGCACCACCCCATATCCTCCACTGGGTGTCGTAAAAGGTGACTAATGGACCTTAAGACCCAGTGCACTGTACCAAGCACCTTGGGTCACCTGAATTCTGGCGGGTAAGCCATCAACAAACGCATTCCCAAAGAGGGTTAGTGTCAGGCAGGCGGCCGACTATAAAACCATAGCCAAATCTTTAAGCAACACGTCTAGAAGACGTGTTGCGCCGACCCCAAGTGAAATCGGATAAGGGCAGAAAGATGATGATGATGGTTGGTGGATTGACTGCTGTACAAGAGGTGGTGGGTTTGATTCCCACTCAGGACAAATGTTTGTGTGATGAGCATGATCATTTGTTCTATGTCTGTCTGGGTGTAATTTAACTATAATATGAATGGATTGTGTAAGGAACGATATAAAGGAGTAATGGCTAGTGTGATGTCTGATAGATGTGGCCCCAAGTAAAATGAGATAAAAGGGCAGGAAGATGATGATGTATGTATTTAGGCGTATATAAGTATGTTTATCAGTTGTCTACTACCCATAATACAAGCTCTGCTTAGTTTATAGATGACATTGTGTGAAAGTCATGGAATATTATTATATTATATTACTGTTGCATGTATTACATAATAATATTTGTTATAGAAGGATGAAGCTCAAAAGCCAGAGGCTCCCCAAAAGGCTGAAAAGAAAAAACCTGAGGCAAAGGAAGTGGAGGAGAAAAGAGAAAAGAAGCAATTGACCGGAGGTGTTGCCATTGAGGACTTGAAGGTTGGCAGTGGACCTGCAGCTAAAACCGGCAAGGTTGTTATGGTAAGTCTATTTTATTCAACTCTAAACATCATATTGTGGTCCTAAAACCCATCTTGTCACTGGCCTGTAAAAAATTAGCGAAATTATTTTCTATAACAATATCACATGAATACTGGTTGTTTACTGTGACTTAAGGTTTTTGCAATATTAGAAGTAAAAAATAATCAAGTTTGTTTAATATATACTGTCTTATGCTCTTTATACAAAACAATTGGCTTACAACACTTCAATCATTCTAGGTTTACTATGAAGGTCGCCTAAAGCAAAACAACAAGATGTTTGACAACTGTGTGAAGGGACCCGGATTCAAGTTCCGATTGGGCTCCAAGGAGGTCATCACTGGCTGGGATGTCGGTATCGCCGGCATGAAGGTTGGAGGCAAGAGGCGAATCACCTGCCCACCTGCGATGGCGTAAGTTTACACCAAACAGGATGACCTACATCCTATCCTAGTTTGCAATCATCAAGACTTCAAATAATCAGTTTTTTTCTTTCTGTAGACTGATTTTTATTTTTCTTTACAGGTACGGAGCCAAAGGCTCGCCCCCAGTGATCCCACCAAACTCAACCCTAGTATTTGAAGTTGAACTTAAGAATGTTAAATAAGTCAAATATTCATGGAATGTGCCAGTATGTCAAGGACATTGTTATTTTGCTTTAAATTTAATGGTGATGAAAGGATGTTGAATGGCGTTGCAGAACAGCAAGCATGTTCGTTGAATACTACTCCAATATGACTTATCTGCAATAAAATTATTTTTGTTGCCAAAGTATACAAGCAGGATTTTCTAATGATTTAAATGCAGATGTGTACATAAATTTGGGGGCATTGTACTTATTCTTTTAACATCTTTATAAATCCTTCCAATTTATGTTTACTCAAGGGTTGATATTTTATGATACTCAACTTAAAGTTGGTCATCAAAGATTTTCATGAGTAAGGCAACTATTGACTCATAATTTTTGTTAAATTACTTCATTAATAATGGTGTTGCAGATGCATCATAAATCTACTGATTTTACCATGTAAGCTCATTTTAAGTTAGTGTGTAAGTATTGAACTGGACATAATAAATTAACACTCTTGTGTGTGCTGATTGACACAAACATCACTATCAAATACCGTTAAAGGTTTGTTGTTGTTTTTGCCACATTATCAATTTTCTTGGAGCTGTCTTGTTATTTTGATTAGTTTGAAAAAGTCTTTTTGTAAGTGTAATTATTTGTGTTAAGACATAGGAACTGGCAGTAAACAAATTAACAATAGCATAGTGTCGAAGAGCAGGACCTATTCCTATATAATTATACAATATATTCTCAATTCCGACTATTATTAATAAGAATATTCTTAATTTTTTTAAGTTCTATAATTCACGCTTAAATAGTTGATTAGTAGACAACATATATTTTTCTAATTTAGGAGAATTCCTGCATGGCTAGTATGCTGTAGTAATAGTGAATAGACTAGACCTAAATTCAGTCACATACAATAGGATACTAAGATCCAATGTAGGGAAATTGTAATGTTAGATTAATATAATTAGTCTAGTTTTACATGTTAGCTTTCAGGATTTTAACATGTCAATATGAGTAACTTTTTGATTTTACATGTTATAGTAAACATGTTCCCTGTATCTTATATAATACTGGTAAGACTTGTAACCATTTCAATCATTAAATAAAAGTCAGTACTTCAGCCATTGTTTTATTTGATAACTTTACAATTTGCGAATAATAAACAAATTAAATTAAACTTCTAGAAGATTAGTGTCATAGTGATGTAATAAGTTCTAATGAGGTTTACAATTAATCAATATGACGGTGAGGAGTGCTAGCAATATAATACATTAATAAATACATTTCATGGAATAATAAATTGTTTATCACAGCCACCTGGTTGATCTGAATAAACTATGCATTGTGTTGTTTGCAGAAAAACATAAGTGGAGCAAACTGAAAGAAAAGTGTATTCATATTATTTAGACTATTCAGTGAATACTTAATATATCCTCCATATGCTTGATAAGTAAGACATTGTTACCGTTTTAACGTAATGTTTTCACTAGTCTGCTTTTATTCTATTCGGTTCCGAGTCATTTTGGCCTGTCAGTGTTTTTTTTCTGTCATTTTTCTTGCTAAATGCGCACACTCCGCCTTCACATTTGAAAGGGAATTCTGTTTTCACATTGCCTTCAGCGTCCTTAACGGCCCAAGGATTCCAGAATCGAAGTACGTAGGGTTGAATAAATTTATGCCAGATGAACAATAACACTGGAATGACGAAGCAAGGAACGCAAACCATGTTGGAACTAAATAACTTGTTACTTTACTTAAAAACTGCTTCTTGTCGTCGCTGTAGACTTTGATTAACCACGTATTTTGTCAATTATTGGGCCTTACATATAATTCTTCTTTTTTTTTTGTTTTATATATCAGGAAGTGGCTTTGACATATTCACTATGACAATTGACAAGTTTTACATGACAATTTGATGAATTAAATTATGACATTGAACAATATGACATAGACAACGACGCAGGTCAGCAGTTGTTATTATTTTCACAGATAACACCAAGTACGCACTGACTAAAATAAATTTATAATCTGGCAGTAGAGAATGTATTTTTGTCCAAGGGACATAGAGCTTGATGTAAATGTTCAGTATTTATTGGCATCGACGAGCATTTTTTTTTGCTTTTCACGAAATGATTCACTGGTTTATTTAATGTATGGGCTCGCATTGGTATAATTATTTTATTCCAATAAGGTTGGTCACAAAAGGGTGGTTAGTGGATCATCTTGGCTATGATTCAAAATGAGGCAACAAAAGGGTCTCAAGCAATCTCTAATAAATAATTTTGTTAATAATTAAATATTAAGTACTAAATTAAGTTTTAAACAGCGACTTTTAAAATCGGGTGAAAGAGTATCCATATGCTGAGATAAGAATATATCTTGGTTTTGTTTGGTGCATTATACAGAGAACGATCTTTGGTAAGAATGACATAAAGAAATGAAAAAAATACAACATGAACATTTTTATTTATGTAACAAAGTCTCATCCATAAGTTAAAATATAGATTTTCTTATTGTGTAGAAACAAACCCAACAGTATGAAAGTACCTATGCCATTTCAATGGAGTTTAGCACTTACTTTAACTATATCATAAATAGTCTCCAAAACGAGTGAAAACGTAGCTGTGCAAATTATTACATTCTCGAATCTTGATTATTTATGGTCTGTAAAATATAGCTTGATACCTGCGACATTAGCGAGTCCGTTTTAAAGACAGCTTTACTACACAAGATTTTTTCAAAAGTTCAAGTTTTAAACATGAATACGACGTTTGTGTATAAAAATAGAACGCTTTTTTAAAAACAATCATGATATTATAAAGATACGAGTAAAAACAGGAGTAATTTAAATAATTTCTTTTTTTTCTTAAATATTTTTTGTTTGTTAGCTTACTTTATAAACGCATTTTGAAGAGCTATAGGGACGTGTAACTGACTGACAGACGAATATCAAGAAAATTATAGTATGAAAATTATAATATAATAGTAAAGAATGGCAAAATAAATCGATAGTGGGGAGTTTTCTAAAGAAAACATTTATTTTCACCTTATTAAGACTTAAAATTACATCTTTAATTCTTTCTCTTAATTTTTTATTTCAATGTCGCAACGACGTAATTTTATATAAAACTCATTACGACATAGATATCGATAAAATACAAAAGACGCCCCCATCCCAGTCCCCACCAATGTAATGTCATTTTGACAAACGTCACAGGTATCAAGCTATATTTTACAGAGTTTAACTCGTTACGCCTAATACCCTGTCAAACAATCGTAATCTACCGATAGGCACTTTTATGTGTGCGATAACAAAACACAATACATTCAGCTTAAATTACGTAACTCACAACCCCAACTGTTAAGTTATCTCATACGTACCTAGATGATAATAAAATATGTTTAAAAGTAAATATTTATAAGAAACAAATTAAAATAGATACCTCTCTTACGTTATTGAGATCTTACTCACAGCGCACGTATTTCAGTGTTACTAGATTATGGTAATTCTACTTTAATAATCTTAATAATTTAAAATGACCAACATTCGAACAACCAAAGTTGTCTTTAAAATATAGATTCTTTACAAATAATTAATATTATGCTCACTAAACAAAGTTGTCTAGTCTAACGATAATAATGTTTGCATCACATGCAATAAGTCTCTGATGGCACCAGTAATATCACAACACGGCACTGAATTGTAGACAAACAGAAGGCACTTTTTGGCTCATAGCATCGTGTAGTCTTCTTCGACTTCTTTCAGAGCTTTTCTCAATGATTTCGGTAACTTGGGCACTCTGTATATTGGGTCCGTCATCGGCGGCAGAATTAACGCATCCACTGACTTCTGATAACTAGTGTACGATAAATACAACTGTGATACGCAGTTTATCTCGTCCTCGGTCATGGCCACAGAGCGTAGTTGCTTTCTGAAGTCGACGTAAATGGAATGTCCACACTTTGAGCAAATTTCTTCGAATATGTAAGACTTGCGTTTCTTGGCGTTGTGCTTACAGTGCACAGGCTCGACGAACTTGCACTTGTTGGGCTTGTTGGGCTTGGCCGGCGGGGGCTTGGGCGCGGGCGGGTCGTCGCCGCCGTCCGACAGCAGCACCACCAGCTTCTGGCCGGCGTCGGGCGCGCCGGCGCGGGCCACCACCTCGCCGCCGCCGCTCATGAGTGCCTCGCACAGCTGCTCCGACGGGTTCTCCAGGTCGTAGTAGATGCACCGCGACTCGGAGTTGCTCTTGCTGTTGTTCTCGATCTGTAGACTGTATCTCAGACGAATTTTCTTTGGCCTGTTGCTGTATTTCAGGTACACATGTATCGGTATGTCGATAGAGGCGCAGCCAGACTCTTGGATTTCGTATGGCGGCTCCTGGAGCACTGTAAAAATAAAGCCGATGTTATTGCTCCATAAAAAGCAGATACATAAATATCACAGGGGGCAAAGTCACAGAGATAAAGCTGTAGGTGGAGCACAGTATCAATATTAACGATAATGATGATGAGTTTTAATACAATAATTATAATTATTGGATACTGAATGAAAGGCACTGTAATTTTAAGTATTTAATACAAAAGAATGAGAGATACCAATGTTGTTAAAAACTTGATATTCTTTAGCAAAAGCCTTTTACAAAAACGTATGCGTTATGGTCTCTAGCCAACTAAATTCGAATACACTATATGACCTTCATAACTTACCTAATAATTATGTTCTAAAGCTAGGACAGGTTGTCTTACGGGTTTCTACCTCGTCACAACTATTACTTCACGACGTGGAAGCTTAAATGAATATAAAGTATAAAAACGATGTTATGTCATAGTTATTTAAAATAACATTTATTGTGTTAATTAATACAAAAATAATATACTTAAAGTGTATTCTTGCCTCTTTTGGGATACACGAAAGCTGTGGCGGGGTGCAAGTGGAAAACGACTTTGTGTACGAAGGTGCTAATATCGTGGCCGCTGACGCCACGCACCCACACTCGCCAGTCCAGTGCCAGAGCGCGGCCAGTGGCGGAGCGGCGCGGTTCGCAAGCGTGCCCCACCTCTAGCCATATGCGAACACACATCTGCAACAATATAGCTTCAGATAAACGTTGCCCCCAACTTATCTCGCGCGCGCCAAACATCTAGAGGGCGAGTGCCGAGTGCCGAGCAGACACTAAACCTAGGGTCAAACAATTACAAATGACAACTATTCAGTTTAACAAGTACTATGTATACTGAGCATGTAGTCCACTGTGACAGTCTTTTGATTTACCAGTAATGTTCTTCATTTCAAACAGGTGAAATACGGACACATTGAGGGATCATGATCATTGATAACCATTATCATTTTGCAAAAAAGCATTAGCCCATTAGGGAACCGCAATTAAAATTGCATAACTGGTCATATCGTTTGGGAGTATCCGGGTTGAGCGCATCAACAGTTACAGGTAAAATTCGAAATAATTTTATAATAGGATTAAATTTTGATCATTTGTAGCCTGTATCTATTTACTTTGATAAAGATGCAGACTGTCTTCATAGATCGGACTGGTTGATTAAAATAATCCGATATTTATCTGGTCGGTTTTTTTTTAATAGAGGACGACACAAAATATACATAAGTAGGTAGGTACTTAATTAACGACTTAATGCACAATAAAACCGCACGTGCAAAACCATTTCTGTTTAATAGGCTTAGTCTCATTAATATCTATTTTAGCCTTCAAGTCTGGTATGTAGCAAATTACTGATATAATATCGCATGATAAAATAATTTACTTAAAATAGCGAATGTGTACATAATCTCTTGAAACCACTTGTTAAAAAAGAAGAGTTTGGTTAATATTGTCATTGAATTTCGTATATTTTTATGCCTTGGTTACTTTATCACATCTTACATTTAAATTATGTAAAATACTATTTGTATCAGGAAGCAGCTTCGGCAGCTATTACTTGGTAAAAATATAGATATGAGAGCTCTTAATCGTTCCGCTACCTCCATAACCAGACACCGATAGGCTTAGGACTGGGGGAGTCCGAAGTCCGTCACAAACGGCCGAAGTGACCGTGTAGTGGCAGTTCCTACACACCCAACGGAAGGTGAGACCCGCTAATCTCTGCTCTGCTGGGGGCGCGGTGGATGCAAAAGCGAACCCCGCCTCCCCGGCCATAGGCAGATGAGGACAATCCAGTGAATTTAGCCGGTAAAAGTGCCGGACCTTTATCGGCAACACCAGGTCAACCCCCTGATGGAGAACAGTCCATGAGAATTTCCACTGGGATGCAAAAAAAGACCCGCACAAAACATAAAAAAGTTGCATAAAGAACAAAGAAATAAAAAATAACTTACTGCGTCGAACTGCGTGCAAAATATTAAAATGGTTTTAAAAGCATCGGTATAGTGTATATCTGGCTGACAGTTATACATAATGTATTACTTAAATTGGAACAGTCTGTGTGACGCAGGCGCATACAAAATGCGCATACCAACATCGAATACCATCATACGTTGTATGGGGATATCGGGGGAGTTAACAACAGGTTAGGCGCAAACGGCAATTTTCTTTAAGCTCAGATTTATCAAGTATTTTGTAAAAAAGTCTTTTGGGGCTAGAGATGACTTCATGTCATGTCAAACCGTGTGTACTAAGTACTTATCGTTAGCCAATATTGGTAAAAGCCGGTGGACTGGTGGCGCCAAGCTTTAGTTGCAGGTATGAAACTATTTAGTAGTGGATTTATGCCATGATGGTGACCGAAAGTAATCCCGGGGAAGTACCGCCACGACACTTGTTTAATAGCCTCATGGCTCTTGTTAATTGCGGAGGTCGATGAAAAATTAAGTACTAAATCAGAGTTTTCGGAATACAATACATTTTTAAAGCACCGCTAAATTTAAGTTGCAAATTATGGATAGCTGCTTTCTTTAGTATTAATTGAACAGTTAGATTATTGTCAGCTATATCCACTATTCTACCATAAAATGACGTAAAAAAAGAAGGTTCTTTGGTTCGCTATCTACCAAGCAATTTGCAATAAGTAAGATCATTATACATAATATATAGATACTTACGTAACATATAGATACTTATTTATAAAGACACAGGCTTTTTTGTTACACGCTAATGTTTGCAGCACCGGATTTGCAAAAGATTAGGCCAACACAGTGGGGTACATCTAGTCTAGTGCAAGGATCTTTTGGGACGTCGCTGAAAACGAATACCGCAATCAGCAATATAGTATAAAAACTATCACTTTTGACAGACAGTTGAGTTGATACTTGTAGCGAATATGTACACCAGCGCCCTCATGTTAATGTCATCCACGTGCCAAAAGATCCTTGTAGCTCTATAGGTTCTTTATAAAATTGACGCCTTTTTTGCTGCGGCACATGATGAAGCGAAATATCAGTATTAAGATGTAAATAATTGATATGATTAACAGAACATGTTATTTCTATTATCTTTTAAATATCTTTATTAAATACCAAGTTTTGTGGTACTGACAAATAAAACATAATTAAATTAAACGATACTTAGATTTTAGTACCGATTAAAAAATAAAATGTATAAGTAGCAAGGAGATATTATCTAGCTGTTTATGGACATGTAGGTATTTATCACCAAGCTAAATTATTGCGTAGCAAAAAAAGATGTCAGTAAAAAACCCATAAAGTAAGTATTTACATAGAAATAGGTAATTCAAAACATACCCGTTGTCTCTTGTTTAACTGAATCTGAAGTACCTGGCATTGTAACAATTTGGATGCAAAATTTACAAATTGAAGTTTTGAGGGTACGCAAATATTAAATACGTGTTGTATTTACCCACTTGTGTAAATACGTTGTCATGAGCCTTCGATTACATTGAACATATGATATAACATTTGCGCTGGCTTGCTAACTGCTATTTTAGTGCATTTTAATTTCACATAAGGATATTATATATACCTATAGACGTCTGATTGGCACTATCACAGTGACTCGGTATATTCCAAAATACTTAAAAATAGTTTCTTTATGCAAATCCAAACGACTAGATTTTATTGGAAAAATATAGGCGTAAAACTGGATTAGACAGTGATACATAATATCGTAAAATTAGCATTTAAATTAAATCGCGAAATCCGGCCCGATAGACAATTAAGTTTTGTACAGCGACCGTTCTTGTTATATTGGTTGTAAAAAACAAAGCCTTTTGGCGTGTGAATTGTGCCAAAACTGTTTAGGATTACGTCGAGTTAGCAGCGACGGCCTTGGCCATGAATAGAGAGAGGTTCTCGATAACTAGCTGCAAATACATCAGACTACTGTAACGTTATAGAGCTACAAGGATGTTTTGGCACATGAATGACATTAGTTTGGGGGCGTTAGTGTGCATATTCGGCACAAGAATCGATTCAACTGCCTGTCAAAAGTGATAGTCTTTCACTTATTAGTTCTGGTTTCGGCCACGTGCCAAAAGATCCTTGTAGCTCAGTATAGTACAGTAAGCTAAGTAAGTACAGTAGCTCAGTATAAACAGGCGCAACACAAGTTATGTCTCCGCCATCGGATCGTGGCATGGCCGTGGCATGATATAGTCGCGAGTTTGTCGCAGTGACGAACGAACAGTATGTTGTTGATGCAATTAAAATGTTGTAGGAGAGTAGCAATTATCGCTGTAACGTAACATTCGGATGTGGGCCGTATTTATATAGGTATCTATATATTTTTAGAAACAGAAGAGTTATACTACTGTAAGTATACTGTAACTAGGTAATGTTTCATCCACATCGGACGTTTAGTATTTGGCCACAATCGATTGTACCGTGAATCATAGTAATTTGTTGAGCTACATACGTAATTCGTTTCGTAATGGCCGGCGTAGATATAGATCTTTCAGCGTAATTAACATTTAGGGTTTTGCGTTTTCTAAAGCCTACATGGAACAAAAGTATTTATTAAATAATTTTTAATCCTTTTGTGGTATAAACAAATGTGTATTTATAATTTAAATTGCAGTTAATCAGTTAGAATTTAGTGAATATAGCTTAGTTTGAATGTAGATGGCTTTTTTTAATTTGAAGCTTTAGAAAAACTGTTCATTTATCATAAGTTAATTACCTGCTCTGAAAGATTTCTTGCACCATAAAATAAGCTCATAACGAACAAAATAAATACACAATTGCAAAAATCAGATACCCTACTTTTTGCGAAGCGTTTAGGCGGTCTGTCGCTATGTCAGCAATTGTGGCTGCGTGACAGAGCACTACGCGGTCTCTTTTCCACAACTGTAATAATTTTACTGGTAAAGGTTTAGCTACTTCGACTATTCCTAGATTGTCGATGAAATTTCACGTTTTTAAAATATTCTTAAGGTAAAACGGACTTCCCGGAACAGAAAAGCAATATAGTTGATGAGACACCGCTGCACATTTATTTAGATAGATTTCCATAAGTATTTGTGTCAAAGGTGTTACCACAGCACCATATACCAGCCGGCATGCTGCGAATGTCGACAATAACACCTTTCATTCTCATACAACAAACGTAACTGAATTATTTTCATATTAATATTTAATTTTATACAATTTCATGCCTTACCTTATGCAGAGTGGTTGTAGCTAACCTCACACGTTCACAAGTATACACGGTTGTCCTAGAAGTCGAAATGTATCACATATCCACTTCACCGATAAAATTTCAACAAGTTGGCTAAAGGAACGATTTGTTAGATTTAATACAATAAAGCGATAAAGTCGCACGATGATTATGTTGTTACAATGTCCCGCTATTCCTTGAATAACTTGACGTTAAATTGACATTATGTTGTCACGAAATATAAAAAAGTAAACGAAATATTAAATGTTTATGGCGAGCGAACTGCGAATCAAATTCGAACGTATATTGAATTTATTTACGATTCAGCGGTATAGAATTGCAGGCAGCATTATACTGTTGCATGGTGAGCACAATATCAGTACAAAGAAATTGATGAGGCGGACTTTTATTTGTTTACATTAACATCCAATTGATTTGAAGAAATTTTACAGCTTATCGATTGGAATTTAAGTCTGTCATGACTTCGTGACAGGTCGTGAAAGTCATTTACCTCTGCTCTACAAAAATCTACAAAAAAAAAACTTGTTTCATGACGCAATAATATTATAAAATTTCCTCAACCATGTGCGTCTGTATGTTCGCGATAAACTCCAAAACTACTGCACCAATTTTCATGCTGTTTTCACCAATGTATAGTGGTTCTCGAGGAAGGTTTAGTACATAATTTGTTAAGTTGTTGTACATATTGACTAAAATATAACGTAGTTATTGAAAATGTTATAGGTAAGTAATAACAATTGCGTTCGATTTAGAAGAATTGGGTAATCTCAAAAAAGGTCAGAAGTGGGTAATGTTTTTACAGCTATAACATTCGCGCGAGCGAAGTCGCGGACAACGGCTAGTGGTAAATAAACCAAATAAAAATTTTAGGTAGGTACCCACTAATTTAAATAAAGGATCCTTTAATTTTCGCTATGTTGCACATGATCCACTGGTAAATATATAACAGCCTAAGAAAACACAGATTAAAAAAAGTAGATTAGCTTTTGTTTTAGAATGTTCCTATGTTTTTCTTGGTGAGTGTATCTAATCGAGTAAGTAATATACAATGTTGTTACAAACAAATGTAATTAAATTTTTATCAACGACACGATAGCACGGTATTTTTAGTTTGCTTTTTATTGTTCAGTACTTTCTACTATTGTACTTTTACATTAACCCATACGTACTGTATGTAGGAAACCTTTTTTTTCGGGGATTTAAGATAAAGGGTTCATTTCAGCTATATTTGTTTGTACGACGTGGAAATATTTGCAACAACTATAACTATATACATTCTGGAGTACGGTAACGAGCATGTTCTGCGCAACGACATCGCAGAAACTAGGAACCTCTTTTTTTACTTATTGTTTTGGGGTGAAAAGAGAACGATTTAAACTGAAGCCAAAGATGCGGGGATGTTGAACTTGCACCGATTACAGCACCTTCGGCCCGTCTACGCTTTTGTTGGAGTATCTCCAGTATAGAGTCTACGAAACTGCTATTAATTTTCAACAAATATTGATTTTCAAATGGAATTAAATCATCATTTATAATATTGTAACAAAGTAAGGAAAAACTTTATGGGTAGGTACTAAATGGTATGGACGAGTTAACAATTTAATTATGTTTTTTTTTTAAGCTACCGACCAAAACGCCAAGAAAATAAGGATTAGACCATACAGCAAAGATTAATTTCCCATTTCGATTTCCAATTTTAATAAAAAAATCTTTATCATATTCCAATAATGAAACTTTGATCACAATAAAATGGGGTATGGAGGTCTGATAGACAGTGGCTTAGAGGTAAAATACGGTTTTTGCTGAATCTGGTAAGGGCGAAAACCGACCTCAACATAGCTTAGGACGCGCCTAGCCACTGGAAATAACATTTTCAGGTTCTGATGGTTAGATATCTGGAATTTTACATACGTTCGTTCAACTCATTCTAAGTTTCAGAACATAATTCACAATTTTAGATGTAAGTAACAAAGTATTGTACCTTTTGTGGTTTATTTTTACCTGCGAGGTGCAATTAATATTCTGAAATATATTACCTTTAGACAGAAAGAAAGTATATTCACAGCAACAACTTCAACAGCTAGCTTAGAACTGAGTGCTTTGCAGTTAGAACAGTTGGTTTAATAATTTTAAGTAGAAGTCAATAATCCATCAAACAAATTATGTCCAAACACTATTAATAAATAATCATATTATTTCTATGTGTTGTGACAACTTCGTCCATAAGACAATCCCTTAAATTAAAGTGGGGTGTAATACTTGAATGTAGACCTACCTCATGTATTTGTTTAGGCCTAAGCCTATATTATATCTAGTACTATAGAACTAAAGAATATTATAGAACTAAAATTTTAGAGTTTTGTTTAGTATATAAAGTTTTACACCTCAATAGTCCCGTCTTTTTTTAAAGGACGATAAATAAGCGATGCAGGTTACTTTGCCACATTGCCGAGATAGAACAAGCTTTATTACCAGTAAAAGAATAACAATACCATGAAAACCAGTAAAAGAATAACTCCTTAAAACATTGTATCGTACATAAAAGTTTTAGCTTTAAAAGATATCAAGAAGAAGTAAACATTAATTGTTATTGCACTTTTTTGTAAGTTGAATCACTTTACACGACTCTCCTTTTTTCTTAAGCGCTATCTTGGTATAATGAACTAAGTAAATAAATAAACCAGTACTTTTTTTTCTTTATTCAATATCACGATTATCTGTTTACTTCTAAATAGTAACAGCACTTTGGTACGGAATTTATAACATAATATATGGATATGTATTACGTACGAGTATATAGGTACCTACATGTGTTGTATGAATTGACATTCACTAATAAATTGGTGCTACTTACTGACGTTCAAGGTTAGAAATATTAGTTGTCATTGTCAATTTATTATCAGCCATAAGAGACCATATAACAGTAGTTCAACTTTTATACGAATATCATCTTTATTACAAAGGAGTAAGACTTGTTTTCATTTCATATTTCCAAAGGTCTATCGCAATACATTAAAAAAATAATAATTAAATGTCGGATTATGGACTATAAACATTAAAATACTAAATCGTAAAGATACTTAGTACGGAATGATCTATATCAGGTTTTGCTTTTAGCGTTGGTTTAAGTAACGTTCCGTATAATTAATTAGGTGCCGTTAATTATATTATTATACAATTGATTAGTACACGCAGACAGCGTCTTTTATTATAAAAAATATTTCGAAACAGAAAACTTAATTTTCATAATAATTATACCTACGTATTCAGGCGTCATCATTTCTGTTTTTTAACTGCACCTGATGACTTAAAAAGCGCGATTCAAGTCAATTAACATACGTACACAATATAACATCTGTGTGTGTATTTAAAATGTACCGTACATTGAGTACCGCTTGGTACACGAAACCCAATATTTCGCAGAATGCATTGAGAGTTGAGATGGTAGTGTTACCAAACTGTATTTATGCGAAGAATTGTGGCGTGACGAAATTCCGCACTCGAAACAGATTCACGTTTCTGGGGGCACACGAGTACCAACACATCTTAAAGTATTGCAGTTGTGGAAGAGACACGCCGTTTTATATGACATAGAGATCTTCTACAATTACAACAGTCTTTCTTTAAGAGGCTTTCCTTTTTTTTTTGTATTTTGGTATGTAATTGGTAATACATAGGGGGATACTCTATGTATTAACAATGTATTTTATTTCGTTAATTTTATACGTCTTTTCTCATACATCTTCAGGCGTGTTGATTTTCAACAAATGCTTCGTTAATTATAACTGTACGGATAGCCGAATGGTATAGGTCACCACACTAATTACCACTGTGCGCGAAGAGTCCCGGGTTCGATCCCCGCGTATTACACGAAGTTCCTTAATAAGGGAGTCGTGTAAAAAAAATAAGACACTCACTATGCACTGAGGATCACGGTGTATTTTACTTCTTGTATTTCTCTACGACACAATACTGCGCATAGACAATATCCAGAATGCAAGATGTGGTGTGAAGTGATTTGTATCTGACATTCGTTAAGTGTCGTTGACGGCAATATAAACGCTATGGGTTTATGACGTAACAACTGCAAACACTTAGCAATATGCATTTAACACATCACACTTGTAAATAAATAAACACGTTATAAATAATACATTAACTATGATATTTGTTTCTATGCCGAGCATATTATTACCTGCCAATTATTCGAAACAGCTGATATAGATTAATAGTTCATCGATTTGCGACAAGTATCCAACTACATTTGTGAAAGTGCTAAGTCTAAGAAAATTGCTCAAATTTATTAAAATGTTGTCATTTAAAGTTAGAATCACGGAATTCCTCAAAAGGGATTATCATTCTATACTCACTGTCACTATTCGGGTTGAGGAAGTAAGGAGCCTATAGCCACGTCTAATTATATTATTATAGCGCACTACACGGTGTAAAGCGGCATCTTACTAACACTACTGCAGTATGATAGGCCTGGGAAGACTCTGGTCAGTTAAACTCATTGCCATCAATCAATCAACTCAACCAATAGCCGTCTGCTGTGACAGAATTGCACCATAACCATCCTTATTGACTGTGTAATCTCTGCAAAGCTGCATGAACTATAACGGGGGGAATAGACACATTTTAGGGGTGAATGGAAAACCAGTTCTTCTTAAATTTTGCAAGTTTTAAGATACAAAATTGTTATTTCAAGATTCTTAACTGTGTGGTAAAATACTAGTAAACGAGAGTTCGTGTAAACAAACCTATACGACATCACGAAAGCAATTTATATATTATTTTTCTATCCACCGCTTCAATCTCTAATCATCCCGTTTTACTCGATTTGTGCCTTAAAATTAGCGATACGATAAAACATTCGAAAGATCTAAAGATGTTACATTAATATGTTATTATGTTTCTCAATTAAAATGATTCACGCCTCACACAGTGGTAATACATCGCTGTAATTATGTTTGATTGCCCACCCACGGGGTAAACTCATATTTGTTTTACGTCAATCCACTCAAGCACTTTGACGTATTGTATATCGTATATTTTTATAGATTTTATATTACGCCTAAACAGTGGATGGTAAATAAAACAATTGAAATACAAATGTATTTACCTCTAAATTATTTTTTCTATTGGCATCATATTATGTATATTTTTTGTATCTTCTTAATGTAAAATAATATAAAGAAAAGATTAATTAAATTAAATCTTATAAAAATATAAATCTACCTTCATTAAACATACTTATAAATCATCTTCATTTGAAAGGTCAATCTATGCATTTTGTTTGTTAATCATATCATGTAAATTGGTTGTTAGTATGTTAATCTTCGATTTCACAACAGATTTAGCTAATTATTAATTAGTCTTTGAAAACTTCGGGATATTTAGTGTTTCAGTCCTCCACATTATCTTAATATTCTCACCAATGATCCGATAAGAGAAGATTATTACAAATGTATTGTGATAAAATGTTTCCGGGTATTCAATAATCTGGTTACATTTTCTTAACAGGAAAAATATGCAAACAATTGTTGGAGGTCCCATCCGTACGACAATGTTCTTATAGTAATTATAGATAAAGTCGAAAATGGATTGAGAGAATACCGTTATTTTTATTACAAGTATAAATTTTCACAATTCACGTATAAAGTAAATACAATTATTGGTTTATCGCTTTACAGTTACTTTTCTCTTTGAGATACAGGCCAGGGCCTACCACGATACTTTGAAGTAAGACTATTGTAGGTGTAGAAAAGAGACGCCACTCTATACCGTGTAGTGCGCTATCTCGTTTACACAACAGTAAAAGTCCGAGGTGTTGGTACGCGATATTCTTGATTGCAGGTTTTCTAGCCGTTTTCGAAAACGTAATTGCCAATTAGTATTTAATCTTAACGGTTTAATTAATTCTACATCTTAAAATTTCTTTATGTTTATGCCCCAATGAAAGTTTATCATACACATTTAAACTACGCAATTACTTACAGCATTGATTTTCAAATGTTTTTTTTTTGGCGTCCGGCCAGTTCCGCCAGAATACTTCATAAAAAATATTAGAACAAACAAAACACAGAGACAAATAATAAAAGAGACCGATACCTAGTTTAAGGTTACCCAATCTAGCTATCCACAATCGCTCATATTTTGCGCAAAAAAATAATGATAATTTATTTTGTGTGCTATTCGTAAATGTTTTACTAACCTTGAAAACTCAAGATAAACATAATTATTCTTACTTACATCAATATCCACGAACAATGTGCAGACGAATGATAGAAAAACCACAGAATGGGAGTCGAAGCATAGTTGTTTTTATGTACATAACTATAATAATGTTCTTAAGTCAATGTTTTTGCAAAACCATATGTTGTGGCATAGTTTTCATAAGCCGTTGTCGATTAGCAGCGATTGTACAATGGGCGTTACACACCTATTTCATGTATATCGATATTAAATGTAATGCTAAACATAATTACGACAAGTTTCGTAACATTAAATCCATGCACCTGACACAGTACAGTTCTTGGGCTCTTATTACTAGCTAGGTAAGGAAGTAAGTAGGTCGCTGCGAAGAAAATTTAGCAAAATGGAGGTATAAAGACTCCTCAAATACCCACTGAGAGTGTGGCATCTCCGTACAGATGATGTCGCTATTGCTAGAGTGCCTAAAGTGTCAGCACACCTGCACTTTGAAGGATCTAATCTTCGCGGGCGGAGTGAGGAACAGGCGAGTCTAGGTCTAACAATGGGCGCATAAAATTTAATGAAGCCAACGACGAAAAGAAGAAGATTACTAGCTGACGATTGAAAGAGAGTAACTAAATAGTTGTATTTATAAACCTTTTGTTGTTACTTACACCTTCCGTCATAATTTAAAAGACACGTTTAATTAAAATACACTAAAGTGAAAACTAAAGAATGAAAGCATCGCCCAGGTTTTTTTAACATATTTTTTTTTCTGGCATCTCATTCCTTTATTGACTGGTAATATGTTAATAACTCATTAAATTACGTAAAATGCTTAAATATTTTCGAACGTAGTTGAAATGTATTTGATTGTTATACGAAAACACTGTCGGATATGTAAATCAGACACTACATACCGATGTATAGAAACACATCACCGATTCTTCTTAAACGTCAAATAATTGCATATTCATACCGCTAAACAGGCACATGAATATGCATAGAAGGAAGGACGATGACTCACATTCGTCACAGTTCATAAACTAATACTTGCATAAGCAATTCATTAAATACTTATTTCTGAAATCATAAAATAATAGTTTAAAGCTGTCTAATGCCTGTTTTGTCTGTTGTCGTGAAACTTCGGAAAATATGTTTTATTGTTACAGGCTATCGGAAATATTTAAACTATTGCATTTACTATGTATACTTTGTTTTTATTATACTTAAGTGTGAATCTTTTAAATTGAAAAATTGCTTATTTTTAAGAGACATTCGCGATTTCTGTCCCCATAGGCACTGGCGCTAATGAAACCGTTCATTTGTATGGAAATGACAGACTGTCAATGAATCTCGTAACTTTTGGTCACTTCAATACATTTGGGTAAGGACGCTTAACCAAATGTATTGAATTGATGACGCTTGTCGAAACGTCACTTGTCTAAGCAAGCATTTAAGCTTAGAAGCAATAGAAAGCATTTGCGTCTCTGAATCTGTTACTGTCAATGTCAGAAGCTATTTAAAATATTTGTAACGGTTTAACTAGGCTCTATTTTAGTATTCAACACCTATATCTGCAAGAATGCAAGAAAGATAAGTACCTATGAGAAATAAAAGTTCGAGAGGCATAATAGCGAGAAGTTGTACGACAGTGGATAGTTAAAAAAGACTCCAATTATTTTTTTGTAGGTAGCATTCTCGTAGTAGGTACAATATATTGCAGGGTTATTTTTTTATGTTCGCATTCGCGCTGCATATAGGCCCGGCCAATGGACTACAATGAGCCGCGCCCAGTGGTGTAAGGGTTTAATGACGACGCAAAATGAAATACTTTATCGATTTTCGGAATCCTGTTTAATTTAATTAATCGCCCAAACAGCTGAGATAATTTTTAAACGATTGATTTTCAAGCTTGTCATAATAAAAGATAGTCAAACCTATTTGGAATGTAAGTACCTCATTTTGAATTCGTATGTGATAAAGAGGCTATTGTTTTTATCATGTTTTAATATTTAATTCTACTATCATAATAGTTAAAAATATCAACAGGAATAACAAAACAGCCTAACTTATTTGAATATCTAAATAATTAAATACAAATTAATCATCTGTATTCAATGAACAATCATAAAACATTAGGCGCCATTGCCGTCGCATATTATTCTCTACAAGTTGGGATCATTGACTCATTGAATAAAATATAGCTATGACACATAAAATAATTTTCTATATGAAAAATGCATACATCGAGCTTCTAAGAACATTTTTTAGATCTACTAGTTGGTGAATGCTGGCAAATGTTGAGGTCATTAACATTTAAATTTTGAACTAGATCTCATTGCAGTTCGTGTCTCATAAAGTAATTATATTTGTATTTATGATGCAGCCGGCTCTAATGTCCAGTTCGAATTTTGCTATTATTACGTAAAAACTCTATTATATTTTTCTTAGGAGCCTTATTAGTATTAGTACTTATTTAAGCATGAATTTGTGAAAGCACAGAGTCTATACATAATAATAATATATCTAGGTGTACCGGTAGCCTACCATCATCTTATCAAGTAAACCTACAGATATACTTTTGTAGAATATAGTGCATTATACATAGAATGGCATAGACCAATGTCTTCCACAACCCCAACAGTCGCCTCCAAGCTTGTGATTACCAGTACCTCATAGTTTGTAAATGATTAAAAATATCTTTAGTGCTTATATGTAGTTACGCCTATCTGTTTTTATAAGCTCGAAGAGGTTATAGACCTGTTTATTCACGTCCTAAATACCGCAATAAATTGTAAATGTGCTACGGAAATTCCCGGGGGTTTTAACTGGTGAGAGTCTAGACTACTCTAGAATTTACTTTTCTCAAAATGCCTGGGTGTGGAAAGCTCTTTAGGGATTTCCCCAACAAAAATAACAAAGAAATGTCTGACACAATAAACAAACGAATGACCGCAGGCCAAAAAATCTTTAAAAATATCAAAACAATCGTAACTCTTGCTCTCCTTTTTCATTGAAGACGTGCAGTTTATTGAGTAAATGTACCGGTTTATAAGAAGAGTTATAAATAATTTAGTCTGTTGACAAATATCTGACCTCGAATCCCACGCGTACTACGCGCCGACCTGACACATCTTGATGTTATTGATTGGTCCATGTTCTATAATGATGAAGACACACCCATTTCTAAATTGATTAATAAAATACTAAATTGGGTATTTCATTCAAACAATGGACCGCACTTTTCTATTAAAATATTGAGCTACTAAACATGCGTAGAGTTTTAGTTAAGTCTTTTAGATTAATGCTTGTAATTTTTAATAGAAATAACTCTATTTTTTAATTTACCGTAGAAATTGTTATTCAAATATGTAATTAAATTGCTCCTGCTCCTACTATTAAACAAAAACTACATAATTAAAATAGCTAGGTTTGTTAGCAGTTATATCTTTGGAATAAATTACTTTAACCATTCGCATAACCGACGGGGATTTACGCATACACTTGATAATTCCCACACCCACTTTTCCTACTTATCTTACTTACCTTATATAGTCATGTTGGAGGTAAAACATCTGCTCTACCTAGTATACGATAAAGTAGAAGTCCATTGAACAGTTCAAAAAGAGGTCAAATATCAAAATTTTAGGAACTGATGACCTGATTAATGAAATATCTTGTTGCCTGCATGCAAATATTCTAATGTTTTTGCGAGTTTTAAAGGAATTCCATAAAACTGGATTTTGTTATTTGTAGGTACTATTTTTTAAGGAAAAATGTCTGCTAGTATTCAAGTAGGGTTCAAAATAAATGATACATGCAATAAGTAGCGTCATTAATGACAGACAGGGATATATTGACTTTGGTTAGGTAAATGACAGTGTGATCCATAAATAGTTTTTTTTAGCCTGGATTTTTAAGCATTGTTTGTGGAACCCTCGAAGCTTGGAAATTGAAATCATCAGCTAGAGTCGTTATATTATAATTTATTGCTCATGTCTCTTTACATTTAAGTAAAATGCTATACAATTTACTGTATTACCTATTGTCTGCGGACAAAACATCTAAAAATGTTATTATTCACACGGAATTTCCTATCACAAGGTCAGATTTACGGCGCCTGAGTTTTAATTAAAAGTTAAGAGATACTTTTTGTCAGCAAATCTATATGACTTAAACGAACGCAAGTCGCGAGGTCAACTCGACGAGGAAGGTACACCCATATAAAAAACCTGTTCGTTTTTGGTACGCAACGGAGCAGCGGTTTCTCTGGTTTTTATCATTGATTTATTGTGATTTTTAACACAATAATATATTTTTAACATCCTATATAAGCTAGCCTCAATACTAGAAAATTAGGATTCTTTCTTGGTGAGTCATCATATTTTATTAGTACACGCTAGACCAAATCGTGCCATCAATGTATTACAAAAATGAACCTTATTACTATGACATAACGATGTTACAAGGTCAGTGCTAACACTAATTTGCGGTCGACTTTACGTAAGTATTGTGCTCAAATAAACACATCCTGTTTGGATAAAATTATTATCTTTTTCCTCTAAATGGGAATGTATTTATTTAGTACTTTTCTTGCCTTTATGATCTCAATACAATGTAATGACATAACAGAAAAGTTGAATAAGAAAAAATAAACATTCCATGGAAATTCAAATGTAGCGTAATTTTTAGTAATTCTTTTTTTTGTTTTGATTATTTTTCTTTGACTGACAGCTATGTTAACGCGAAGTGTCAAAATTCTTGTTTACGTTGTTAACACATGTCGACACGGAAGAAACTGTGGTCAAAAACTAGTCACAAATATTTGTAAATTAACGTATACGATAAGCATATAATTCTTATCAGTGGATTTTTACATTTCGCATGCTTACAGAACCAATTATTTTACGTGTCGATAAGTTTTATGTGAATATACTTTGCTCACATAATTTTTATGTTCTTTTACCTGAACGTTTGTATTTTTAAACAGCGACAGTACTTATAATAAGCTAGGATATTTTTTAGGTATACCAAAGGCTTTCGCACATTTTATAGAGTATAATATTTTTCATGTTTTCACTCTAATCAGGTTCTTTAAAATGTTGTTATATCATTATAATATTGTTTAAATATCTAATCGGTTTACAGGTAGACGGTTTATAGGCGATGTCATATGATATTATTTATGATTAGAGATACATACAATATATCAATGTCGGCGAAATCCGAAATCCTACGATTTTACCAGCTGGTTGGTATATTTCTGCACTTCGTAATGTATGTATAACGTGGTTATATTTTAATCTTATCTGTTTTTATCTAAAGGATATTAAATATATTCACTTCCTATCATAAAGCATGGTGATAAGGTAATCTGAGATGCCTCCCATGCTTCTTAACCCCCGAAATGCTCAGATATTGTAACAAAATACAATAAACTATTCACAGAAAAGTATGTAAAGTTCGAAACTAATAAACTTGGTCTTCATCATATTTGCAATCACGGAGCAATGACGATAATCGTATTTAAACTTAAATACACATTTGATGTGATTACAATAAATTATTGTACGTAGCCAACGATAAGATAACAAATACCAATACCTATGTGTGTCAGCCGCAGCCTGCGACGCGGAATACAAATCAACGCAAACGCACTAATGATTCTCTAATGATCTGATAACGGCTGCAAACCAAAAATACATCTGTATTTTTGTGTAATATATACGAATAGTTACTCTTACACATCTTACCGAACTATTCAATAACAAGATTACACCAGTCTCATGTTTTGGAGAGGAAAACCCGTTTAAAAATGTGACACTACGTAGCTAGTATATGTGGTGTATGATTCACGACACATGATGTGCGTCTGTCAGCCACCAGTTCCGACTGACCAGTGTCATACAAGGTGAATTTGCAATTTTCATGGCAATCCACAGAGTCACGGTCAATAAACGCTCATATGAACGATACTTCTAATTCCGTAGAAGATGTGCACAGCAAAGCTCAAGCGATAATCGACTCTACGTGCCTGCAACACAGTCCGCAATGGCGTGCGCACGTTCACTTTTGACAGTGCTACAGATGCAGCGTGCATTGACTGTACTGCGGGTCATCGTGCAGTTACTGTTATCCGAACACTCACCGGCTTGTCATGATGTAACAGAGAACCCTCAGTCATTTTCTAAAATGTGATAAAACCGCCGAAGTCCGTGCGGCGGCGGCTGACATCTGCAACAAGAGGCCATCGAGGTCATATGACTGGAGCTCACTCCGCGACAACACACATGCTAGTAAAACACTTGGGCTCACTTGTGCTGTGTCGTACGTAAACAAAGATGCATGAAGGCAGCTCTAGTTCCCGGGCGGGAAGTCAAACTCGCAGCATGTCTGACAAGAAGGCACCGGTAAGGTTTGTTTATCACTGAATCAGCGAGCGCGCGCGGCGGTGCGGGGGGCGCGGGGGCGCGCGGGCGGGGCGCGGGCGGCGCGGCGCCCTGCCCGGTGACGGTGGTGCCGTGACGTGAGCGCACGGTTTCGCGCGCGCTAACATTCGACATCTCCATATTTTCTTGACGTGTATCGAATAACGTTCCATTTCACAGAACTTTAAGTATGTACTGCACTATGCTGCACATGCTGAGCATACAATTAATTTTCACTAACCAGGAGGACACAGCTTATTCGATAAGCATAGTTGCAGTTTATTGCTACTTTGAAAATGTAGAGTTTTATCTTTATGTCCAGACAATAGAAACTTAATTTAGTTTTTCTTATCATGGTCTTGCTATTTTCCAGACTAACATTGTACCGTTTATCGTTTACACAAAACTGTAATCTTATATACGTCAGAATCACAAGCTGACGAAACTCTCCTTTTCAGTAAGAACATTAACCTACGTTTTTCATTCAAACCAGGTTTAGCATAAATATATTTTAGGACTAAACTTTCAAGGAAGGAATATCCATCATTCGGTTGCACATTCATCTAACTTAAATAATTGTGTATCACTCCATCTATACACTGATTCAAGGTCGTCGGATAATTTTGTAGACACAAGTAATTGCTTTCGGCAATCCACTAGGCGTTAAATCTACTAGACCAAGTCAAATAATACTTCAATTAAGTCTAAAAATAAACAATACAAAATATACAACAATATAATTAAGATTGTTATCACATCTTATTGTCAATCAGTATGTTTAATACATTCAAAATTTCCAAAATACCTACACAGTTCTTGGAACTGATACTATCTATACATAATTTATTGTTTTACGTGTTTACGTCAAAAGTTTTATCCGTCAATTACATCTAATGAGACGATAAATAAATGATAATTTGGTTATGCGTTATGCACAATCTAAACGTATGAAAGACAATATTCCTATCTTGAAACTCGTGACAGAAACAAACTCATGGGACACAAGATATGGAGTGAATAAGAAAAGTCGACTTTATAATAAGCGCCATTAATGTCACCCTTATGTATGTATACAAGAATAAGTTCTCCAATAGCTGCCTCGAGCAAAAAATGACTAGATCTATGAGTCAACCAAAGTATTTTTCCATGCCGGGATCGAACCCGTAGCACTTACGTTGCGCAGTGGACCATTTTCCCGCAATATGATAGACGCAATGCGGGAAAATTGACTAAAGATTACGAATTTCATTATAATTCCTACACAACAACATGTTCTAATTAATTATTCATGAAAATAACAACACAAAAAAGGTTACAATAACTGGGCTTATAAAAAGAACACTTTTAACAATCAAATGAAATGATCGATCAAATGTTTCGTAACAAACGCAAATTTTAATAGAGAATCACTCAGGTCGTACCCTCAAGCATTAGAGTTTGTGTTTGTTTGAAGTTGGTTTCAGTTAAAAATATTTTAATAATTGTAAACTATACTTTTAACAAAATCCCTGTGTGGACAGTGTAAAGAGAAACGTGGCTATACTCGATGTTTAAAATGTTCAAGAAGATAATTTAGAAATAATTCTTTTAAAGTTTATACAACGTTGATAAAAGCGAGAGGCATTAAATGAAACCACATATTCTGTATATTATTATAAGGCTACACAACAAAAATCAAATCAATGTAAGCAATAGTTTAGTCACAGGATATTTTTTTAGTTTTTTTTTAGTTTGAACATGCTGTATCTTCCTGATTAGGTGACTAAGTTTTATAGGCATAGTTATCTAAGAGTCATTCACCGCAAAACAACAAAATTCACGCGACGTTGCCGCTCCGCATCGTAAGTTTGCAATACAAACAAGTGCACTATTACCAAATATTTCCTTAAAAGAAAGTACAGATCACGGTCATCTCACTCTAATGTAATAAGCGTAACAGAAATAGAAATAGATCAGTCTGTTGCTATTGCGCGGGCGACGGCGGCGGTGACTCGGATAAGTACGTCAAGGACACGATTTTTACATTGTTTAGTGCGAAGACGCGTCGCTTCCGGGGTGCACGTTACGCAATTAAGCACAAATTATTGTCGCTCACGCGTCCGGTTTTCAATATTCTCTAATATTGTTAAGTTTTTATTGTGATAGGACACCAAACTTCTTATTCTAAGATAGTGATTTATGTTGTGACAGGACAAGTTAGTTTAAGTTTAGTTGTGTGTGCAGTTTTTAATAATTTTGTAAATTAGGTACGTAAGACATCCATAATGCCTCGTGCTACATACACTGCTTTTTTTTGTGGGGTTTTGTGAAAGGTGAAGTGTATGCAACAGACGTGAATACCGTAGAGGAACTTAAAAACCGAATTATTTTAGCGTTTCATAAATTAAAAAATTCAACAAACAGAGATTTTATTGCACGATTAAATAACAATATTATACGTCGTTATAACTTGTGTATTAATGCAAACGGCGGACATTTCCAACAATTGAAGATTTAATGTGTAAGTATAACAATGAATTATTATTGTTTATTATGATCATTGATCATACTTTCCAACGATACCTACACCACTTGTTTACATTATCGTCTACATCAAACCCGGCCGCTCTGCTGTGTGTGAGCCCGCCGCACGCGCTATGCGATAGGTACAAATGCGATGTTGCCGTTTTGTTACGCAGGTCACCGCACGTCAGTGTAAATTTTTATTAAGGGTGTTTACATTTTAAGTTAATAATTAAGCTATTTAAGTTCTTTGAAAAAAGTTTTTTCGTATACTTCTTGAAAACTTTTTTTTAATAGTTTCGGATTAGCAGTAGGCACTTATAGTATATGTGGTTTCATTTAATGCCTCTCGCTTTTATCAACGTTGTATATTGATTAAAGATTCATTCCTAATTAAAGCTCAATAGGACACCTTGAAGTGGGTGAAATTTAACTTCCGATTATACCTTGTAAAATATAGCTTGATACCTGTGACGTTTGTCGGAATGACATTACTAGGGATGGAGGCGTGTTTCGTAGCTTATCGATGTCTGTGACGTCATGAGTTTTATTAAAAGTGACATTGTAGTCATTGTCATTGTAAAGATGTAAATTAAAAATAAATGTATTTGTAGTTGATTTAAATGAAATAAAACAAAAATAATTCAAAATAATCGCGCAAACGGATCACAAATTCGCGACACTCACTATTCAAAACAGTCTTTTTTTGTCTTTTCGGCATTTTGACAAACAAAAAAAAAGTAACACTAAACCAAGTAACACAAATAACACCATAGTAACACAAAGTAACACAAAGTAACACAAATATCAACAAAACAATGGTAGCGTATACAAGGCGTCTTCATCGCGTCAGCACTCGTACTGACTCAAAAACGATGGCGCCCGCTTGTTTCCAGCACGCCAAACCATTATTGTCAAACTAAATAACTACATTTCATACTAGTGAAATTTTCATAGTATTATTTTATCGATAATCATCTGTCAGTCACTTGCACGTCCCTAGAGCTCTTCAAAGTGCATTTATAAAGTAAGCTAAGAACCAAAAATTATTTAAGAAATATTAAATATTATTTAAATTACTCATATTTTTACTGGTATCTTTATAATTACACGATTGTTTTAAAAAATGTGTTTTATTTTTATACACAAACGTCGTTTTTATGTTAAAAAATTTGAACTTTTAAAAATAAAATTTGGGTTGTAGCTGTCTTCATAAAACGTTCGGTAATGTCACAGGTATCAAGCTATATTTTACAAGGTATACAAACCGAACAAACGAACGACAAACATCGGGACAGGTAAAACTAAAAACTGGAAAAAAGCAGTATATTTCGAATCTAAACCGAAATCCTGACCCAGGGTTAAGTTAGGAATTTGAAAAAAAAAAAAATGTTCTGAACGTAACCCTCTTCCTAAACTGACCCAATGTATCGTTCCTATCAAAACCTAAATTGCTATATGGTAAGATTCCTTCTTCTCTTTCTTTCAAGTCAGGATTTCGGGCTAGGTTCGAAATATACAAAAAATGCGCACTTGCACAACACTTGCAGTATAAAACCGTCATTATCCGTATAAAATATCAATGAATGTATATTTAGCTTGCGGGGAATCACAGATTCCTCACGTAAGCATTATGTTGATGTATGAGATATCGAATCAATTAGTTTGATTAATGCGTTATTACTGGCTGAATGCTTGTCCGTGTGGTGTCCGGATATAAAGAATAGCACCACCCCATATCCTCCACTGGGTGTCGTAAAAGGCGACTAATGGACCTTAAGACCCAGTGCACTGTACCAAGCACCTTGGGTCACCCGAATGGTGGCGGGTAAACAACCAACAATCGCATTCCCAAAGAGGGTTAGTGTCAGGCAGGCGGCCGACTATAAAACCATAGCCAAAACTTTAAGCAACACGTCTAGAAGACGTGTTGCGCCGACCCCAAATAATAATAATTGGGATAAGGGCAGGGGAATGATGATGAAATGATGACTGGCTGAATGCGAGTAAGTACGCCAATCTGCCACGCCTATTCTACACGAGAGGGCCGGCAGGTGAAACGGACAACCTCTTTATTGAACCTCTCTAATAAATAGATACCTACCCTCTTAAATATTTGATATGTGTAGCGTGCATTCTCATGTGATTCGAAATATGAATAGATGGATAAGTGGATGTTAATTACTTTTTCACGCTCAAACAGAGTTTGTTAAACCATGGATTAACAGAGGTTTGAGGCGACTGTGTCAGACGACGGTAATATTTTCGCACCTTTATACGGCATTCGCACGGGCAAAGTCGCGGGCAACAGCCAGTCTCTAATTATAATAGTCTAAGGTTGAAGAGAATTCCTAATGAATGTTTTTCTGAATGTAACTGGTAAAACAGGTCACACAAAAAATACCAGATTTTTTCATTCCCTATTATTTAGAACAAAGCATGAACACTTGAAGTCTACTGCGACATTTTCGAGACAGTTAACTCAAAGTATACGTCATTTGGATGTGTATTATAGGTACTTAACCACATAGTTCGACCTCGACGGATAGACGGCCGAAGAAAACAACTGAATGAATATCGCACAGGATATAAGAATAAGATAATAAGATATGGGAAGATACTCAGCAGTGACGGCAGTAGGTGATTTCTGGTTACAAGAATGACGATTACATCTAACAATAAAACATAACTACTCTACTTGCATGCAATAAAAAGCCTTAGATTTTTTCTATAGTCAATTGTATAAAAGGCTTTCCGCCAGATGGCATACAGCCGAGGTTTCTTAAAATTGGTCGAGAGTCGAGAGACGCAAACTAGGTCGACGACCATTATCATAGAGACAGTTAAAAGACCCCATTCACAAATTTTATTGTCCCGTCATAAATGTACTACAAAAGAAATATATTTCTTTATCATCTGTTTCTGAAAAGTATGTATGATTTCTGAATAACCCAACTATCACTACATAGTATCGCCGTCGCTGTCTGTCTGGGTGTCTGTTCGCTTTAAAACTCCGCAACTGTATTTTTTTTAAATGTAGAATGATTCAAGAGGAAAATTTATATGTATAATAAATACATCAGATTTCACCCGTGCTAAGCTGGAGCAGGTCGCTAGTAAAGTATAATTAAAATTATAAGGAATACATGACTTTATTCCTTTTAATTTTAATCCCTGCTGCACCGGAGTACCGCCACGAGTAATATAGGCAATCATCGGCCTCAACTTGTTAAACCTGCTAAGCCCATTGTTACAAAGTTTACAGGACACAAAAAAAACAAAATAATACATTTTTTATCACAAAAAATTCTGAAAGTTTGTTTCTTCAGTTACTACCTTTCTTTTAAGACTATGTTTATAGTAAAAAAAATGTAGCTGCTATGAAGGAATTTATCAATTTCCTAGAAGATAATCGTTTTTTTTTAGGTTTTTATTTTTCATGTTTAAATTATCTGTTTGTTATCGTTCAAATACAAATACATTTAATACAACTTGTAGAAATATTAGAAAATGAAACATACTCGTATAAGCAAACTACACCTAAAATTATCCAGCAAGTTTACTTATACAATATAAAAAGAGTATAGATACACCACCTTTTAACTTATCAAGGGGAATCTCCACTCAAAGGATTGGCTTGGGCGGCTAGTTGCTAGACACCCAACTACACAGGACAGTTTAATCATACGCGATGACACACGTGCACTTTCTATTCTCTTACTCTTATAGCCCGATGCAACTACACTTCAACATTACCGGAGAATGCATGGTTGCAGGACACACATTTTACCTATTTTTATTTTACTTACCGCCCTAAACACAGGATTGTGAAGAACGCATACAACATTGAAAAAGTCGGTGCGGATCAAACTCGAGGACCTTTAACTTGGCAGTCCTGTGGCCTTACCTGTAGACTGTCAAGTTTATTGGAGCATACTACGTAGCAATTATAATGCTTACCCAAGTTATAGGCAAAATTCACGATGATGGTGCGAATAGTTTCTACAGTATTTTCTTATCTATTAACGTCCTACTCGCAACCTTTTAATACAAGGAAAAATTGCAACAAATATATTTCTTCTTGTATCCATTGTCTTCACGAATAAATTTCCAGATTTTCTATACTTGGAAAAGATTAAAAATATAGTTTGATAAAGGCGGCGTTATAAACAGATCAAATGAGAGGTTATAGATGGTATCAATAAAAACATAACATTTAATTAGTAGTATCGATAGAGGATATTGCTAATGCCTTAATCTTGCCAAAATATTTCCAATAATACTAGTAAATAAACAGTTACTCATCATATTTTATTTTTAGCAGCACTATGCTTCATATTAATTGATAAAAAATTGATACGGTTGTTCTATTAGTGGGAAGGGTGTAAATATGATTGATTAGTTTTCGTACAGGCGAACGCGCGATATCTGACTAAACTAAAACACTTTCCAAGAAATTACTAGCCCTCAACTATGCTTGGGAAATGGCTAGAGGGATATTAGTTTCGAAAACTTAATTTTGATTCCCTTGCCTCCCGTTTGGAGTGGGCAGAGGGAGCACTAAACTACCTTACTTAACAGTTGAAGTGCGGGAGCTTTGAAGGCAAGATAAATAATACGCATTTCATTTTGGGCTACATAAACCCAAGTACCAGCCACATGACTTAGAGACTACTAGATTTAAATCTTACCAAAAGCGAAGTGCTTTGGATCCACCTTTAGAAGGAAACTAACTTGAAAGCGAAAAGGCGTACTTCGTGGTGTAAAGCAGCGTCTCTCTTCCACAACAACAACTGTCTTACTTTAACAGTGTTGAAAGCCCTTGACGTAGAGAATTCTCCCTAGCGACCTCTTTGCTGTTACCCGGTACTTCTATTTCCCTTAAGAGCAGAAGAATTGATCACTGTGTCTCCTATTTACGTGAGTGATTCCATGACAGTAATGATTTGCATCAAAATACTTTTCTGATGACCTCACACGCTAGCGACGCAATTCATTTTTACTGGTTTGGAATGTCGTCATTTTCGTAAATCGTGATAATTCAGGTAGTCAATCAAAAGTTTCATCTAATCAGAGATAGTTATCTAATCTTATAGATTTTCTAGATTGAACGGAAGGCCGGAAACTTCACGCTTGTGAAATAAGAATATTGCACAGTAAATAGTATTTGAAACTCAAAATAAATAGCTTTGACGTATCAGTTCCGGCATTAAAAATATACATACATACACTTATTGTAATTTATATTATCTTATAATTTCCAATGTCAAACACAACCTTGGACCGTTGCACTTATTATATCGAATAATTGATTAACATGAAATTGATTGCGATCAGTTGATTTTTTTCGTACTAATCTTACGCTATCATATCAGTCTTTGATTCAGCCGCAAGTTTGTGGAGGTATGAGATTGTTACATGTTAATTGCAAGTATCCTTTACTGTGACCTGATTTAATACATGTCACGACATGTCTTTTTAATTGCATTGTGAGGACAGAAAGAAAAAACAAAAGACGTAAAGCCGGCAGATTCATATCTTTGACATTTGTTAAGGTTGAAGATTAATTATAATGAAATAATACCGTTTTTAGACGAAAACTTCACTTTTTTAACAGAGATTTAATCAGATCTCTAATAATAGAGTATCTTCAAAAATCACGTTGTAATTTAATTAAATCGATAAGACTAAGCTCACGTGCAAAAACATTGCAATCAATTTCTTGAAAACTGAAGATACCAAAGTTAATCCGCTTAAATAATGCAAAGGCAACAACTGCACTGCGTCTGTCAGTCTGTCAAGTTATACGTAACGTATTTGATAAAATATTCGCTGAAAATGCTTACTTACGTAAGTCACAGGGTTTTAATGGCTTAAGCCAAATATGATCCTGGACGTAAATATTTTTTTACAATGACAGCAGCATGACACCCGTCTGAAATATTCCTTGTTCTTTTGCAACCAAGACACAAAAAGCACAGCTACTATTAAAGACTAGATTGTTAATAACCGTGGTATGTAGAAGAGAGATCTCCCCTGTACCCTACTTTGTAATACGCTGTTTAATAGTTAACCCACTGTTGCAATAGTCTTTAGATGGTGATTTTAGGCCTCTAATCTACGCAGAAGGTGGTCTACTCGTACTATACCTAATTTCCTAAAGAATTGAATACCAGCGAAAACTTCTAACATGACAAAATACATACTTACTCATTGATTTCTGAAAACACTTTTAAATTTATCAGCTTTGCCCTGAACTTATTCGTCCTTCTCTTGACCATGACGTTATCAAAGAAAGTTCTAAGTCATTGTATCATTGTTCCGCATTTTTTCTGAAGGTCTCCGTAGGTAGGTCAAATCGTAGACTATTGTACTGCCAACAATAATATAATTAATTGCTTTTTATCAGGTGTTTACCACCCAGCAACGTGTGTTGTGATTTATATGTTAGACGACAAAGTCTTAGATTGCGTATCGATTCTTTAATCCTATACAAGGATTACTCATGTTTTGGTATTGTGTACTTGAGAAGAAAATAAAACGATCTTCTTTAAAACTGGATATGAATGTAGCCATGTAAGCTTGAGCAGAACAATTATCTACGCTGTGTCTGCGGCAGCTGCAAGAGTCTCACTTTAAGCGTTTGTGGTAAGCCTCCGGTCATTGCTGTCGGCATAGCCCCGAGCAAAACATTATGGGATGTTTGTCCTGATGTAAAATTAAATAAATAAAAAAAAATGAAGATTTGATTAAACATTTTTATTTTTAGCCCACAATATCTAATTCCATAACAGCTTAAGAAGTTTCGCATAAGAAATCTACTGCAACTTTTTGGTCGTATGTACATGGTTTTCCTCGTGACTGTACTTACTGTTATTCGTTCGGAGTCCAGTCTACTCTTCGCCTTAGCTAGGAGGAGTTCAGAAGGACATCTTGAAATAAAGCGTAGGTAATATTATTATATGTAAGTAACTGCGCAAAAGTATCGTTATTTTCCAGTCATAACAACAACAAACTGTTTTCGTGTATATGAGTAAGTATAGATAAACTAACAACAACATTTCCGCTATCCATAGACAATAAATTAATTGAACTTGCTTTGATGATTTGATCGACATTGGCGTTATCTTATCTTTAAGAAAAGCAAATAGAATATTAATGACGTCTAATTTGGACCTCGAACGATTAAAGTATTTCGCAACAATCTTATTTTTGCGGGGAACTACCTAGGGATTATTTTTGAGGCTTTACCTTTTGTACAGAAGTTTCAATAGGCATTAGTAGAAAACAAGAATAACCTTTGTTTCTGGATAATACGCGCGTGTATAGAGCTTTGCCTTGAGCATCACGTTACTAATATTAAGGTCGTGAAAGAGTTATTATAGCAGAACCCTATGGTAAAAATGAACAATTGAATATTTATTTAGGATTGTTCCACCTTATTGTGTTACTAAATACTGCATCTACGCATTTAATAAGAAAACTCTCCTACAAAGAAGTCTGAATGTAACATCATTTAGCTGCTGATTGCAGTTGGGGTGGGAGAATATTATTATAAGTAATTTGAGAATAGTATGTGTGTGAATAGTAGGAAAAAGATATGAAAAATTGTTTATTTTTTACATAAAGAAACTGTATTGCAACCTGTACAAACCTGAAATGAATTACTTCGAAATGAATTTTGGTTTATCATCATTAAACAACAAAAACAATTCATGCCAGCCAAACCATTTACACCTTTCTCATATTCTGTGAGGATTTTACTCGTAGGTTCCTTAAACCTTACCAAAAACAGTTCAAGAAATTTACAGTTCTACACTTCTTCCTCTGTGCATTTCTCGCTGAAGTGTAATGAACTGACAAGCCAATACCCCGTCACTAGGGTAAAAGAAATGTCATTACAATGGACTTCACTATTTTTTATTTATGATATTATAACTTTTGTCTTGGCCCTTAAGAAGCTTGTCACCATCTCTGAAAACGATACTCGTATTAATGCAGTGATTCATTCGCTACATTTGGACTAACAAGCTTTCCTGTAAATAAAGATGATTTAATTACTTACCTGTTACAAAGTTACGGCTCTCGTTTCGTTACAATTTCTATTCCTTTTAAGAAAACCTTACATAGTATGTACACAAAGTTCCTTACAATTTAAATCTATTAGGCTTTTCCCGGGTCTTTGTGTGTTGTAGATAACAAAAGCCCGTAGTAATATCCTGAATATTACTAGAAGCTTTTGATTTTTCGTCGTATAAAGTGAATAAGTAATAATATAATATAAATAAGTAAAGTTAATGAAGTCCACGGACACCGAGGGGCACGCGATATGAAAAATTATGGATATGAAAAATATGTTGGGTTTGCTCCTAGTTAAACATCCCGGTCCCTCTTCTTGCTTCCACTAGTCGTGGAGTCGCTTGCTCAGCGGTACATGGCTCCGTGCTGTAGGACCTTCCTAGCAAATTCAGAATTTATTATGACAGTAGAAAAGTAGGTATAAATTACCAGTCGCCTTTGTGAGCTTTTTGGGAACGTAAGAGCAGAAAATAAACCTATGCTTATACACTAATGGGTACACGTAAATAATATCCTTTTCGTATGGTTGACGTACCACCTGGTGTCAAAGTTTAAGCTGCCCAAAGCCTTGTGACCTAGCTTTTCAGACACTTGAGAAACTTTTTTATTTTTTGGTTTTCGGGGTGAAACTCTAATGACTTCAACCGTAGCCGAGGATACGGTGTGGGGATATGTCGGACTCACACCAACCAAAAACACCCCAGGCCCTTTATTGCCAAAGTCAGAGTCGCGGGATCGCTCGCGCATGCTCTGCGCGACTTTTGTAAGCCTCAGTTCTTTTGGAGACCCTTGAAAACCTAGATTATAGCCTTCACCGTTTAAAGCAAGGGGAAAAAAGCCTTTTGATAAAGTTTTACGACTTTTGACTTGGCAGTCTCACTGTTTGTCTGTCAGCACTTACAAGATAATGACTTCGGGATCGAACCCAAGGCGAGGAGGGATTTTTCGGATGTTGCTGCCTTTCTAGAAAATTTCCAGTATATGGAAGCGACTTTAGCAGCCGTGGCCGAAATCGGTCAGAATGATATGGGGCTCATATGAGAGCTTTTGGTCGCGGTTTCGTTTTCGATAATAAGTGGTTTTGAAACAAAAAAGAAATTCACTTGATTTGCATTCGATTTACATATAAACTACCACTCCTGTTTTAAACCTAAAAGGAGGTTGATTTATAATAATATTTTACCAGCAGCATCTTAAAGCATAGGTTGAACTTTCAAATCTCTTACTCCAAAAACATAGGATTTTCATACAAATTTCCAGCCCCCGTTTTACCCTTATGCCTTACAAAGAACCTACATGCCAAAGTTTCATGTTTTAGCGTTTTATAGTTTCTGAGCTTTCGTGAATAATCAGCGTGTTGTACTTTGTATTTATATTTGTAGAAGATATCCAGAAAATGAATCATTCTTTAAATATTGTTAGTCTATTGCACCTAGGTGTGCAAAAAGCCATATTTTATTCTTTCTTGGTAACATAAACGTAATTATGACTTATAGATTGTATCAAAGGAATAAAATTATATCTTATCAGAAAGAATCAGTGTCCCTCCTTAATCAAACTGATAATTAATTGTGAATAACATGGAAATCAGAGGGAAGCGTATAAATAATGTGCAATTAATTGTTTTTACATCAGTTTGAGTGCCAACATTTGTGAAAAAGGATCTCATAGGATCTATAAATGAAAGGTAGGATTCTATATCTAAATCATAGAAAATCATATTTACTTGCCTTTTTGAAATCATAAACTAAATTTGTTCTAAACTAAATAAAACTTATTTTTAAAGTTAAATGATTCTAGGTGTGCATTTTTTTTTAATTTAGAAGTTTAGTATTACTGTTACTGGTTAATTTAGAAAGTGTTACTGTCTGTGTTTTTAAAATAATTTAAAATATTACCTAACATTAGTTGCTCTAGTTTAATAGAGCACCATATATTACTGATTTAAATCAATGTTTAAAGTTAGAATTTTCTGTTAATGCATAGAAAAGAAAGTTGAACCCAAGAGAAAGGCAAATCTTGCTAAAAACAATTTATATTTCATTTGGCAAATATTTAATGAAAGTTTCTCAAAATTAAATATTATGCACTACCCACATGTTAAGATGCGGAAGAAAAAAAATATTCTCATATCTATTAATTACTTGATAACTCAGGACTTACTGATATCGTAGTAGTTTATCAGCTCTCACATGAAGATGCAGTGATTGATAATTTAATACCATATTTTATTCCTTTCCAGACCGGGTACTTTTACTGCTGTGTGCAGTAGCACTGGCACAGGGGGTCGATTTGGACCTGAAGAAGCAACAATGTAACTGCAATCCGTCCGAAGCGCAACAGATTTGCGAAGCCAACTATGGCGCAGACAACATTTTTATTGCGCACGAAAATTGCAACCAGTTTTACCAATGTGCGAATGGAAGACCAGTAGCGATCGCTTGTCAAGGAAACCTTTTGTACGACCCTTACCTTGAGGTGTGTAACTGGCCTGATCAAGTCGATTGCGGTGACAGACCCATCGCAGACAGCACTGATCCCGATTGTGATGGCAACCCACCTGGAGGCGACGATGGTGGCAATGACAACGATGGCACATGCAACTGCGATCCCAGTGAAGCCCCAGCTATTTGTGCTGCCGAAAATTCAGAAGGAGTCTTTGTAGCTCATGAAAACTGTAACCAGTTTTATGTATGTTCTGGTGGAAAACCTCAAGCTTTAGTCTGCCCAGCAGGTCTCTTGTACAATCCTTACGTAAGAGATTGTGATTGGCCGGATAACGTTGAATGCAAGGATAGAGTTATTCCTGAACCTGACGACAACCCCGTTACCGATAACAATAACGATGGAGACGACAACGATAACGATGGTACATGTAACTGCAACCCTGAAGAAGCACCAAGCATTTGTGCCGCTCCTGACTCTGAAGGTGTTCTCATAGCCCATGAAAATTGTAACCAGTACTACATTTGCAACTTTGGCAAACCAATTGGTTTCCCTTGTCCCGGCCAGTTGCTTTACAACCCATATAGCCAACAATGTGACTACCCAGTGAATGTAGATTGTGGCGATAGAATAGTTCCCGAACCTGAAAATAACTGCCCATCTTGCAATGGTGACGACGACAGTGATGATATTGACGACAGGCCTCCCCAAGGCGACGATGGTGGAAATGATATTGATGACAGGCCTCCCCAAGGTGACGATGGTGGTAATGATATTGTTGACAGGCCTCCCCAAGGTGACGATGGTGGTAATGATATCGATGACAGGCCACCCCAAGGTGACGATGGTGGTAATGATATTGATGACAGGCCACCCCAAGGTGACGATGGTGGTAATGATATTGATGACAGGCCTCCCCAAGGTGACGACGGTAATGACAATGGTGGCAACGACGGTGATGATGTTGTCGGTGGCGGTAACTGTGATCCCAGTGAAGCGCCCGCAATCTGTGCCGCTGAAGATTCTGATGATGTGCTCGTGGCACATGAAAACTGTAATCAGTACTACATTTGTGATGGTGGCAAACCTATTGCTCGACCATGCCCAGACAATCTGTTCTTTAACCCTAACACCGACCGTTGTGACTGGCCCGAAAACGTTGACTGTGGAGACAGAGTAATTCCTGAACCTGACGAGGATGACAACGGCGGCAGTGACAATGGTGGTAGCGACAATGGTGGCAGCGACAACGGTGGCAACGACAACGGTGGCAGTGACAATGGTGGCAGTGACAACGGTGGTAATGATAACGGCGGCAGTGACAACGGTGGTAGCGACAACGACGGCAGTGACAATGGTGATAATGACAACGGTGGCAGCGACAACGACGGTGATGATGTTGTCGGTGGCGGTAACTGTGATCCCAGTGAAGCGCCCGCAATCTGTGCAGCTGAAGATTCTGATGATGTGCTCGTGGCACATGAAAACTGTAACAAGTACTACATTTGTGATGGTGGCAAACCTATTGCTCGACCATGCCCAGGCAATCTGTTCTTTAACCCTAACACCGACCGTTGTGACTGGCCCGAGAACGTTGACTGTGGAGACAGAGTAATTCCTGAACCTGACGATGATGACAACGGCGGCAGTGACAATGGTGGCATCGACAATGGTGGCAGCGACAATGGTGGTAGTGACAACGGTGGCAGCGACAACGGCGGCAGTGACAACGGCGGCAGTGACAACGGCGGCAGTGACAATGGTGATAATGACAACGGTGGCAGCGACAACGACGGTGATGATGTTGTCGGTGGCGGTAACTGTGATCCCAGTGAAGCGCCCGCAATCTGTGCAGCTGAAGATTCTGATGATGTGCTCGTGGCACATGAAAACTGTAACAAGTACTACATTTGTGATGGTGGCAAACCTATTGCTCGACCATGCCCAGGCAATCTGTTCTTTAACCCTAACACCGACCGTTGTGACTGGCCCGAGAACGTTGACTGTGGAGACAGAGTAATTCCTGAACCTGACGATGATGACAACGGCGGCAGTGACAATGGTGGCAGCGACAATGGTGGCAGCGACAATGGTGGTAGTGACAACGGTGGCAGCGACAACGGCGGCAGTGACAACGGCGGCAGTGACAACGGCGGCAGTGACAATGGTGGCAGTGACAACGGTGGTAGCGACAACGACGGTGATGATGTTGTCGGTGGTGGTAACTGTGATCCCAGTGAAGCGCCTGCAATCTGTGCAGCTGAAGATTCTGATGATGTGCTCGTGGCACATGAAAACTGTAACCAGTACTACATTTGTGATGGTGGCAAACCTATTGCTCGACCATGCCCAGGCAACCTGTTCTTTAACCCTAACACAGACCGGTGCGACTGGCCTGAGAATGTTGACTGTGGTGACAGATATGTTCCAGATTCCGATGATTCGGATGATTCCAGTGATTCTGATGACATTGACAATTTGCCTCCTGTGGGAGACGATCCTGGTAGTGACAATGATGATTTACCTCCGGTTGGTGATGATTCTGGCAGTGACAGTGATGATTCTGACTGTGACAACGACAACAATGACAACGATGTACCGTGCAACTGCCGACCTGAAGATGCTCCTTCTATCTGCTCAGTGGGTGGCTCAGATGGTGAATACATAGCTCATGAACATTGCAACAAATACTACCAGTGCTCTAACGGTAAACCTGTCGCTATAAGGTGCCCACCAGGTCTCTTGTACAACCCTTACACCGTTACTTGTGATTGGCCATACAATGTCGATTGCGGCGATAGAGTTATTCCAGATTCCGACGAAGATAGCAGTGCCAGTGAAAGTGACGAAGTTGACGGTGGAAACGACAATGATGGCACTTGCAATTGTAACCCTGAAGAAGCTCCGGCCATTTGTGCTGCTGATGGCTCCTCGGGTGTGTTGATCGCTCACGAAAATTGTAACCAGTTCTACCAGTGCGCTAATGGTGTTCCCGTAGCCTTAAAATGTCCAGCAAATACTCTTTACAACCCTTACAAAGAAATATGCGACTGGGCAGACAATGTTGAATGCGGTAACAGAGTGATTCCAGACCCTGACGATGACGATAACGACAGCGGAAGTGATAACGACAACTCTGGTCCTGACAACAACCAACCCATCAATGATGACCCCAGCCAAGCACCCGCGATCTGTGCAGACAGTGGCGCTGATGGAGTATTAGTGGCGCATGAAAATTGCAACCAGTACTACATCTGCTCTGCAGGAGAGCCACTTGCTATGTTATGTTCCAACGGCCTTTTGTTCAATCCCATAAACGGAGCCTGTGACTGGCCACAAAATGTGAATTGCGGAGACCGAGTTATCCCTGAGGATGATTGTGCTTGCGATCCTAGAAATGCGAAAAAGTTGTGCTCTGGACCAGCCTCCAATGGTATGCTGGTAGCTCATGAGGATTGTAGTCAATTCTACATGTGCAACTCCGGTGTACCAATTGCCATGGTTTGCCCCGAAAACTTACTTTTCAATGCAGACAAGTTGTTGTGCGATTGGCCACAGAACGTAAACTGCAACAGCCGGATGTCATTTGCTGCCCTCAACAAACATTTGGAGTCACGCCAATCTCTTAGAAAATAATGTTTGTATTTTGCATTAGGTTAAGAAAGCATTTTATTCCTTATTATTATTTAAATTTAATTAAAATTAAATTTGCAGATTTAAGTCAAGATATTAAAATTGTACCTGTATTACTTTTTTTTTCGTGTAATTGATTTTTGGTCAAAATAAATTATTCAATGTACTTTGTTTTTCCTTTTATGCAACTCTCCAAAATCATTAAGTAATTCTAGTTTTACGAGGGTTCACGAAAAATCAGAAGGAGGGGGGATGATTTAGCGATTTATTTTTCTGTAATACTGTTGAAGTTTATTGTATAATAAGCCTTATATCTATATACCTAAAAAAATAAGATATATTCAAGGTTGTGACGTTATCCCTCCCTCTAAAGAGAAGGGTGAACACTTATGATTTAGCAAGGAGGTTTAGTCTAAGGGGAACTACTTTTGAACATTTGCAGCTACTGGATCAAATGTAGGTAATCGGTATAGAAAATTAATGTAGTACATGGTTAGCTTTTAATCGCAACTTCTCTCGCGCGGTAGTTTGTTATCACCATAGAACGGTGTGCAAGATTTTCTAAAATTTTCAAGCTTTTGAATTTGATTACACATACATTTACAAACTTTCACCTTTCAATTATTAGCCTGATATAAAAGGATTTGGACGTACGGTAGTAAATAATTTATTTAATACTTTCTAATACAATCGTATTTATAATGGCGGACTTAATTCCTAAAGCATTTTCTACTATTCAAAGAAATTAATAAGCAAGTGCATTTAAAAGAATGTAGTTCTTTAGTTTTTTCTTAAACGACTCCCGTATCTAATCTTGTGTCCCGGAGGGTTTTATAAATATTTAAGTCGCTTGGACAGTATATTTTGTGAATGATTTGACTAGCAAAGGATTATTGGAAATTGAATCCGTTTTGATTAAAATGTAGTTTGTGAAATTACGCCTGGTAAGGTTAGGGCGCATAGGTCAGGAGTCTTAACTCTGGATGAATCTGTCACATATGTCTCTCTATACATATGAAATTCTCGTGTCACAATGTTCGTTCCCGAATTCCTCCGAAACGGCTTGACCGATTCTCTTAAAATTTTATGAGTATATTATACAACGTTGATAAAAGCGAGAGGCATTAAATGAAACCACATATTCTGTATATCATTATAAGGCTACACAACAAAAATCAAATCAATGTAAGCAATATTTTTATAATAACTTTCGTGAGGATGATTCATACTTAAAACGTTATAACGGTTTACTCACGCGTATTTATCGAGATAGCCCGACTAGTTTCGGACTCAACCGGAGCCAACTAGATAACTATGCCTATAAAACTTAGTCACCTAATCAGGAAGATACAGCATGTTCAAACTAAAAAAAAACTAAAAAAATATCCTGTGACTAAACTATTGCTTACATTGATTTGATTTTTGATGTGTAGCCTTATAATGATATACAGAATATGTGGTTTCATTTAATGCCTCTCGCTTTTATCAACGTTGTATATATAATAGGTCTGAGAATGAGCCAACGTCTATTTTTTGTCCAAAAAACCTTCTCTTTTTAAACTTTCGCGAGAGTATTAGTTACTACCGCTTACGAATTCGCAGGCAAAATTTAGTATTTTAATAAAGTATAGTGTAAAGCGTGTAAGTGTAAAACTTGGTTTTACACGAGATCTGATATTTTTTTTACAGGGTCAGCAACGAAGATTTGTACCTGTTCTTCTCAATAGGAATAACACTTTGGAACCGTGCTCCTAGATTTAGTAATTTGTTATTAATTGTTGTTGTTACGATTAATTTCATAGAAATTTTTGTGAGGAGGCAATATTTTTGAAGCGTAAAATTAAAATATGGTAAGATGTTATTCTTATATCGTTCATTATTTTAATTATTTTGTTAAATTAAGTAGTTTTAACTATGTCCGTAGCTTAATTAAAGTGCTAGCTACAACATGATTTTTTATGGTACCCATTCAAATGCGTAGTTTTTTTTTTATTTGGAATTAAATGTCAAATTTTGGGTAAATATCAAAAAAACAAATATTTTAGAAGTTAGGACGGTTTTATTGAAACTCAAAGCAACGTGAATTGTTTCCGCCGCTACGCGACGTTCCCTCAGAAGGTCCCGCAGCGCGGGCGCGGCGGCGACGAATTCGGGCTTGGGGAAGTCTGAACGATACCATAAACGAAATTAATAAGTCCCTTAGTATGTGCACAATACTCTGGTGCACTCTTTTAATAATGAGGTGCATAATCAGCCTTACACAAACCAAATTTGGAAAACGATCTTATAATTTTTGTATTTGTACGGATTAATATCTTATCTGAAATAAACTAATAAATTAAATGGGTTATTATGTTTTGATTTGGAATTTGACACCTTCGTTTGTAACGCAAGTATTCTCTTAAATGCGCTAAAATATTAACAATAATCTTTAGCAGACTTACCTACTAACTAATAAGTATCATGAAAAAATTAGAGATCATTTACATGTTTATTTTTTTGTCAGAGAAACAAAGTTTGCGGGGACAGCTAGTCAAATATGAAAGGAAAAACAATTATGTAACTCTAACTTAATGTTGTTAAAATAACTTGCTTTTAGGTTATCGAGTGTCCTGCCGGGGCTGCGGGATGTTCGTGAGAGTTACCGCTCGCCCGGCACCCAAAGGGCTCCAGGAGGAACATAGTGGGTTTTAGTCAGTAAAAGTCTGACACTCCCTCCCGCTACACCCACAGCGGGCGGGGTCATTTGATGATTTCCCACGAAAAAAAAGGTTATCGCGTGTCAGTTTATTGAATAGCATTTATTTAATATAGATTACGTAACTTTTTTAAATATTAGCAAATACAATTTACATTTACAAAGGATTTTGTATTAAAAAAAAATATAATTAATAATGACACATATTATAATTTTAATATTAGCCTTTAAACTTCTCAGTTCTGGGTACAATAGACAGTACAGGCCTCGCCCTATAAAGGGAAGGTTTTGAGCATTGATCCTACGGGAGGATTAGTCATTTTATATTTATCAGGAATTCAGGTATCCTCACGATGTTTTTCTTCACTTTTTGATAATGAGATAAATGTATTTAAATAATAAAAAAAGTACACATAATTTTGAAAAAGTCACATTGGTACTTTACCTGCGTTAGGATCTTTTTTGCATCTCGAACGTACAAACCCATATGTTAAACCCATACTATAACATATACGTTGCATTTAATAATATATTTTGAATTAAAAACTATTTGGGGACTGTCGCGAAGCCCAGTGATAAGATCTCTTCTACTGAAAATATGATTTATTATAATTTCAGCGGAAATGATTACAATACAATGTCAGGGAATAATAAATTAACAATAGATATACATCTAAGAGATAAATATAACTGAAATTGACAATTATCTAATCTATTGTTTCCGGTAGATCTCCGTCCGGTTTTACTTATCACTGTTCGGAGAAAAAGCAAACATAAAAGTACAGTCATGTATAAAATTCACAATAAACTAGCCAAAGCTCTTTTATACATAGTTAACATAAGATGGAAGCATTCTCTAAACTTCAAGAGCGGAGAAAAAGAAACCGCATTTACAACTATAGGCCAAAGTCTCTTCTATATGCAATCTTTGCAATTCTGGAAGAAACATGAAGCGGTCAATTAGTAAATACTAACAAGGAAAGTCAACTGAACAGGCTAACAACAAATTAGGAGGTAGAAACTAAAACTGGCTGAGGTTTTCGATATGATTACACGTTTTATTGGTTCAAAAATGTAGAAAAAAAGGTTTATTGCTGCTAAGTCTTTGCTAAAGCTTTTGACACGGTTCCGTTGTCCCTGTTAGTAGTTATAATACGACAGAAATTCAACACACAGAAATACTCAATACATAAAGACCTTCTAGGAGTTTCCTATCTAACAAAGTTCAGTTTGCCAAAGTAGACGAAAATAAAATAACTTACCTTCTTGTTACACACGAAGGAAGGTATCCCACAGGGTATCTTCTTGAGACCTACGCTATTTCTTGTTCACATAATCGAACTCACAAATATCAGAGACATTGGGTGCTGCATGGTTAAGCTTCTTTAGAAGCTGGCTGTAGAAAAACCAAGAAAATATAAAATGTGTAACTTCCCGATCCTATACCTACGGAGCCAGACACACTGAATCATCATAAATTCTGTCTTTACAACATTCTTGAGTTTAAGTTACAAGACTGAATCCAAAATATTATGTTACATACTAAAATCTGGATTATAGATGTTGCAAAAATGCCTGTCAGGCTAAAATGGGTCTAAACTTGTCATCGCTGCCGAGATGGGCCCGAAAGCGGTGGTGGGACAAATTCAACGCATGCCGCACAGTGGTTTGTGTTGGTGAATAGAGAATTGTGCAAGGGTTTGGGGAAGACCTTTGCCGAACAATGGGCCCCTTAGGTTAAGAAAAAAACATGGCTTGACAGAAATCATAACAGTATTTTAAATGAATGCTTTATTGAAGTGGTAACGTAGTAAGTTAACGGTTTACTCACGCGTATTTCGATAAATCAAAATCAAAAGGTTTTTATTTCGAGTAGGCCTTTTCAAGCATTGACTGAAACCATATTGACTCTAGTTGCGCTAGGATACTAGACGATACTAGGACTAGGACTTATCCAATGAATAGTCCGACTAGTTTTGGCCGGAACCACGTCAGACCATGATATAGGACTCACCCGCTAAGAAAAAATCGATGTAAATTGAAAGTAAACAAATATTTACGAAAACTCATTAAGGAATTACTTTATATAACACAATAATAAAAAGACTGCACAATATTGATATACTATCTCCATTGTGCGTACACGTCACTGACCTACACAATATTAAAAACAAAAAAGGTCGGTTTTCGAAACATGAATTCAAAATAACTTTACGTAAATAGATTTAATATAAATAATAATAGATTTAATACAAAATTCGCCAAAAATATACTTAAATAATTATTGAAGATTAACGCTAATCGCCTACAGATGCTAGATTCACTGTTACGTGTATCACACAGTACTAAGATTTGAATTAAATAAATATTTTTAAATTTAATATCACGTACCCCCTAGCCACTCCTAGATTATACGTTACTTGGTATTGGTCAAATCAAGCGAAATCTCATAATGATTAAATTTTGATACCAACTAATCTAAGATCAAATAAAACAAGCGATACGATCTACTATCTATTACAAACCGACCGACGAGTGATCGTTTTATAATTGTGAATGATCGTTAGAGTACCTAATATTTTTTTTTAGAATATTGCGAATTTGCAGGGTTTTACAGACTTCATATGCACAAAGACACCCAGACTCAGATTAAGTATTTGTGGATCGCACAAATTGTTATCCTGCGCGAGGATCAAATCCGCGAACACATCGCGCTCAGTGGTAAATTAATTAAATAATACTAGGACCCATACTGCGGCTATCCGTGCAGTAAAAAAAAATGAAAATAAGAGGACCCGTAAATTTTGTATAAAAGGTATATTTACCAATTAGATGATCTGAGTCTATTTTGTTTCTGCCTCCTCATTACATCTCGGATATTAATTACTTTGAATTTATTCATCTTAGAATTAAATACCTATTGAAATGACACCACCGCAAGTTTTCGTGTAAAAATACTCTGCGCTAAGCTTTACTTTGTTACAATTGGTGCAATAGCCCGTGGGTTGGGAAGTGTTAGGTGTATGAGCTTAGCTGTCCATAAAGCCTACCTCGATGTAGGAATTTTTGGAGTTTAATTTAACAAAATACAGACTGGACTCGGTTTATTTTCTTCTTTCATTTTGAGTGGAGTAGGTAACCGAATCCTAAATTAAGCTATATAGTATTTCTGAAAACCTACTGATTTGCTGCCAATGTAAATACGAGTACACTATCATTATGATTTCTTACTGAAAGAGAGCTTACGAGCTTACAGAGACAACGTTGAGAAGTAATGTTATTGTGGAATTTACGAGCAGATTCCGCATTGTATGGGGCAATCTCACCACAGACACCAAACATTGCCCTTTCAGCGGGCCTAGCACCACTTCTTAAAATAATATTGTTGCAGGTGGCGAAACGTGACACACACGTGATACATACTACGCGGCGTAGCGCCGTCTCTTTTTCACAAATTGCAATTATATTACGTTACAACGTTGTCGTAAGCTCTCTTTAAGCTAGAATTTACAATGATAATGTACTTGGATTTTATTTAGTTTTTTTTAAAGATTTTAACGAAAATCAACATTCAGATTTCAGTTTTGTCGGCAATGCATTTGCATTGTCTGTATTTGAGTAACATCATCGAACGTAATCGCTTTTTTGATCTTATCAAAAAAATCAAAAATTTCTTGCTAATCTAAATAGATCTAATATCTTACGACAATCAATCTGATAACATATTGTGAATAATACTTAGTTAGTTAAAAATCAGGGCGAAGGGTATAAATAGTGTGCGGTGCAGTCATTTGGAAGTCAGTTTTGGACTAAGTTCGAGTGCAAAATCATAAAAGAAATTTTGTTGGATCTTTTCGATGAAAGGTAAGTGTTTTTTCGATTTAGTTACTTTGGTGGCTTTCAAATATTTTAGTCTTTAGTGATCGAATTAATTAAACAATTTTAATGCCAAAGTTTAAATCTTAATTAATTCCATTTAAGTTTTACTGCAATTTATGCGTTTTAATCAGTTTTTAACTGTAAAAAAAAAACTAAATAAACTCCTAAATGTAGTGCTTAATGAAGCCTCATTCTATTATACATTTACCTTTGAATAATGATAAAATTCTGTAATAAATAGAAAGAAATAAATCTTTTTAAAAATGTACAAAATCTTAATTAGAATGGGTGAGGAATAAAATATTATTATACGGTTTCTGTCCCTGCTGGATAAAGACATCCGACGGAAAAGAGACTACTACGCCGCAATAGTTACTTTATAACACTCAGTTACGTTATACACAACAATTTTTTATAACACTTGAAGTAACAGCCGTTAATCAGCTAATATACGCTAATACACACTGTAACTTTCTTTTCAGACCTAATCTTTTTAGTGCTTTGTGCACTGGCACTGGCACACGGGGTCGATCAAGACCTGAAGGGACGACAATGCAACTGCAATCCGTCCGAAGCGCAACAAATTTGCGAAGCCAACTATGGTTCGGATAATATACTTATCGCACACGAGAACTGCGACAAGTTTTACAAATGTGCCCATGGAAAACCCGTAGCGATCACTTGTCAGGCTAACCTTTTGTACGACCCTTACCTTGAGGTGTGTAACTGGGCTCATGAAGTCGACTGTGGTGACAGACCCATTTCAGACGGCAGTGATCAAGAAGACTGTGATGGCACCACTCCAGGAGGCATTGATGATGGTACGGGCCCATGCAACTGTAATCCCGGTGAAGCACCAGCTATCTGTGCGGCCGATGGTTCAAATGGAGTCTTGGTAGCACATGAAAACTGTAATAAGTTCTACATGTGCTCTGGTGGCACCCCGTTACCTTTAGTGTGTCCACCAGGTCTTTTGTACAACCCTTACGTAAAGCAGTGTGATTGGCCACAAAACGTTGAATGTGGGGATAGAGTTATTCCTGAACCCGACGACAACCCTGTCACCGATAACAACAACGATGGAGACGACAACGATAATGATGGTACATGTAACTGCAACCCTGAAGAAGCACCAAGCATTTGTGCCGCTCCTGACTCCGAAGGTGTTCTCATAGCTCATGAAAATTGTAACCAGTACTATATTTGTAACTTCGGCCGACCAATTGGTTTTCTCTGTCCCGGCCAGTTACTCTACAACCCATATACTAGACAGTGTGACTATCCACTGAATGTTGAATGCGGTGATAGAGTAGTTCCTGAACCTGAAAATAATTGTCCATCGTGTAATGGCGGCGGCGATGGCAGCACTGACTTACCCCTTCAGGGTGCGGGCAATGACAACGGTGGTGGTAACTGTGACCCCAGTGAAGCTCCAGCCATTTGCGCAGCTGATGGCTCCAATAATGTGCTAGTTGCTCATGAACACTGCAATAAATACTACATTTGCTTTGGAGGAAACCCAATTGTCCTTTCATGCCCTGGCAATCTGTTGTTCAACCCAAGCAACGACCAATGTGACTGGCCCGTAAACGTAAACTGCGGGGATAGAGTAATTCCTGACCCTGACAATGATAATGGTGGAAATGACAATGGTGGCAGCGACAATGGTGGTAACGACAACGGCGGTAGTGACAACGGTGGAAATGACAACGGTGGTAATGAAGTCGTCGGTGGTGGTAATTGCGATCCCAGTGAAGCTCCAGCCATTTGCGCAGCTGATGGCTCCAATGATGTGCTAGTTGCTCATGAACACTGCAATAAGTACTACATTTGCCTTGGAGGAAACCCTATTGCCCTTTCATGCCCTGGCAATCTGTTGTTCAACCCTAGCAAAGACCAATGTGACTGGCCCGAAAACGTGGACTGTGGGAACAGAGTTATCCCTGATCCCGATGATGATAACAGCGGCAATGACAACGGCGGTGGCGACAACGGTGGAAGTGATAACGGTGGAAGCGATAATGGTGGCAATGAAGTCGTTGGTGGTGGTAACTGCGATCCCAGTGAAGCTCCTGCTATTTGCGCAGCTGACGGATCTAACGATGTGCTAGTTGCTCATGAACACTGCAATAAGTACTACATTTGCCTTGGAGGAAACCCTATTGCCCTTTCATGCCCTGGCAATCTGTTGTTCAACCCTAGCAACGACCAATGTGACTGGCCCGAAAACGTGGACTGTGGGAACAGAGTTATCCCTGATCCCGACGATGATAACAGCGGCAATGACAACGGTGGTAGTGACAATGGTGGAAGCGACAATGGAGGCAGTGATAATGGCGGTAGTGGTATTGGAGGTCCTTGTAACTGCAACCCTGGAGAAGCATCAAAAATCTGTTCGGCTGAAAACTCCAACGGTACACTCATAGCTCATGAAAACTGTGACCAGTTCTACCTGTGTGCCCATGGTTTGCCTGTACCGTTGTTTTGCCCGGAAAATCTTTTATACAACCCTTATAAAGAAATATGCGATTGGGCTGTAAATGTAAAATGCGGGGATAGGAATATTCCTAACTCAGACGACTCCGACGATGACATTGATAATTCTTTTCTACAAGGCGATGATCAAGAACATAACCAAGATGTCGCTGATTGCGAGGATGATAAAGTAAACAATGAAGAGACCTGCAACTGCCGACCTGAAGATGCTCCTTCTATCTGCTCAGTGGGTGGCTCAGATGGTGTATACATAGCTCATGAACACTGCAATCGTTTCTACCAGTGTTCTAACGGAAAGCCTGTAGCTTTAAGATGTCCACTTGGTCTGTTGTACAATCCTGTGAACGTTACTTGTGATTGGCCACACAATGTAGAATGTGGTGATAGAGTTATTTCTGATGATGATGACGATGTGATTGAAAGTGAAGAGGTCGACGAGGATGATAACGATGGTACTTGCAACTGTAACCCTGGAGAAGCTCCGGCTATTTGTGCAGGTGCTGACTCATCGGGTGTGTTGATCGCTCACGAGAATTGCAACCAATTCTATCAGTGCGCTAACGGTGTTCCTGTTGCCTTGACATGTTCAGGAGTTCTTCTTTACAATCCTTACAGAAGATACTGCGATTGGCCTAACAATGTTGAATGCGGTGATAGAGTGATTCCAGACCCCGAAGATAATAAAGTGACTTCGACTACGCCCGTACCTGAAGAAAACAAAGTCATCTACGATGATCCCAGCCAAGCGCCCTTGATCTGTGCTGGAAGTGGTTCTAGTGGAGTTCTAGTAGCACATGAAAATTGCAACCAGTACTACATCTGCTCTGCAGGACGGCCAGTAACAATGCCTTGTTCCGGAGGACTTTTGTTCAATCCCGTAAACCGAGCCTGTGACTGGCCACAGAATGTGATCTGCGGAGACAGAGTTATTCCGGAGGACGATTGTGCTTGCAATCCTAGGAATGCACCAAAATTGTGCTCCCAACCGAACTCTGACGGTACGCTGGTTGCTCATGAAGATTGTAGCCAATTCTACCTTTGTGCCGGTGGTCTACCCATTCCCCTTACGTGTGCCAATGGCTTACTGTTCAACGCAGACAAACTAGTTTGTGATTGGCCACAGAACGTAAGCTGCAACAGCAGAATGGTGCCATTTGCAGCTTTCAACAAACATTTGGAGTCACGCCAGTTAATAAAAAAATAAGATGTGTAACTTGCATGCGTTAAAAATATTAAATTATTGTTAAATTATGGATTAAATAAAAAGTTTTGTATTGAATTTTGGGTCAAATAAGCAAAATTATACGTTTGAATAATTACTTATCTGTTTTATTCTGAATATCAATAATATAACAACATACTATTTATGTCTTAGGAACATAGTAAAGAATGTGGCCATTTTAAGCACTGACCCCCGGTTTCTGGAAGGCTGGTCAATTGAATCTGCTGTCAAATTAACTGATCACAACTGTGATTGGTTGACCATGAAACTGACAACCAATTACAGAGCTTAGCATGAGATGTGACTGACGATACTCTACACACTTGATTTTCTTTAAACTACTTATACACTTCTATATATATAAAAATGAAACCCGTTTTCCTTGGTCACGGCATCACGCGTGAATGGCTGGACCGATTTCACTAATTCTTTTTTTGTTGTATTTGTTATTATTAGGAGAAGGTTCTTACGGAAAAAAATATTAAGAAAAGACCTTGGTTTTTTTGTCCCTTTACCACGCGGGCGAAGCCGCGGGCAGAAGCTAGTTATTTATATAATCAACTTTAAGTAATTTATAACATGCCTACAGAGATGTAATTCTATAGTTTTAAAGATATATTTTTGTTTAAAGTAGGTACTTAGATAACTTACTTAGCGAATTACTTACCACTCGATTTCTAGGCACTAATATAAGGCCATATTTCTCCCCTTAGCAACGTTAGGTAAATTTATAGACTGAATCAAAATATTTATTATTGTAGTACCTTTATTTATTTATTTTTTTGAGATATGTGTACATTTAGATAATACATATTTCAAACAATAAATAGTTAAATACAAACTTTTAATGGTGGCGCCTAGCGCAATACTTACACACATACTCGTATAACTGCAACGTTTTTTTTACAAAGAATAAAGCTGCAAATATATTTGCATCCGCAGTTATTTTCTTCAAAAATAAACCAATCGTTGCAGAGCGGCAACCAATTAAGAGCGTGGGGCCAACCTTAATGTTTAAAAAGTCTGTTCCCTTAGTAACCTTAGTTAATACTACATTTTAATTTTATTTTAAAATTGCACTAAAAGAATATTCATAAAAAACTACAATTAAAACAGATGAAAATATGTTCAGTCCATAGTTGATTTCTTCCTGAAACATCGCAAATAAAAGTGGTCCTTATTAGACCATTGTGGTTTGATCAGGACTACAAAAAGGTTTTTAAAAGGCACTCGGGGACTGCCGCGGTAAAACTATTGCATAGCATTCAATGCCACCTAGCGGCGATTTACTGAACTAACGAGACAAGCGTGATATTTCAAAAAGTCATTAAAAGTTCTGCTATTCATCGATAGATGGCAGAACTAAAAAGTATCCCCGCTATGCCGGTCGGAGGTGGGGTGTTAGGTTGTTTTCGTTACGGAATTTCTGGTTTCGGTCTCCACGCTCAAGGCCCGCGATAGAAGGAATTTATTTGTAATACTTCAACAATAGGTACATCAAGACCACGTCCCCTTAAATTTTATTTATAGCAATAAATACTCTTTGAAAACAATGGTTATACTAATATATAAGCAAAGGTTTTTAAAATGCGTTCAGGCAATTTCAGATTGGCAATTTTGGACCTACTTCTTATTAATGTCGCCGAGATCGTGGGATATAATAACATATTTAAAATATCTATAGCCCAAACTTTTGTGGCAGTCACAAAAATAAAGGTAAAAACATAACAGGTAGTCCGGTGAAGCAGTCAAAGCCTGTAATTTTTTTTTGTTATCCATTGGAAATCCTTACGGACTTCCTTTGGCCTGGGGAAGCCGAAGGGGTGTGCCAGACTTACCGGCTGAAACCACCGCAGTGCTCACCGTACCCTATTGTCGGGGGCCACGGGAATGCTTTCGCAAACTACCGCGAACCCCGACAGGCGAGCTCTTTTAACGTAAGCTGCAGAAAACATTGATGTCAAAGCCTGTACCTATGCTAACTGGTGAGTTCTGTATAAAATAGTATATTGATTGATTGATCGATTGTTTAGTGATTTTTATAAAGTGTTCCTTTATTATACTTTGCTTATGTACACAAAATACTAGTCCTTACCCACAACAACTCATCATTCTTGTTTAGGAAACATGCTACTACGGTCAATCAGGCGCTAAGCGCATTAGCGCACAATAACTTTGACCATCATATTGAAATAGTAATAAACAGCAGTTATATTTTTAATATTGCATAGTTAAAATCATTTTATTAAATTAGAATTTTTAAACTTCTAGTAATCATTTATATGAGTTCCGTAACAGAAACATGGTTCCTAGATCAATAATGTAAAAACTGCTACGAAGTTCGCTACGAAACCTCTACGAGAAATAATAATATTGCAACAAGCCTGGAAATTTTACTCCTTTAATGAACTGAAAATTAATTTGGACAGGACACTACCATAGTAATAATATTTATTTATTTACTCAACTACAGATTGTATAAAGGCAACTTAATGTTTATTTTTAATAAACTATTAATTTCGTTGGATGATCAATGCTCAAAACCTTCCCTATATGGGAAGAACCCTGTGCCCGGCTGTGTTTATTTATTTTCTAATTTTAGCAGTAGGTTAAAACCTGTATCTCTGCCCGCATCGTCAAACCAATTAGTATATATACTGTTTTTTCTTGTGTTGATCAATTTCCAATGAACAAATGTTAACAGCAAAGGCAACAGTTTGCGAATTGCGGCTTAGAATTTGCAGCACTATATTATCATAATAGATTTCACACTCTCGCATAGTCTGTAGCCCATTGAATAATAATTTCAAATTGGCTACATACTAATACTATGCTATTCATCATAAAACCTCCACGAGATCTAAATAATTAGAAATAATTTCGAAAATTTCACATTGGTTGATTTTTAACGCCGTGTAGGCTAAAAATATTTTTCGTTTAATAAGCTTTTTCGCTTAAAAGGTAAAACATGAAAAATCAACCACTGTAAGAAAATACGAAATTATTTTTTTCATTTTCAGTCATAGCTTTTAGTTGTTTAGCATATATGAACATTTCGTGGGGCATTATCATGGGTTACTGAGTCCTCTACATATAAACGAATATACGTCACGAAAATAGAATAAATGTCATTGGATAACCAGTTTTTGTAAAAACCCATGATGAAGGACCGAAATTATATACTTTTTTTTAAAACCCATAATGTTGAATATCTCTGAAACCGTTCCCTTACGGTCATACAAAGGAACCTTAAATTGGTGGCATTTGACCCCTTCCATCACGTCGGTCGTGACGAATATGCGCCGAGTTGCCAGTAACCCTGTATAATACCTCTGCCACATCTAGTTTGCTTCATGCTACATTATATCTGATTAATATTAGTTAGGTCATAGGCCAAATAGAATCATCAGACACCTACGCTAAATAATAATTACGATCTCGTTCTATTTGGCACGTCTCTGATATCTGATAATTTTAAACAAAAATATGTTTTAGGTTTGCCTTAAATAGTTTTATACCACTTACAAAAACGACAACTGAGAGTCCTGCGCCTGATGAATGTCCAGTTGACGGATCGAAATTTAATAAAAGGCAAAGAAAATTCAGGCACTTAACATTAAAATAATGAATGTCACCTTTACTATTATTCCTAAATGTCGGAAACAATAGAGTTAACTATGATACTACGCTACGTAGCAATTTAGCCTACGACGTAGCGTTGTAAGCCGTAGCAGGTAAAACTTAATATTATTTGAAATAAAACTTTTAATTGAAAGTTTAATTACCTTTTTTTCGAAAACAGCTTATGTTTCTGCTATGAGACTTAATTGTTTGTAATTTTGAATGGGTATTTATCTTAAGCTAATTGCTTTTAGAAATAATAATATCTCATGATATATGTCAATAGATTTATACTTTTGTTTATTTTCATAAAAATCGATTTGCTTTCCGATGGATAAGGAAAACTGAGGAGGATGAGGAAAAAATATCATCAAACACATCAATTAAAAGTAAAAATAAAATTTGCTCTTCTTTAATAATAGAATACTGTTCGTTGTTTCACGTACACAATAAAAATGTACTAAATATTATCACGTTGTTTCGTATGTAACTCCTACTGGCTTTACAAGGCTCTCATCATCTGCCTGGAGCTCAAGTTCTTGTCAAAGGAGGTCGTGCATCCGGCATCCCAGGTCCAGTCACAAACCTGAGGGGAAAAGGAAAATTATTAATAACGAAATAATTATTTTAAGTTAATTTAAAAAAATACACGTGGCACCGAAGGACTATAACTAACGCCTGAAGTAAGTATGTAGCAACACTTGTATTATTTACATTTAGTACATAATTTTATCAATCTATTTGTAAAACAAAAAGAGAGGTTATAAAAAAGATTTTTGACCCACAGGTCGTACAATTTCTCACGAGAAACAAATGAAATTACTGAAAAAATGTTTATCAATTCAGAAAAGGGCAAGAGAGACTCTTAGCAGTGGAACTGTCAGTTACTAATAATAAAAATGTTCAAGAACAATCTCTTACCTGGAGCACTCTGTTGAAGTGAAGGGTCGGGGGGCACTCCCTCAGGACGAGTTGTCCCCAGACGCAGTAGTAGAACCAGTTGCAGTTAGACTCGTGGGGGAGGAGCCAATGGATGAAGGGGTCTCGTGGGCAACCGTTAGGAAGGAAATCGGTAGGTGCAGCCGGGGTGGTGGGGGCAGCAGTCGTGGGAGCAGGAGTGGTGGTGGTGGTGGTGGTGGTAGGGGTAGTGGTAGGAGCCGGAGTCGTGGTAGTGGTAGTAGTGGTTGGGGTGGTGGTCGGAGCCGGAGTAGTGGTGGTAGTGGTGGTGGTGGGAGTAGTGGTGGGCGCAGGAGTAGTGGTGGTGGTAGTGGTGGTAGTAGTGGTGGTGGTAGGAGTAGTAGTGGGAGCAGGGGTAGTGGTTGTGGTAGTGGTGGTCGGGGTAGTAGTAGGTGCAGGGGTGGTAGTAGTGGTAGTGGTGGTGGTTGTGGGGGTGGTAGTGGGAGCAGGGGTAGTGGTAGTAGTGGTGGTGGTAGGTGTGGTGGTAGGGGTGGTTGGCGCTGGAGTAGTTGAGGTGGTCACGACTGGTGGCTCTCCGGGAACATTCCTGTCGGTACAGTCAACGTTGTGTTGCCAGTCGCACTGCCAAGTCTCAATGTTGAAGAATAGGTCGGAGGGGCACTGGGTCTCAACAGGCTGACCTAACGTACACTTCCAGAACTTGTTACAATCGTCGTGCACGAGGAGCATCTCGATCTCCCAGTTCTCGGCCTGCTCGGGAGGACACTCATTCTTCTGAGCGTGACTCACGGCCGCACAAGCAACTAACAGCAATATCGCAATACCTGCAAAAAACACAAGGATTTATTTAATACTAAAATAATATGAATGCAAACTAATTAAATTATTACGATAAATTAAACACGAATTACGCAAAAACGATTAAAAGTATTATCGCCACAAAGTGTGAAAATATATTCCAAATGATTTGACGTCACATGTAATTACTAGAATATTCACTTGAACACCAACCTTTCATGTTGAAATTCAGATCAGAATGCACTCCAGAACACTGCGCGAATTATAATTTATACCTTAACTAAAGTAGGAAATCGTGTTTCTTCTAATCTAAGAGATGCCTAGATGATCAGCGATGTATTATCGTAATTTAGCGGTGGCTAACTATCAAAGCTGTGATTTATATATCACTTGCAATCTGATAAGACACCTTACGTACTAAATATGCTGATATTATATCGTAATTACACATGGATGCTTAAGATTTACAGTCTATAGGCTCTCGAGCCAACGAAAGTCAGTCTGCCTGCGTTGTCGCACATAGCAGCATTTTGGACATGATTTTTATAAAGTTACTCACTTTGAGTTGGCATGTGGAAGGCGGTGTTATACATATTATGTAGAGCAATTTGAGATTTTGGGAGATGGCTGTGTCTTGTGGATTGATATTATATCTGTATCGATTTGCTAAGTTGAATGGCTGTTTTGTGATATTTATAGTGATAAAATAATATTTTCCGGTTTAATAACATGGATCTTCTGGGATTTCACAAGAATCGACTAGTTGGTCTAAGAAACCAAATATAGATAAATTATAAGCTAGTGCCTATTCGATTGGGCGTCATTGTCATAAAGAGAAGTAATTCGTGATTTTCTATACGCTTTGAATTTTAAAGCAGTGACCATTTTTAGTCCCAGATATCCTCACGCTTAGGTCTTTAATTAAAAATTTCAAGCTTGAACGTAAATGGCAAGTAAAGCAAAGTCCTTTTACACCATTGTATCAAATGATAAGGAATCAGTCAGCAAACATTTTCCCTAACTCCCTTAGCAAATATAAATACATTAATATTTATGAATCAATGAACTACTCAAATATCAATATTAAAATACATATTCAGATCATGATCAATATCATGATCGGAATATGTTAGTATTCTTAAGTAAGTATTCTTTCGCGATTGAAAATATTATAGCCATCTAAGGTTTTTTCTAGTTGTTAGGAATAATCAACGCTATTTAAATAAATAAAAGATTAAATTTTACTTATGGTTTTATTTATTTTGACGTTGTTACTCCAAAACTATGTAACTAAAATCCTAAACTAGTATAGTCAAGAAGACACATTTAACATACATAATTTGGTTGAAAAACTATAAAGACACAATCGATATGTCCAAAATCGCTTGAAATAAAAGCATTGGATCATGCATGTTAAGTTTTTTCATGAGATACAAAGAAAATTATACCTACATCATACGAACATACTTATTCAACTCGAAAATATATATGTAACATCAAAATATAGGTCAGTAATCTAGGTTCATAACTTTATCGAGGAGCTTCGATAAAGCACTCGCGCCAAATAGGGTGCGTGGCGCCAGGACGTCGGGAGCCGACGGGACGCACGGCGGCGAGGGAAGCTGCACAGTAACCGCGCCGCGCGCGACCCGCCCGCGCATCATGAACAACGCTACTCACAAACACCACGAAAAACCTGCAATACGTAAATAAAAAAATACAATTAGTTACATCCAATATGATAAAAACAACAATTCTACTCCTCATTTTATTAAATCTAATAAATCCCTCGTTGTGTCTCAGAACCAAGCCAAAAAATGTGACAGAAAAAACAGACGATGCCATCAAAAAGAATTTAGCAAAACATGAAGAAGTTATTTTCGAAGTAATGAAGAATAAAAGTGAAGTTAAACCCGTTACTATAACTAATGTTGTGGACACGATACTGGTGCCCATCGCCAAGAAAAAAGTTAAATCTCCGCCAAAAATGATACCACCGGATATGTGAGTTGCTAAATAACAATTTAAAATAGTTATTGGTGACTTTCTAGGTATTTGAGAGGACCGGGCTCTCAAATCCCTAGAAAGTCACTAATAACTAATATTATTAGTAACATATCTATTTAAAACAATTTAGCTTTCTCATTTAAGACGATTTCGAGAAATGATTTTAATTTCACGATTAGGAAGATTTTTCTTTTTTGCTTTTAAAAAATAGGTAAATAATAATCGGTGTAACTATTTACTTAGTAGCTTAAAATTTTCAACAGAGTACAAAACTGGGCGAACGAAATCTCGAAAAGTTTATACGATAACGACAACATAGTGGTGCGGAGAAAGGAACTGCTGAAGAGTTTCTCCGACATCAAGATAGAAGTGCGAAATGGATCGGCTATCGTGAACAAGATGGCAGAGTCTCTTGAAGACCTGCTGAAGAGGAGAGCTCACGCTGCCGAGGAAATCATGCGGAGAGCTGAGGAACTGGCAGCACTGGGCTCCGAGCCTGATGACACCTACAGCTTTGACTACAGCGTCGTCAGTACATTTTTTTCTTATATTGGTTGTGAAGCTTTTACATAACATTATATTTAATTAGTATCACTTATATTTTTGTGCACTCCATATTATATTCAGATTATAACTTAATAATCGTATTGTCTGTGAAATTAAAAAAAAAACCGATGGCAATTAATAAAACCATCTTTAATTTTATAGAATTTGAACAATGTCAAAAAGAGAATCGTAGAAAGTGAATTGGAAGAAAATCAGGAGCCTCTAGATTGCAGAAGTGTGCGAAAGATAAAGCTTAAGAACAGCAAGCACTTTGATGCTGAGGTGTCGCTAGAGTACACCAGTGTCCACGTAGTGGCTGAAGTATTCGACTGTGGTGAGCAATCAATGACGTAAATCATTATCGTATTTTCCTTGTGTTCCAACTATATGCAACCTTTCTTTTTAGCTCCCAAAGTTACAGAAGCGCTCTACTGGTCAGAAGGATTGTTGTCAACCTTTCAAAGGAACTACGCGCAAGATTCTTCGTTAGATTTTCAATATTTTTGCAGTGCACAAGGATTTCTTAGACATTATCCTGGTATGTGTAACTTTTTTTTTTCTATCAAATAACAAGTTTTAGTATATTTGTTGAGATAATTGCACATAATTCAACAACTTGATATAGGACTTGGGCTTACAGAACAATTATGTCAACGATGTACATGTCACACATAATCTCGCTAAAATAAGCCAAGCCATTGATAAGCGATAACAACGGTCGATAAAGCACAATAGTTATAGGGCAGTTTTCCTATACTTATCGCTGTTATTTTATTATGATCATCTATTTTACCATGTCCATAAATTACTACCTGCTGTGTTCCATCTCAATTATACTTACACCTCGTCGCATATTACTTACTTTTAATAAGTAACTTATGTTATTTTACTCCTATCTTTTACGTTCCATAATTTCAAATTAAAAAGGTATTGTGTAATCACACTTTCGATCATACCTTTGTTTTTTAAAACATACACGCGTTATTATTTTCAGCGGCGTTATGGGACAGCATGTTCAAGCTCAAATTTGACGATGAGGATTCTGAGAAGGTGTACGACTGTCGTCTGCGACCGTGGTACGTGAGCGCGGGGGGAGCCCCTCGCGACGTGCTCATCCTGATCGATGCTTCTGGCTCTATGGACAACTCCTCCAACCAAGTCATAGCCGAACAGTTCACACTGGCCCTGCTGAGCGCTCTCACAGATGATGACAGGGTCAATGTACTGCGTTTCAACGTTATCGTTGAATCCCCCATTGGTTGCTTCAATGAGAAAATGGTGCCGGTGAGTTATGAATGTCTACCCTAAACACATTCAATTAAAAAAGAATTTTAATAGGACACCTTGAAACGAAATATTAAATAGATTTCGAGGATTTGTTTGGAATTCCATTGTTTATTTTTCAGGCAAACCACGTAAACAGTGCAGCAATGATGGCAGCGATGAAAGACTACAAGATGACCAACGAGACGAGGATGAATGACGTGCTGGGGTACGCGGTGCGCCTGCTGCAGCGGCAGCGCGGGGCGAAGGACCGGCCGCGCGCCTGTCAGCAAGCTATAGTGCTGCTGACAGACAGTCTGTATAGGAACTATACCAAGCTCATGAGACATCTTGACCCTGATGGACGAGTCAGGTATAACTAACGTGGCCATTTATTCGTTGACTCAAAACGGGATATTGGTTTATTAAATAATAGGTGGTCAATAAAAAAAATGTCTTTTTAACCAACTTCAAAAAAGAGGAGGTTTCTCAATTTGACCGCATAAGCTTTTTTTAGAGAGAGAAATCGAACGGAATGTAAAATTTTCGAGCGGTTTCTGAAAACGGGACGGTTTCGTGTTCCACTGTTCATTTCGGGGACACCGGGACTCGTAGTTGTAAAAAGGGACAGTCACGTTCAAAATGGGTCGTCTGGTCACGTTAGATACAACCAATTCTGTGATGAAATATGAGTAGAAAATTGCACATTTTTTAGAGTTGGTTGCTGTAAAGGCAAGAGCAAGAATATAAATTTAATCAGTCCAGTGGATTGACTATTAGCTTGAAATTAGAAATTTTCTATTTTTTTAAAAGAGGCATGTGACTGGTTTCTCAATTTCAATTGGTTGCATAACTTCCGTTTTATTTAAACCAATACAAAAAAATGTTTTTGATAATATTTTTTTTTACTTTTCATATCGAAACTTAATCCAAATACGCCAAATCAATCAATAATTAACATTAAGTTTCTAATGAGCTGATTAAATCTATATCATCGTAAAGAATTAAATTATGGTGTGATAAAAAGAGTAAAGCCATTTAGGAAATAATAAATTAAGTGCTATCTCCTACCGGATGTGATATGAAGTTTTTTTCCTTCTAAATTGTATTAGAAAATTTCCCGATAAGCGTTCTACCAAATATTGTTCCAAGAATTTAAATGGAATATTAATAATCTGAATTATAATTTATAGAAACAACCCATACTATCTAAACAATATCTAGTAATTACAGTTTTCTTAGTTCGTTTATTCTTTCTACTTTCTTATATCCTGAGCTAATTAGAGTCAGTCATTAAAACCATCCAGTATATTCCCACCATCTCCGCCTAGGCCTTTCACGCCTTTGTTTGTCAGTAGTTATAATATTTACAGCCCTATATAAGAACGACGCATAGCAAAATTTTAGGTAAGCTGAGGTGGAGTGTAGAGACAAATACATGGCACTTATCGAAGTACTGTCTTTGTCTATACACGATTAAGACTGGCCTGTTGGTCTAGTATTTAATGGCCCTGATTGCGATACCAGGGTCGTGGGTTCGATTCTCACCCAGGACAAACGTTTGTGTGATGAGCACGACCATTTGTTTTGTGTCTGGATGTAATTTATCTATAATATGTATGTAATTATTTCGAAGTATATAGTACTAGCTTTTGCCCGCGGCTTCGCACGCGTTAAGAAGTATTATTGTTTAGCAAGTTAGTGTAAAAATTGGGGCCTAAAAAACTTCCTTGTACACAATATTCCTAACTAATTTGTCATTTGGCGCTAAACCTATCAAGCTACTGGGAGAACTTACTCGTGAGCAAGCAACATAGAACTGCCCATGAGAGAAGCAATGTTCTCTCAAGTCAATACCCGCAAATTTGAGAGTTTGCTACTGAGACTTGTTTATAGTCATGGCTAGTCAAAAATCTAAGAAAATTTCTACAAACATCCCCTATTTCATCCCCTTATGTGTGGAATTTATCAAAATCTTTCTTAGCGGATGCCTACGTTATAAGTACCTACGTGCATGTAAAGTCTCAGCCCGATCGGTTTAATTTTGACAAAGTATCATAAAAAATGTCATCCCCTATTTTATCCCCTTGGGGGTAGAATTTATCAAAATCCTTTTTTAGCGGATACCTACGTCATAACATCTACCTGCATGCCAAATTTCAGCCTGATCCGTCCAGTAGTTTGGGCTGTGCGTTGATGCATTAATTTCGATCGAATTTGATTACCATAAAAACGATTCTAGTGAGTTAATCTTAAAAGATAGACATATACTGTCGCGGACATTTTTTTAGATCATTTCAATAGGAATAATTCTTACATACATATATTGTGTGTATCTTGAACCGTTTTCGCAGCGCACGCCACAGAAGCCCTCAAGAATGAAAAATTTTCCCCGTTTCTTTACACATTTACCATTATTTCTTCGCTCCTAATAGTTGCAACGTGATATTATATAGCCTAAAGCCTTCCTCGATAAATGGTCTATTCAACACAAAAATAATTTTTCGATTCGAACCAGTAGTTCCTGAGATTAGCGCGTTCAAACAAACAAACAAACAAACAAACAAACAAACAAACAAACTCTTCAGCTTTATAATATTAGTATAGATGTTTATCAGTTGTCTAGTATTCATACAAGCTCTGCTTAGTTTGAGGCTTGATGGCGCTGTGTGAAAGTCATGGAATCTTTCACACAACGCAATTCTTATTTACGTACTTACTCTAATTACGTGGAATATTATGATTAAAATTGAAAGTTAAAACAGATTGTTCGTGATGTGGCTCCACGACTTGTTTGGTCTTCGGGACCACACGCGGTCTTTCGGCGATTACCTGAGCTGCGACCGCGACGGCTACTTCGCGGAGCTGATCACGCCCTATGACGTCACGCAGCAGGTCCTCAAGATACTGCAAGTCATGGAACGCCCGCTTGTCATACAGAGAGAAGAGCGACAGACGGTTTTCAGTGATGTGTATGCACATGTTGAGGTTTGTCGACACATTTATTAACGTGTTCCCTCACTAATGTTACTTTACAGTACTTCAGTAAAAGAGGAACGCGCACCTTGTTATGATATTTAATGGGTACACATTGAGTTGTAGGCGAATGCACGGGGTGAGAGCACTTATATTGAGTTTTTGCGTCTGCTATTCTGCTGGACGTTTAATCATGGAAGACGGGTTGTTGTTCTCCTTGCGCTAAAGGTTAACAAAAGCTAGCTAAACGAAAAAAATGAATGAACTATTGAAGTAAGCTAATTGGGCTCTATGATGCGCTAGCGTCGCGTCAATTTGTCGGTCAAAAGAGTGGATAGAGTGGCATATTTTCTTGAACCTATAATATTGATTAAATATAGGTGTTTTTAGACGCTCTGTAGTAATGGGTAAAGATTTGCAGTTAATATGTTTTGGAACAAGGAAAGCTGAAGTAATTTTGACATCAGTGAGAACTTGAATTTAAAAAAATGATTCATCCGTCTTACCATAACACATTAATCAGTATGACACATTTTAAAATCATAAAACTCTAGGTAAATATATTTAAACGGAAATTCAGATTTGCTGTAGATTTACAGATAGCATTATCAATTAATGTAAATTAGCCATTAGCGACACTAAATATCACGATATCGATGACGATCGCTCTTGTAATATGTTGAATGAATATTAAGGTTTTGTTTTTCACAGAAAGAAAGTACAGCGACCTCGATTTAGAGTACATTTGATTGTTTAGTTCAATGTCCAGACTGTTTTAATTGATTTACATTGTAACTGATAGAGGATTATAATTATTCAAAAACTTCCGCGATCGGCTATTGTTTTTAAGATATTAGTCAATGCATTTTCCAGTCAATCATTCCGGTTATCGTGTTAACATTATTTTTTAATTTACTCTTTGTACTCTCAAGGCTTACAAATAGTGGGAGTGCTAGATAAATATTCATGAAGGCAATGTAAAATATATTATGGCACATCATATACCTAATATTAGTACGTAAACCTTCTAAGATCTTCTTTTAATTAAATGCACATGCCAAAACTCCTATTGCTTAATTTCCCCAAACGTAAATTAATACACAGTATAGTTAATACACATCAAAGTTTATATACATGGTAAATCTTTTCCCCTGTCTGTCTTTCTGTCCCTATGTATGCTTAGATCTTAAAAACTACGCAAAGGATTTTGATAGATAGAATGTTTCAAGACTATTAGTTACAGCTTCACACAGGTAAACCATCCGGTTTACCTGTGTGAAGCTGTAGGTAACTATCATCATTCCCCTGCCCTTATCCCAATTATTATTATTTGGGGTCGGCGCAACACGTCTTCTAGACGTGTTGCTTAAAGTTTTGGCTATGGTTTTATAGTCGGCCGCCTGCCTGACACTAACCCTCTTTGGGAATGCGATTGTTGGTTGTTTACCCGCCACCATTCGGGTGACCCAAGGTGCTTATTACAGTGCACTGGGTCTTAAGGTCCATTAGTCGCCTTTTACGACACCCAGTGGAGGATATGGGGTGGTGCTATTCTTTATATCCGGACACCACACGGATTAAGCTGTAGGTAACTAATAGTCAATTAATGAAAAGAATATTCATCTTTAATCCCAATATGTCTAATCTCTCAAAAAATATTTAACCCTAGGATCCGCGGAGAGGCGAGTTATATTGGAAGCACAAGGAGAATATAGAGCAGATGAACCGGTACCAGTCCTTGAGACGGAACAAAAAGAAGTTGCTGAACGAATCACAGTTGTATAAGGACTGGATGTACCAGATTAATTATGTGAGTATATCCCACACACAATACATTTCTGATACCAAAATTTATTACCGCAAACGATATTTGCTGTCCTCGCTTTTACCCTTGAAAACAGTACCTAATGCCATGACAATGAATGAATTGCCAGGCAAAAGTGAAATAAGGTACTTAATTGGAAAAGTGTAAGTGCCCTCTTCCTGGTCTGGTATCTGGTATCTGGTCCACACGCGGGCGATAGCTCGCTCCAGCCACCTCACTCCCGAAATGGTTTGATTCTGTTTTTTATTTTGATTAAACTGTTATTTGATTCTGAAAGGGTACTATCGAGATAAACCGAATCAAGTTAAACTGCATACGGTTTTCCCACTCGAGTTAGGTTAGTTCCAACGCGTGTCACTGCACGAATTAGCGCTAGTGTCGCGTTCCAGTGTACCTACTCGATCTTAATTCGGTTAAAACTGAATTCGATTCTATCGGTAGTAAGGCCTGATGCAGCAGCATGCACGCGTTTTTCATCCGCGCGGATGAACATACTTATTTTAGGGAAATGGTCCTTGCAATGGGGACTTACATACATACATTCATAAACGTCACGCCTCTTTCCCTTGGGGTTAGGCAGAGATCACATCTTTCCATTTGCTACGATCCTGGCATACCACTTTAGCTTCATGGGGACTTGCTTTGTCATTATACGATTGCGACATTTTGCCAAATTCAATCACCAAAAAAAACACGTATCTTACTGCCAAAAATAGATGTTGACTTATCACACCCAGTCACCGGGAAGTGAAAGGATTATAACCGATTTGATAAAGGGATTATACAAGTTGTTGCAATGAATTCATACGTCACGTAATACTTCTTTCTTTATAATTATATCAAATATGAGTAATCAGTGCCTGTATTGACATGTGTTAGTGCCATTACTATGATTAACAAAATTTAATCCTATTAGCCTATTTGACCGCTTGATTATTTTGTCTTTGCCGACAACAATATTATAGTTTATCAAAAAACAACCTAAAAGCAAAGTATTACAAAGAACAGGATTTTGTAAAGCAAATCACGGCATGATAATATCACGATAAGTAATAAATCCCTTTATATACGTATTATAATTTCCAAGTAAATTGACATTAATCCTCTGATTGTCCGGTAAGAAGATTAAATGTCGCCTTCGAGAATAATATTTACATTTTATTTTGTATTTACCCTATTTATGAACTAATTACTTTTAAATAAACGATTAAATCCTTATTAAGCTCGTAATAGAAGATTAGAATTGCAGACAAGTTGAATGAACAGATTTGGACGGAATGGAACTCTCTGTCAACGTTATGGGTGATTAAATCGTGCGCTTAGCGTCGCAAGTTTGAGTTTCAGCTGTTTTTTTTTTCGAATGTACTATTTATTTTTCATAACAAACAGCCGCTTTGCAAGCGCTTTTGCATCATGAGAATAAAATAATTAATATGTAAAAAAGACTCGAGGTAGTAATACATATTTGCTTGCTAGATAGGTATATATGTAGGTATATAGAATTCACAAGTTCATATAAGATTAAATAAAATAAATAGAATGGTTTATGACAAGCCTGTTGCTTAAGATAAAGAGCGAAGTATGAACGTGTAAATCTGAACTAATATTGCATAAAATTTAAGAGAAATGCAATCGTCTTCAACGGTGCGGTGTTTTTAATCCTGATATGATATCGTGTAATTTACAAGTTGATATAGATCGGTATTTTAATGAAGTCACAATCAGGCAATCAGTCTACACTAAACATTTGCCGGACACAACAATTTTTTGGGGTTTTAAATATTTCAAATGAAGGCGTATCTAGGAGGCTCGCCAACACCTTTTGAAGTAAGACTATTGATATAATGAAAGCTGTCCCTTCCACAACTGCAGTTGTACTGCAAGTCATAACGATAAATAATTCAATTATTTCGTCTTTTGTTATTGAATCTGTTATTTCCCGTCGATCATCCTCCCACAACCAATGGAGATATTGACTGCACGTGAAAAGTCCATTTCCATTGTAATTAGGAGATATTACATAATCAAGGCACGTATTTTCCTTTTTTCAACAATAAGAATAATAACCAGTCTAGGTAAGTCTAATTATAGCTCATGACGTCTCAATTCGATAATAAAGGCCGAAATTGTATCGGAGAGTGACGCAGCAAAGCCAATCTACAAAATTCTCAGACAGATTTGTCTCACTTGATAAGTCTATCTTACTTGTTACGGAGCAGCCCTTATATAATATTACCACAAGGACCTTTCGACAAAATCAAAAGGTTTTTATATCGAGTAGGCCTTTTCAGGCACTTTCAAAACATTACTGATTCTAGTCGCGCGGTTCCAAAATGTCATTCTTATGGAGAAGATCCGGCAAGAAACTCCATAAGTTACTCTTCTAAAAACAGAAGAATTGTACAATAAGTATGCAACAACAACGTTAATTAGCAAAATGTAGAAATTGCCACATGCGGGAATAAAGTATGCTTTAATGAAAGAAATTAGAAAATAAATAAAAAGGAAGGACTCGGGACCGAAATCGGAGCTAATGCCGTGAAATATGGATAATCTTTTGACTGACAGTTGAGTTGATTCTTATTACGAATATGCTGACCCATGCTGCAAAATCAATGTCATCGACGTGCCACAAGATGCTTGCAGTATTTTACTCATATAGTGCTGCAAATATCTTCTCCACCTCACCATTTTAGTCATGAGATGTTTTGTTTAAGTATGCGTATCTTCATAAATTTGTAAAGTAGTCAAAGTGCGTGCGTTTGTCAAGTCAGCACTATTGACATTTTCTGACAGTATAATGATACGAATAAATGATAGGCAAGGATGGGAAGGTAGATAATATGATATAAATAACATATATCAAGATAAAGTGCTATGATAATCATAATTTATTCTCTAATTGCTCTAATATGAAGCAATCTTATGCAATAACCTTACGCAATACTAGCTGTCCCCGCAAACTTCGTTTTGATGACAAAAAAAAAATGAAAATTATCCCTCATTATTTTCATGATACTTGTAAGATACTAGGTGGGTAAGTCTGCTAAAGATTATTTTTCTTATTTTAACAAGCAAAATAATGTAATTTTATGGTAATATTTTACTACTTTGGCTTACATCTTTAACAGTTGCTTCGCTCCTATTGGTCGCAGCGTGATGTTATATAGCCTAAAGCCTACCTGAATGAATGCTTTACACGACACAATAAGAATTTTCAATTCGAACCAGTAGTTCCTGAGATTAGAGCGTTCAAACAAAAAAAACTCTTCAGCTTTATATATTAAGCATAAGCATTTAATTATAAAGCATTATAATAATATAATAATAATCTTTATTGGAACAAAAACACCTTTACAAATTATTTGCGTATGTAAATATGTACATTACATTAGTTAAAAACTGTGATGCAGCTATTAACGTCAACCTCCAGGAGAGACAGCGTTCCAAATTTCAGATATGAAGCTATAAAGTAGCATAATTGACTACATAAAACAGTATTCTTGCTAACAAATACTTAAGATTAAATATAGAGGTCCAAACTAAATAATTTTTCTTCTAGGACAAATTTGGGCATTATTACGAGGGAGAAATGTTGAACTACAGACTACAAATAAGTGTCTCTGTCCCTGTCTTTGACCACATCACTTCAGAGGTATGAATGATTTATTAAATATTAGTTACTGTCTACTTACTGGGCCTCTTGGGCTAGTGGTTAGTGCCCCTGACTAGTTCGGGTTCGATTCCCACCCAGGACAAATATTTGTGTGATGAGCACAATCATTTGTTCTGTGTCTGGTATCTTTAATATTTATGTCATAAAAATATATGTATAAGTTTGATTATCTGATATCTTGTACTCATAACATAAGTTACTCTCGTAAACTTGATTTGAAACTAGATGCCGTTGTGGAAATGTTGCTAAATATTTATTTATACATGCAATGTGAACTCAACTGCTTTTTTTTTCCATTTTCAGAATATCACGATAAAACTGGATGAGGTATGCTCATATTTACTACATCACCTATTTGAAATCAAAACATTTTGATTTAATTTTTTTAGAGTTTTTATCATCATTATCGATTTGTGTAATATATGGCGCCATCGGAACGACGATAATTATATGTTTAATCAGCCCCGTGTATCTTACTGCTGAACATGGCCCTTTTTTGTTTACACCATTATCCTGTATCTTCATTTTCGTCTAATCTTCTTAATTTAATCTTTCATTCAGCATCATGCTAAAATATAGTATTTTCACAAATTAAAGTTGCTCCTTCCGAAACCTCCATAATCTCGCCATACGCATGTTTAGGGAAAAAGCCGCATTAAATACAAAGATATCAAATCCATTTCTTATTAGTATATATCTTTAAATAGACTCCAAATGAAAAATTAAAAAGCAAAATTGTATTATGTTTATAATCAAAAACACATCCGTCACTGTTTGATAACTTTATCTATTTTAATCGCTGGCATTTGTTTACAGGAAAAACAAAGGAATTCTACACGAACGGTAATAGTTAGACAATAATAAGATAATATATTACTTAGTTATTATATTATCTTTAGGCTTCGTGCAAACGGGCCACCGACCACGGCCACTGGTGGCCGGCGAAAGCCACAGTACCGTAAAATAGGGTGAATAGAGATATTTTCGAGGTGAATGAAAACAGTTTTTCTTAATCTTTGCTTTACGAGACAAAATCATTATTCCAAGGTTCCTAACTGTGTGATAAAATACAAGTAGACAGCGTTCACGTAAACAAACTTACGCGACACCCCGAAATCAGCTTATTATTTTTTTATTCACCCCTTAAATCTCTAATCACCCGTTTTACCGTTAACGTACTTTACATATACTTTTTGATGGCGGACACTGCTGAAGCGAGTGGCCGCCGCCAGCTTCAGGTGTACGCATCTATACAAAACATATGAATAAGTATGTTAAGTGGCTGTCGCTGGCCGTCGCGTCGGTCGGTGGCCCGTTTGCTCGGAGCCTTATTGTTTTTCCTTTTCCACAGTATCCTGTGAATCGTCTGTTGGGAGTCGCTGGTGTCGACATACCTATAGACCATTTGAAACTGCTGTTGCCTTACCATCAGGTACTCATAAATTGTTAAATTTAGTATCATAAGAGAAGTATAAAATATGTTAAGTCACTGGACTACAGGTAAATGTATAAAGAATAATAATAATACATCATTATTATAATCGACCGATGCTGAGTAGAAGCCATTCACTTATAAAGTAACATTCATAATTTAGTTATCCAGTGAAAATAGGTTTTGTTCGACACTCTAAAGAAAAAAAAGACTTTCTTTATAAGCCTTTATTTTGCCACTACTGGGCAAAAGCATACCTTTCTATTCCTCTCTGGCGAAAAATATTTACTGGTCTAAAAATTACAAAAGATATGCAATATTGAGTAATGTCGTCCTTTGAAACGACATTGATTGTAATATTCACACAAGGCCTACCGGTGTTTATAACCTACAAAAAATTCAAATCAGTGCCCTCTATTCCTATATCTATTGATAATTTAAATCTGGGATTATGATTAATTGATATTATTTCCTTCTTATAGCTTTATCATGATTAATAAGGTGTCGAATTACGTAGGATTAGTCGGTGTTGAATCAACGCACACCGCACAGTCATGGCCATAAATGACTGCACTATTTATTTAAATATTCTTATTTATAAATAAATGACGTCAGATATGTCAGCCGGTTCACACATGGTCTCCGATTTACTGATCCGTTTTACCGGAAACGTTCTTTTAGGGTTCCGTACCCAAAGGATAAAACGGAACCCTATTCCTAAGCCTCCGCTGTCTGTCTCTCCGTCTGTCTGTCCGTCTGTATCTCATAAATTGTGATAGCTAGAAAACTGAAATTTTCGTAAATGATGTATTTCTGTTGCTGTTATTACAACAAATACTAAAAATAAAGTAAGATATTAAAGGGGTCCAACAAACGTAATTTTTAAGCAATTTTTACTCGATCTTAATAAACAGATAGATTAACAGACTAAAAATTTGTATACTTACAACAAACGCGATTTTCTATTATAGATGGTATTACGGAACCCTTCGTGCGAGTCCGACTCGCACTTGGTCGATTTTTCATTAAAGATATGCTTTATCAGCTTCACCGCTGACATAGAGTATCCTGCACTGAAACCTCTTAAAAAAACAATTGTTCTTTACTAGTTCGCTTATGGTGTCTTATGAGTAACATTAACATTGCGATTTAGTGACTTCGTTCATATTCTGTGTATAATTAAAATTATGTACCCAAAAATTGGATCAGTTTTACTGATTCAAATCGCAGACAATCGGTCTGCGATTTGAATCAGTAAGCAGCTATAAGAATGTATTGCTTTTTATTTTATTATTAAATGACTACAATTCTTTATTATACCTAACGTCTATTGTTTCTTAATTGTTGCAACTTATTTCGTAATATGTAATTTTATGTAAATATGTAGTAAAACGTATGACTGATAAGTTGTGAAACAAACGTCAGAATAGTCATTATTTTTAATAGTATTTGCTTGTTATAGGTAGGCGCGGGAGGATCAATATGTCTTATCGACCATCGTGGCAATATTGTCTTACATGATAACATCCAACATACAGTAAGTGATGTGATAATAAAAACAATTACAGTATAATATTTTTCTGAATAACACAAATTGTCTAATGCAAAACACACTATATCATCATTCGCTTAAAGTTCAAATTATGTCGCGTCTCATAAATGTTTTGTTGATTTCAGTTTGACGGCGATATTTTGAAGCCCGGATATCGGACGGTTGACTTTATAGACTTGGAACAACAAGCAGAGAGTCATAAACCACGCTATTATTCTAAAGAATGGCTGAAGGTAACTACAAAATTTATAACGACTTGAACGACAAAAAAAATATCCTAACACAAATACATGAAAACTTCTTATTTTTTTGTCAATTAATCATGACCCAATAAAGATCCCCATGCAAAAACAATTAGATGGCTAACTGAATTTTGCATTTGTGGAAGCGAGACAACGCACTACACGGCGTAGAGCGGCATCCTTCTTCCACAATAGCAATAATATTACTTTAAGGGGTAAGCCATATGCCTCTATGATCTATGTTTATAATTCCTTACACCACAGGCTACAATAGTAGTTTGCAAAGGGCCATATAATTTCCATTTTCCAGTTCCGCAAAGAATTGATAATAGACAAAGAGGAAGGCAACAAGACGTTGTACGGGAAGAGCATTTACGATGACGGGATGAGGGCTATTCTCGAGATGCGGGAGTATCACTGGAAGCGGGTCCTAAACCACTACACGGCGGTGGTGGTACTGCCGCTGAGTAACAGAGTCCATGCCGTTCCTGAGGCCGCCTTCACCAAGCAAATAGCTGGAGAAGCCTGGAAGTCCCTCTCCAGAACCGAGTTCGCCGTGCATCCGGACTGGTAATCAAATCTTATCTTTTGATTAAAATCTAATCGAGATAATCATTTAATGATTATTTCTTGGAAGTCTTTAAGGCCTATCTTCGAAAAGAATGCGGAATGCCAATAAATAAAAATAAATTCACTATGAAAATAAGTTAATGATATTTTTGTCGTTACCCGGATACTTTCGGTGTTATTTTTCTAGCATTTGGTGGTAAAGGTCTCCTTTTATGGGGAATCAGTCAGTGTCTATTGTTTATAAACTTATTCTGCATACCTACTGCTAAACTTTTTTCCCTACACATTCAAACTACAATTCTGATAGGTACAATTCTAATTTTCCACTTAAATATGCTATGCTACAAGAAGAAATAAATAAATGTGTAAATATACATACACAATTACACCACTGGCTACGACCTATCTATTATAGCACGCATCACTCCACATAAAAGAACATAATTATCTTAGTTCGTTGATATAAGCTGACGCTCAAACCTTTTGCTTTTATAGGCTCCATGTCAAGTGTATCTATATTTTTCTGTTTGATGTAATACTGGATACAATAAACTTTAATTCTATTCTATACTTACTCATTTCCAGGTTATACTGTCGTCACATTGAACCACATTTCGATTCCCGCGAAGCTGAGGTCCGGCATTTCACCAAGCGTCGCAGCGACGAAGCCGTCTTCCCGATGCAGAAACTTAAGCATCTCTTCAGCCCGATCCCGCCATCTTTGTTCGAGAAAACTTATCAGTGTACGTTCTTTGTTTATATGGTTTTTTTTAATACACTACACTCGCACTAGGGAATTTAATCCTTGTAACTCTTGCAAATATGCACAAAGACACTCAGACTCAAAACAAGCCCTTGCGGATAGCACAAATTCTTGTCCTACGCGGGGATCGAACCCGCGACACGTCATGTACTGTGGTAATTGGCATGGTGACCTATCTCGGGTATTCGTGTAGTCATTTAAAATGCTCAGTTAATAATTATATTTATCATTTTAGTACGCCAAGTAATTTTGCTAGCTACGACTTTTTTCCTCAATTTTCCAAGTAGATTATGCAAAATATGAAGTCGACAAATGAAGCGATTTTCCAATCTTGGTAGGTAGTTATAATTATCATTTTTGTTTTGTTACTGATTTGTTTCGGTTGCGGGCTAAAATGTCAATGACTTTAAAATACATTAAGCTGAGCAGAAGGCTTAGCGTCAGAAATAGCCAGAAAATCTTGCGTAATTTTAATCAATAGTTGCCTCAATTATTCTATTATTTTGCCTCAAAAAAAAACCCTGAAACATATGGTTTCAAACATTTTTCTATGTAGGTGCTTGAAGACATTGTACGAGTATACGGTTTCTACATACATTTAATTACAAATCGCGGGCCCGAAGGTTTTTCAAATTCATACCCGTTTTTTAATGTTGAGTCATAATTGGCCATTATGATAAAACCGCGATAATCAGCTATTTATAATCTAACAGACATACGTCACTACATTCAATTTAGCATTTTATCATTTAATCAACTGTAATATCTAGGTATTTTCTAAAGTAGATAGACTCAGGCATGGAACAAATGAAATACCTAATATCTATTTTTGAGGAAAAAGCAGTCTCAATCACGCTTTGCAGATAAATAAATTATTTTTAATCCGTGTGACGTTGTGGCGATAATTAATACCTAAAATAAGAAAAAGAACTGCAACAGTAAAACAACAGAAAATACGTACAAATATTGTTTTCATAATAATCAGCACTGGTGATTCCTAATGATATTAGATATCTCAATACATAACGTCATCGTAAACAGATTAGAAACTTGACCGCAATAATATCAATTTTTATTTTTTTACTAGATACGAAATACTCACGAGAAACGTGATTATTTATTAATTCTTTTTCATGATCTAGAAGGATATCTTGTATGTTTCTTTTTTTTTTCTCAGCTATCTCCAGTTTTTACTATCCCCATTATCCAAATATGAACAGTGAAAATAAAAAATTGAATGTCGGTACCAAATTATTGATTTCCGCTTCGCTTTATTAACACGAGGTTGATGTCCACGCGTTATCAAGATATCGTTCCTAATCAGTTGTAGCTGACAGTGCGATAACTCCTCAACGATTTTAATTCTCTTGTAAACAACATTGTTTATCGCAATTTCCTAAAATTTTCTTCAATACTCCAAATCATTGATATATTAATTTGATACTTTAATTTCGAACATTCCAAGAAATTTCGTTTGAGGTACTTTTTTATGAGATAACCAAGATTCTTGTAGTGTTTGTGATGAAATGATCACGGATAAGATTTATGATAAGATTCATGACAGGAATTCTGGCAATAGACTGGAAATGCGAGGGTTCCAGACCGGTTCCGCCTATGTAGAGATAGACGCGTTACTCTTAGCAATCACTTCAGAATAAGCCAACAATAGGAAACAAAATTATGGAGTTGATATTCATAATTTCGGGTCTTACTGATGCCCCCCCTCCCCTCTAAAATAAAGGTTTCGAAGTTGAACTATCTGTCGGTAACTGTAATAACTGCACGGATAACTGAGTCCTATCGACCAATACGCCAGTTACCACTCGCTTTTCGCCTAGAGCAAGCATAATATAAATGATACAGAAATGTTTTGTAATTAATCTTTTCGAGGGCATTTGAATGCTTGCGATACAATCGATACGAGGATGCATTTTACATTCAACATTTTAAAGAGCGCGTTTTTTGTGCAGGTAATGAGGAGTTAATGGCAAAGTTTTGCAAGGAGGTGATAGCGACGGACCGCTGGGCGCGAGAGCACGAGGTGCCCGGCACGGAACGGGACTGCTCCACCTGTGAACTTGGATCCACTACTGCATTTTTTGCCAGCGGTAACTTATAATCTAGAATTTACGACAGTTAGGTTCTCGAAACAACGTAAGTCTTCGATATCTGATGTCTTCATAGTTTTAATAGGTACCTATGCAATGTAATTTCTATAACGGAACTCACTTGAAGATTAAATCACCAGGTATCGGAGATTTGCGTTAATTCGTGCACAAAAAGGCTTATTTTTGATTACGAATCTGTCTTTAATTATTAATGACTTTCAAATCGAACCCCAGGCACACATCGACTTGTGTTGTCTGCGTTTTAGAAATAAATATCACACTTTCCGTATTTCAAAAGAATATAAAAATGTGGGTACGGCGCCCGATCTCTTTTCGGTCGTCGATTGCCGTCCCATCGGGCTATCTCAAAAGAAAATAGGGAGTGCACTTCTGTTTGTGCACACGCTTGTGCACTATAAAATGTCCCGCGTAGCTTGGTCAAGACATTATTACATTCGACCTATTTATGCAAGACATTTTTCGTTGATTTCAAATCGGTATAAATTGACAAAAAAAAATCTGTAATCTGCAACGGCTCTTAAACTTAATCACTGTCTACACTAAAGTACTCAACTACCTTGCAGAAAGCGGTCTGACCCGGTGGCAGCAGTACCACGCGACCAGCGCGCACGCAGACCCACCCTCCGGGGCGTGGTGGCCGCGCGGGCCGGGCGAGCCCTGGTACCGGCGCGCCGCCGCGCAGCCCGACACGCTGATAGTGCACGCGCCCGTCGCGCCTGTCGCTAAGATGCGGATCAGTAAGACGCGACCACCTCCCGTGAGTAATGTCACTAGGACCAGTCTACTCCCAGCATAAAGCGGTGACGAGATAGGCCCCGAATACGGTGGCGGGATGAACTTTTTTTTTTCGACACCCGCTCTAAAGAATTTAATCCTTAAGTCGCGAGGGGATTCATAGACATTCAATTCACATGTACAAAGACATCTAGACTAAGAACAGGCATTTGTGGATCGCACAAATGTTTGTCCTACGCGGGATCGAACCCGCGACACGTCGTGCAGTGGTAATTGGCATACTGACCTATACCACTCGGCTATCCTTGCAGTCAAGGTGGATGTACACAGGAAAACCAAGAAAAGGATACAATATAAGAATGAAAGGGAGGCCTTAGCCCTGCATTGGGACAGGGATGGAAATTATTTTCCTTGAACAATAGAAAACATGCGAACGGGAATACCCGACTCAATCTCAACCGATCTTTTTCAGGCAGCCTTAAACAGAACATTAGATCTAATTGTATGAAATTATCACATAGATGTCTATCGTGAATAGTCTTGATTTTATCGATATCAGATTTCTGGCTATAGATCTAGACAGATAAAACAATCAAATGTTATTCTAAGAACTACTTAAATTGGCCACTGAAAAATATTTTATCTGCAGTCGACAAACACGTGTATCATGACAGTAAATTATAACGACCGTTCATCAGCCACTTAAATGCGAGCCCTTTAAGATCGAAATCCAGTCTTGGTTGGGTTTAGAAATCGGAACGTCCAAAAACTAAGTTTACCTATTTAGCAATAGACCGATGGGCTCACCTGGTTTGCTTCCCAAATCGCAGTTCACTTCAACTGATTTTTACAAAGTACGGAAGTAGTAGTCATAAATAGGTGCAAACATGAAAATTACACGTGACGCCACTTTTATATATGACTTTTGCTTTGCCGTTACGTCACAATCCCCCTAAACTTTAAAGAAAATTCTTTCTTTTAAGCAAAAATACGTGTATAATATTTTTGATTTGATTTTTACTTTTCGTAGCCATCCTTTTTGAGAACAAATATATTTTCATTCTCTTTTGAAATTAGCTATATAAAGTATCTGTAATAACGAGTAAGTTTATTCCCAACTCGTACATTTCAGTTTACCATCAGATCGGAATGGCTGACGGCAGCCATGACGCTGGGCTCGCCGGACAAGGGCATTGTCGGCGTCGCCGGCTACCACTTTCATCCATGGCACTTGGTGGGTCTGCTCGAGTCTGTCACTAATTTTCCCGTAAGTATGGAACCTTTAAATTAACGTAATCAAACGCTCTGTATATTTGTGAATGTGTTTGTGTCAAAAGACGGAATGGAACGAGGAACCATCCTCCCCCAGCACAGGCTGTTACAAAAAGTCTGGCAAAAGAACGGTATGAGAAAAGCTGTCGTTTATTTTAAATTGCAAACAAAATGCTTTACATAATTACCAGTAACTTAATGGTTAAGGAGAACTTGACGATGTAATCATTTGGCCTTTGCTAATATTCAAAACTTCCTCAAGCAGATAAAAGCTTACTTGTTTTCCGCATTGATTGATGACAATGTCGATATGATTTGCAAACACTTAACAGAGATCTTTGATAAACTGATCTAATCTTTGCAATCAAATGAGTTGCTATAATTGATACACACGAGTCAACCACTTAATTAGTCATACTAAACTTTGCTTAGTCCGGTTAAAATACAATTAGAGTAACCGCAGACACTGACTATTTATCGGCCGATAGTTTAATCTAGCTGTTAATCACTATACACAGTAACCGTGTGTGTAACACGTTTTACTGATTTTGTATCGCAACTATAGGTTAACTTTCGACAATCTGTGTATTCAATATGGCGAGGAAGTCACGATAGTTTAGTCGTCCAAGTTAATTCATAAACATAAAAAATATTTCTTTCGGCATGCTCAAAACTTATTTTGCCTGCTACGGCGTAGTAGTAACTCATAATGTGATTACTCTACGTAAGCTAGAACCGCTCCGTTCGCTACGGCAATGTTTACGAAATCTCTAATATTTACTCAAGAGTTTTAGAAAGATTTTACTGAAAATTCAATTATCTTTTATTCTAGTGTCCTGAGGGTGAAGAGTGTAGGCCTCACTGCGACGGCAAAGTTTGGTCGTGTGTGCTTATCGACGAGAACGGATGGATAGTGGCTCGGGAGGGAAGGAACGTTACTGGTGAGCCGGACGAGCCGCTGCGGGAACACTTCGCCGCGGTGTACCCCACGGCGATGCGCGCGCTGGTCAACGCCAGCGTGTTCGCTCTCAACTGGATACACGACTACCAAGGCGTCTGCTTTCCGTTCGTCGATGAAACGTCGAGCGCTACATTAACTGTGAGTCGGTAACTCACAATTAGGTACTCAGACAATTGAAGTAAACAATCAAACTTGAATTTTTATAGTAACCTTTGTGAGGATGATTCATACTTTAATGATACAATGGTTTACTCACGCGTATTTATCGGATAGATTGACAAATCGAAGTTCGAGTCGAACAGGTTGCAGTTCGACTCGCGACCCCGCCGCCGCGTCAGCTCATGATTAAGGACTCCGTTTGGGTCCGAAAGTAGTCAAGATATCGCGATAAATGCGTGTGAGTAAACCGTTACATCATTTAAGTCATCAAACTCGCAGTTGTGTTGCATGCCACACCATGTAAAGCGCAAAAGCAACGTCTCTTGTCCACAACTGCTTCTTGAAAAATGTCTTACTTTAAGACGTGGTGGTATTCTCGTATCTTAACTGACCTAATGATGATTTCAACTGTATGCAGATGGTGCCATCGCTACTAAGATCACTATGGCGGTCGGTGGGGCTCCTGTTTCGCGTTACCCAGGAGTTAATAGTACTCATTACAATCTTCAGTTCCAGTGAGTAAATGACGACGTTATAGTTGATGTTAATTAATGAAAATAATCCCACACCTGGAAAAACAAAGGTTTTCGTATTTAAGCAGGCTAGACCAATAAGTTTTATGTAATTAAGTAATTGCCTAAATCAAGAATGTCTCTGTTAGATTAAAATCGATAGCGTTTGGCCTACAACTACGCCTCTAATCGGATAGCTCGATACGGATAGACAAGGCCACAAAATATCTACCGATATCACTAATCTAGAACTAGTAACTCAAATTATTTCACTGACTTTAAGGTTATATATTTTCCAGATTGTATCACATCGGTGTTCGCTGACACGGAGCAAGAGAAACAGAAACGCAAGAAGCGTCTGTGGCGAGACTACGAGAGAGAGAAATATGAGACCTTATATGACGACCGCGTACTAATTAATAGGACTCATTTCGCTGCGTGCGATAGATCCAGGCCGCTGTATGTTTTACAGGTACCTACAATTTACTATCTGTTTTAAAATTACTATCCATGATTAAGTGACGACGTTTTGTATTAAAAAACACCGTAAAATGTACGCAATTTTACAGTCGTCATCGAAGCTTATTTAAAACAATGACTAATAATAAAGATAGAGAGAGAGAGAGTGAACATCAAACCTTTAGCCTTTGTTTTGCGACCGTATTGCACTAACAAATTATATTGATAATTTATTTTGTTTTCATGTGTCATAAAGCGAATTGTATTATTAAAATAACTTGCGTGAGGCGGAGTCATAATTGTTAAATTAAACGGTTAACCTCCGCGTATTTTTTGGGAGTGCCCGACTAGTTTCGGACCCAACCGGAGTCATTAATTGAATACTAGGTATACCTACTTAATATTTTTTTACTTTTGATGCAGTCACGTGCAATGTCACGTGTGGTGTCAGCATGACCCATATAAGTTATCGTATATGCAGTGGTTTTATATCTAGACATGTAACTTACAATCTTAATGCATAACACACCTGTCTAAATTAATTAATAAAACGTGTTTTAATAAATAAGATCTTTAACGTCAGTTCTGCTTATCATGACTGTTCTTTGAAGCCAGACAAATAAGTAGGAAGTCTGATACACAATTAAGTATTAATGCTCATAAATCAAAATAACTCACGTGTCACTATTTTTTTACTACACGCGACTTTTTTTTGAACCACAGACAACGTATTTTCAATTTTCTTAACAAAAACGAGCGCAACATTATTTTAAAATAAGAACAATATTCGCTCCTGTTGAAGTAAGTGTTGTTCTTTTCATCGAGGTATAGTTACACGGTGTGCGAGACAGAGATGACAATATTTCATAAGTTAGACATGAAATATCGCCACCTCATTCGTTTTTCAGCTCAGCCAACTTTTATTTAGTTTACCTTCAGTTATACTTAAATGATACAACAGATACTTACGCGTATTTATCGGGATAGCCCGACTGGTTTCGGATCCAACCGGAGTCCTTAATCATGAGCTGACATAAATCGAACTGTTTTTTTAGTAATTTTAAGTAACCTTTTTTCAGGACACGCTACAGTCTCGAGAAGCCCTGAAGAGACCCCCAAAGCCGTGCACATGGCCACTGTCGGCAGCTCGAGTGCCGAAGACCAACTTACTCCTCGTCGCTGTCTACAACCCCTGCCCGTATAAAGGCAGGCCCGTTCCTAGTCCCCTCATTAATCAACAAGTATGTGGTATTTGGTAGTGAAAAGAAAAATATATGGTCAGGCCAAGCTAAAGGAAAAAATAGAAATATAGTGACAAGCTGAAACTGGTTATCTTTGTAAAATTATAATTCCTTTCATAGGCATTACGGGCGACTTCAGCCACGCTATTTGTATTTTGTTTTTAACAGACTCCAAAAAAAGGAGGTTTTCAATTGTTTATTGTATATTAACTTAACTGAATAGGCCATCAATATTTTTTGCTGAACATCGGTTGTCGAGATTTCTAAGACATATTTTTGAATCATCACACTTTCTTTCTAGTATATTGAAGTGGATCCCGAAATGGAACATGATCGGAGACAGGGCTCTGCAAGTAAACTAGCGTGTTGGCGCAACCGGGAGCCGCTGCCGGCGCGCCCGCCGCACATGAAGTGCTACCCGCATAACTACGCAGATGTAGGTCCACTAGTCCTAACAACTTTACCCCTAATTTCGTGGATAAGTTAAAATTTTACAATATTTTTTTTAGTTTTTACAAACCGAATCGCGTATACGAACACTTACACAGAAATTAGGTACTTCTTTTCGACTAGTCAAGTAATTCTGACATACTACTTCAATACATGAGCGCTTCGATAAATTTTAGCTACCTAAACGGACTTATTTCGTTAATGACGCACTTATTTTTGGGCCTTTGTATCTTGTTGAAAAACCTACTTAGGTACTTAAAAAGCCAAAGTATTAGTCATGACTAATAATTCCTTGCAATTTTGCGTGGTAACCACATGAAGCACCTGTTTGCATGTTGTTGACGTTGTGCACTAAAACAGTCAAGTTCAAGTCATTTGATTTATGTTGCCATCCTTTTCTTACGCTGCATATTAATAAGGGATACAAATACGATATAATTAACGGCGCTGGCCTTTGATCAATGGTATCTTTTATCGAGAAATTGATCAGATTATGAGTTGTCGATGAATCGATTACTTATTTATCGGTTTGATATGTTATAAACGCCTTCGAAAGAGACAGACTATATTATGTATACCTACATATTTTTGCTTCCGGTTATCTCACAATTATTTTTCTAAGACCGCAATTATTTATCACCGGTAACAAATCTTATGGTTTTAAGTCCTACATTTTACTCAGAAATCAGCGTCGAACGAAGCTTACGAGCTACGGGTTTGATTCCCTAATCTAGTAGTTTTATTACCTAGAGACTCCCAAGGTTGAACGGCACATTAACCTATATTGTAGCTATGACACTATGGAGGTTTCATTACTCCATCCAAAAAATACTTGGAATATAACAAGAAGGTCTTTTAAGAAAGGTCTTTATCATTCCCCTGCCCTTATCCAAATTGGGGTCGGCGCAACATGTCTTCTTCTTCCACACGTTCCTATCTGACGTCGTCTTGAAAGTCAAGTTTCAAAAAAGGTCTTGTTTTGTTTTCAGGAGAAGGGCTACAGACAGTGCGGTCCCTGGCTTCCCGACCCAGAAAAGGAAGACGCCGCATCTTACACAAAGATCTCAAACACATTGCTCTCTATATTAACGTTATTACTTGTTATTAAGAACTGCCTGTTGTGTTAATGTTTGACAAATAAAACAACAATACACATTTCCATTAACTTGTTTATTTCTGATATATCTGAACAAGGATATTTGGTTCGGAAACGACAGTAATACTGATTTCTGCTACCCATGCCTTTACTGTGGGCCTTTAGAGGACTGTTGTCACTGTTGAAGGAAGATGAAGTTATATTCAATGTAGAGTGTTATCTCGCTTCTACAGTGGCAACAATGCTTTAAGAGCTCAAAGTTTAACATTCAAAACTGCTAGCGCCATATACTTTTACTTTCACACATTCTATAAGATAAATTATTGAATTATTTCGGAACGATTGGAATGTATTTTTGTAATCATTGATCCCTAATGAGACCCAATGCAATTTAATCTTTATGGCAACAAGGAAAATGTTGTTAATTACATTCGATGAAGATAATACTGATTTTTCATTTTGATAATTTACCTTTTGAAGTTTGAATTCAACGCCTCTGTTAATAGCGATCCTAACTTATGTTAAACAATTGAAACGACAACATACGTATTACATAAAGCAGAAAATATTTAATACTAACCTATCTATAAAAATAGTTTAATTATTCCTGTCATCAATGAATACCGGCTAAGAATCCTTGGTATTTGTGAATATTTAAAGGGTTGTGTTTCAAACTAACAAAAAAACTATAAAAGAGAAGTAAATAATATCTATAGGTCCTTTTTGCAGCTTTTTTATGATCTACAATTTTCAGAAAAATAATTGATAGGTGTAATTATACCTACAAGTATTTATTGTAAAATGCTCTGCATACGTAATAAAAGACTTTCAAATTAAAAATGGACGACACTAAGATATCAAGAAACATGGAAAATATAAATAATCATGGGAATATTTTGCTTCGAAACTAATCGTTGATTGTTTAGAACATCCTTTATAGTTTATACAGGGTGTACCTTTTCTACAGCGTTTAACAAAACATAAGATCAGAAATGCAGCTTCAAGTTTCCGTAACTTTAACACTAAATATCATACACGTGCTATTTATTACTTACAACCCTGAAAGTCAGACTATTAAATGTTCTATTTTCATCCATTTCAAACTGCCTACAGACCTTATTGAAACAAAAAATTAACGACGATTTTGGATATAAGAAAACATTATTAATTACTTAATACTTAGATTTCTTATAACTACTAATTAAATTATCTTATTTCTCCGTAATTCTATTCGACAAAAATATATAGCCTAGGTTTTGTTAGTTTATATTTATGAATAAACTTTAATATCTCAATGTAATAAGTCAACGGAGTCTAACGTATCTATTGAGCTGAACATCTACTGCAAGTTCTATAAGACTAAAATGGTATAGAATCACAATTTTATTTAATCTTTGGTTCGTCTTATAACAATTTTGTGGACTGTGTAAAATACTTAATTGTTAACGAATAATGTATTGCCGCAATGTTTTTTGTATTTTTACACAAAAATTGGCTCTCGTAAATGAATAAATCGAATATACTGTTCCACTTATTATAATTATACATAACGATACATATACCAAAATGAATATTAAACTATCTAAAACAAACAGATAATAATATCAAAGAACAGATCATCTTATTAGACTATTCGTTCCGATTTAGAGGCAGCCTCTGGGTACACAATAGCTAGCGATTTCTTCCTCCTATTTTAATTCTGTTTCTATAGCATAAATACCAATATTCAGCACTTTATGTAGTACAAAGATTTCAGTATCAGATGGCATACTTACATCTCAATATTTCCGAATATCAGTTCTTTTTTGGCACTATGTAATCTATGAAAATATTCAAAACTAGAGAGCTTTGATTTATTATAGAACAGGATAATATCGAAATCTATTTGTGACAACACTATTATTAAAATACTGTTATTATTACATAATTACTTATTACTAATATAATGTTATTTTGTTTTCTCATTCAAGATCTTTCTTAGTAGAGCTAAATAAATAACAAATATTTGAAGATTTCTTTCTTTGCCGCAGTACTTGTGATTTCATAGACATGTATAAAAATTGTATTGCGATGACAAACCTGATTTCCTGGTGTCATTATTTACTTATTGCTTTTATACATAAATAAACTAGGCCACGGCAAAGAAAGATTATACATTTATAAAACAAATAATTAAACAAAATATACATAAAAACATCAACAAATCTTTGGTTTTAACAAATAGGCAAAGTGCATTATGCAACAAATAAAATATCAACATGGAACACATTGGATGTGCAAAATAAAGTATGGTAAACTGGTCGGCAGTGGCTGTTACACAAATAAAACTAACGCAAAAACGGAATGTTCAAACATAAGGTAACGTGAAATAACAATAAATTCAGAATTATAAATATTTTGCTTCATAAGCGAATAAGAATAAAAAGTTAAAGTTGATTATCTAATACTAACTACCGAATTGATTAGCCATCTTCAAAAAATATTGGCATAATTCATTTACTTCATGAAAATAAAGGAATGACGAATTTAATAAACAACTATTATGCGCTTGTAACTTATGTTTTTTTTAAATGTTATGTGTATGGCAACACATTACTAAAGGTGGGCTTACACGAGCAAGTGAAATGGCTCATTCGAGTAATTATTGATTTTAAGGACCACGGTAGTTAGACATGTTGACTGATATCACATCTTATTGTTAAGGGATATTCAACGAAATATACAGTCAATCTTCTAGCGATACTGCAATTTGAATAAATTGAAAGCAAAATTTTTCTAAAAAAATTACCTGAAATATTTTGACAAAATATTTTTCAGTTGTTTTTCTTTTTTCAAATTGCTTGTGTAAGCGCACTTAATGATGGCACTGCCATCGTAGTCACATTGCCTGACTTCTACCGATTCCTAACTGCAATGTGTCCGACGATTCAGTGCCCAGCGTTCAAATAGTTGCTTAAACAGTATACACAGAGTATTACGCAAATGGAGTGGGTACCTCTCAGCCGTGAATCTTTGAACAATCATGATCGAAATAATATGGTAAATTATGTGAACCAAATTTGTATAACTACAAATACTAGCTACAAAATTGTAATGAGCAATAAGAGGGTTTTAGTAACTCGTTCAAAATATTTGTTGATCTACCTGAACATTTCAGCAGGGTAAGTAGTTCAAACACTGATTCCTTGTAAATCCATTTGCTTAATACTCCATGTGAATCGATGTGCGTTGTAGAACATTCGAGAGAATTGTTGATTACTCTTCTTCGGACTCGGAGTCAGAGTCGGGGATCGTGTTAAACCAGTTCTCCCAGTTCGACGGCGGACCAATTACGGTACGGCTGCAAATAAGAACAAGCCGTTAGTGTCACGGATGCTTAATTAGTATTTAGGTCATGCCCTGAACTTAAAGAACAAGAAAAGTATGTTTGCCATTTAGGAGGAAACCCTTAGGAAATTAAACTGAAGAGTAGAAGTTATACATAAATCTAACTTCGTTCCTTATTTTTGCCTTAATAATGTCAATTTTTTCGACATGGCAAAATGAACATTGTGATCCTCTGATTCCGCTTTATAACGTCCGAATAGAATGTTAAAAATAATTCAAATTTAGTGTTTTCCCTTTATGGCGATTAGGAAGGGCTGTTAAGAAAACTGAGGGGTAAGCATTCCGATCACTGTAAACAAATATATGTACGTCTGCGTGCCGTCCCCCGCCTCCGCCTCCCAGCCCTCCTCCAGCACCCACCTACAGTACATGACACATACCTCTGCTTGGTGACGGGCTGCGGCAGCGTGGCGGTGGCGGGCGCGGGCTGCGCGGGCGGCGGCGCGCGGCGCTGCAGCGTCTGCGTGCCGTCCCCCGCCTCCGCCTCCCAGCCCTCCTCCAGCACCCACCTACAGTACATGACACATACCTCTGCTTGGTGACGGGCTGCGGCAGCGTGGCGGTGGCGGGCGCGGGCTGCGCGGGCGGCGGCGCGCGGCGCTGCAGCGTCTGCGTGCCGTCCCCCGCCTCCGCCTCCCAGCCCTCCTCCAGCACCCACCTACAGTACATGACACATACCTCTGCTTGGTGACGGGCTGCGGCAGCGTGGCGGTGGCGGGCGCGGGCTGCGCGGGCGGCGGCGCGCGGCGCTGCAGCGTCTGCGTGCCGTCCCCCGCCTCCGCCTCCCAGCCCTCCTCCAGCACCCACCTACAGTACATGACACATACCTCTGCTTGGTGACGGGCTGCGGCAGCGTGGCGGTGGCGGGCGCGGGCTGCGCGGGCGGCGGCGCGCGGCGCTGCAGCGTCTGCGTGCCGTCCCCCGCCTCCGCCTCCCAGCCCTCCTCCAGCACCCACCTACAGTACATGACACATACCTCTGCTTGGTGACGGGCTGCGGCAGCGTGGCGGTGGCGGGCGCGGGCTGCGCGGGCGGCGGCGCGCGGCGCTGCAGCGTCTGCGTGCCGTCCCCCGCCTCCGCCTCCCAGCCCTCCTCCAGCACCCACCTACAGTACATGACACATACCTCTGCTTGGTGACGGGCTGCGGCAGCGTGGCGGTGGCGGGCGCGGGCTGCGCGGGCGGCGGCGCGCGGCGCTGCAGCGTCTGCGTGCCGTCCCCCGCCTCCGCCTCCCAGCCCTCCTCCAGCACCCACCTACAGTACATGACACATACCTCTGCTTGGTGACGGGCTGCGGCAGCGTGGCGGTGGCGGGCGCGGGCTGCGCGGGCGGCGGCGCGCGGCGCTGCAGCGTCTGCGTGCCGTCCCCCGCCTCCGCCTCCCAGCCCTCCTCCAGCACCCACCTACAGTACATGACACATACCTCTGCTTGGTGACGGGCTGCGGCAGCGTGGCGGTGGCGGGCGCGGGCTGCGCGGGCGGCGGCGCGCGGCGCTGCAGCGTCTGCGTGCCGTCCCCCGCCTCCGCCTCCCAGCCCTCCTCCAGCACCCACCTACAGTACATGACACATACCTCTGCTTGGTGACGGGCTGCGGCAGCGTGGCGGTGGCGGGCGCGGGCTGCGCGGGCGGCGGCGCGCGGCGCTGCAGCGTCTGCGTGCCGTCCCCCGCCTCCGCCTCCCAGCCCTCCTCCAGCACCCACCTACAGTACATGACACATACCTCTGCTTGGTGACGGGCTGCGGCAGCGTGGCGGTGGCGGGCGCGGGCTGCGCGGGCGGCGGCGCGCGGCGCTGCAGCGTCTGCGTGCCGTCCCCCGCCTCCGCCTCCCAGCCCTCCTCCAGCACCCACCTACAGTACATGACACATACCTCTGCTTGGTGACGGGCTGCGGCAGCGTGGCGGTGGCGGGCGCGGGCTGCGCGGGCGGCGGCGCGCGGCGCTGCAGCGTCTGCGTGCCGTCCCCCGCCTCCGCCTCCCAGCCCTCCTCCAGCACCCACCTACAGTACATGACACATACCTCTGCTTGGTGACGGGCTGCGGCAGCGTGGCGGTGGCGGGCGCGGGCTGCGCGGGCGGCGGCGCGCGGCGCTGCAGCGTCTGCGTGCCGTCCCCCGCCTCCGCCTCCCAGCCCTCCTCCAGCACCCACCTACAGTACATGACACATACCTCTGCTTGGTGACGGGCTGCGGCAGCGTGGCGGTGGCGGGCGCGGGCTGCGCGGGCGGCGGCGCGCGGCGCTGCAGCGTCTGCGTGCCGTCCCCCGCCTCCGCCTCCCAGCCCTCCTCCAGCACCCACCTACAGTACATGACACATACCTCTGCTTGGTGACGGGCTGCGGCAGCGTGGCGGTGGCGGGCGCGGGCTGCGCGGGCGGCGGCGCGCGGCGCTGCAGCGTCTGCGTGCCGTCCCCCGCCTCCGCCTCCCAGCCCTCCTCCAGCACCCACCTACAGTACATGACACATACCTCTGCTTGGTGACGGGCTGCGGCAGCGTGGCGGTGGCGGGCGCGGGCTGCGCGGGCGGCGGCGCGCGGCGCTGCAGCGTCTGCGTGCCGTCCCCCGCCTCCGCCTCCCAGCCCTCCTCCAGCACCCACCTACAGTACATGACACATACCTCTGCTTGGTGACGGGCTGCGGCAGCGTGGCGGTGGCGGGCGCGGGCTGCGCGGGCGGCGGCGCGCGGCGCTGCAGCGTCTGCGTGCCGTCCCCCGCCTCCGCCTCCCAGCCCTCCTCCAGCACCCACCTACAGTACATGACACATACCTCTGCTTGGTGACGGGCTGCGGCAGCGTGGCGGTGGCGGGCGCGGGCTGCGCGGGCGGCGGCGCGCGGCGCTGCAGCGTCTGCGTGCCGTCCCCCGCCTCCGCCTCCCAGCCCTCCTCCAGCACCCACCTACAGTACATGACACATACCTCTGCTTGGTGACGGGCTGCGGCAGCGTGGCGGTGGCGGGCGCGGGCTGCGCGGGCGGCGGCGCGCGGCGCTGCAGCGTCTGCGTGCCGTCCCCCGCCTCCGCCTCCCAGCCCTCCTCCAGCACCCACCTACAGTACATGACACATACCTCTGCTTGGTGACGGGCTGCGGCAGCGTGGCGGTGGCGGGCGCGGGCTGCGCGGGCGGCGGCGCGCGGCGCTGCAGCGTCTGCGTGCCGTCCCCCGCCTCCGCCTCCCAGCCCTCCTCCAGCACCCACCTACAGTACATGACACATACCTCTGCTTGGTGACGGGCTGCGGCAGCGTGGCGGTGGCGGGCGCGGGCTGCGCGGGCGGCGGCGCGCGGCGCTGCAGCGTCTGCGTGCCGTCCCCCGCCTCCGCCTCCCAGCCCTCCTCCAGCACCCACCTACAGTACATGACACATACCTCTGCTTGGTGACGGGCTGCGGCAGCGTGGCGGTGGCGGGCGCGGGCTGCGCGGGCGGCGGCGCGCGGCGCTGCAGCGTCTGCGTGCCGTCCCCCGCCTCCGCCTCCCAGCCCTCCTCCAGCACCCACCTACAGTACATGACACATACCTCTGCTTGGTGACGGGCTGCGGCAGCGTGGCGGTGGCGGGCGCGGGCTGCGCGGGCGGCGGCGCGCGGCGCTGCAGCGTCTGCGTGCCGTCCCCCGCCTCCGCCTCCCAGCCCTCCTCCAGCACCCACCTACAGTACATGACACATACCTCTGCTTGGTGACGGGCTGCGGCAGCGTGGCGGTGGCGGGCGCGGGCTGCGCGGGCGGCGGCGCGCGGCGCTGCAGCGTCTGCGTGCCGTCCCCCGCCTCCGCCTCCCAGCCCTCCTCCAGCACCCACCTACAGTACATGACACATACCTCTGCTTGGTGACGGGCTGCGGCAGCGTGGCGGTGGCGGGCGCGGGCTGCGCGGGCGGCGGCGCGCGGCGCTGCAGCGTCTGCGTGCCGTCCCCCGCCTCCGCCTCCCAGCCCTCCTCCAGCACCCACCTACAGTACATGACACATACCTCTGCTTGGTGACGGGCTGCGGCAGCGTGGCGGTGGCGGGCGCGGGCTGCGCGGGCGGCGGCGCGCGGCGCTGCAGCGTCTGCGTGCCGTCCCCCGCCTCCGCCTCCCAGCCCTCCTCCAGCACCCACCTACAGTACATGACACATACCTCTGCTTGGTGACGGGCTGCGGCAGCGTGGCGGTGGCGGGCGCGGGCTGCGCGGGCGGCGGCGCGCGGCGCTGCAGCGTCTGCGTGCCGTCCCCCGCCTCCGCCTCCCAGCCCTCCTCCAGCACCCACCTACAGTACATGACACATACCTCTGCTTGGTGACGGGCTGCGGCAGCGTGGCGGTGGCGGGCGCGGGCTGCGCGGGCGGCGGCGCGCGGCGCTGCAGCGTCTGCGTGCCGTCCCCCGCCTCCGCCTCCCAGCCCTCCTCCAGCACCCACCTACAGTACATGACACATACCTCTGCTTGGTGACGGGCTGCGGCAGCGTGGCGGTGGCGGGCGCGGGCTGCGCGGGCGGCGGCGCGCGGCGCTGCAGCGTCTGCGTGCCGTCCCCCGCCTCCGCCTCCCAGCCCTCCTCCAGCACCCACCTACAGTACATGACACATACCTCTGCTTGGTGACGGGCTGCGGCAGCGTGGCGGTGGCGGGCGCGGGCTGCGCGGGCGGCGGCGCGCGGCGCTGCAGCGTCTGCGTGCCGTCCCCCGCCTCCGCCTCCCAGCCCTCCTCCAGCACCCACCTACAGTACATGACACATACCTCTGCTTGGTGACGGGCTGCGGCAGCGTGGCGGTGGCGGGCGCGGGCTGCGCGGGCGGCGGCGCGCGGCGCTGCAGCGTCTGCGTGCCGTCCCCCGCCTCCGCCTCCCAGCCCTCCTCCAGCACCCACCTACAGTACATGACACATACCTCTGCTTGGTGACGGGCTGCGGCAGCGTGGCGGTGGCGGGCGCGGGCTGCGCGGGCGGCGGCGCGCGGCGCTGCAGCGTCTGCGTGCCGTCCCCCGCCTCCGCCTCCCAGCCCTCCTCCAGCACCCACCTACAGTACAAACATTCTACATATTAGAACAATCGACGAAACATACAGTAAGTGGTTTCCAAATTGGCCCTGAAGTTACAGATATATTAGCGACCTCGACAACTCTCTATCTCGCACACTGTACAAGTACATACATATTTCAATCTTTTCCGGAAGCAACCAAGTCATGTTACACTAGGTGTACACACAGAGCGAGAACGTAACGACTATAACTTTTTAGTATTCTTTACCTAGAGCTGCTGGCAGACTTGCAGTTCTCGCACTCGCTGCGATAGTCGTCTGCCTCTTCTACGCCCGGCGCGGTCGTTCCCTCGTAACTACACACGCATGACGGCTGAAAAATATTTATTCAAAGTCCCTTTCATAAACCTACTCAAATAATAGTATTCAGTCGTAATTCGTAAAATCAAAACACCATATTTTTTACCTAACGTTCCATAAAAGGTTTTTTTACACAGGTAAAATACAATTCAAATTTCTTTCAAAACAAAAGAGGGCTACTTATTATGTGTCTTACCTTATCAACAGTGAGCGGTAGTGTGGGCTGCGGTGCGGGCGCAGCGTGTTGCGGTACGTGTGGGGGCGCGTGCGGCGGGACTTGCGGCGCGTGCGCGGGCACGTGTGGGGGCGCGTGTGGGGGCGCATGTGGGGGCGCGTGTGGGGGCGCGTGGGGCGCGGGCGCGGGCGCGGGCGCCTCCTGCGGTCGCTCGCTGCCCACGTTCTGTTCCTCGCTGTGCGTGCGACCCCGCCACACGCTGCTGCTGCTAAGCCGAGCGTGGTTTCTATAGCAACAAAATTAAACAATATAAACATGACAAATTGAATGATATATCTGATAAGAAACACCCTACTAAAACGAATATCAGAAAGAACTTACTATAAAAAGTAAAAAAATACAATGAATAATTTTCTCAATAGGTAAATAACACAACTGCACCAATCTGACTTACGAAGACTTACAGAAGTAATGATACGCCACCAGAAGCTGAGTTCAATCTCGACTTGTGGAACGAGGTGGCCTGCCTTTAGGGGTGAGCCTTAATCTACAACTTACGTATCACAAGCACAGGTTCAATCGTCCTCGTAATATCATTAGCCGAGGCCAGATTCAAGTTGCGCGGCATGCTGCGTCCCGTGTCTGCGTTATGTCGGTTGTTGTCGCTCGGCTTGTGGAACGAGGTAGCCTGCCTTTAGGGGTGAGCCTTAATCTACAACTTACGTATCATCGGGCACAGGTTCAATAGTCCTTGTAATATCATTAGCCGAGGCCAGATTCAAGTTGCGCGGCATGCTGCGTCCCGTGTCGGCGTTATGTCGGTTGTTGTCGCTCGGCTTGTGGAACGAGGTAGCCTGCCTTTAGGGGTGAGCCTTAATCTACAACTTACGTATCATCGAGCACAGGTTCAATAGTCCTTGTAATATCATTAGCCGAGGCCAGATTCAAGTTGCGCGGCATGCTGCGTCCCGTGTCGGCGTTATGTCGGTTGTTGTCGCTCGGCTTGTGGAACGAGGTAGCCTGCCTTTAGGGGTGAGCCTTAATCTACAACTTACGTATCATCGAGCACAGGTTCAATAGTCCTTGTAATATCATTAGCCGAGGCCAGATTCAAGTTGCGCGGCATGCTGCGTCCCGTGTCGGCGTTATGTCGGTTGTTGTCGCTCGGCTTGTGGAACGAGGTAGCCTGCCTTTAGGGGTGAGCCTTAATCTACAACTTACGTATCATCGAGCACAGGTTCAATAGTCCTTGTAATATCATTAGCCGAGGCCAGATTCAAGTTGCGCGGCATGCTGCGTCCCGTGTCGGCGTTATGTCGGTTGTTGTCGCTCGGCTTGTGGAACGAGGTAGCCTGCCTTTAGGGGTGAGCCTTAATCTACAACTTACGTATCATCGAGCACAGGTTCAATAGTCCTTGTAATATCATTAGCCGAGGCCAGATTCAAGTTGCGCGGCATGCTGCGTCCCGTGTCGGCGTTATGTCGGTTGTTGTCGCTCGGCTTGTGGAACGAGGTAGCCTGCCTTTAGGGGTGAGCCTTAATCTACAACTTACGTATCATCGAGCACAGGTTCAATAGTCCTTGTAATATCATTAGCCGAGGCCAGATTCAAGTTGCGCGGCATGCTGCGTCCCGTGTCTGCGTTATGCCGGTTGTTGTCGCTCGGCTTGTGGAACGAGCGCCGGATCTCGTTGTGGAGCGAGCGGTCGGCGCGGTTGAAACCCGTGATTGGAGTGTCGAGGAGAGTCGTGTCTACGGCTGTCGAAATGCGAGGGATTGTGCGGTGCCTGGAAATGACATTGGATTGTAGTAATAATATATTCCGTTTTTTTTTTTTTTTGTGGGAGTTCAAACCCCATATTGATGATGATGGCATGCTGTCTCTTTCACTCTCAAACAGATCGAAAAGACAAGATGACTTCAAAGCCGGACTTTTATAGTTTTGTTCGTGGAAAAATATTTAAAATAATTTTCACTCCAAACCATTTATTGATCCTTTAATCATACCTACTACCAGCATGTAATACCTTAAGTTTACCATACTTTATTTATTTTCTGTAATCTAAAGTCAATACACATCGATATAAAAATATGTGTGTAATATTTGCAAAATCGATTCAACACTTTTTTTATATCAGTATGCTATATGAGCAATAATCTAAGACTCCGGAAGTTATACTGTGTCAACAGTGATGATAACAATATTTTTTATAACCACATTCTAGTTAGATACATGAAACGATGTATTGACATCTATGAGTCATTTTCACCCGATAGGTAACCCATCCATATAGAATAATAAACTTGATTCAAATTGACGAGCCTGTTGGTCTAGTGGTTAGTAGCCCTGACTGCTTTAAAAGAGGTATTGGGTTCGATACCCATCTAGGACAAATGTTTGAGCGATCAGCAAGCTCATTTGTTCTATGTCTGGGTGTGATTTCTATATAATAAGTATGTACTTAGAAATATATAAGTATGTACTAATAATGTAAAATTTAAAGTTACATCCTAAGATATAAGATAGAATATATTTTGGCAAAGACCAAAACATTATTCAAAGTATATTTCGTCAAACTTGGTATGAAACAGTATTTGAGGAATCTAAATTTCATATTTGCGTTACGAATGGAATTCGCCAAAGAGGTCGCCTGTTTGTCAATCATCCGTGGTTTTGCAACTAACACGCTAGTCGCGTGCCAGCTGAATACACATGACTTTGTTAAACACAATACCTGTGCACACGACCATGTACTTAGTAATTCTATAGCATTACTAAGTACTAAGTACCCATATAGTCATATATGGCTATGGTCACTGAATGTATGCAGTTCTTTTGAAAATGTATGAGCCTGATTGATTTTCAATGATGCCTCGTTTAGGACAACAATAGCAGACTAAATAATAAATATGAATTCGAATATTAAGACGATTGATGCGACAAGTTTTAGGTAAGCACATAGGTACATAGAAATAAAATTAGAGTGTCTGTTTGGTATTACATTCATATTTTTAATTATTGTCTTTCTATCTGTTTGTTTCCGCTAATCTCTGAAACGGTCGGACAGATTTTGACGGGACTTTTATTGGAAGGTAACTGATGTAATAATGCGTAACATAGGCTACTCTTATTCAACAAAAAATATATTTTATTTCAGAAAATACCGAATTAATTTCTTTGTTAAATTCCATGTCGACGGAATCGTGGGTACAGCTAGCGCAAAATAAAAACCTTATCACACACATCTATAAGCAGAAACTTGTAGCATATTATTGTGTATTATGTAAATCATTATCATCAACTTTTGTTTGTTTGAACGAAAAAAGACAATTAAAAAAATCATTACCAACTTCTAAAAAAGAAGTACAAATAAGTTTAGTACTTACAGTGAGGTATGAATGTTGGCAGTATTGGAGTAGAAGCCGGGCACATTGTGCGGTCGCTCGTGGTCGGGCTCGCGTTGCAGGACGGACAACAGGCCGCGGTTGCTGATCGCGCCCAGGGAACCCGTCAGGCGAATCGCACTTGGGAATCCTACCACTGAGGAAATTAATGTATAATTATTAATGTACTAGCTGTTGCCCGCGACTTCGTTCGCGAAAACAAAAAAAAATTGAATGAAAAATAGATGTTGGCCGATTCTCAGACCTACTGAATACATATACAAAATTTGAAGAGAATCGGTTTAGCCGTTTCGGAGGAGTATGGCAACTAAAACTGTGACATGAGAATTTTATATATTAGTTATATGTAACTGGCTGTTGCCTGCGACTTTGCCTGTGCGAATGTCGGTTAAAGCTGCAAACACATTACCCTTTTTCTGACGCTGTCGGTAAATAAGTAGCCTATATGTGTAGGGTGTCAGCGAATTACATAGCAAATTTCATCAAATTTGATCCAGTCGTTTGAGCGTGAAAGAGTACCAAACATCCAAACATATTTAAACTTTCTCGTTCGTAATATTAGCAGGCTTACTAAAAGCCGTTGTGTAAATAAAATGTTATTTCATAGTAACTTGTCGAAACCTGCCATATAATCCACAAAATGGGAACAATGAAAAAACAAAACAAGAAGAACCTCACTGAAAAGCAGTAGTACTACTATTTCAAACAATGAATAACAAAGCATTTCGTCTGAAATTCATTCAAGAAAACTACAGGCCAGTAACAAGTAGTTCCTATACCGGTATCCGTGCATGACGTACCGCCTATTCAAGCTTCATTCACTCGCTGCTATTATTATGCCGACACCAGCCAAAACATAAATACTGGGAAAACAATAGAACATTAACAATGGCAGACGACCAAAACACGAAATTAAAATCATCAGGAATGAATCTTCGAACAGATGCTGTTTGATAAATAAGCCTAATTGTAAAGGGCTCGCAGCTGTTCAATAGCACTATAACAGATAGATACTAAGACCTGTGAGTTTGTATAGTGATAATTGCTTGGAGTCTAAAGTTACGTATTAAAGTCTAGATTACGGCCCATACTCATTGAGTTTGTGTTAACTTCATTTTTTATGTCCGGTGAGCAGATTAAAAAAATATATCCGACACGTTTTTGTCTATTCTACGAGCATAAACTTATTAAGAAGAGAATACAGTAATTTAGAATTGCGCATGACGTCACTACTTGCTACGATTTTTGACACGCAGTTACGTCATAAGACTATACTTCTGAACTTTAAAGCACTTTTCTATTAAAAAATGTATTGTACAAATAGAGGCAAAAACAAGTGTTAAATATTTTTTTTTGTTTTGTGACTAACACACTACACATAATTGCAGCCACAAGAACGACACTTAGCTACATGGTGTTCTAATAATGTCTGCCTGTACATTTTGCTTGACTATGGTCAAGACGGTAGACACGTTGGGACAGCTTTTTGTTGTACGTCGATCTTTACAGCTCTTATAAAATAAAGTATCTTTGTACTTCCCACTAATATCACAAAACGAGAAAGTTTCTAAGAATGGATGCATGAATGTTTGTTACCCTTTACGCTCAAAAAGTTAGATCAATTTTTGATGCAATTTGGTACGAAGTCAGCTGACACCCTGGATTAACACAGGCTTTTTAACTCTTTACGTCAGTGGGGGTAATATTTTTGTGCATCTATAACCGACATCTAGGCGAGCGAAGTCGCGGGCAACAGCTTGTTCTACAAGTGTAGTGTAGTGTGGTGTGTTAATATTAGTGTTACTCTTTTAATTCACGGGCTAACTTCAAGGGAAGAAACCCGGTCCTTTTTTAAAGGCTTACACGGGGACACAGGTCCAACATGCAGAGGCCTTGTTGAGAACTTTAATCTAAAATGTATTAGGGCATCTACCAAGGGCCATCCACCCCTGCTCTAAGGAAGAACAGACAGGGGCGGCCTAAGGTAGCTACAAGACTATTGTAAATTATGGAGATTTAACTAATTTGGGCCGTTGATAGGATTTGTTAAATGTAATTGTTTATTTCTTAGTGTTACTTATTGTTATAAAGTTACTTACTGTTAGGTGCGAGAGGGTGATGTGTGATGGGGGCCGGTTCACGGTTGTCCTGCTGGTGTACTGGTTGCAGGAGCGGAGCGTTGTAACAGTTCTGAGTGTTGGCGATCTGTTGTAGTAGCCGAAAATTATTATTATGTAGTTGATTTGTGGTTAAATGTCAGCAAGCAATTAAAAGGATTAGTAAATAGTTACTTTGTGTGACTTGAAAATTGGAACGATTCTATTAGCAAACTTACCTTATTGTTAGTAATAAATAATATGAAATACAGACTAAATTATAACAACCTTACTACAATTTATAAAATACATTTTTATAATGTTTATTACTGTAGGATAAAAGAATTAAGTAAAATTGTTAGCCAAGATCAGTAACATTTTTTTTACGCATTAGTAATAGTTCAAGAGCCTTCCACGAACGATTAAAAACCTTAATTCTATTAATTATAAGGTTGATTTTCGATCATACACTGGCCCACCGTCAGAGTGAAGAAAGACGAATCTATTGATTGTTATAAGCAACTCATACACAATATGTGACGGGGATGATGCCAAACACTTTTTTGCATTCCACAATGTACCCTTTACACGAAGCAATAAGGTTGATTTTCGATCGTACCGACATCCTCAAACACTTGTCTACCGTCATGTCAGAGAGAAGAAAGGCGTATCTATTGATTGTTATAAGAAACTCATCCCACAATGTACCCTATACACTAAGCAATAAGGTTGGTTTTCAATCGTACCTACTCGTACCTCCTCAAACACTTGCCTACCGTCATGTCAGAGAGAAGAAAGGCGAATCTATTGATTGTTATAAGAAACTCATACCACAATGTACCCTATACACGAAGCAATAAGGTTGGTTTTCAATCGTACCTACTCGCACATCCTCAAACACTTGCCTACCGTCATGTCAGAGAGAAGAAAGGCGGATCTATTGATTGTTATAAGAAACTCATACATAATATGTGACCTGTGTGACGGGTCGCGGGATGTTGACGTAGCCGTGGCCGCCGCACTGCGCGTCGTCGGGCCGCGCAAGTGTTTCCACGGTGGCCGGATATGTGCGGTGGTATGATGTCTCGTTTGATACTCTGTAACCGCTGGGAAACTTGTTTGATTAAAATACACGCTCAAAGAAACGATACTGGTAACGTGATATTTTAATAAGCCTATGCATTAACCATAAGCGCAGGCCTTGAAAACTTTTTTTTGAGAAAGAAAAGGAATTAGTTATTCCGTTCCCTCTTCACAAATATATACAACGTTGATAAAAGCGAGAGGCATTAAATGAAACCACATATTCTGTATATCATTATAAGGCTACACAACAAAAATCAAATCAATGTAAGCAATAGTTTAGTCACAGGATATTTTTTTAGTTTTTTTTTAGTTTGAACATGCTGTATCTTCCTGATTAGGTGACTAAGTTTTATAGGCATAGTTATCTAGTTGGCTCCGGTTGGGTCCGAAACTAGTCGGGCTATCCCGATAAATACGCGTGAGTAAACCGTTATAACGTTTTAAGTATGAATCATCCCCACGAAAGTTATTATAAAAATATTGCTTAAATTGATTTGATTTTTGTTGTGTAGCCTTATAATGATATACAGAATATGTGGTTTCATTTAATGCCTCTCGCTTTTATCAACGTTGTACCTAGTCTTGCCATAAATATTGTAATAAAGAAAAAAGAAAATTGTTAACTGCAAATAACATTTATTACTTTTACAGTGTGTCAGTTTAATACATAAATATAAAACAATTAAAAATATAAAAAGCTTATTCGAAGTGGTCTCCATTGGCTGCAATACAGTCCTTTAAACGATGAGGCCAGTTATCAATAGAAGCACGCACTCTTTCCATGGGAAAATTCTTCACTGCCAATCGTATAGATTGTTTTAGGGACTCCAAATTATCATGGCGTTTAGAGCAAGCTGTACTCTCTAAAACTGACCACAAATCATAATCCAGCGGATTAAGATCGGGACTAGACGACGGCCAGTCTTCAGCTCTGATGAAGTCCGAAACGTTCGATTCCAACCAAGACTGCGTGGACCGAGCTTTATGACCCGGCGCCGAGTCTTGCTGGAAGGACCATACTTGGTTATTGAACATGGTGATGTTAAGGGGCTTAACTACCTTCTCAAGAATGGTATCTTGATACACTTGTGCCGATGTTTTGATACCTTTTTCACAAAAATATGGCTCAGTCACTCCTTCATAGCTAACACCCCACCAAACCATCACTGAAGTCGGATAATGTCCACGTTGCACTCTGTCGACTAATTGGGAAGCTTCCTTAGAGCTTTGAGCATAAATACGGTCATTTTGTTTGTTAAAATGTTGCTCAATTGTAAAAATTTTCTCATCCGTAAACAAAATTTTTCTGTGACCTCCCTTTGCGTACCGCTTCAGTAGTTGTTTCGATTTTACCACCCTATTCTTCTTTAAATTATCAGTTAAGAAATGGCCAGTGCGTCTCTTATAGGCTGAAAGTCCTAAGTCATCTTTTAAAATACGCGACATGGTTCTAGGTGCTATCTTCATTTCCCGAGATAAAATCTTTTGCTTTCGGACAGGATTTCTTCGAATTCTTTCCCTTACTGCTTTGACCACCTTTTTCGTACGAACACTACGTGGACGGCCAGATCTTTTTCTGTCACAAACAGAGGAGGTCTCATTGTACCTATTAATAGCCCGGTACACAAACATTTTACTAATACCAAGTGTATGGAGAGTTTTAAAAATTGCATTTGGCTCCATACCTACTTTGTGTAATGCTATCACAGCGATTCGGTTCTCTTTATCACCCCACACCATTTTAATATCGCAAAATATTTTACAATGTATTGGCGCCAAAATGAGAAAACACAATGAACAATCGTATAAAAATGACAGATTCGAAATTCAAATGTAATATTTTTTTATAATTAAGTGTAACAGTATTTATGGCCAGACTAAGTATATATAGAGTACCCTGTATCGCCTACAAGGGTTATACGGGTTGTTGTTATTTGTTTGACGTTCAAAAAGTAGTCTATGAACATTGATTTGAAATCTTAAAACCTATCTGTAGTCAGCTATTAATCTATCGTTATGCAGTCAGACCACATCGACCGAAAATATGGTTCTACAAAGCGGTCGTCATTTTCTGACATTTTAATCTATTCAGAAACTCTTCGGTGTAAATGTATGTGTATCAAACCTCATGTTATCAGGTCGGCATTGTGCGATGGCCTCGTCGTAAGGTGGAGGCGCTTCGCCGCGCGGAAGGTAGTTGCTCGGCGGCTTCCACGCAGCTAGAGCCGTCTCGCAAGTTCCCCCCATGTAGCCCATACTGCCGCTGATGTACCTGGACAAGAAGACCAAACATAAAATAAATAAATATATTAATAATAATGTCACCTAACCGATTTCGGCCACGGCGACTAGTGTTACTATGACACCAGCCAGCTACGCAGGACATATTATAGTGCAAGAGCGTGTGCGCAAACACAGGTGGACTCTCTGTTCGTTTACTCTTGTAGCAAGATGAGACGGCGATGCGACACGACCGGAGAGAGACCAGACGCAGGACCTACATTTTAACGTACCTTCCGAAACACGGAAGCTGAGATATGTATTTCTAAATCGCAAACAACATTCAGAAAGTCGGTGTCGAGGAGGAGGAACTCGAGACCTTTGACTTGGCAGTCCTATGGTCTTTCTACTAAGCTATTACATCTTCATGTTACATTAGTCTTTAATAATAATAATTAAGAAGTCTAGCCCTGATATAATAACTTGTGTATTCTATAACGACTTAAGACTGTTGTTACACACTACAAGTCAAGTTGAGATTGCAGTTTGTTATGAAGTATAAGAATGTTAGAAATTAACACCGAAACGTAGTTTACGAATTCGATGTTATCAACACATCTATCTGCACATTTACTGAGAACTAACCGATGAAATAAGTGACCTATTCATTTGTTTATCAAAACACAGAAAGGCCATATTACACATCACCAGTTGTAAAAGTCACTACTCATCTGTGTGTATGCTACGCTTTTACGCCTAAACCGCTGAACCGATTTGGATGAAACTAAGTATAGAGTTTGTCTGAATCCCAGGACAAAAGTTACAGCGCTTTTTTTTATCTACATATACTCACACAAGAAAACCCGCAAGCAAAAACAATTTTGGTATTACATAAATATTATTCTGACACAATTTTTTACCTTTTTAAGAGAATAGCACCAAGACCGATGGGATAGATCGTCTAATACGTTTATTACCTTAATTGTGAAGCTTTAACGGATGATCAAACTTTGAAATTGGGTTCAAACAGCATGACGGAATAACACAAGACAATGATCACCAGTTATAGTAATACCTAATACGCATCGGTATTTATAAACGGCTGTCCTCGATTTATTTGTTTCTTATGTTAAGATGTGTGTCCTGTGCCTATGCATGGAGCGCATTGTATGGAAATCATTCGTGTTTAAGCCGTGTAATAAATTTATGATTAGATGTTGGCATTTGAAATTATTCATATAAAAGAAAAGTATTTTTATCCATATTGTATTCCACTCGAAGTTTAGTAAAGGTCATGGGTCTTCTAAATGTTCTTATCTAATAGAACTAGTGTTACTCAAAAAGACGTCATCTAAACACTTAAAATTTTACGGAACATATGCGTCCAAGGCCTTTTTGTGTCATTTGGAACTACAAACAAAAAAACAATTAACCTAAACTGTTGTGGGACTCAGTATAACTCAGTCGACCGGGTACGAATAGATTTTGTACAATGTGACGATCGAATTGTGTATCGAACCATACAATTGTTAGTAATATTAATTTATCACAATAAATACACATACATGTTGACTGATGTTGATATGTTTCTCCTTATTATGTAACATCAATAGCATCAAAAGAAAAAAAATTTTAATTTTCTCACGACAATTATCTAGCCACTAGAATTACGTAAAGTTAATTGATACGTATAGAGCAACATAATAATTAGCCGCAAGGTCACAATGACATGTTGTGTCGCCAAGTGTAGAGCAATTGACGATATCCGGTGTAAAATTGTTTAAACTGTAAGAAATGATACGTTCAAATTGAGTCTTCTTCAATGGTAGGGGACGAACTCGGCGAATTTTTTGATTGACTGTCAAGATGCTTTCAATAAAGGTGTATGTGTACAAATAGGAAGATACATTTGAGTAAAAATTTCGAGAAAATATTTCTTTTGCATTAAGTAGCTATACCTTGTAAAATATAGCTTGATACCTGTGACGTTTGTCGGAATGACATTACTAGGGATTGAGGCGTGTTTCGTAGCTTATCGATGTCTGTGACGTCATGAGTTTTATTAAAAGTGATACTGTAGTCATTGTCATTGTAAAGATGTAAATTAAAAATAAAACAAAAATAATTCAAAATAATCGCGCAAACGGATCACAAATTCGCGACACTCACTATTCAAAACAGTCTTTTTTTGTCTTTTCGGCATTTTGGAAAACAAAAAAAAGGTAACACCAAGCAAAATAACACAAATAACACCATAGTAACACAAAGTAACACAAATATCAACAAAACAATGGTAGCGTATACAAGGCGTCTGCATCGCGTCAGCACTCGTACTGACTCAAAAACGATGGCGCCCGCTTGTTTTCAGCACGCGAAACCATTATAGCCAAACTATGTAAATAACTACATTTTATACTAGTGAAATTTTCATAGTATTATTTTATCGATAATCATCTGTCAGTCACTTGCACGTCCCTAGAGCTCTTCAAAGTGCATTTATAAAGTAAGCTAAGAACCAAAAATTATTTAAGAAATATTAAATATTATTTTAATTACTCATATTTTTACTGGTATCTTTATAATTACATGATTGTTTTTAAAAATGCGTTTTATTTTTATACACAAACGTCGTTTTTATGTTAAAAAATTTGAACTTTTAAAAATAAAATTTGGGTTGTAGCTGTCTTCATAAAACGTTCGGTAATGTCACAGGTATCAAGCTATATTTTACAAGGTATAACATGATTGAAAATAACTTATTCGATGCTGATATGAGCTCTGATATTCACCGTTTAGTTCTAGAATACTCAGTACCGGACATAGCAGCGTCACAAGTGTCAATAGACCGACAACAATTGATTACAAAATCATTTATAGGAAGTTGCAAAGTACCGACATTTTAATGAATAGTCAGAACTATCGATGCGATCTTCTTTCGCAAATATTTTTGAACAGTATTGTGAACATTTTAAATTGGCCAAGTGATCGATTGTTGCCGGTCTATTTGAAGTAAGTTGGACTTAGCTTGGACGTAAAATATCGCAGACTTTCTCATGAACTGTACATCTCACTCAACTCAAACACACTCCCACTTTGGTCTTACTCCAACAAATTAAATCTCTTTTTCGAAGCCACCAAGTTCAGTTGAACTTCGTGTGAACCTACATGTAATCTATAGACATCTACTACGATATTGCGGTTACATACCCAATACTCGTCAAGCTCCGCTGATCATCGGTATGCGGGGGCCGGCGTCGCTTCTGCTTCCTGACGCGGTAGACTACCAGAGCCACGGTCAGTAAGACCACGGCCGCTGCGCCACCAGCCGCCATGCGAACGTTGGCCTCCGCACCCTCCGCCGGCTTCACCACATCGTCCAAGCAAATGAACTCGCAGCACGTGTGGCCCACGCGAAATGATCTGCAGTCCTAATAAACGAAGAAAAAACATTAATATACTAAATAAAACTGGTCTTAAACCCTGGTTTAAGTAGGAGAAGATTAGGCAGACCACCAGCCAGTTGTTTAGACGATTTAAAAAGCCATTCTATGTATGACTCCTAATGTTTTTAAACTTTCGCGAATTGTACACATATTTTAGACGACAAACGGGACTTATTCGCTATATATCGAATTATATCGCGAAAAAGTCCCGTTTGTCGTCTAAAATACATGCTATGACTCTATTTCGAAACTCAAAACCACGCCGATTAGAGAGTCATGCGCCTACAGCAAGTGAAATAATTCTGTTGAAGAAGGAGAAAAGCTAAATTACGATCGACAATTCTAAGCGCGAAATTGTAAACACGACTATTGCCATTGTGGAGTGAAGACAGCGTTACGCGCCGTATATTGCGCCATCTCACTTCGAAAATAGCAACAGTTCTGATTTATGAGCGTATAGTACAAGCACAATGAAGCAAGAAGATGTATAGTAAATATTAGGTATTGTCTATGTGTGAAGCAGATTCAATTGGGCAAGGGTGTCTTTTGTTATTGCTATTCTGTTAGTGATATATTTATCTATGCATACTTTTTCTATTAATTATTACTAGAAACTGTGTCAAAACAAAATGGCTATCGTAATTTATAACCAGTGTGGCATTTATTAATATTTTCTTAGGAACAATAGAAAATTAATTTGTTATTGCCTATTCTAATAAGAAATAGCAGCAATCAAGCCTTTAAAGTACCTATTAGATTTTGAAATATATTTCTATATAAACAAGTACTTTATCATCACAACAATGGAACAGAAAGTGGAACAATATAATTGTTAATGGATGGCAAATTAGTGATTACTAAATGCATTGTTAGTGCCACAGACAATGACAGGTAGTACATAGTTAAGCTATTTATTTGATAGAATTTCAAATGCACAGTTGACTGAAACTATAGAATTATTTTGACCTTGTAATGACTCTTATGTGTATGTAATAAGGTCTATTTTCAGTTAATATGCTGTTATTGGAAGTCAAGTGTAAAGTTAATTTAGATAAGTGTAATTTTATATATCAAACTGTATATCTAAATACTGGCTATAAGTACCTATATACTATATTCAATATGCCTAGAATATTTAGAATCCAGCTATATTTTAGAATTCTATTCTATATGGGAAGAGATTTTGCCCAGCAGTGGGAAAGTAATAGACTCACATTATTATATTTTAAATTAGGCCTACTCTGGCTTGAATTATTTTTTTAAACATGATTGTGAAATTATTTTTGTGATAGAAATGAATATGACAATTATTTTTTGTATTCAATAATACATTTCCAATTTTCAAAGACAAGAAATTAGATTGAGACCAAACAAAACATTAATCAAATAATTACCCTAACAACATGTTTTTTATAAATAATCACCTAAATTGTGGGTAAGTCAGCTCACCTGGGGAGGTGAACAAAGTACCGCCTTACAGACTTTAGGCAGGCCATTGTCACAAACGCAGAGCGTGCAGGTATCCGGGCCAGGCACGTAGTGAAGGCCGTTGGAAATCAACCGTCCCCGTAAATCCGTGCATTGATCCTGTGCCGCTACACCTGCAATTAACGCCACACAATACATCCAGGCCACTGCTTCCACACACATAAATGCCATAGTTCACCACACAAACTCAAATAACTACCGTAAAAGTGTAAAGTCGATAAACACAGCACAGCTTTTCCTAGCATTATGATTTTTTACTGAATCAAATACCATTTAAAAATCTAAGACTCATTTTTGTTAAAGAACTTTTGTCCTATTTTATAATCGATATTCACTCGTCAGTGGTTCGCTAGCCGTATAAAATCTTTTTGATCATGCGTCTTGGCCGTATTGCTTCGGTTTGAGTTTGCGTACGTCTGTCAAAGTGTCAAATCAGAAAACGTCAAAGAAGAAAGAAGTGTCAAGCTCTAGGAGCAGAAGTGAAATCCGTCTGAAAATTAGCCCAAGATAACATGCAGTCGAGATAATAACTAACCATTAGTCACCTGGATAAAATCATTCAATCCAATTATGGTTTAATAAATGATAACGTTACACTACTTTGGTCTTTAATTTTCACAACAATCGCCTAAAGCCTAATATAAACAAAGTATTGCAATATTTTTTATAGCCTATGCCCGACCTGACGTTTTGTGAACAAGTACGTTCTCCTTTGCAGTTAAATCAAAGTATTTCTCAGTGCCATGATTGGTTGACCATTGCAAAGTGAGTGAACTATGCGGAACTATTTCATTCTTATTGGTTCTGTATTCTACTTGAAGGACATCATAAAATCCGTTTGGATCTGTCACTGAGAAAAGTGTACTTCGGTGCAGTTTCTTGATTTTTTTTATATTATTTTTTACAGAGCTAAAATATGATATGAGCTATTGTTTTTAATAGCTACTACCCAAGAAAACGACAATGGCTGGTTTCGGTGACTTCCCCGGGTACTACAGGCCCTATACCTTAGACCCTAACAAGGAATCAAATGATTTGTACGATACTCGCTATCAGCAGATATATGGATATCATACTCCTGTTACCGAAGATTTTCCCGGCCCCCCTCTGGTGATGGATGAAGTTAGTGATGATGGTATGTTGTCATTGCTCCTAACGATCGGAATATAGATTTTTACCTTTAATACTTTGCTGCTACATTGGTACTATTCATTTAGCTAAACTAGCCCCAGCACCTACTAAAGTAATGTAAATTGCTTATGCAATAAAATAATATCAAATACTGATTCACTAAGATCGATGTTTAATTTCTGAATTCAGTTGATTGTTTTACTTGCATCATAATATTATCAATAATTTCTGGTAGTGTTCCAAAAAAGTAAAAGTTTTGACAGTCTGACAAGAATATCACTAGTATTATGTACAGAGTTGTTTAAAATTATAGTAATTTAACCTACTTTAAATAATGTATATTGTTTTAGAAACCAATGCCTATGTTACTACAGCTATAAGTGTGGCAAGTCTGATCACTGAGAATTTACTGAGCCATCCATTTATTGTGTTAAGAAGACAGTGCCAGGTATGTGCTGTTATTTATATTCATTTTAAATATCAGTTCCTGATTATCTCATCAATCTCTCTCAATAGCTTTGTTAATGAAAATGTAATTCTAAATTATATTTTTGTTCTTACTAGACAACTTTGTTAGATGTCTCATTTTTGTCTTTCCTTTCTAAAAAGTCATATAAGCTATGAATAATCATTTGGGTAAAAATTAAATCATTCATCCATTCCTCAACTAATGAGTGGTTTCTTACGCTCACTCTTTTATCTCATCCCTAGTATTTAATTTAAAAATACTTTAAACTGTATGCTGTATGTTCCAGGTCCACAATGGTTTAAAAAATTTCCACATAGTACCATACACTCTCTTGCCAGTTGTTGCCCGGCTACATAGGAGGCAAGATGTCACCACTCTGTGGAAGGGCATCGGCTCCACCTGTATTGTCAAGGGCCTTAATATGGCAGTTGAGGATGTTGTTTCCAAAGGCACAGGGTGGCCCAAGTAAGTTAACGCTTTAGTTTCCAAATATATACTATATTTTTTTTTTTTTTCAAGTTTATGGCATCTTGGGTTTTGAAACCCTACAAGTGACATGCTAGTTGCAGCTGTTGGGATATGTAACACTTTGGTATATTATTATTATAATGCATAAAGAGATTACTTTAATGGTAACTATGTTACAGGTCTAATTAGTTTCTATTCCATTTATTTTTCAAAACATAATCAACATTATGGCTATTGATTATTTCTGAACTGTAAGTATGCATTAAACTTTTTTGTTATTTTTTTTTCAGAGAACTATCAAAATGTGATTCAGTCTTGCAGTTCCTTCAACACATAACATTAAAATGGTAAGAAAGCTACAGCACTACCATACAGTATTAATTTAATTCTGTAAGCAGTAATCACAGAATCACATTGCTCAACTGGAGTCAGTAATGTTTTTAAAGTGCTTGAGAAGGCCTACTTGTAATAAAAACCTTTTGATTTTGTTATATAACTATTGTAATCACTGCTATCAAGCACAATTTTTATTACTTATCTATAAAAACGTATTTTTGTATAGTCATTCTCCCTGTAGTTGTCCTTAATAGTCATCTAAATTCCTAATATTATTGGAAGCCACATGGACCTGAACATGCCATCATGTATTAGATGTTTTAGCAACTATGTTTAATAAGCTTTTGGATATTTATTTGAAGTGGAAACCAATGAAAAGTTACCTTGAATGTTAGTCATTTATACCTCCTTATACCAAATGGTCAATTTTTTACAGTCAAAGTTATAGTTATAGTCAAAAACTAGTACCTAACCTTTTTAAGAATACCATAAAAAAATAGTTTCCTACAATTTAACCCAACCCAAAATTGTATTATTGTTTCTTTACAATTATTATAATTGGAATAAATTAATATTTTTGTATCTTATCATAATTTTCAGTATAAGCTTAGCAATCATCACACCGTTTTACTCGGCGAGTTTAGTGGAAACAGTCCAGAGTGACATCGCGAGTGACAAGCCGGCATTACTGGACGTGTTCCGGGAGGGGTTCATGCGGCTGCTGGAGTGGGGCACCCCCAGCAGGGGCCGGATGCTGCCGATATGGGCCATTGTCTTCCCGACCGTAACGCTCGGTGTTACTAAGTATATTGCTCAGTAAGTATGGATTTCTAGCCTATTGTAAAACTTTCGTGTCGAATTCATAATTATTTGATGTAACGGTTTACGCACTCGTATTTTTCGAGATCGCTCCACTCGTTTTTGACTCAACCTCGGAGACCTTAATCTTGAGATGAATCATGGCGGCAACTTCGCGAGTTCGACTCCCGACACTGCTTCTCGTCAGCACCGAAATTAGTCGAGCGACCCCAAAAAAAAAAAACTTGCGTAAACCATAGACCGCAAATGGACTTCAAGATAATTTAGAACCTTCAAATCAAGACCTTGAGAATAGCTAATTACATTTTTATATTATCAATTTTATAGATAAGCCCTGATTAATTATATTTTTTTTACAGCATGTCATTGAAACATGTGACTGAAAGAGTCCTCCGCTTTCAACAAAGACACAGACATGAGTTGAGTGACTCCTATAATGTCAACTACACTAAGAACTCGCCTAATCCCTTGATCCAGGATATCAGCCTGAAAGCCAGTATTTTCTCATTTATTGCTATGGAAATTGTGTTCTTCCCTATTGAAACAATCATACACAGACTTCATATACAGGTAAGAAACATAGTATTTAGGTTACTCTTTTTTAATCTTGTTTTATCTATATATATAAAAATGAAACCCGTTTTCCTTGGTCACGGCATCACGCGTGAATGGCTGGACCGATTTCACTAATTCTTTTTTTGTTGTATTTGTTATTATTAGGAGAAGGTTCTTACGGAAAAAAATATTAAGAAAAGACCTTGGTTTTTTTGTCCCTTTACCACGCGGGCGAAGCCGCGGGCAGAAGCTAGTTTTTTATAAAAACGAAGCATTACTACTCTTGTGTGACAAACTTATTGATGGACTCCAATCAGTTTCAAAACTAGTCAGACATCTCTGACAATCTTGCAAAATGTTGATTAAATGTCCTTTATAGATGCTATTTTTTATAGAAAAATAAATAGGGTGTTCTCACATTGATTTGTAATTACAGGGAACCAGAACCATTGTGGATAATTTAGATACTGGCACATCAGTTATACCTATACTAACTGGCTATGAGGGATTCATGGATTGCTACAACTCCACCATCGCTAAAGAGGGTGTGGCTGGCCTCTACAAGGGCTTTGGGGCATTAGTCCTACAGCTGGCCGCTCACTTGGCCATCATTAAACTGACAACATTAGTTGTATCAGAAATCTCAAACTTATTAAAACCAGCAAAATCTCCAACAAACTCGGACGACTCAGTTCATTCACAACAAAAATATTTATTCAACTAGTCCATGGATATATAGAAAATTTTATTGTAAGAGTAATTATGTGTGTTATCCAATCAGGGTTTTTGAGATGATATTAAAATGAACACTAAACATGGGTTTCATTATCAATGGTACAGTATACCTGGAAATTTAAAACATTTAATACACAAACCATTTTGTGATAACATTAGGTCAGTCCTTCATCTTAGATCCACAGTTATTAAAAATTAAAACAATCTCAATGTTTGTTTTTAACCAGTAGATCACATTGAACTTTACTGTTTATGATTAAGCACACTACTATAATATTAATTAAAATTGTTGGTTCCAAATTAAGTGAGAAGGATACCTGAATGGTCAAATAATTGTTTTTGTTACTTTTTGTAAAGTTATCTAGTTGTTAAGTGAAATGTATAGCTTGTTAGATGAGATTGTTAGGTTACAATCAAGCTAATTCAAATAAAGATTTCATTAATAGCGATATTTATTTTTATTCCACTATTTTGTTATTCAAGAACACAATTTCTACATGTGCGTATACAGCAGAAATTGTATAAATATGTAAACATCATTATAAGTGAAGGTACTTATGAATAGTTACTATCTAATTACTACTACAATGATTTAACATAATTTGAGGGAGTATTAATGTGTTAATACAAATCTTCCCTTGAGTAGTCTTCGCATTATAACTTTGCGACCATTCGTAGTTGACATCCTAGTCTCCCAGCCGTGGCGGCGCACTCTTCTCACTTCGTTTGGCCGTGGGAAATAACAACGCACTTTATTTCTTATTGACGTCAAAGCAAAACTGTCGGGTTGCACCAAATTTGAAGCTGGTGTTATAGATGAGGCAACTTGCAGTGTTTGTCTTACGAATCTGCAAAGACATTTTTATTAATAAAGAACATGAAGGTAAACTAAATAAACAAAAAGTAGAATACTCACTTTAATGGCTGAAAAATTGTCGCTATTATTCCCGACATGATAACTTGTTTATGTTATATTTATAATAAATATATTTTCTCCTTTTTTGCACAGCTGAGGTTATATTTTATTTAGGGGGGGTTTTGACAAGTGACAGCTGACTTGATATTTTAGTTTTGTTATCGCAGACGGAGAATATAATAGAGTAGCCCCACAATTCATTCGAAGGCATTAAACTTACAATTAATAATTCTATTTAATTTATAAGCCTGAGTATATTATAATTTTACCGAAAATCATATTTTCACCAAAGTCCATTTAGAATGTATTGTCCTTTTAAATACCATTCTATTACAGTCAATATTCGAAGAATATGAAATGGAATCCTATTAGACTTGCGTCGGTTATACTTCTTGGCAGTTCTTTCTATTCCCGCCGTCAATAATCTGCGTCGATTACACTTTTATATCGTCAGCATGCGGTTCCATTTATTTTAGATCTTATGCACGTAATATTTTGCTGAAATTAAGTCAATAAAAGGGAAGCAAAACCAATTAGTCGATTCTTGACACTGGGATACTGACTAAATAAATAGAGAAAAAAAACTTTATGGTCTACGTCTAGAGTAAAAGAATAATATGGCGGACCAAAATAACAAGGGCGCTAAAAGACTATTTTGGATATTTGTAAATTCTATCAAATCAGTGACTGGTTAAAACACTACAGTGCATTTGTTATGTTTGAACCATATACTTTTGTTATAAGAACTCATGAAAGTAAGTTTATGTGATAAGAAATTGGTGTTTTATGTCGATGTTATTTTTCTAACGTAGTACAGTGAATTTAGAAATTCTTTACAAAATATTTTTCGTCACTATTTCAGATTCAGAATGTCGGCTATAAAAGTAAATTTTGAAATCGGGCATGTCGCATCGTTGCGATCTAAAAATACTCCAGAAGGATTTACTCACGACTGGGAAGTGTTTGTGCGCGGACAGGAGGGTGCAGATATAAGTCACTTCGTAGATAAAGTGGTTTTTCTCCTACACGAAACTTTTAAGAAGCCTAGAAGAGGTAAATATTATACTCTAAACTTGCAAACTTTGAGCGTAAATATTTAATTGGATTTTCATAACAGTGATATCATGGCCAAAGTTTTCCTTTAACTTTATTGTTTATGTATATCGTCATGAGTGTTTTGACATTCACGAGAATCATGTTTTATTTGTATATTTTTATGAAGTCTAAGTAGAATCTATTTGCCGAAATTAAGCATGTTTTTTAAGTATTTTTATTTTTTTCAGTTGTAAAGGAACCACCTTTCTGTGTCAATGAATCTGGGTATGCAGGATTCATATTTCCCATTGAAATATATTTGAAGAATAAAGATGAACCTAAGAAGATTAAGTTCACATATGATTTCACATTGCAACAGAGTGGGTTTCTCAAAGACCGCTACATATTCCAGAATCCTAATGAAGAGTTCAGAAAGAAGCTTTTGAAAGGTGGAGGAATACCTATTAGTAATAATGCATTTTATACTAACCCTGATCAAGAATGTAGAAGTAGAGATTCATTTACAGAAGACAAACAGCAACTTGTCAGCAAGCCAAAATTGTCATCTGATAATATTAAAAAACATAAGTCTAAGGAACACAAGGAAGAAGTACCACATAGAACTAATAGTTTTGAAAACTTATTTGGACCTCCCTTGCAAAAACCTCCAAAGGTATCACCAGACCCTAAAAAACTTGAAAAGATTACCCCTCCAGCAAAATCAGATAAAAAAGAAAAGGATAGATCAAACTCAGAGAAAAAACAAAAACATGAGTACAAAGATATCAAGCCCGAGAAAGTTAAAGTTAAAGAAGAAAAAGATAAAGTCAGGCCAGAAAAGATTAAAAACCACAAGGAACAAGAAAAGTCTAAAGAGAAATCCAATAAAAGGCCAATTGAAAGACCTCCATCACCAGACCCTCCTAAAAAGCGTTGTCTAAGTCCAATAAGAAGACCTCCAAGTCCACCACGTTCCAACAGTGCTTCTAGCATAAAAGATGAATACAAACCTCCAAAACACAGTGCTCAGAGTATAGAGCAAAAGAAAGCTAAATTGGAAGACAAAATTCTGGATGTTAAAATTGAAAAGGATTTGAAAGAACGGAAGAAAAAGGAAAAGAAAAGTCATGATAGAGATAAAGAAAGAAAAGAGAAAAAGGAACATAAAAAAGATAGTCATAAATTAAAAGAATCACCTAAGGAACTTGTTAAAGAAATTCCGAAGGAAATACCCAAAGTTAGAGAAATGCCAAAAGAGAAAGAAACATCAAAAGATTCTCCAACCATCAAAGAAAAACCAATGAAGTCTGATAAAATAATGAATAAATTTTCTTTGGAAAATCTCAGAAAAACCCCTCCCCAAGATGTTGAAGAACGTGCAGAACCTCAGAAGTCTAAAGATAAATCTGACCCTGAAAGGAAACACAAACATAAGAAAAAGGATAAAAAACGAGATGAGTCCAGAGAAAAACACAAAGAGTCCAGTAAAGAAAAGAAACACAAACATGATAAGAATAGAGAGCTACCCATTGAAAAAGTGGAAATTATTGAACGCAAAGAAACACCTATTCCTAAAGAACGTCCAATGCCAGAACCTGCATCCCCCATATCAATTGACACAGCTTCACAATGTAGCTCTAAGAGTGGCCTAGCCAAGTCATCTCATGTTGGCAATGAAGATATAAACAGTAGTCATTCAGATTCCGAAAGTTCAGTCATAGCAGATGAAGAAGACACTAAAGTTAAAATTGAGAATCCATCACCAGAACCAATCAAACATGAACCATCACCAGAGCCAGAACCAGAAATAGAACCTGAACCTGAGTTGGAGCCGGAGCCTGAGCCCATAGTGGAGCCCCCTCCACCACACAAAGAAAAGAAACAAAAGCATAAAGACAAATCTGCAAAAAGAGAAGAAAAACGCCGTAAACGTAAAGCAGCTGAAGAGGAAAGAGAAAACATCGAAAATATAGAGCATCGAAAGATAGCTAAGACGACAGAACCTGCGCCATTCAATGACACAGAACGGGGGGAGAGCAGTGGCTCTACATCAGCAGAAACCAAGGTCCAAGATAATGGTGTTTCAAGTAGTCTCGGAGAAGACGCCGAGCCTGGTGACCTCTCCCCTGATTATATGGTGCAACTACGCGATTTACAGCAACGCATTATGAAAATAAAAAACAATGAAGATTTGGAGAGAGTTGTAAACCTTATTGCAGAAACTGGCCGGTATGAAGTAACTACACAGACATTTGATTTTGATTTATGTTTGTTAGACCGCTCTACAGTACAACAGCTTATACAGTTAGTGGGTTGCTAGTTAACAGTGTGGTTAAAACTTAAACTAATAGTGACTGTAAATATATCGCCTCCATACATAGATGAGCTAAAGCATTTGTACAGCTACTTGCTAGGTCCATCTTGACAAATGTAGATGGCAGCAGAGCAGACGAGAACTGCTTTTATTTACGATGTTGCATAAATTAATTTAGTAATAATCTCATAAAGTTTTATTCATTGATCTTAACATTACTCGACACTTGAGTTTAAAGTGCAATACTGTATAGATATATAAAGTTATAAGACTGTTGAAAGATTGTTAAAAGTAATGTATATTTTGTACATTATTGTATTGATTCATTATTAAGTAAGTTAATGAACTTAAAAGTTTTTAATTAACCTCCAGTGGCCCAGGAAGGGCTCAAAGAGGCTATGTTAATATTTGTATAATAGTTATAATGTCTAATATTTTGAATTTATTTATAAGAATATGAGACTTAACACCACGAATCGTAGTGGTCATGTTATGATTTTGTGCACTTTTATCATTTAAGTTTTAACAAGTTCTGTTTACCACTGGTAATTATTGGCATTGCAATATTGCATAATTTTTAATTTTAAGGTAATCCTTGTAATTTTAAACATCACTATTTTAGTAAATTTGAATTTTGCTATCAGTTCTGAAGCAAAATTTCTAGAATTTTGAGGGTTTCTTCAGAATTCTACAAATGTATTTTAGTGCTCATTTTGGCTTGGTTTGATCTTGTACATTATATTTGTTACATAACTTATTTTTTTATTTATCGTATTTTAGGAATATTATAAAGAGTAATAAATAGAGTGTAAACTAATATACATTGTTTTGTTCCTTATATTCATCAGCAAGTGCAAATATTGTAAAGTAACAAGTTAAATTGGATCTACGATGTAAGTGCTTTATTGAAACTATAACGAGTGGCCTGCATTTATTACCTCATTTTTAACTGTTAAAGCATTTCCCGTGTTAATACAAATCTGCCAATTAACATTTCCAGTGTATTTGTAAATTTTTAAATTCTAGTGCAGTTACTGCTAGGAAATTGTATGAGAGTATCTCAATGAAATGTATAATAGTAATGCATTATGTTATTATTTTCTTTTTGTAATGTAATACACTTGTTATGTGGATGAATGGGATTAAAAGAAAATACATTTTTTTTGCAATGGTAACACTTTTATTCAAATGAAAGGTGAAAAACATAATAAAACAAATAATTTGAACATAGGTATACAAAAGGAAATGTGAATGAACATTATAAGCTAATAATGAAATGATAGTAACAGAATAACTTCTGACGTAAGTGATAAATGAGTTTGTATTCCCAAATGCATGATTATGAAGTAAGAGAAGTGAAAAACGATATTATCTTAACTTTTTTAGTAAAGATAGTTTAGCAAGAAGTAATTGCCCACCACAAGGAGTAATGCCCTTCGACGTACATCGATAACAATACCCTTATTACATAACATTTATTGTTGCGCGCAGCTGTTTGCGAGCGCAAAATGTATCAATCGTTTCTTTCTAAAGAGATGTTTCAATTCTTTTTACCGAAACCGAAGAACTTCTTTGTTCATCCTTTCGCTGCAGTCGAATCCTGAGTGCATCGATGACAGGTTCATCTCTTTTTACCGTTTTTGTGAACAGTCTGGCGCCACTTTGTGTAGAAGTCTCCGATGTACTCGACAGTTATCCCAGCGGACTGCGCGGCTCCTGTCACACTAAATTCTTTGTACTGTTCTTCTTCAGTACCCGGCTCATTTCCAACAAGCAATATCAAGAGAGGAGATGATTTTCCCTGCAGTGAGTTGTCAGGATCGCCATTACCGCCCTGAATTTGTTTTTCGTCTGCCATGAAGTGGTTACAGAATTCCATAATTTGTATAAAGTTATGGATATGTGGCGGCGCCTTGCGAGGATACTTCAAAAGCGGTAGAGGTTTAGATTGTCCCGGTCGTTGGGCGCGTAAGAACCTGGATCCACTTCGCAGTTGCACTTCAAGCCAACGAATTGCATCACGCGCCGTGCTTTGTTCGCGCTTCAGATTATCCAACTCTTGTAACACTGAAATATTTGTAAGGAATAATCAAAATGAAACAAAGTACATTGTATAAAGCAGTACACTATAGTATTAATATTTCTAATATACATACCAACGGTTGGGATGAGGAGTACGAAGTTCCGAGCTCGCAGCAGTTGCTTTACGCGGCGCAAGTGTTTGTGTAATGCGTTTGTATCAAGAGCAAGTAGAGCCGGCACTGGCGCCTGGCCACTTCGCTCCAACTCGCGTACCTGAGAAGCTAGCCATAGCCGCCCCAAGCGTCTAAGTAAACCCCCTTCACTTGATTCAACCTGTAGGAAATGTTCAGTTTAATAATACATTGATAGACTCATTATTCTGTTAGTTTGCTTTAAGTTGTTCTTCATTTTTGTCTACTTACATGAGGTTTCTTAGAGTTATGCCACTCTCTGCTTCTTTTATGATTGATTTTTGTGGTCACTTTTGAAGGAGGGATTTTCTTCAAGTAGAATACTTTTAGTGACCTATTAAATCTAATGCGAGGTATTATCTTTGCAATGTGATTTCCAAAGTCAACAAAATTCAATATTCTTACGATGTTTTCTTCATAAAAAGACAGTTTGTATCTCTCCAACAGGTGCCACTCTGCAGCATCTTTATCAAATTTACAAATGTTGGTGCCTCTCAAGTTGATGTCTTCAGGTAAAGGTATTGTTTTATGTTCCAGTTTTAGTTTCTTTGCAGCATTTCTTGCATACTCAAGAATATGACACTCATTATCTTCATTTGATTTTGAATTAAAATAATATGTCAAAATATTGAGCAAGTCAATAACACACTGGAACAATGACTCACCACTGTCACCACAAGATAGGATTAAATCTTTTTCATTGAGAGCCCAATCCTGCAGTAATTTAATGCTGGGCAAATAGTTATCACCCAACAAAAAGTTTTGTAGTCCTTGGACATCCAGTACATTGTTGTTAAGACTGTTGTGTTGGATCTCATTTTCGTTTTCCTTATGCTTTTCATCAAAGTCACCATTTACAGGATTATCCGATATTTGTTGTTTATTATCTTTTTCTATACCTCCAACAATTTTTTCAGGTGTATCTTCTGTATCAGAAGCCTCAATACAAGAGTCTCCACTGGCTGATCCATCAGAGTGACAACTGGAGCCTGAAAGATCTTCATCCTCGGAGCAGGACTCTAATACTTCAATGTCACTAGTTTCTGTATCAATATCACTCATGTCAGAACTGTCTGTTGATGCGAGGCGCCTTCGCCGACGTCGCTTAGTTAATGTTTTCTTTATATTAGCTTTGGCATCTCCATTTTGCAAAACCTCTCTAATCTCATCAGTTGGTGAATCTTTTGATATAATTTCGACATTGTGATTGTTTTCGACTTCACTATTGGGCAGTTCAGATTCACTAGGTTCTGGTTCTGGGTCACTGGACTTATTGGTTGTTTCAATTTCTTCTAACACTTTATAGGGTCTTGTAGTCTGCAGAGTTGTGCTTTTAGATTTATATTTGGCAGCTGGGTTTTTCAAACCAAGCAACTCTAGCTGTTTTAACAATTTTTGAAGCAGTTGTGACAGGAGTGCTAATGTAAAAGCCTTGCACGCAAAGGCTTTCACTTCATCAGTTTCAGTTACTTTTGTAATTGTAAATAAACAAATCAACACAATTTTATGTACCAAATTGGCATTCAAACATGATGGGTTTGTGCCTTCCTCTTCAACAGCCTGTAGATATTCATTGTAGTTGACATCAACATCAGGCAGCGGTGGCTTCACAAAGTCCATGGCTATTTTTATTTCTTGAGCAATAGTGCTGCATCGTTGTGGAATATTTGTATCATTTTTGTTAAGATACCAGATTTCTATCAAGGATAGAAAGTTTGTTATGGTGTTTTGTATATGTTCAGTTTGAGTCAATGTTTCAGGACTGTTCAGCGAATCGAAGAATTGAGCATTTTTTTCAAATATTTTTGTCAGGTTTCCAATAGCTCCCTCAAAGGGCGATGTGCAATTCAAGCACTGGATGTAGTAGCAAATAGAATCCAGGTTATAATTTTTATCTAGATACAGATTGCCTAGCTGATTGTAAGGCATGCCCGATGACATATCAACATGTGCAGCTTGCAGGTAATATCTTGCAGCTATAGATGGTTCAAAACCATGGAATATCTCCACTTGATAACGAGACAAGTCCCCAAGGTATATAAGACATGAATGCAAAGCCGAACGACTGAACTGCACTTCCTCATCAGTTGGCCCCTCAGTGCTATCTTTGAAGTCTCCATCTAGGTGTATAAATGTATAATCCAGCTCCTTAATTTGCAACTTCATGTCTGACTCCAATCTTGAAATAAAATGGTGAAAATGACCAATTCCACAAACAATATGAGTGAACAGATAGCTGTCATTTTCAGCATCTGTTTCTCTTAACTTCTTAGCTGTTGATATGGTCTCATAGTAAACTTTCCTCCACAATAGTTCAAGTGACTTCTTTCCATAGTTGATAGGATCAAGAAACAGAAGTTTTTCACAGTTATCTCTTAACTTCTGCCTTTGGACTTCAAGATGGGTAGAAAAGAGGTCTATAATGGATTGACTTGCTGTTGTCATGTCTCCAATGCGCCTCGCTACGTCGGTTACATAGCTGGAATTGACAAAAACAATACATTAATGTTTACAATGGTATATACCTACCAATTGCACAATCACAGTAGGTAGTTAGGATTCTTGATTACTGAGATTCTGAACTACTAGCTAGGTATAACTCTTGCATTGTTAACTGACATGGTAATAAGCCTTTAACTGGATAATAATATGAGCCACATGGACATACCAGTTATGATCTCTATTTACCTTTGACCTTTTAACTTGACGATTGTACAATGAGAGGCAAAACATAAAGGGATCATAAAGTTTTAATAAAACTTTTAATGGGCTAATTATTTAAGAAATTCTCTTACCGATACAGTTTTTTGGCACGTTCAGTGCGCTCGGCAACTTTAGCCTCCAAAATTTCATTAGATCCGTTCTTCATTTTCAAGTCATTTTATGTACTTGTCAAGACGTTGATTGCAAAAATACTTCCTTTACTTTTCCCAAATTACCAATACTGACAGGAATCATTTCGATAACACCATTTTCCACTTTGATAAAGTATTTTTTTTAGATATCTGCGCATTTATGACAGTGAGATCAGAGATGGATGAGTTATGATTGAAAGGTTACTTTTTTAATTATTTAATCTGTTTACGTGAATACGTGTTGTGTAAGTCTGTCAATGTCAATCGTTCGGTATGTACTATGGCCGAAAATCGACTAAAAGTAATCTAGAGTTAACTTATAAACATGGAAAATTTATTTTCTGTGTGTTTTGATGATGACGGGCGAAAATTCCCGTCATTGATCATACTTCTATCAAAATAAAAAACTAGACAGCTGTAAAAACTTGAGCAGAATTTCGATTTGGAGAATGAATTAATGGGACGAATTTAACTACTTTACAGACAAGTGATATATGTTTCCGTTGTTGCTAAAGTAGTTCATCAAGTGGTGGAATATCAATCAATACTGAAGACTGCACTCGGCAGGTTGGTTCAATCATATTAAAACTAAGTATTGATTCAATCTTGTTTTCAAATGGCATTGTTATTAATAAGTTAATGTTTCAATTTACAGAATAGATTAACCTATTTAAAAATGGACAGTCAACCCTGCATATTTTTGGGTATCAAAATAAAACCCGGCCCTATTGAGCGCCATAAGATCGAAAATTTCGCTTTAGACAATACTGTTGACAGCCTTAAAACTGAAGCGGAGAAAAAAACAAATGTTCCATCAGCATCCTTGGGTAAGGACAATAACATTACTATTTTATTATATTAATTTTTAACGGTTGCCTGTGTTCATTTATTATAAGTCCTCGAATTCTTAAATAGTATTGATTTAACTCTACAATATATCAATTTGTTTTTTTTTTCTTTCCTTTATCTGAAAAACTTTTGTAAATAAAATGACAAACAATCATTGATTAAGAAATTGATAATCAACAATGACTATCAATTAACATAACTAGACACACTTTATTCCTTTACTTACAGAACTAATACACCATGGTAAGATTTTAAAAGACAATCACACATTACAAGACAGTGGCGTGAAGAATGGGGAGATGGTGCATGTTGTGAAGAAGAAGGTACACACACCGGCTGCACCTGCACCATCATATTCTGATGCGGAGTTACAGCAGCTAAACACATCACTGCGAACCCTGGGGTGCACTCCTAATGCCCCTGGCTGGACTAGAGCTATGCAGGTAATTTATTTGTCTTGTGCTTATTACAGCTGTTGTTATCATCATTCCCCTGCCCTTATTCTTTCACACATTCTTATCTGACGTCATCTGGCAAGTCACAACTGTGGTTATATGCTGTCAATTTGATTATCCTAACAGTTTTATATAATAACAAATAATAAAAATATTTGTTTATATTTCGTTTGAGGTTGGTAAAAGTCATGGGAACTCTTAAATTATTTCTAGTAGATTGAAGCAAATTAAGTAAATAGTATGTGCTTGAATTTTGAGGAGTAATAATAATTAGCCATCATATTGAGTAAGTAAACCTTATCTGTATTGACCTGTTAAACAAAATAACCTATCAAGTATCCTTTTACAGGTACTAATTACGTAGTCTTCACAATTAATATTAGTACAATAAAACATAAAATGAAATCAATTATACAAAAATAATACATTATTTCAGTTATTAAATGACGAGCCTGCCATGGCTGAGATTGTGGAACAGGCACCATCAATTGGGGAGGATTGTGTTGCCCTTTCAATTCTTCATGAAGTAGAGTTGCTAGCAGCCCTGGGTGCTAACATTCACACAATGAGGCGAGGTGCGAACGCCCACCCTGAGCTGCCGGCGGCCCTGAGGCACCTCACGCGGCTTGTGCGTTCTCGCTCAAATACTACCTCTTCTACAGACAGTGGTAAGTGAATTATATGAAAAAGGTATCTTTAATTTCTGGAAGTTAACAAGGAATGACTGCCATACTTATTAGTTTAATGCTTATGCAAATTGAATATGAGAATTTTGTGAATCTCACTATTGTTTGTAATATGTGGAGATCGAAACTGCAGCACATAATGCTATTCGCAAAACGTTCGTTAGATCTCTGTATTATAAGTTAACTCTTACAAACAATCACAGTACTCTCTCTGATATAAGAAGGGGTCTGTCTTAATTTTTTTTAAATGCTCAAAATTAGCATTGTGACTATTCTGTTCCAGTTCCTACTTCTGGGTTCGCGTATTCATTGGAGGCTCTCTCAGAAGACGAGGACGCTGACGAGGAAGAGAATGAAGACGGCGAGAGGAACCCCATCACACATGAACAGTTTGCAGCTGCTTTACAGGTAATATATGGCTAAAGTTGTTCAAAGAGTTTTGGAACACATTCTTTGGAGACTGAGTGATGTCAATATGTTATTAATATAAAAAAGAAACTGCTGTACTATTTCTTTTACAAACAAATAGAAACGTCTAGAAAAGTGCTAAATGCCTTCTGTAAATACAGATGATGCCAGATGTGTGTGGTGTGTGTTGCAGGCGGCGACAGAGGCGGTGTCGTCGTCCCGCGGGCGCGGCGCGGGCAGCGACAGCCTGCTGCGCCTGCTGCAGTCCGCCGGCGAGTCCAGCCGCAGCGACCCCGCGCCCAGCGCGCCCGGCGCCAGTGCCGCGGGGACACCAGGTACTGCCTACCCATTTGGAAAGCTAGCGTACACTTCATAAAAACGAAACGTAATTGCCTACCTTAAGGAACTGTGATAAATATATTTTAGTTTGTCACATTTTTTTTTTATTTTAATGTATATTGTTTTATTTACACTGTAGTATTCGTAAATAAAGGAATATACATTAAAATAAAATAATGATGTAAATTAAAAGATATTTATTTGGGGTTCTCATGGCAAGCAATGTGTTTTGTCTCTATGGACTGCACACCACTGAGGAAACCTACCACCTCCTCTGAAAGGAGGAATTTGCTGCTGTGAAGGAGAGATGCCGCTCTACGCTCTAGCAACCGAGCTACATTTAAAGAAGGCATAAGGATTTAGGGCATCACAGTCTAAATGACCTTATGTTACAGGGTGACGTTATCGTTAAGCGATAAAGCCCTTAAAATAAAGAGAGAAAAAAAAAACCTTATGTCCAATACTGTACTTTGTGCTGACGGAATAAGGTGCAAAATCGCAGTAGATATGAGTATTTTAATGAAGGCCAGACCTGATAAATTAATATTAATAATACTCCTTAATTTTTCTAACTAGCTAGGATTTATATATTTTTAGTTGAGCAGTTGAATTTGTGTTCTCCACTTGAGAAGAAAATCTCCTATAATCTATTACTTGTATCAAATCAAATCAAAAGGTTTTTATTTCGAGTAGGCCTTTTCAGGCAAAACGTTACTGACTCTAGTTGCGCTTGTATCATTAATCTATTATTTTTTCAGGTCCGGCGCGGTCGCTGATCACGCCGGAGATGTTCAGCGAGGCCATCTCGGAGGCCATGACCCGCGCCGGCCGCGCGCGCCCAGAGCCCGCCACGCCCATGGAACAGAGCACCGCCGGTAACTATTGTACTACACATGCTAATTATTCATATATTGCTGTAATAGATGAAACAGAAGGGATATCCGAATGATAAATTCATCCTAATCAAATTAGTTTCTTCCGAAATTACTTTCCGATCCTGAGAATTACGCGTCTTTACTAAAGACCACACAATTAAGGACAACACAATGTTAGTTACCGTACTCCTCCGAATCGGCTACTATCTATTTTCTTTTCCGCGAACAAAGTCGAACAGCTAGTAATTAATAAAAATGGTGAGTTTGCAGAAAATAAGCACTGCGAGATACGTTGCTCCATCAAAAAATAAACACTGGACGTTATGCATAAAATCTCTTCAGGATCGATATACCAGTTTATAACTAAATTAACAACTTCAAAATTCCAGCGTCGTCATCACAAAGTCCCGTGGCCAGGGAAGGCGGCGAAGACTTCTCCGTACAGCTGAATCACATGCACGAGATGGGATTACTGGACGACGCACTCAACATACGCGCACTTCTTATATGTGCAGGTGAGACGTACTGTCATTATGGCCAGTCCAATGTGTACAATAAAGAGTATTCTATTTAGAAAGACTAGAAATTGGTCTTTTGGCCAAGGAGGCATGTAAACAAAACTTTGTGGACCCCGGTTCTTTTGGTTAACAATCTAGAATACCTAACATACTTCAATGGGGATTAATTCTATAATGTATGCAAGTTTTTTACTATAGCGACAAAAATTAGACATCCTTTCAAGAAGTTGAGCACTTAACCAAATATATCCAAATCGGTTCAGCAGTTTAGGCATAAAAATGCCCACACTGGGTTGCAATTTATTCCGATGAGTGCGTGAACACGAACTAGCAGACAATAATTTATTTTTTCCTATATTTCAGGTGATGTCAATGCAGCAATTAATTTGGTCTTCAGTGGAGCAATAGGTGACGATTAGATATTTCAAGTTCTTATATCTATTTTAATTGTAATCAATCAGCAAGTCCTTTATAAAAGACTATTATTCGAAAGTTAACTGTATTCATGTAGTTTACTTGTTTATGATTATTAAGACTGAGAATACAAACTCATTTCTCATTTGGAAAAACATGTATAATTCGCTGTCTTTAATGTGATATCGGTAATAAAGATTAAAACAAAAAATATATTTTTTATTTCTTTATTATAATTTATAGTACCAGCTAATTTTGAATAAAAATACTGCTAGAAATTATCACGGGATGCAAACTCCATAAGGGCAAGGGCAAATATTATATACTAAAAGTAAAGTAGTTCATAAACTATTAGTGATCGTCTAACACCGACTTAAGCTCTAAATATTGGAAATTTGCATTTCAATTATGATCAAGTGTTCATGTGAAACGGTGTAAATGTCTCTAAAAGTAAACAAGACAGATTTATGACCTAATGCAAAACTAGATGTGATTTTAAAAACATTAATACAGTGTATCTAAGAATACTTTTATAATCTCTATGTAGAATTGACTGATGTCTTAAAGAGTGGTGGTCGGCACCAATAAAGCTATAATCTTTGTAACGGCCATTAATCTATGCATGAACACAGTTATTTTTAAATTACCATTAAGTGCAAACAGTGTAGCTCTCCCTCCTTATCACGACGTTATCGCTGTTATGCGACCAAAACAAGTAAAAGAAAATAATTTTGAATTGAAGATAAGTTATTTGATAATTCCGTTGTTCTAGATCTCTTATCAGCAATAACATTGTAATATAGGGTATGTGTAGGAATAGAAAAATTTAAGATGTAACACTTAAACTTGCCATCCTACAACATTAATGGTAAGTTTTAAAACTTCCTAGATGTTAACTCAACAATTATGTTTATCTATAATTATATTATAGTATAAAATAGTTAATGTTTCATTTTAAAGTTCATATTGCGTTTAACAAGTTTCTTGTGAGTGCTGTTGTCGCCCTTGGCGCGGCACTGTTCGCGCCGCTGCATGCGCCGGAAGTACCACACGGCATTGTTGGGGCTGGTCTCACCAAACAGTTCATGTTCCAGTCTCTTCCTGGCTTCTGTCCTGAGAACAGCTCTTTTGTCAAACCAGTTTAAATCATCATTCTTATTCTTTTTTCCAGCTTTCTCACCTTTAGATGACTTTTCTTTGAGCTTTTCATACTCGTTTTTGGAGTTGTTTTGGTTATCATTAGAGTCTAAAAACTGATTAATATAGTTTTTCTTTTCAAAATCTCGACTTAATACATTTTGATCAGGTTTCTTTAAAATGTACTCATTTTCTTGAGATGAAGTAACAGAGAATTCATCATAGTCTTTTAGGTAGCCCCCCTTCATTTCCCACTGTTCATACTTATTCCTCCTTTTCTGCTTCTTGTGTAACTTCTGCCTATCGCGCTTCTTTTTATCCTGCTTCATCTTTGGTCCAGCATATCTATCATCTTTCTTCAGTTCTTCTTCACTTAAAATGTCATTGATTGCATCATACTCCTTTTTTACTTTCTTCCTAAAAATATGGTTTCTCTCTATATCTGTCCCTGGTTTTACATTAGTATCTCTTTTCTGTACTGTATGAACAGTCTTCAAGGAATCCGCATAAGTTATTTTCTTTGGTGTAATATCATTCAATTCTGGCTTGTTTTCTGCACCAGCTTCTGTTTTCATTTGACTCAAGTTGCTATTTTCTGACTGCTCTTTTACATTTTCATCTTGTAATACTTTTTGTTCTTCAATAATACTAGTCAGAGGTTTCTTCATGTGGTATACCATTTTTTGTAATGTTTGTTCTTCATTTTTCATTCGTTTTGCAACTTCCTCATCAAGCCAGCTTTTGTTTTGTTGATAAATATTTTTTAATTTATCAATATCATTCAAAAACTCTTTCTCATACTCAGGTTGTATAATATGATCGCTAGCTGCTTTGTCAGCAACAATTTTTTCATTATCTATACATTTAGTAATCTTTTCTGTATTTTTACTATTCAGTGGTTCTTCATATATCTTTTTACACCTTTGTTGCTTGAAAGGTATTTTATCTGCATTTAGTTTTCTTTGTTGAATTTGTAAACTACTAGCAAGTGTAAGTTCCTTCAACTTGTTTCGCAGATAAGCATTTTCTTCTTGTAATTTGTATAAGTTAGATAATATTTTGTTGATTGATGGTGTTGTGTGCATTGAGCACTCATTCCTGGCTCCCCACATGTGGCCGATGGCTACACCTGCAGCTGTTATAACACTACCCAACATTATTATGTTCAGTACTGTACTGAGCCTTTTATTTCTTCTGTGAACATAAGTTTTGTGTTTTCCAGTATTTTCTCCAAGAAAATCATCCTCACTCCTTATAGATTCATGGTGATTATTATTATTGGGAGCTAGTGGATTTACCGAAATAAATTGGGTATTTGATAGTTCTGTTGGACGGCCCTCTTCTGTAAGACATTTGCTATAGTTTAATTCACAGGGAGTTGATGATTCTGGTTCACTGTCACTTATGACAGATATACCATCTGTGTCTTCATCCTTTTCAATATTAGTTTCTGTTATTATGCTGTTAACAAAATAAAGTTTGAATTTATTTACTTATAAAAGAATTTATGATTTTGAGGTGAAGTATTTAGATAAGATATTTTTGTAGATTAAGATTAAATAAGTACCAATGAGACCTTTCCAGAGATTACTCTAACTAGGTACTTTTTAATTTTTATACTATTTCATGGGACTTTTAATCTGACAGGGCCACATAGATTCAAATTTACAACAAGAAAACTGAATTAGATTAACATAAATTAGAAAAACAAATATAAAATAATTAAAGTTTTTTTTTCTAACTTTAATACCACATGGACATATATGGTCATTTATTGTGTCTATTGCAAAGATAAGATAATAAATTGCATATTAGACAATACTCTTAAACTAGTATAATATATATTATACCAGCAACTATACATATTTACATTTTGGTGGCTCGTTTGAATGTTTTTGATGTCTGGATCATAAAAAAATTACCATATTAAATTAAGTTGGCTCTGTATAGGTCAAGGTCAAGGAGAATGTATGTGTACTGGCTAGTATTGATGTTTCCATATGGCATAAATTTGTAGGTGTAAATGGTACTTACTGTTCTTGCGCTGGAATATTTTCAGCTGACTCTGGAGTACCTTCAACATACGACGGACTGTGTTCCAACAGTGTCCAACTTTCCCCAGAGTCAGAATCGCTGTGGTCCACTGTAGACCCGTCCATTTAAATTATCTAGCAAAAAAAACACGTTTAGGTGCAGCACTACAGGTTAGAGACCGCTGAAGCAATGGAACATACAGTGAATAACTAAGTAGCCGTAAATAACAATTTGCGCATTACAATTTTTACTTACCGTAGTGCAACACTCTAAACAAAAAATTTATGTATCAAATATACTTGGAACGGTCCAGTTACACTGAAATTTAACTTTTTCAAAAACTATGAATTTTGTGACATGTTTTATATTTTGTTTTTTTATAAAAATACGTCAACGTCACGAAAGCGACTATGTTTTGTTTTGTTTGATATCAACCGGAACGAAGTAAGCAACAAATCGCGAATTTTATGACAATACCACTGACATTAAAACGCGTGGAGTGTTACCAACTTATAAATTGGTTTCCTATTTAGTAGATATTTTATAATAGTTAGATTTCTCTAATAAAAAATTAGAATAACCAGGCAAAAGAACGGCGAATTTACAACACGCGTTGTATAAAATTCATCAGTTATGTAGAATAATCTTAAGAAAATAGAAAGCATCGACCAACTGAAGTAACCAGTGTTTTTTTTATCTATGTTAGACAATACATTTACTAGACAATTTATTACAGTTTCATAGTATTAACAGAAAAATGAAAAATAAAGTTATTCAATAATTTATATTAAAAAGTCTATACTGGAATGTATGTTTACAAATTTTTAATACTTGGATCCTCAATAGCATGTTGGTTATCACATGTAAATGAAACTGTCACTGCATATCTGATGCCTGAAGAAACTTTTTCAACATAGTGGAAGTTTTCACGGCCACTAGTAAACATGCTCAGACGTGCCTTCCGTGGTTCCACAGTCCTATTGAACTTTTCATCAATAAAGACAAATCTTCCACCTTTAAAATCCGTGTTGTAATCATTTAGGTACAACAGGGTTGTGTAATGAAAAGATTTATATGATTCCTAAAACAAAAAAATACAATTTGTTATGAGGGATAAGTAAGTGAAAAATGATTTATGAAGAAAAGTCTTTAGCAGGTTTCTTTACCTTGTCAACATGAGGATGCCAATATTCATCATGGATAGTGATTGCCGCCTTAGACGTGATCTCGGAGAAAAATGTTGGATAGGTCAGATATATTTTATTCGGATTAACTCCAAAATGATGAGCTACAGCATATTTAATTTTATCTTTAACCACCTGTAATTAATAATTTTAATTTATTTAGAATTTGAGTACTGTTTTGTAAAACCATAGTTGCCTCTTAAATTTCGAACTTACCCTGTAGGTATTGAAGTCATTCTGGTTGAAGGTGTTTTTAGCATCTCCTGTTTTATAAATATTCACAAAGCGTTGTCCTACAGACAGAGCACCACTATGTAAGTCTAGGATGGAGACTCCACCTGCTGGCTTCCCTAATTGGAAACCTTTTTTAGCTATAGCCAGCAGCTCTTCAGCTTCTCGGACTGATATCACTTTATCAGTAACAAATCTTTTACATTCTTTGGGAAAACATCCTTCATATTTATCCAAGTCATCTTTGTATGCTTGTGAACACTCAACAACTAAACCCTTTCCCGGCAGTAGTTCAGATTGTTTAGCGAATGTTTTCACTTTATCATCCTTTGACGAAAAGTACACAACAATCAGGAGTGAAAATATAACAACAATGCGAGAAATTACTCTTAGAGGTAATTTTCGGTTTATATCTCTGAAAAAGACGTGGTGGTTATTTATCTTCATACATGATTGCAGCTTTTCACGTAAACATTACAATGGGTACTTACGGCTTTTTAGAGTCCACTACTTCTTTATCAACTACATTATTTTCATTAACTTTATCTCCATCCTTCGATTCTTTATTTTCAGAACTTTGGCCTCTTTTTCGGACATCAAGCATTTCCCTGGATTTATTTGTCTAATTATTGTTTTATAATGAGTTTAACAAACGCGTTATAATTTTAAAGCCGATTAACCAAATGTCAATTTTTATCAAATCAAAGTCACTGTCAAACTGAAATGAAACGGACCAAAGTGTAAAAAAAAGTATCATTGAACAGAATATTTTACATCGATGTTATTTTTTAAGCTCCTTTTCCTTCTTTTCATAACAATATTTCTATTTAATTTTAGTTTAAGACAAGAAATAAAAATGCAATTGAATGAAACTTCTATGAGTAGCGAAAAAGTTACTGAATTACTTGTAGGTATACTGGAGTCTTATTCAATCGTTTCCTTGCGTCTTTTAACCATTATTCAACTCAATAATATATGTAATTTTGATCGTAATCATAATCATAATTCTTTATTGCAAATCCACAATGTAAAGATAAGATGGTAATATAAATAACATGGTAGCAATCGTGGACCCTGAAGGGCACAGAAAATAGTAAATTAGAAAATTAGAAGAGAGGAAGGCGTTGTATTATATACTTTTATTTGTACTACATAATACGCCTATCTACCAATATCATGAGAATTTTGCGTGCATGTTTGAAGCGAAGCGATTGCATGAAAGTATAGATTGTTCGTACCGAAATCATTTTTCATCATTCCCCTGCCCTTATCCCAATTTATATTTGGGGTCGGCGCAACACGTCTTCTAGACATGTTGCTTAAAGTTTTGGCTATGGTTTTAAAGTCGGCCGCCTGCCTGACACTAACCCTCTTTGGGAATGCGATTGTTGGTTGTTTACCCGCCACCATTCGGGTAACCCAAGGTGCTTGGTACAGTGCACTGGGTCTTAAGGTCCATTAGTCGCCTTTTACGACACCCAGTGGAGGATATGGGGTGGTGCTATTCTTTATATCCGGACACCACACGGACAATCCGGACACCACACGGACAATTGTTCGTACCGAAATAATTAAGATAAAATCTTAAATTAGTAACTTTCAGGCCCAAATTCTGAAATCATAAGAGTACCATCTTAGTCTTTATAAACATGAGTTAAGCGGCTCGGGCCTCTAAATAGTAGTTTCCTTTCTCGAGAACCCTCATTTTTTTATTACCACTCTGCCAAGTTACTACTGTTATGGAAATAAAGGCAAAATTTACTAGATTCTCCATAACATATCACACAGTATACAATATTCAACATTTCACATTTTCTTTGCTCTACAAAAACGAAGGATTTTAGTAGGTAAATAAAAGGTTAAATATTAATGTTAGTGTGAAAAAAGTAACAATTGGCAACATTGATTGTTAAAAAAATATCACGGCCGTTGTATGTTGACTGCGTTTGCAATTATCAATTTTATTTTGAGTATTTACTCTAAATTTTCTGTGTTTTTATATTTTAATGATATCATGTTCGATTATTAATTGTTGTTAACAGACAAGTTCCAGCTGCTGTTTGAAACAGTACAATAACACCATGTATTACGAAGACGAGGAGAGACTTCTCAATCCGGATTTATTTCACGTTTTTCGTCGTGAACTGTGTATGTATTTATTTGTACTTTCCTCTTTGTACTTAAGTGTTTTGAACACGAGTGGATTGTGGTTTTATGGATACCCGAAATGGAAAGTGCCGCATAGCCTATTTGTGGACAATATGTGAAATTGAAATCGTCTTGATAACTTCATTCCGAAAAAATAACAAAAGGTCTGTCACCTGCTGGATATTTATGTAACGGACGATATTCGAGATATTTAATAGATTATGAACGTCACTTGTATATTTGTTGGATTATTAAAAACTTCACATTTCAGCTTGTAATTATGTTTCTTTCAGATGCCATTAATTCGGACCTTGAAGTCACCCTCGGCTTGAAATATGTGCCCACACATACTGAAGATGGAATACCTATCAGAAAGCTGTATGTTTCAAATTTACCCCCAAAAGTAAGTTATACAGTACATGTTGGTGTCTGACAGGGCTATTCTTTTGTGTGTAGTAGACAAAGGTATCAAATCATATGTTATGTGGTGCTGACATCAATCTTGTCATTTGTATATTAGTAGGTATCAGCTGAATGTGTTTTTGAGATATTGTATGCTGTATTTATATAGCCATTAGATTAATATTGCAATTACTTTTATTATTTCAGACAACCAGATCAGAGCTTTTTGGTGTGTTTGCTCAGTATGGGTTTATTAAAAGCTGTTGGCTGCGTATGGGAGACAAAGGTCCTAACAGACCTCCAACTCCAACATATGCCTTTGTGACATTCAGCAATCCAGCAGATGCACATAAGTAAAACATTTTATCTATTTGTAAATTGTGCAATCTATTTGTATGAGTTCTATGTAATTTTGTGTTAGTGTAAACATATTCTTTTGGTAAATTTTCCAAGTTTATGTGTTGTGTACCTGATTTAAGTTATGACATAAGCCCCGGTCGCTAAGTATGGGTCTATTTGTTTACAAGATATTTGCACTATTCATATACACATTTTCCTTATAAATAAAACATTATTTTTAGTTTTTTTTTTTTTTTTTTTTTTTTTAGTTAATGCTGTTGACATAAGTACTAGTATAAACAAAGTGCAATTTTGAACATATTTACCATTACTGACAATGATTGCAGTTTGCATACTACCTACATTCTTAAGAGTACATCAGTCAGAATAATGTGTCATAACAACATTTAGACCATTATTATGCTAATATTGAGTTTTAATTGTTAATGCAACTGTATCCACAGAGCACTTCAAGCCCCAATTCATGAGAAGACATTAAGAGGTCGGAATTTGAAGATATCACCTGCGGACAGTTGGCACCAGCCCACTGAAGATGCTGATGGGCGCGGGCGCTGGAAGCCTCGCGGCCAGCGCCGGGCCGACGGGAACACATCTTCCTCGGAAACTGGTGTCCCAGAACAAGGTATAATTTGTCTATTTTAGAATGCATCTTGAGAAAGTGGTTTATTAAAAAAAAACAGAAGCAATGCTTAAAATATGAGCAGAGCTTGTACCTAAGTCAAAGACAACATCTTTACAGAAAAATATTATTATACACCGTGACTTTTAGGTCGTTTTAAAAAAGCAGCCCAGTTCATGTATCCAATGACTAGTAAACGATTATTATAAAAAAAATATGTTTTTTTAAGATTTGAATGAATAAAAATATTATTCATTATTATGACACAAGGCAGTCTTACGAACACTCTGCGATTGGCTTGCGATATTTTGTCTCGTTAAAAATGGAGATGGAGAGATCTGCTCGACTCGTTCGCTGGGTAGGTGGTATCTTCAACAGTTTGATACGTAAACATTTTTAACAGGATGGTTCATATTTCCAATGTATTATTTATTTTTTTCATGCATATTATTTTAATTAATGATAAAAAAATTATATTCGCGCCTAGAGGTATTTTATGACGGATACATTGTGTGGACGACTTTTTTAAAACGACCTAAAAATCACGGTGTATAGTGTGTATAAAAAAAAACACTCCACACATTGCTTTAAGGACACAATAGTAACTTGCTGAAGACTACAAAAAAAATAGGTTTTTATGAACATTCCCAATATTAACTTAATACCGACGTATGTTACGTGTTCGCGACGAATATACCCCTAAAATAAGCATAAAATTTCCTAAACTATCAACACACAACTTTGGTCACATTTATTGGTCGAAGGTCGGTCGAAGGCCTTGCCGACTTTAAAATAGTTTAATTTTATTGGCGGACGGCGTCATTCAAGGATTGGGTAAATAGGGGGCCGGTGCAAAAGGACGCCGCATTTGTCGGCCAATATTGAATTATGAATTTTACGTAGTTGTTTGTTATGATTTATTCGTTTTCAGAACTTAAAATTTGTCAGAGACAATTCTTTCCTATTTTTAATAGTAAAATAAATAATAATAAATACTTAATCATTTTACGATACTCAACAAATCTTGGATTGGTTGGACAGTTTTTTTTTTATACATACTGTATATTAAATTATTAATAAGAAAAATTCTTACCCACACCTTGTGTTTTTGTTTTAGAAGTTAATAATATTGATCGAGTTTCGGAGAATGGAGATGAAGCTATGGCCACAACCAGTACAACAGAAGTTCCTGTGAGAAACTGACTGCTTTTGCACACTTTATTTACATTAGTTTTTGTTTTAACTGATTGCAATTATTATTTGTTAAAAAAGTCAAATGTGCAATTACAGGATGAAGAAAAGTGTACTACTGACAATGAGTCTTGTTATACCATACTGGATGTTTTGAACAGGGATTGTCTAACACACATTATGGCATACATTCCTATAAGAGACTTAATTAGATCAGAAAGAGTCAGTAAAACTTGGCAAAATATGGTGCGCGAATATCTCCAAGGTAAACACAATTTCAGTTGTATATCTACTTTGTAGTATGGAGTGTTTATTTTGATACTGTAGAATTTTGTATAATGCAGGTATCCGAATTTTCAAAACGTCGTGGTGGCAGCACGTGACGGTGATGCTGACGACGGCGGTGCTGCGGCGCATCCTGCAGCGCGTGGGCGACTCCCTCACGCGCCTGCACATCGACCACCACTGGTCCGCGCTCAACGACCGCACGGCGCACATCGTCGGCAAGTTCTGCCCCAACCTCGAGGAGCTCAAGGTATCGCACATACATTGGCAACAAATGGCAATACAATGACTTCCATGAGGTATTCCTACCTCAGCGTGCTTGCCATGGACAAACTGAGAGCCACAACCTCCATTGGTTGCCGCACTCAGTTTGATTGTAGCGACCTTATTTTATCGATAGTAATAACTGGTTATTCCTGTCTGGAGAAATGGTCCAATATCCTAATAGAATCTGTGCCTCTATAAGATTATCTAATACAAAATTATACTTTTTTTACAGATTGTTGGAATGCACACCCGCAATTGGAATCCACTAATCTATGGATGCAAAGAACTGAAAAACTTGTCCTTTGTATCATGCAATAAGGTAATCCTTTATTAATTTTATTCAATTATGTTGTTGTTTTTTCCTCTTCCTTCTTCAGCAATTTATATTTTTCTATGTTCCAGCTTACAGATTCGAGTTTAGTTCAACTAGTCAAAAGTGAATCATGCATAGAAAGTTTAACGGTGGCCAACAACACCCATGTCACTGGGCTGTTCCTCACAGGATCTAATCCACAGAAGTTGAACTCGTTGGCGTTTTATAACTGCTACAGTCTTCAAGGAACAGTTCTTAGTGCTGCTATCGACACGTTGCCACAGCTGACCACTCTTAAGTTAGATGTGTGTCCTTACACTATGTGGAAGATAATACCTTTGATTTTAAACAAACTTCCTAGGCTTGAAGAGCTATCGTTAAGCGAGTACATCTCTGTTGAGATGTGTTTCTCCCCACAATGTAACGATGCCTTCTGTGATGCCCTCGCCACCTTAACGGAATTGAAAATATTGAACTTAAGTCGCAATATCTATATTACGAATGCCGTCATGAAGCGCGTGGCACAGTCCTGCCCTAAACTGGAGTCATTGAACATTTCTAGCTGTAACTCACGACGCAGCTTACCACATCCAGGCAAGTTATTAATTTAAATAATTATCGTTAATTGAGTGAATTATTTCGATGATAAAATACCATTTTTATTGAAAAAAAGTGCGCAATTGTTTGGATGCCGTACTCAACATCTTATGGCATGTATCGTATATGTTGAAATTAGTTGTAGATTTTGAAAAAGGCTTAGAGCACCAGTGGGACAACATAGGCTGAAATTTTTCTGAACACGTTTTTATATGGCATGTTTTAATTGGAAATATGTTTTATTCGACGTCGTGTTGAAGCATCATTATTATTTGAACTAAATTTGGTTTATCCAAGTAATCCAAAGGAGGTTGTCAGAGTTTGGACCTAGTGCTGCCTTAAATGAAGACACAGTGGATTTTATTTCTTACCAGCACCTGTAAATCGAAGTGCACCAAATTTTCTTTTTTGATTGCAGAGATAGAATTTGAAGCTTTTCGATTTACAGATTAGGGTTTAGGAAAGAAATGGAATGCGCCATATGTCTTTGTTCTGGATAATACTTGGTCCAAAATCCATACATAATAGGTCGGGGAAAAAGTCTTTTCGCATTATAGTATGTATGAACTTGTAATAAAATGTTTCTCTCTCTAATAAAATTAGAATTTGGAATTATGTTCTTTAAAATTTTAACTTTTAATTATACCAAAACCAGTCAGAAAACAAATACTTTTATTACAAGTTCATACATACTCTAATGCGAAAAAACTTTTTCCCCGACCGAATAAATTGTCGATGTCCTTAGTTTTTAATGCTTGTGTGTTGTGTTGATGTGAATGTAGTGTAACGTTAACAGAGGGGGGTAGTATAGCGCGTACCTCGACAGGCGTGGGCGACGAGGGCGTGGCGGCGGTGTGTCGCGGCTGCCGCGCGCTGTGTGCGCTGGACGTGTCGTACCTGGGCGCGCTCAGCGACGCCGGCCTGCGCGCCGCCGCCCGCCTGCCGCGCCTGGCGCGCCTCACCGCGCGCGGCAACCCCGCGCTCTCCGCCGCCTCGCTCGCCTGCTGCCTCGCCGCCTGCCCGCTGCTCGAGGTACGTACGACCCACACACTTACTACACGCTGCTACACGCTGCAGATACAACAGTTCACACATATCATGAGAAGCGTGACCAGACGTCCTGTTTTGAACGGGACTGTCCCTTTTTACAATGACGTGTCCCAATGTCCCCAAAATAAATTGTCTGTGGGACATGAAATTTTTCCGTTTTCAGAAACTTAAGTCGCAAAGTTCTCCTCGATTTCCCTAGTTATCCATTATGATATTTAATGATACGACTTTGGATATGTATATTTTCCAACAAAATAAAAGAATTATCAAGATCAGTTTATAAACGACAAAGTTATCCGCAAAAAAAACGTAAAAGAAATTTATGCGGTCGAATTGAGAAATCTCCTTTATGAAATTTGTAAAAAATGCATTTTCTTTTCATTGACTATTATTATTTGGTCTAATAAACCAATGTCCTGTTTTGGATCAAAAAATAAATGGTCACGTTGACATAAGAGTAACGTAAATAGTGTAATGTCAGATTGTGTGATACTTGCAGGAGGTGGACGTGTGCGGCTGTGACGCGGTGTCGGAAGAAGTGGTGTGTGCGGCGGTGCGAGCGCTGGCCGAGCGCCCGCGCGCCCTCACACTGCGCCTGGCCGGCACCTCCGCGCAGCCCAATGAGGTAACTTGCAGGCCCTACACACTGTGCATCAAGTATTGCTATAAGCTGCCATGCACCGACACCAAAACGCGGATGACGTAGCGCAGCGGTTCAGGTTAAGTCAGAAAGAGTCTAGCACTATCCGCGGCTCTCCCCGGGGTCGCTGGTGTCGGGTGTCCACGAGGATTCCCCCGCTTTACCAAAAACATAAAAAGGGACCTACACGAGTGCACTGCGAGGGTATCGGAGAATGTGGCAGTGCGTGCATTGGCCGAGCGCCCGCGTTGGCGGCTCATACGGCCAGTCTGCATAGCGGTGTCGTCTTGGTGCTAGTAGTATCAAAGAAGGGCAGCCTTCTTTGATGGAATTTCAGCTTTTAAGAAGCAAACTACAAAGCTTATACCGTCCTTAATTTTCAATCGTTTGTCAATGTGCCCTTTGCTGAGAACTTGAGGAGCTTTCATATATTTTCTTTGACCTTTATGTTTCCGATAAGCTAGACCGTCGTGATCAAAGTATTATATATTTTTATTTTTTGTCACAGTTAGCGCGAGACGAGTACCCTTCGCACAAGCTGCTGACGGTGGACCTCCTGGATGACCGCAGCAACCCGCACCTGCGGCCCGACTTCGTAGACCACATGTTCGACGATAGCTCCGACGATTCCTTCGGCGATATCTACGATCATGACGACTTCGATGAATTTTTTGGACAAGGTATAAATGTTTGCATTTGTGATACTAGTTTTTTTTTTAATGGTCGGTGGCTGTCTACACTCAATTTTGGATTTCCCTTCAATTGAAATCTTCTAGATTAATGTATTAAGCATTAAACATTTTTTTTCCGCTAGACAGAAATAATTCCATGTCACAATTTGTGGCTGTGAGCAAGTTAAACGCGACCACCAAATGAACTTTGCTATTAAAGTTCCTTTGACAGCATTTGGCTTGACTCATACGATTATTTCTGTTTGGAGGTTGAACTGCCCGTCCACTTAAAACATATAAATTAGCAAAAAGTAAGAGAAGATGACAATTCTAGTATTTAGGGTTATACTGTCACTTACTTCTTTTTTGTTTTCTACTTGTTGATTGGTTTTCTGCTCACTACCTATCTTTCCTCCCATGTGTCGTAGTTTGTAAGTGTGGTGTTTTAGTAGATATTGGCTATTGCACGTATATAATTTTGTAGATGACGATCTGTTTCTGGGTGACGACTTGGACGACTTCGAAGGACTTTACCAGTTCGGCCTCAACGCGCCCGACATTATCCTGCTTTAGGCGATGTTCCACTAGCTTCGTCACAATACTCACAGCTTTATATAATTTCAACACAATTGTTTACAACAACTTAAGTTGCGATGTTATCATACATGATTTATGTTAATACATACACATATTGAAGGAAATATTTTAGAATTAGTCGTTTTGTTCCAGTGATTTGTTTATATTTCTTGTAAAAAGTAAATCAAGGTTTTATTTAAGGCCGATTTTTATTTTTCATTTCTAATTTTGCATGTTTGTATGTACCTTATTGTAACAGTTATTCTTTATGCAAATGAGAGCATCATTTTTTATTTGAAACATTAATGTCTGGCTTAATTGTTTCAAAATAATGTAATTTTAAGAAGTGGGTTATATCGTAAATCGCGAGCATGCTAAACTGGATCTTTAACTAATAATGAGTCCCTTTGTATCGAGCTCTTAGCAAATAAAACTTGGCTCTGTTTCGTAGTCGATAGTAATATAAGCAGTATCCATTGTAATAACTGTTTAGCTTGTGCTATGAACTATGAACCAACCTATTACTGACTAAACACTTTTGTATGAAACGGCGCGCCATGGGCAGCTTTTAATTATACACCATCAACGATTTAATTTATCAAATACCAACACGACCGCTGGTGTTGGATGAAATCTAAATCACAAATCGTACTTAATGTTTAGTGTCACAATCCATATTACTGTTGTTGACACGGCGTCCTTCCGTACAACTGAGTTTAGCTGATTAGTTCCAGAAATTAATAATGGTTTAAAAGAATTTTGTGCCTTTAAAGCAATACTGTAATTAATAAATAGTAAACGTATAATCTTGTTGACGTATATACACACACAATATTTTTAATTTATTTTTTAATACCGGTAGTACGAACGTAAACGTAAATTTGTACCGTCAGCTGTGAAGCCAGTCGCCCTTTATCATTGGGAATGTTTTTTACCGTATTGCAAGTTCAATTAAATCGCTGGTCGTAGTGTTCAATAAACATACATTGTTAGGCTGTTGAACCTGAAATCTATTAATGTAAGACTTTAATTGTTATATACTTATCTGTGATCAAACATTATTTTCGCAACACGAAGTCCCTCACCTCATGTAGCTGTAGCCATTATCGTTTATTTATGTATAAAACGTTTTGATGTATCGTATTATAACTATAAGCAAAGTCTGAAATATTGTGATAAAAATAAATTATTCAAACCTCAATTTTGATTTTATGCGAACATATTGTATTCAATTGATTACACAGCAATGATAAATTCAAGTTAACCTAGTTGGAAAGTTTGTTGCTTATTAACGACTGCTTGAATAATTCATATAAAGATTGTCCTTGTTTATTGATGTATGCAATTACTTATATTTAGAAAGTAATTGTAAAGCTTGTATATCAAAAATCGTATTTCCATTTATTGTTAAAATAAACGAATGCTAGTATAAACGAAGCAACCTCATAGGAAATAAATGAAATACAAAATTTCCAACCAGTTATTAGACAATTACCGATGATAATAATAAATCAACTAATTGAAATGTGATATTGTGATTTGTAAAAATTTATGTGTTTACATATATTCTCCTTGCCAGCTTAATATGATTTTATGTTATGTGAGCTAATATTTAACTAAAGAAGTTATGCAATTTTTGTACTTATTAATGTTGAGTTTGTTAATTTGATTCAAGTAACATTGAATTTATCTCATAAATTATCATATTGAGCTGGTTTTACTAGATAAGTTGTTACTCCAAGTAAAAAAGCAGTCAAGTATAGAGGTGTTGCGAGTTTTTTCTCTTAATTTAGACAGGAAGTTTTAAGTTTAGAGTCTTTTTTCAGGTGTTTTTATTACATTACTGTAACTTTATGATGTTTTCACTTTATAAGAACTTAATTACCTAATCAAAGTGGTGATTTTTATTTGTTTTTATTAAAGAATGATTTTTGTTTTAATCACAGTTGGAAAATCAATTACTATTTATATTTTTTAAGATTTTATTAGACCCTTGCCGAATAACGCTTTTAATTTACTGGGCATTAGAGGAAAGTTTTTGTTAGTTGGGACAATCTTAGTTATGAAGGATGCTGTTAGTGCAATATGAACATCCACTCGATGTTTGTGGAGTGGGAGCTGTGTTTATTTTATTAAGCTTACATGTTTTTATTTTACATCAAAGAGTTGTAACTGAGTTTTGTGTGTGTAAGTTTTATACATCTTTATTTAGTAAACTAGTTTATTTCGATTATCTTTGTGTTACATAAAAACATGTAAGCAATACTTTTGCTTTTTTTACTTGTAACAGTGATGTTAGTTAAATTTTTCATTATTCGACCTCTGATAACTAGAATGTTAAAAGGTTTTGTTTGTTGGTTTGTTTCAATATATTCTACATCATCGTCACTCGTTTCTGAATGTGTTCAATGTTGTAATGTTTATAGATGAATATATATTATGTGTATTTGCAGGGTTCACTTAGTGGTGATTTATGTTTTTAGAGTTGCATTTTGGTCAAAAACCTAAAGCATTAGATGATTTGTGAAACTTAATAGTTTTTATACATTAATTGTTTTAACATATTAGTAAGAACCGAAATACAAAAGATTTTCTTCAACATTAATCTCTTTTATTTACACCGAGGGACTTTTTGTGTTAGTGTTAAGTAAAGAAAAGACTCCATTTTATGACCAGTGATGCCATATTATTTGTCAAAATTGTCTCTACCTTACAATTTATACTGATGTAATATGAATCTATACATAAATATTGGAGTGAAAATGCATGTTGCAGATTTTGCTTAGCCTGAGTTTAAAAAGGGGGATAAGGCAATTATTTAGTTGTGGGCGCGGTAAATCACAGAGTATAAGCAACTACAAATCTTAATATATATTCACTACTTTTTCAGCTCACTGCAGCCATTTAAGCAGAAGTAAGCAGAAGTTTGAAACGTTAAGGTTAAGACAACGCAATAAGAAAAGGACAATTGTAATGACCATACTACAGTAAGTAGTATATAACAAAGATTTCATGCTAGCTGCTTGGGATCCAGCATATACATATATGAAAACTTAGAAAAACTGGCTCTTCTTAGAACTCTGTAGCAATGTCATTCTAATGCAACAATGTAATCTTAAATAATACCAATTCTGATAAAAATAAAAAAATTGTGGTAATAAAAACAATATTTTGATAACATTTGAAATTATATTAACACTCTAAAACAAGGTACTTTATTACACAACACAGTAAATAATAGTATTCAAGTAGACCACTCCATGACAACTTCTAAATATTAACGTCATAATTGTGTGTTTTGATGTACAGGTTCCACCATTTACCCATAATTCCTATATCTATGACTCTTGAGGGAAACGTGAAATACGATGGTTTTAGGTAAGAGCACTGAGCCTTATATAAGTCACATGAGTCGTTTAACTCTGATGTATACATGATGGAGAGAAGTCCTAAATTTGTATAGTGAATTATTCCTTGATTGTAACATGAACCAAGGTAACCTAAATGTTTAACTGACTTTGGATTCAGACAATCTTCACTTATCATGACAGCTTCGTTATTTATTCGTTTTAAATGATCTTTGAAGTCCATCTCAGTTGGATTATTTTTGTATAAATAATATATTGTCACAATGCCTGCAGTCCATTTTAATGCTCGTTTTGGATCGTCTTGAATGTCGGTTCTAAGATCTTGCACCATTTGCCGATAATCTACAAACAAATTCTTCCAATAATCGGCCCATTTTTCTATAATTGTTCCCTTAAATCTTGGAGGAAACTTGAATTTATTTTTGTATGTTGATATTAATTGAGGTGCTTTAGCCAAATATTTAATCATTATACTTTTAACAAGTTCTCACAAAAGAATACAAACTCACAAAAAAATATTTGTTATTAAAGTTTAACAAACAATTAGGTTATCTAACTGTCACAATCAATTTGACAGTGACAGTATTTATCGTGGTAGTATGTACTTCATTCACGAAATACAACGACGACCTGTCCACTTCTTGTCTATGACTTATAAATGCTATAATTTAATAGGGGATGCAACAGCACATAGACTGATTTGAAATTATAACTTGTGATTATACCAACAATTAATAGTTATAATAATATAACATTTGTCGCAAAACGATTCACGTTAGTGACAGAGATAAAAAAAGATAAGATACATTCGATTGAAGCTTTCTAACTTCTCATGCACTTTGACTATTAGCCTGCTATGCTAATTTGAACTATTTTTTTTTGCTTATTCTGTCCGATCCAGTTCTACGGTCAGTACTTACCGTCCGAAAGGTGATGTTTGTTTAAACTATTCTGCTTGACCTGTAAGGTCTATTGCCAGTTCAAAAGATAATTTTGGATCACAATAATGCCCCTAATCCCATACTGCGTCTAATAATATGCATCACCATTTTTACTTTTCGCGCTTAGGTTAAACTAACTCAGTTAAACAACCGAGTACCTTACTCTTTCACAGCTTTACATCGTCATGAAATGCCGAAATCAGGGCACAACCGCGACACGGTTTATAAATAAAAATAAGTCGAAATCACAGTAGGTAATAAAGAAGTAAAAAAATCGGGTATGGTAATAACTTACTTTGTTGTAATTAATTACATGCTATGTTAAATATTGATACTAGGTTTGTGGTATACACACTTAAGTAAATAAAAAAAAAGGTTATTTACATTTGATTTATTTAATAACAGAATATATTATATATGTATCTCAAGTCCGTTTTTGAAAATCCGTTGTTTTTAGAGTAAAATTGTTAAATATCAAGAATTTATCCTTTTCTTGTAGGCATAGAACCTCCGCCCTTAGCCTCTCTTCGTTTTCGAGAGTACATCATTCCTGGTGGAGGGGGTGGCGGTGTAGGTGGCGTGAAATCGTCTTGTGTTGGGAAAGCTTGCCTGACCACCTGTAAGGGACAACATTTATACTTACTCATTTAGACATTAACTAGAACACCTCACGTCTTATCTTAGGAATATGTATGGTTACCAAAACACCTCTAAAAAGTTTAGTGTTTGGATTACAATATTATACAGAACGGTTTTCGGAACGTAGAAAAGAAAGTTTCCGTTTTGGTCCCCTCCTTTATACAATGTAACTAGCGACCCGCCCCGGCTTCTCACGGGTGCAATGCTGATATTAAATATATACTGTAGAAAAACTGTGAACGATGTATATAAAAACATATCGGCCCGCTCCGGCTTCGCCGCAAAGGCTACCTCCCGCTATTTTTAAATCTGTCAATCTTCGAAAATATTCATTTAATTCATATGCTGTAACGAGCCATATTAATCTCTATTAATTCAACAATGTGTTTAAGGTATTTAATTGGATAAGGATAAATGCTGTATTGGTTAAAATCGCTTCGACAATTAGCCATTAGGTATTTGTCGTAAAAAATAAATAACAAAAAAATAATATATTGTAGCATATCCATAAGAGATAAACTTATACCATTGCGGAGGTTTCTGTAGACCTTTTCTATGTGTACAAAAATTTGAACATTTTTTTGATAAATCTGGAGGGGTTCAGCCTGCGTTAGCAATGTAAGAGGGGAAAAAATATAATTAACGACATCACATTAGAAACATATAAAATTGTATTTCTGCACTATTTAATGAAACTTATTATACATAAAAATTCCTTTTTCTTGAATCATTCTATATCTATTAAAAAAAACTACGTCTAAATTCGTTGTGTAGTTTTAAAAATGTAAGCGGTTGAAGGGACATGAGGACAAAAAAAACAACTTTGTTTTATACTATGTAGTGATAATTGAAAAAATGAAAAGTAGGAATAATAGAAAGCCATTACTTTAATAGGTAGCAGAAAAATAAATAAAAAGACTTACTCTATTCAAAGAATGAGATTCATAGCCAGCTTCGAGCGCTTTATGTACTGGTGCGGAAGGGGCAGCGTGCGCTACTAAGAGCAGTCCACAGTTTGCCGCGAGGCAAATAGCAAAGACCGTTAAATAAAACGAGCCGTTCATCTTCACTGGTCACTACTATTGTCATCTCACACGTTCGACACATTTTTATAGCCTTAGATCGCATGTTACCTCGTTAACGGAAACCTTTGACAAACAATGCAACAACTTCCTGCACGATGATGTACGCTAGAGATAAAAGTTAAATACTTGATTGTGATTGCAATGATAAAACTTAATTGTGCTCCGCTAATGTCTAGCCACATAGCAAATGTCAATTCTAGGGTAATTTATCTAATTACTAAATTGTTAAAAGTTACTTAGGTAAGTGGTACCCAGGTGTGTAGGCACCTACTTAGGTCTTAGGACGTAGTAATGACTTGAAGTGAGAGATATCATCTATGTCGAGTTACGTTAAGTTTACAAGGAAATCTTATATTAGTATGATACTACTATAAACGTATATGTGAAGATTAGAATTTATTAGGTGCATGACCAAACGGGTGTACAAGGCACGTGTAAAAGTTAGCCTTAGGTCAGTGGCGTAGCATGCATTGGCGGGGCCCCGTATAAAAAAAGTTTGGAGGCCCTTATATGGGGGTAAAAATTTTTCACAAAAGAAAAAAATATGGTGAAAAGAAATACTTAATTATCATAACATAATTTACTTAATCATTTTACAAATAAAAATCAAATTTTAAATACCTATTCATTCTCCTTGCCTTTTTTTCGGCAAACTGATTTATTAAATCATTTATGGCTGATGATCATTTTAGTTTTCTCATATAATAAAATAAATTAGGATGTTTATTTCTTTTTCCTTACACACTTTGGGGGCTCCCGTGGCCTGGGGGCCCCGTTTAATTGATACGGCAGATACGGTGGTAGCTACGCCCCTGCCTTAGGTATACATTTAAGCTAAGCCAGAGTATAGATTCCATGAAAAAAAAACCTGTTTTTACGAAATGTTTGCCGTTCGACATTTATTTTTATTGATTTAAAATTGAAAGTTGATATCGTATGTTTAAAATAGACTGCTTAAGTGCGCGATTTCCGCATTTTCTTCGCTTCACTCCTTTAGTTCTTCAAAATGTAATTAGTATATCCTGATACCTCATCATCATTCCCCTGCCCTTATTCCAATTATTATTATTTGGGGTCGGCGCAGCATGTCTTATCCATGCTGCTGAGGTTTTGGCTGTATATTTTTACGGCCGGCCGCCTGCCTGACGCCAACCCTCCTTGGGAATGCTGTTGCTGGTGGTTTACTCCCCACCAGGAGGTTGACCCGAGGTGCTAGGTGGTATGCACCGGGTCGTAGTATACCTTAGTCGCCTCTTACGACACCCATTGGTGGATACGGGCCAGCCCTATTCGCACCGGGAACTGCACGGTCAACATGCACGGTATATCCTGATACCTGTCCACAGTCAAAATTTATAGACGCATCTAAATCATCTCCAACCGATTGCAATGGGAGGGGTATGGGATATATCATACACAATAATTTAAAATAATCAAGATAATCAACCTCCGGAGACCTCCGTTTTTACGGGGGAAATATTTTGTAATTTAGGTACGTAAAAAATTAACGACCCTAACTAACCACATGTTCTTATCCTGTCCCTTCTATGACCATTGTTCTTTTGAAAATAGTTTAATTTCCATTAATGTTTCTCTTCCTACTTCAATCCTTTCTTTACTTTATACTAATAACATCAATGAATAGCATCTCTCATAACATCAAATACTTGAAATTGTGTTTCCTTTTTCCAAACCTTCCTTTTCGTCACTTAAATCCGTCCTACCTTTAATAAAATATTGTCATTGGCCAACACTACCCGCGAACTGCTAGAGAAAAAATAAAAACTTGAGTTTATGAACAAACACATAGTCTATGAATCTTGAATACCCGCTGATTGAACTGTTTACAGTCCCCGGTCCCGCCAAAGAATTTTGAAACTGTCATTTATTGTCATTTAAAATTTCGCTGTAGTGCACGAATTCAGTAGAGTTTAACAAAACCAATATTCAGCGCTGTTGAATATAGGGAAAAGAACACTGAATTTAACTGGTTTACGTGGCACTCTAAAAATGAATACTAAAACTCAATCTACTCCTGTTGTTGCATCGGCGACTGGAAAAGTTTACAAAGTTACTAAACGCTTAGGACGCGGTGTCCCTGAAGTTCCACAAGTATATACGAAGAAATGTTCATGCAACAGGGACAAAACTATCGTGTTTTGTCGATCATGCGGCTACTATTGCAACGGAAGAATCCGCTTGAAATGTGAAATGCATCCACGTGTAAGTTTTTCCTAGTATCTACCGACAAGTTTCGTAGTTAGTTTCTATATTCAATTAGGTGATTATTGGGCCTTTTCGGCCTAGTTTTATCGCGTAAGAATTAACCCTGGAGAATGGTATAATGTGTTGGAGTAGGTTTTGAGTAACAAGTCGCGGTAGTTAACGAAAGCGTTCCCGCCTGGCTCCTGCTATATTATATACTAGCAATTATATTATATTGGTAATAAGCATCGTAGAGCACTCGGGTGGCTTTAGCTAGTAGGAGTCCAGCACATCCCTTCGTGTCCTTCCCAAGGCTGAAGAAGCCCATGTAGGATTTCCACGGGATACCAAAAGAAGGATATTGGGTAACTAAAATTAATATGTCCTTGTCTAACTTTTGTGTACCCACTCGTCTTTCGGGAGTCTTAAACGCGGCAGTTATAATTATTTTTATTTTTCATATTTGTTTGTTCAATTTTAATTATTTGCTTACAGGTAACTTTCTTATTGGATATATCTGAATGTCCTCGATGCCATTCAGCTGTGTTTTTGGATGAATATTTGGAGAGTAATAATAAGCTGCTCTCTTCAACCTAAGGACAGGGACTAACATCCTCATTATTCTAACTGTATTGTGTTAAAAACTATGTTTTAAACTTATTGCTTTAGTTTTTTGTGTTTAAGTGTTCTTGATATATTTTGTCTATGGACTTACTAGACACGGTACTCATTTGTTGCATTGTTTTTTAAATTGGTTCTTATTTAGGGTTATTATTGAAATAATAACATCTATTTAATCAACCAATAATAATAATTGCAACTTGTGGAAGGAAGATAGGAGAAGAGTAATCTGTTTTATTTTTTAATAATGTGTTATTTTGTTATAAATGGCAGTGATTGCCTGTATGTAAGAGTAAAAAGTTACACTACACTTAATTATGAAAACATAATTAGGCAGAGTGAGCGTCCATTTAAAACATGAATACTTTTTTGAAAAAAGTAACACTGTTTCTGCTATGGATCTTTAGAATTATGGCTGTTTTTGTTTTCCTTTTGTTATGACACACTTAGTAGTTTAATAAACAGGACAAAAATATTATGAGTTTTCGTTTTTTGTAAACCTTACCTATATAAATTTACATATTCTTGTCAATAATACTATATACTTATCCATTCTATCTAGCTGTTGCCCGCGACTTCGTTCGCGAAAACAAAAAAAAATGGAATGAAAAATAGATGTTGGCCGATTCTCAGACCTACTAAATGCATATACAAAATTTCAAGAGAATCAGTTTCGGAGGAGTATGGCAACGAAAACTGTGACACAAGAATTTTATATATTAGATTAAAACGTTTTTAAATTTTACCTTATAATTTTGAGTCTTAAAACAGAAACCATAATGTTTATAGGTAATTTTATTAACTACTAATTACATGAAAATATTTAACACTTTGGACTAATTAAAACCTAAATAATATAAAGCCATTTATATTGAGAACCAACTTGGAACGTCAGGTCTGTTTTTATTGCGGTCAATATAGTTCTGAAATGACTTCTTGGCCTCATCCAATGCCTTCTCTTGATCTTCTGCTCCATCCTTGTCACCAAATATATTAGGGTACTCAAACTTCATTTCCTTAGGCTGAAATGAAAAAAACATTCTATAAATTGTGTCATTTTGCAAATACAATGACAATGCTGACTGCAAATGCAATGACCTTTTATTTTATAAAATATATGAATTGTATAAGGAACAATATGAATGAAAAAGGAGTAAATGATAGTTTGATGTCTGATAGGGGAGAATGAAAGACAAAAACGTCTTGCACCAACCCCAAGTAAAATGGAATAAGGGCAGGAAGATGATGATGATATGGGTGGTTTTATTAATTAAGGAAACAAGTGTCATCATCCACTTATTAATCTATAAAGTAAAACCAGGATACTCCATAAAATGTACTGGTTATTATTAAGCCCCTTAATGTTCAAGCAGTTAAAATTGTTACTTACTAATACTACAAAAGCATTTTTGATGTCATCATCTTTAATAATGTATCCTTTGCCAACATCTCTTTTGAATTTCCCTAGAGATATTTTAGTTCTCACATCTACAACAGGGATGTTATAGATTTTTTCTAGGTAGTTTCTTATGTCATGTTTGGTCATTTCAATGGAGCACTGAAACTGAACTACATTAGGCAATTGTTTGGGTGCTGGTCGTACAATCTTCATCCAAAAATTTGGTAAGAAGACTCTTAATTGTGGGTTACCTCTTTGATAAATAGGATACCTGTAACAAATAATAATCTGTGAAGAACCTCTTAAGAGTATTGCTTTCATACTGTCTTATGTAAATGGGGTGGTACTTACCAGCGTGTCGACATTTCTTACAGTTAAAACTTTAACTATATACTTTATAGTTTACAAATAAATATTTTTTGACCTAACCTCAAACAAATCTGACTATTGACATAACAATATGAGTTTCGTTTAGAATTCGGGCAAATAGTTTGAAATCCTACTATTTGCGATTTATAACACAGAAACAGAACAGATATCAGTCATAACAAATCGAAGTTAATGGAATTAATTACTTACAAAAAAAAAAACGTTTAAAATAAGTTTATTACTGTTACGATAATGGAGTGTTATCAAAGGTGGATTTTTAAATGGTTTTCGTTTGAAGTATAGCAATACTCCAATAAGTTATTTGTCAGTTTCTTGTCAAGATGGCGGTGGCTCTGTCACCCGATCAAGAATTGGTGAGTAATTTTCGAATAATAACGTTGATATTATTAAGATTACGTGAATTTGTAGTACAAAAAGGATATTTTTTTAGTGTAATGCCTCGGATTTATAACATTTTGACATGATACGTTACAAAAAATATTTAAAGGATGTGGGTTGTTACTTGCTTCGTTTACCATGTCATCAATGTTTGTTTTGATTACTTCGTGTCTTGTTGTTACACTTTCCACAATTTCTTCATGGTTAAATATACGAAACTTATCTTTCATACAGACAATGAGGCATTAAAAATTGATAATCAATGGCATTCAAGTAAGCGAAATGCAGTTACTTCCTGTGATAAATTATTCGACAAGTACCTATGATTCTGAGTACAACAAACATGTAGCCCCTCCTATTTCCGCTCCAATCTTTTTTTAGAACTTATTTTACCATAAGGATCTGAATATTGGTTGCAGAATTATGTTGTCCTTAATTACTTTTTTCATGCCATGATAGTTCTCTGTAGTGCTACTATACTTTCCTAAAAACTGCCGACCTAGATGCTGCGTCTAACACTATCGCTGCTCTAAATATTTGTTGCAGAATGATTTTTATACATATCTGTAAGCCAGCAAATTTCTTATCAAGATAATCAACATCTTTCTAGGACCAGATTGTAAATGTTCCAAATAGACTGATTCAATGAAACATTTACTTACAAAATACACATTTCATTAAACAATTCAATCTACAGACCGAAAATCCACCCTTAAATAAATAGCCAATGTGTTGAAAAATGCTTACAAAAGCTGTCTGTTTCTACAATGTGAATATGATTGATGGGCCTGTTGGTCTAGTGGTTAGTGACCCTGATTGCTAAACCGAAGTTGTGGGTTCAATTCCCACCCAGGACAAATGTTTGTGTGATGAGCACAACCATTTGTTCTGTGTCTGGGTGTGATTTATCTATAATATGTATATATTTAGAAATATAATATAAGTATGTTTATCAGCTGTTTGATTACCACAACACAAGCTCTGCTTAGCGTGGGATCAGATGGCCGTGTGTGGATATTATCCCAAGATATTTACTATTATTTTATTGTTGAATACATTTTAGCATGAGCTTGCAAGCAGCCTTGGTAAAACAACTAACTATAAGATGGGATGTGTGCACTCTCTTCATGAATGATAAACATCATCAAAGAAAAGGTTAAGTTATTGTGATAATTTAATTTCATAGACATATCAAAAATTTTGATATAACATTTCTTAGTAAATTTAGTACAAAATCATTTACTTAGAGTTTCACCACAGACAAATTGGGTTAAGTTGTCTATGAGTTTCACCCACATCCATATTCTACAGCTAAAGTTGCACTGGTAGTGTTACAAATTATGTAATGGAAAATACTCAACTGCTAGACCTAATAAGCAAGTAGTCACAAAGCTTTGGTTATTTTTATTATAGGGTGATTCAATTTTTATTGTTAAATTCATTGCCATAGTGTATTTTTTTTAAAGTTACACTCAGTCATCAGTCTCATTCTTTACTGTTGTAAGTTCCTTTAGCATGCTGATGAATATTGATGACATGTTAGTGGTTACAAGAGAGTTCTTTAATTTCATGACAGGCAAGGCATGTGCTCTAGATGCTGGTAGTTAGTAAAGATAGCTATTGGGTTATAATGTGATTTTAAAACACAGTAATTTGATAATCATATTATTAGGTAGAATAAATTATAATTTATAAATATTGGTATATGGTCAAACATTGTCTGTGTGGAAAGACTGCCCAGCAGTGAGAATTTTACGGGTAGGTATAAATATGTGTCCTTTTCAATGATAATTGCATGTTATATACTATTGGCATATACATTTCGTTGTTATTAAATTATGTGGCCGGGCCAACCAGATTTTTTTTGGCACTGCTGCAGCAGCATGATAAAATCGTTGGTTCATGTATCTTGTTGTTACATAAGACAAGGGTACTAAGCTGTGCATACTATGATGTATTACAGACTTCTACACAATAAAATGGGCCTTTCAGTTGAACATCCTTTGATGTTGCTGTTTCGACGTCTGATAAATTTTTAACAGGCTGCACGACGTCGCTGATGTCTGTATTTGATGTAAGTGACGTACAGGAGACCTTTCGATGCTAAAAAAAATTAACATTATTTAAAGTAAAAAAATTGTTTTCCTAGAATGCGCGGCCGACTTTCGTCTTGATTGCGACTTTGCAGTTTCTATCATACGTGATTTTATAAACTGTAAATATGATCTCAATTAAATAGTTTGATAGCTTATTCCCGTAGTCGATATATTTAGCTTCCCAACGGACGTGAACTAACGTTACCTACGTAAGTACGTAACATTCAATACACCGTCCGTCGTCTGTTCGAAACATTTATTAATAGCTCCACATTTGTGAATATAGCTAGGAACTACCATGCAATGGAAGCACGGTAACTTGTCATCCACTTACCTGTCTCTAGAATGTAGGACGTTTTCACCTAATCAATCAAATTACTTCTATCTTTTGGGAACGCTTGAAAAGACACGAACGTTCCCAAGTGATGAAACCAAGACAGACTTAATAACAGGAAGAGTAACTCATATCATTGGGGAGATCATCAGATTACTTACTGTGCGAGCTTCTCAAAGAAAGAACCTTGGTTTTGGTCAATATTCTCCTTGGGATTAAAATTATTTAGTCGAAATAAAGTCGCTCTTTTACTACATTTGCTTAGTTGCTTACAGTGCAGATAACCAAGCAATGGCAGTGAAGTCACGGAAACCAATCTCGAATACTTAAAAAGTTTCTCTTAATGTTAAAGAGTAACACTTTGGCATTATGAGAAACCATTAATGTTACCGTTTACTTTTACCTTACCGGAATCCGGATGACTGTACCGTCTGAGGAATATCTTTTAATGTATCCCCAAAATAAAATTAATTTTAGCAAATAACGTGCTTAGTACCTACGCGCATATTCTTTAAATAATTTCCCTATAGATGTATCACCGTTTAATGCTGTAAACCGTTCAACTTTGTATAATTATAAAATCTTGAATAGTGAGGTTCTTGTACCAAGCAATCGGTCAGCACATCCGCTGGCAAAAATATCGCAGACTCCTTTGTAAATTATTTTTTCATTGAATTATGACCATTGAAAGTAAGAGGGTAAATAATATTGGTTTAAGTGTGAGTGACAGAGAGACCGGACGCCGACACTCAAATTGACGTGACAAAGTACCCTGGCCGTTCACTGTTTGATAGGATTTTGATAGATACGATACCCTAGAAAATTTAATAACTACGTTTTCAGCTATCCCAAAACATAAATCAGTTTATCAGAAGAAAAAGGGGGATATCCGTTTTAAAACTACGTGCTTTACCTGTTTGAGTGCGAAAGTTCTTATAAAAATGAACTGGTATTCACAGGGATTTATAGCTATAAGTACCTCGATGTCTACAAATCTAGGTCATGGGGTTTCCTGGAAACATTATAGGTATAAAGTTAATGTAAAACTAGTTTTGAAACTTGCCTACTCTCTTGGAAATCTAAACAATAGTTATTCGAAAAAGAGTCTCATTTTCGTTTCTAACGAAATGTGATCACATGTGTTTACATCTGTTCGCAAATTAACACAATGTGTTCAAGGAACCGTGTCTGTTGTCGGTTACGATTCGGTTCAGAGCCCCGTTCTTCTCGGTGCTTGGAGACAGGATCTTTCATCCCAACTGTGTCATTGACATAAACCCGCATGCGCTCGTACCCCTACTTATTTACTTCCAACATTAATTTATCCTTATGATCTCATTATTCAGCTTACTATTGATTGGCATATTGAGTAAGTAGGTATTTACATAATGACTCAAGAGTAAGAGCTTATGTAACGTACAAAGGATTAATTCATTGAATCACGTTTTCATTTAGAAATAATTCCATTCTCTCTTATTTGGATTGCTGAAAATATATTTCTGCTGAAGATAAAAATACATTTAAGAGGTTTGTTTAGCTAAAAGCATAAGTTCCAAGAAAGACTTGTTGAAAAAATGGATAGTTAATTTTACTCAAACTTGGACCCTCTTTATTTTAGTTACTGACTCAGGCGTTTAAAATCATTAATGATTTCACTTAAAATGTGTAGATTAATAATTACCTCGGTCTTGTTAGAAAATCTCATGAGATGTTAAGGGCCTCAGACACAGTACACCGGTTTAGAATATTGTTCCAATCTAAATGTGTAGGTGTAATCGGAGGCTTGCTCAGGTGTGACTTGTTCCAAGAATTAATATTTTTCGGAACGCACGACGTAGATAGGAGTGAATTCGTGGTAAATGTAATTTGCAACATTACGTCATCATCATTCATTAAGAAATATAAAGCGTAATAGCTTAAACTTCACGTGGGTTTGCCCTTTGTGACTTTTTTATAGATATTCTGTTAAACAGAAACCGTACCCTGAATGTTGTCGTGTGTAATAATGGATGGGACAAATAGGTGTACATTTGGCATAGACCCTAACTCTGTGGGTTACTCCGTGGGTAGAGGGTAAAACATCATGCCATTTAAGCCAATTTTTCTACCTTTTTCCAATTATTTTTGACAATTCGGAATTTCGGTGTGTAGGTCCTGTGCGTGGTCCTGTGTATTTATATTCGGCATTCATATTTTGGCACATGACCTAAATAAATTGTGGTCTCGTTGTCGTTTTCATAGTTATCTTATTCCGCAACATCGTCAATTTGAATGTACATCAATGCAGCTTATACTCAAAGCTTGGAAAGTTATGTCGGTTTGACCTGACCTCCGGGCGGTCAGGCTTGATTCTACAAGTTTTCCATCCGCTGCATAAACACAACAGAAGATGCCTTTTGGAGTGGAAACAAGAAAACTCAGTGAACAATAGCCTTTAGCGTTACCACGCTTTTTATAAATTAGTTTGTTGATTTGCTTAGTTTCACTTTTAAGAAGTATCTTTTTTGTAAAGATCCATAGGGTTTTCTTTAATGGTGACAGAAAAAAAACTAACAAGCTTTTAGCTGTCTAGCTACCCAGCTAGAGAAACCCTATAATTGTTGGAGTATTCACGAGTAAATCCCTGCTTACATTACCTACAGACTACTACAGACATAGTACCAGGCGGATTTCTTTTGCCTCATTTTGCGTTTGTTAAAATGTTATGATAGTGCTATTTTGTAGCTTAACCCTTAAATCATACTAAAATAGTTTTATGGGGAAGACAATAAGTCTCCGCTTCTCAAAATGATTCAGTGCTCGCCAGTGTTTGTTGTTATTTCTATTTGACGCACAGTTGCTTTGTATTCCGTTATCATCGGTACGGTGCGGTTTGCCTTATTGGGTCCATTCAATTACCTCCAGTCAATTTGACAGTTGCAAGCCGGGGCCGCCTTCGTGCGATCGTGCGTGCGATCCTACTGTGTAGGCGTTGTGTTTATTATTATTACGTGTTTTATTTTCTTGTGAAAAGTGTAAAATCTAAATGTTATTATTACGCAGGTTGTTTTTAAGTGGCATTGTCATGTGTTTTGTCTAAACAGTAGAGTCTGTGTAATCTGTCCAAAATTATGATCTAATATTTATAAAATAAAACGGCGTTTAGATTCTTTGTTTTTGTTTATATTACATTTGTTATTACAAACGCAATTATAGTTTTTGTGACGAGACAAATACATTATCAACAGATTTCGCTGTCGTAATCTTAATCGTAAGATCAATTCGTACGACAATACGTTTAATAAAAACATAATCGACAATATGGTTTTACTTTTCATAGTTGAGTGTTATTAAACATCTGTGAAAGGATCAGCTGGAAGTGCCTCTTGGATTTCCTAGTTCAGTACGGTTTTATTCCGTGTTTAGAATGAACATAGTTAGAAAGCGTTTTGATTATTAGTAAATTGAGCGCTTGTAATTAGTATTTTTAGTTTCCATGTTGTTTGATGGTGTAAAGATTATTTTTTGGATCAATTGCAAAAAAAGTTTTCAAATGGACTTGTGTAGATGATTGTGCATGTGTGCGACAAACGATATGGTATTTATTTAATTTTTCTATCCTCAACTCTGTAATTAACGGAGCAATTCTAAATCTTACATCAAATGTAGAGTTTTGATTAACTTCGTATAGCGTGTAGATGTAGTTGGGCTTACAAGTGCGTGTGTGGCGGTACGTGTGTTCTGATACTTGGAAAGGCCTTAAAGTGCGTGTGAGGCGCATGCCCGCTCATACTAATGTTTGGGGCCCGGGTTCATCCGCGCCCGCACAGGAAACACATCCCGGAAGAATTAGCCCGCCGTCACCCGCCCCGCCCCCGCCGTCACCCGCCGTATTTGCATCGATATACATAATATACATATGCAACGGTCGCTTCGCATCCTCAAGTGTCCCCTATTGCCTCGTGTTTCCGATGTTCGACTTACACTTAAAACACTAATACTGGGGTGAACTGATTAGGCCGTTTTCGGATAATTAGATGTCCTATCAAAAGAACCATATTGTTGGCTGAAGTTAGGTGTGTGGTAGATTTCTAATTCATTTAAAAGAGGATCTTATTAACGATTTTGTTTTGTAGATCTATTGTCGTACGTACTGAGTTGTGTTAGAGCTTTACCTTTATACGATACAGTGAAGTCTCAATTACATGAATAAATAAAAATATAAAAAAAAAATAACTATTTTTTAGTGCGATGTTTACCTGTTAGTAAAAAAATACGAAATGGGAAAATATAAGTGTTACTTAATGAACCAATCATAGACTGTGTGTAAAACTTTGTCAGCTTGTGTTAGAAACAATGAACCACGAGTATATCAGGGCGCAGTTGAAAGAGGCGTTCATCCAGAGCTTAGTTAAATTCTTACGGGTACTTATCATTTTACATGTATTGTATTTTCACTCGACAAATCTCATAATGAATAATCCAGCATACTTTTGACTTTTGTTCCATTTCTGCACTTTTAATAACTCTGTTTCTCGGATTCAAATATGAATTAAGTATAAGTTTATTAATATCCTTTAACTTATGCCTGGAAACATCCACTGCTGGGTATAGGCTTCCCTTCATTCCTACTACTCTCAACTCTGTTCTGTCTGTTTATGACAGAACAGCCTACCGCCACGTTTTAAGAACTACCTATTATGGCAGTTGTGGAAGTGTGACAGCACTGACAGCATACTACACTATGTAAACCGGCATCTCACTTCCAGAACTACAATAATAGTAGTGTATCACGCGGTGGTAGAGCCCCAGAGACCAGGTGCTTTAGTACAGTTATCCCTGATGATTTATAACAGTGATATGTTTCCAGGCGACGAAGGCGTTTCTGGACGCTTTGAGCGAGTCAGGCGCCGCGTGTGTGTCCCGCGCCACGGCCATCAAGTTCCTGCTCGCGCGCAAGTTCGATGTGGCGCGCGCGCATGCGCTGTGGCGGCAGCACGAGGCGACGCGCCGGAGAGAGGGACTCAACAAGTTTGAGCCTTTCGAGGATCCACTCAAATCAGAACTTGAAACTGGAAAATTTACTATACTGGTGAGTTATGTGTAAGACTTACAATTGTAATCATTAAAAGCTGTATATATTGTGACGCATACTACCCCCTCATGTTTGTTTTCTTTCTATTTTAGCCCTTTTTTTGTTTTATTTATTATATTGATTGTTATGTACTTATGTATGCGTCCTCAATTACGCAATTAAATGTATTTTCTTTCTTTCTTCTTCTTTTCTTTCTATATACTCAACTAAGTCACGAGCTAAAATAGCTATTTGTTTCTATATTCTATTTAACAGTCACAAAAATAGCTTCACAATAAAGACGATGTTTTGCTGTGCGTCGTTCTTGATCGTTTGATTGTTGCATAGGAAGTATAGGAACATAATCGGTTCAATTGCTTTACTTAACTTTCACTTATATTAATAAGAGAAGACTGATAAACAGTTTATGTGAAACCACAATGTATATGGTTATGATGGAATAAGGAAAAACATTTCTTATTCGAGTTACGTAAAAATATGTAATTGATTGACAAATAGGATTGTACGATAATAGTTCTAGATATTTTGATTCAATCTATGTATCAAATAATTTAGAATATTTTAAGTTAATACTAAAACGATTAACAAATGGTGTAATGTTGTTTCCAGCCGACGAGAGATGGCACGGGAGCAGCCATCGCGGTTTTTACAGCGAACAAACATTTTCCTACACAAACTACGCATCAGACAACACTACAGGTAAACAATAACAATAAAATCATATATTAATTCTAGTTCATCCTCCTACTTACTTTCCATTGCAATAAATGTAATTGCCTTTTTTGGAACGATCGCAAAATCGAAATAGTACTCAAAACCTTCCACGCTAGTCATTTTATTTAGTAAAAGAAATTGAATGGAAATGTAAAGCGACGTTAAAATATTCGTCGCCATTAATGAATATATTTATGTGTCTACCGAATAAAGTGCACGTATTTTTAAAACTTTTCCTTGTAAAGTTTTTAAGTAGGACACTTTGCTAAGACACTTTGAAAGAGATGCTGTATATACATTATATAATTATCACAATTGAGATGAGGATGCCTTACGATGTTGCAAAAAAATCGCAAAAATAACCTTTTTTTGTTTTTTTCTTTATCCCACCGCTGCGCGCTGTGGGTGCAGTGGGAGGTAGTGTAAGACTTTTCCTGACTAAAACCCACTATGTTAATCCTGGAGCCCTTTGAGTGCCAGTATCTCGGTAACTCTCACGAACATCCCGCAGCCCCGGCAGGATCACAAAAATAACCTTACTTTATTGTATGTAGATTATGTGGTCTTTAGTAACTAGATAAGTCGGCGAAACGCTAATCATACTAAATAATAAATGAAAAAAAAAAAGAAGCTGGCATAATTAAGATGTCTGCCCACATAATTCCGGCATCACTCCTTATTCCAGTATGAAATATAACCCCCAATGCCATATAAGTTACATTAGTAACTGCGCAGTAAACTTACCGCAGGTCAATTGTTACTGGACAATGAATAAATATATTATTCATTCTCCGCTATGGTTAGCACTCAGATATAACCTATTTTAATACTCTCAACCGCATGTAATGAGGTTGGTTTTCATATTATTATGTTTTATATCACCCTTATAAGGACAGCAAAAATAACTCTCTTTGGAACTACCGAATGACGTAGTTCGTCACACCACTGAACTAACTGCTTACGAAATACATAGCCTTGAATCATCATTGTGAACACTTTCTTACGTAATGTTGCTGTTATTATTTACTAATTCATTTATTCCAACAGAACTAAAAAGAAAACAAAACATCATTTACATTACATTATTCAAATTTTATGAGTCACAAAAAAGACAAACTTATAAAACGGTGATTTTGCGCAATTAAAACGCTTTTGTATAAATCAATTTAATTTGCTTTTACTTTCTTCCGATGAGCCTTGTGATTATTACGGAAAATTAATTATTTCGATGTCAGAGTATTACAATATCTGTCGAGCATTTAAATGAGAGAAATCTTTTATTGCGGCAATTGCGATATTGCGCAGAATATTTTTTAGTTTACGACATCATAAAAAACTGCAGAATACTTTTGTTTAATGGCTAGTAAATTAATGACATCATGATTAAAGAAATTGTAGTATTTTTAAAAATGGAAAGAAATAAAACTGTAAGCAAATAGAAAAGGTCAGAGAAAACCATAAAATTTCCGTGAAATTGATTTATTCGTTTTGAAGATTTGGCTACGAAAAGCATTATGTATTTGGCTTATGAAACAAAGTGTAAACATAATTATTTAATGTTTAGTTTATATAAAAGGGTACGTAATTATGTACAAAGCATTATTTTTGCGATAAATGTAATAGTTATTTCTGTAATAGAGCATGACGTAGCCCATATATCGGGACACAAATATATTTACTATTATGTAAAATGAAATGAAGATAATTTATTAGTTTTGTACATACTACTTGCTTCACAGTTCGTTAATTCTAGCACATGATATGAACTACTTTTATTTATTAACAAATTTTCGAATTGGTTTTACTGAGAGACAGCTCATAAAATATTTATGAGTTTCGTTATTTCCAAACTAGTATTCCAGTTGTACCTGTTCTACTGATATTGTGTTGTTAAAGCTACGAATATGCATCCTTATTACTTAACATTAAATTCCGACTTCTTTGTCTTGAAATAAAATGTTTTAAAGTTTTTGCAGCGCTAAAACAAATTAGGTTTTCTATATTTAGGTTCCAATCGCTGTATAACTTCGTGAACGGTTCAGTAATTTTATTTAAAGGTTGCGGTAGCCCAAAAGAGCATTACATATATGTTTCTTGAAGGCAGCTTTGGCAGGGAGGAGCATAAAGTATAGCTAAAAAGCTTTCGTTTAGTTGTGCTGTAATACAAGACAAACAGGTGCCTAATTTTCCACTTAATAGTAAGATAATAAAATAAACACTATATGATATAACTAGGAACCTAATATCGCTGCAAACCGTCGTCTGTTTATCATTTTATTGACTTTACTAGCTGTTGCCGCGACTTCATTCGCGAAAACAAAAAAAAAATGGAATGAAAAATAGACGTTGGCCGATTCTCAGACCTACTGAAGGCATATACAAAATTTCAGGAGAATCGGTCCAGCCGTTTCGGAGGAGTATGGCAACGAAAACTGTGACACGAGAATTTTATATATTAGATTATTTATGATCGTGTTCCTGTTTAGGCTATAAAATAAATAAATACCAGTTTACAATACGTTTTATTGTCTACAGGGCGTAGTATACCAGTTGGACGTCGCGCTCCAGTCCGTGGACACGCAGCGCGCCGGTCTCGTCTTCATATACGACATGACAGACTCCAAGTACACCAACTTTGACTACGAGCTCTCGCAGAAAATACTCACCATGTTAAAGGTAAGATTGCCTTTTTAAACGTATCTTTTTTTTCGTGTGGCATCAAATGACCCCGTCCGCTGTGGGTGCAGCGGGAGGGAGTGTCAGACTTTTACTGACTAAAACCCACTATGTTCCTCCTGGAGCCCTTTGGGTGCCCGGGCGAGCGGTAACTCTCACGAACATCCCGCAGCCCCGGCAGGTTTAAACGTATCTCAGCCTTACATCCGTATGCAAGACAGACGCATAACGGGCGAATAACAAAATGTCGCCTTTAAGAGACATGGCCAAGTGTTATTCTTGCATACGGCTGTCTGTGCCTCCGTAGGCGTACAGTGACGTCAACTTAGTTCGATGAAACAGTGAAAGTTTCTCCCTAGAGGCTTTATTGGCAGGCTTCCACAGAGAAAACTTCCCCAGTCATCGTTAAGTCTCATAGATGTATTTATCGATAATTCTAAGGAACGTCTAAAATGAGTATAAGGGGAGTACCTACCGCCGGTTCCTGAACCGATCGCCATAAAAATTAATGATTCATTTTTCAAACCTCAATTGCCGACATGGGTCGTTATTCATCCTATTCAAAGCCTTTTAGAGTTACCTACTTATTATAAACGCAATAGCAAGCTTACAAAAAGTATGATATAAATCAAAACAAGTTTTTGAAATATCTACCTGAAAAACCAATCTATTTAAAACAATAGCCAACTTTTTATGCGATATAAATTTCGAGCTATTCTAATTGAATTTAGTTGGCTTTGCTTCAGAAGTTCAGTTTATACCCCTCGGGGAAATACGAACTGCAATCGTCTGAATGAAATCTTCACTGCAGTGGATATATTTCTAAAGCCGTCATCATATATTTTTAAAGTTTAACGCAGTGGCATTTTATCGTAGCATTTTCAAACACAATATTTTCACTCAACAGCACTATTATTAACTGTTTAGCTTTTTTCATTAGTACAGTAAGATTGTAAGATCAAGCGCAGCCGACAATTTAATGCAGCTCATATAGGATGAGTTGACCCCGCAAAGCTCAAGGGTCAATTGACACCAATCACCATAGCGTTTTGTATCCAAACAGTGCGGCGTCATTTGTGAATTAATTATTACGCGGTAGGGATCAGAATAATATAATAGGTTTTTAATTTTAATTAAAAATACAATGTACTAATTACTTTTTACGTGCAATGAAAATTACAAATAAAAATATTTGCAAGCATTCGAAAATTGAAAAAATAAATAACAAAATGTATCCGGAATTCTTTTTATCAACCTTTTTGGTTATTTGTCAACCTTGTAGGTAAAAAGGTTGTAATAAATGAAATCCTTCCATTACTATGGCCTGAATTAGATACATAAGTAACTTTTCCCCGGCACGTTCCCTTGAGTTTCGGGACTATTACACGCAGGAAGTCGGGTAAATAGAAACAAAGTATTAGCTGTTTACCATCCGGCTGCAACACAACTATGTTAAAATCATGCCTACAATGAATATAACTGTTAAATAACTGGTGATCAGAAAAACTGATCTTAAGAAGTTATAGATATAGGAAATAAGTACAATTTTGTGATTTAAGCTGAAGTAAATAATTCGTAGGATATTTACAATTCTCATTTATTACTTGTTTCTAGAATCGAAAATTCTTGGTATTAGATCTTCACACAACTGCGCACATTGTATCGAGATTCATTTTCACGACATTGCCTCTACAGCAAAATGGTTTTACTAGAAATCTTGCATTTTCTAGGAATTATTTACTGCACATAAAACACTTAATATTATCATTTTATTACACAATCAATACTCATACGCTATAAAATAGGTCATTGCATGTTCACAAGAAAAATCAATACCTCCTGCATTCTACGCCAAGTTCGACGCGTATTATGATAAAATTATTATTGCTAGTGGCGTGAGAGTTCCGATAGTTATACAGTATCACGCAACAACCTATTTACTCCCATCTAGTATCATAGTACAAGTCTAATATTCCGAAATTCCTTATAGTTTTTGTGTGGTTATGTCCCGTGTGTAACACCGTTTGTTGTCTTGGTTACGAGTGTTACGACCAAGGAAGTCGCTGCACAGAAGTAAATAGGTTCATATCATAAATAAAATATTGCTCGCAACATGTATGTTTGTGTTAGACCGTATCTTCGTACACGAATTATATTTTTATGTAAATGTGAAAGCATAAATATTTGTTGTTGTTGAGTTTTCACGTGTGTGTTTTGTAAATCACGTAACTTTTGTTGCGTGTTATACAAAAACATTTGGTAAACACGTTACGAAACATGGATTCATCTGATTTAATTACAAAAAAACTAGTAATTGTATTTCAAATAAGCAAATAAATAATAATAACATTAAAGAGAAGATACAATTCTAAGAGTTACACCCAGTTTAGAAAGTACCTCGTATTTCTCCGAGTGCAGTTTAACAAAATTACAGCGATTCGTCATACACTACAGCTCTATAAACACTACAACAAGATTACCTACACAACGGTTAAGAGAATCAAGGTTTTAAACTTGCAAGCGGCACGTGTACGCTGTATACTACAGATATTATTACAACAACACAGGTATAATAGAGAAGTGCAATGTACAAAAGCGAAAAACCACTTTTGTTTTCACTGAGTTACGAGCGCGAGCTTTTTTTGCCGCTGAATGTTAATATCCTTAAATGGAACAAAGGGATTAAGAAAATGAACATTTATTTTTATTTTATGAGTATATGAATTGATGGTTCACGTAGAAGTATGAGGTTCTTTATTTAGAGAGCATTAAATATTTGTTAAAACTGGTAAAATATAAATAATAAAATACTTAAATAGAGAATGCTAAACCGAACGCAAGGGAACAATGCCGGCTTAGACCTAAATCATAAAACCATGAAAAAATAGTGATATCACTCAACAAATTCCATTTCTAGATAGTTAATCTCCAAAAAAGAGGTTTATTAATATTATAAGCCTATTTAATTTTATTAATTACATTAGAACAAACACGCCTTTAAATAACATGTATATTACGATAGCGACGAAACGTATGACGAACGTTGTGTATACTTTGATGAATAAATAATTTTACGAGCGTCACTTTAGATTCCATTATATTTAATGTGAGATTAACTATGTTTATTAATATACTTACATAGAATAGAATACTAACAAAATCTAAATGGCGTATACATTAACAAAATTTGTATTTGTGGTTTTCCGAAATGCTCTTTTCGTAACTTCTGGTAGTGTAATCTGTCACTGTTAGCCTTGAAAGTTTACGAACGATTCACAACAACAATGTTAATCCCTTTCATTTAACTCACAAATCATCGGTTCTTGCCGTTTGTTCGTGAATACATTTACAAAAATCAATGTATGGCCGTAAATGTGTAGTCAATTATGCAAAAAACCTCCTTAGGAAGTAAATATACCGAATCAATTTAAATACAGAACTTACACTTATACCCATACGTATTACAGAACTTATTATATTATTTGTTTACTATGTACTAGCTATTAACATCAAAATCAATCTAATAAATCAAACAGCCGTCTAACAAAATTATACTGTTTAAAATCGATGCATTTATAAATAACTTTCACAGGAGCTATAATATTGAAGGGTAAAGTGCAATCTAAGGTCATAACGAAGCACACGTGTCCGGGTCGTGTTACTAGTTAAAAGTTTCCGTTCCGGGAACTGTATTTCTCGTTTCAGCGGACTCATCGCCTATATTGAAATTCGTAGCTTCATTTTGCCGTAGCTCGGTGGGCGGATGAGAGCCGTAGTCCTCTCGTAGCCGCCGCCGCCCGCCCCTACGCCGCGGCCTCCCGTCCGCCCGACCAACCGAGAACCTGACGTCAGTCGAGCTCACACCGGCGACGCGCATGTACGTCTACGTGATGTTCTATCGCGATTAATTTACGCCGAAACCCGGATACGCATCTAGTGTTCGCAATCAAAATAAATAAACACGCACAAACTATTTCAAATATTTGTTACGATCTAGTGATTTGTGATTTGTAGGGCACAATATTTCGGTTGGAGAAGGTGCTCCGCTAACAGGTGGCGATTGCATATCAGTGCTATTATTGGTTGTTGTTGCCATCGAGTGGTATTTGGAGGCAGTGGCTAAATAGCTGTGGTGGACGGAAGTGCATTTGTTGGCGGAGCTCGTCCGCCCGGTCATAACGACAGTTTACGGTGAAGTAACTGCGGATCGATAGTAACAGCTGAGCCAATTGTATTCGCTGCCCGCATTGCTTATCTGAGGTAGGCTGATAATACTGTCTCATTGACCTATTTTATCTACACGATTGTCTAACACTTTGTGTGTATGATCTATACTAATACACTGTTTATACGGTATTTTATTTTCGCTTTTGTTCTTGGAATTAGGGCACAATAAAATAATTAGGTCATTTATGTTTTTTCAGTGATCCGTATTAAAGTCAATATTTTTTAAACAAAAATAAGAGGCCCGTTATTTAGTACAACATTATTTTAACCGATGAAGGGCGTAACAGAACTTTTTCTCTGAACAAAACAATGACAACAGTTTCGCCTTCTGTAGCGTTTGTTTTGCCGTCGAAAGGTCACGGAGGCGGCAAGAAAGACGTCTGAGAGAAACCCACTGTTACTATTTACATAAAGACCCAATCTTAATCGTACTTTTTAGTACGTAACATTTAATGCAAATTTACACAATTGATTTGCCGCAATGTTTGTAACGTTTCGTCAATGCGGATGATATGTTGACATAATATTTGAATGAGATAATACTTGCCTTTATAATACTGATCCCATTGATACAAATCTGTAGGGCTAACTGTAAGGTTCGGCTTCACAGTTTCATATAATAGTTAATTAATCCTCTAATGAAACGTACCTTCTATACAATATGCTATATCATGTTTAACTATTGTGTTTTGTAGATAAATTCAGTTTATGTATGTAGATAAGTAGTTCGATAAGTAACCCCTTCCATATAATTTATTTTATTGTACACAAAGGTATACCCAAATAGGTATTAAGCCGTAACATTTTCCTTTGCCGAAATGGTAAAAGGTAATTTGGAGTAGAAAAACGAGGCTATGAATAATGTCCTCTTCTTATATTGGAACACTCAACAGAAACCATATTTTAGTGTGATATTGACCAAAGAATTTTGGCAATCCTTGAATAACCTGGGTTTGGTTTGTTTCGTACTTTCTGCCAAAATAGCTAACGCATATGTCAAACGAGCATACAAAAGCAGAATATTAAGCAAAAATTGTTAGAGAAAATATTGCACAGATTTTGCGAGCGTTTTGTAAACAATTTCGCGGAAACACTAAGCAAAATTAAAGTCAGCACTTAATTAAAATTTGGTCGATAATCGAGTTATGGTGTAACACTCGATTGTTTTTCAAATGGTTATTGCGTCGCATTATCGAAGCCGTTAGTCGATGAGTTTGTGTCATCAAGTCAGGCACACCTCGCGACGGAAGTGACGTAACTAAAACGTTTTTGACACCGCTAATTGGATAACGCGCACTGTTATGTTATGAAGCACCAGAAGCTATCGTTTGATGTGTTATTGTTATTTTTGCTGCACCTAATAACAGTTCACGACAAGGCCGTCTACAATAATTTCCATCGATATAAATTACAGAGTTCGCGTTAAATGCCTATTAAAATGCTGCTGTGATGAATACGATAAAATCCATTATTACTTTCATTACGAAACATGATGCCTTCTTCAATCCATTGTGAAGTTAATGAATGCAGTTTTTTTAATTAGGCCAATTATATTATTATTGTTCCTTTGAAGGTGATTGAGTCAATAACGAGATGAGAGTTAAATAAAGATTCATTTATAAGTATTTTTACTCCGCTAATGTTATAATCACTGTCCTTAGAACTATGAACTATATTTAGTACATGAATATACGGGTATTTTGCATATTAACAACGATCGGTTATTGTATCAAATACAAATGATTTGTTTACCTCGGTGTTTTTCTAGTCTCAGAATGAATATGTTATAGCTATTATAAATTTTAGAGTCTCGGGGCTGTTATGTTTTTTTCCGATATCAAAACTTTACTTTTCCTTAAACAAAATGTAATATACATATGATTGTCAATCATTCCATTCATGCCTGCTAGCAAGTATTATTTTTTACGCATTTAGGACGTTGATGTGTAAACCCGTTCGAAGCCTCGATATGGATCAAGGGACACATATTGTTTGTGATTTGCGCTCTCGATCGTGATTGGATCAATGTTGATATGAGAATCGAGAATCTCGGAGGCCGTCGTGGGCTCGCCAACCAGTCGTCAAGAGCAAGGTCATGACGGCACGAGACGCGTCGGGTATGCCGGCCGCTGCCGCCACACATAGCCTTTGTAGCATTCCTCACAAGCTTACACCGTATATTGCCTTACCGACCTCACAACTATGAATGTAATTTCACCCTGATAACAAACTCAAATACCTTGTCGAGAAATCCTAAATCCGAATCAAATGTGGTGTGATATGGCATTTTCAAAACATTAACACCCTTTATGATATTCCCCTGTAAACAAATATTTCATGTCATAAATAATCTGTTTATTGTTTACGCTTTAATCGCATCTTGGCCAAATGGTATTGCGTCGTTTATAACTGTGTATAACACATCTACACATAAACGCTGAACATATAATATTCTATTTAGAGCGACATTAATGTGCTTTATTTACGCTGTATTCATAACCTACATGCTAATATGCTGTATCTGACATTGAATGAATCAGCGGCTCTTTAAGAAGAGTCTAGTAGTCTGGGATGGTCTAGCCATAAGTATGGGCACAACGAGAGGAGTTACAAAACTTTTAATCTTTCTTTTTGCAACCATATACCGCGCTATTCGCGATCTGAAACATTGTTTATTTGATTGCTTGAAGGTCGAATGTTCACTTTTTGTATCGAGTCGTGTCTGCAAAATGTTTCCTCAGTACTAAAATGTGAAAACGAGTGGGATGATCTTGTGTCAAGTCGATATCTTTTGATTGATTCACCTTGAAGTCACGTGTGCGCGCTGACTCACAGCTTCGCTTCTCGTATTCTAGTAAACATACTTCTATTGCGTAGTTTCTTTGACTTAAACAATCGTCTTGATTTGAGTCGGAAATCCACTTGTTTGTTGCGGATTTGATTAATCCCACCTACATTTATCAATGACGCTTTAGACTACGAGTTCTATTTCAGCATTCTTGCATAAATCAAAACTTTTATAGTCTATTAGTATAGACAGGATACTTCTATGACGCTATCATTCAAAAAACATTTGTTATCGTAACTTCATTAATAAAGTGGAAATAATGTAGGTAAACAATGGTACTTCCGTAATAATCGTGAACCTTGGTTATAGTGATAGGTTTTCCTGTACACGGTGTGTCAGGGGGCTAGTTAGTGCAATTACTGAGTTAACGAGGTTCTAGTTTTCAATTAGGCGATGTTCGAGGAATCGGCGATGCACGTTGAATTGGGCATCGACACCGGGATGATTAATATCCGCCGGGAGAAGGTCGCGCGCGGAGCCGCTGACGTCACCTCACGGGCTTCACCCGCGCTCTACTTCCGCTCGTCATACGTGGACTTCATTATAAAGCTTACCTATATCACACTCAACACTCGATGTTATGCTGTTAACTTATATCATCGGCTTACTTCGATTATGTTTTACGATATTTTTTGATAAGACAATTTGAATTGTTTATGGATGTTGATTGAGGATTCCTAAGTTGATTAAATCTACACCTCTCATCGGGATGAGGTGACTGATGATTTCATCTAATGGCTAATAATGGCATGATCAAAGATCGTAAAATAGGTAAGTATTAGCGGTAAACACACAGTCATTATTGTTATTATAGTATAATAGGTGGTGCTAAATCACTTTACGTAGTGCTAATTCTTTATGTAGCGTCGAAGTATGAGTTAAGGATGTGATTCCTAATTTTTGAGGCCTTCCATTCCATTCATAAAATAATCATATTGTTATCTATTTTCATGTTTATGTCACGTACATGTATTTTAATCCCAGACAATCAATCAACTGGCCAACTACTGAGAAAAGTATCGCTTAATACGGATTAAAATTATAACTAACGATATCCATATTATACATGTTCTTATCAGGCATATCTCAATATAAATAACGTACATACGGGGAACTATATCGTTATATTGACTTTTGCTCGGGACAAATATTAGCCCATCCAGATAGCCGATATGAAGTACCCTTGTGATGTAGAGTTTGCATTGAATAATGTTATATACAATGTGTCGTGTCATACTCGTGTTATCTTAATAGCAGATTTTTTATTCTTTTCAAGATTCTGTTTATTTTAGTCAATCGATCGGTTTTCCCGTTGCGGATCATGGACAAGGGAATGCCTGTATCGTCATATCGTCGTATAAGCTTGCAAATATATAATCTACTTGTAGCACATGAACTTCGATCTTAGCAAATAATAAAAATCCTTATATTTGCACAATTTAGTTGTCAATCAATTTTATTGGTTACTAAACTGTGCTCCCACGTTGAGCAGTATTTTTACTAAACGAGTTTATGTATAGATTACCCTACGACACCCACAAAGCGTGCTATAAGCTTAATATTAGTAAAAGAATTTCCAAAATCTGTCTAGTAGATTCTGAAAATACGCTCTATGGCGTCACAAACTTCTTTATAATATTTGTATAAACACGTTTACTTGATTCGTATTTCAACAAGAGAGTAGGTACCGCAGTACGTATATTGACGTACGTATACCTTTACAATATATTACTGATAACAATTACTATTATTGATCGTTAATGCGTCTCAATCCCAGCAACTGGTATTTAAATCCGCGGTTTCCGGTAACGTGGAATATATTCTGGCATTGACATAATAAAAGCTAATTCCTTTATCTTAATCATATTATGGACGAATCCATACATGTGCACAAGCCAAAACGAATCCAGTGGGATTACTGTCATCATTACATACCAATTTAGGCAATATATTCTACATTACACGTTGTATAGATCTAAACTAAGATAATTAATGTGATTAGAAGTATGGCAAACTTCGTTTCAGTGATAAGACTATCAAGATTAAATTAGGTGTAAGTCTAATTAAAATTATCGTAAATCAATCGTAATAGTGACGTTAAATTCTAACACTACATGTTATGATAGAAAACAAACCGACGATTAAAAACTAAAGACAACCTGATTTGCCAATAGGGTTATCGTCCATTTATTTTACCCTATTGGTGAAACAGGCCTTGGCTTTATTTGGGATCCGTAGGTATTCGTTTTACATATAAATTTTGTCTATGGTATTCGAGATTATACAATCTAACAATATCCCATACATCGAAGTCGATTGATTCATTCAGAAGCTAAAATAAAATAAAGAAACAGATACATAATTCATGAACTCCTTTTTGGGCAGTCGAGTAATAATGCTAACCGTTGACCTACCAGTTCTAGAAGAATATATTAAGGAGTGGTCCCTCTTATCTCCAGACCTCGCTTACACAAAAGTCCATACACAAATCAGACAATAGGATTGCCCTATTTAAAAATGCATTTCGTTCCCAGTTGGCATGCGCTTTTCATCGTTCGACCGGTATAATGAGATCGGCGTATATTCATCTTCATGCTTATGCAAGCGAGATGGTTCATTGTACCGGGAGAAGCTAACGAGCGCCGCGACCACGTCTCACTCCTGTCATAGATTGGCGTCACTGTTACATGACTAACTGATCAAATATTGAATTGAAACTGTTTTGTAAGTCACTTACTATCTGTTTCAGTCAAGTGATTTCGTTCTTAAATGTATCGAAAACCCATCACGGACAATCGCTCAAGCTCACAACGAATTCACCACGACTAATGTGATGACAATCAAATTAAGTACACTTTCACTTGTTCGAATATTATTGCGAGTTGGTTTACTGTTCGTAAACTTTACTACAAACAATACAAACCTTCGCGTATCGCTAGCACGTTAGATGCCGTTCATAAAATATTTGTTTGCATTCAAGAATGCGATGCTCAAATCAAATATTTGCGGAAGTCGTACTGGCTTACTTCCGTCGTTCGCATGACAATGGACCGTCATGTTCGATTTTGTATTTTGATCATTTCGAATATTGTATCATATGGGAATTCGATTTATGTGAAGAGTCTAACGGTTTTGCGGGATTTTTTGTATTCAATTTATTGCAAAGACCGACATAAAAACAGCCAACGCACCTGGCCTCTATTGAGAAAGCTACAGCTGCTCATGCACGGTCCTTTTTATTACATTTGCCTATTTCAATAATTATCCAACTTGTATGTACCTAATTTATTTCATTGTTTTTATTCCAATGACGAAAATACTTTTTAGTTTTATTACGTACATCATGGTATTCCGTCATACAGGCATTGCGTGATTTTAAAACGTTTGATTATTGAGAATGTAAATTTACGCAATCTCAAAGATACTCTACGATCTTACTGTTATGCATACTATTATCACTTAAAGTAATGTAATCCTACTAATCAATTTTAAAGTATTATTACCTTAATAGCATTTTCCGACCCATTTTTGTGAAGAAGTACTTATACACTAATCAAACCCATCGAGGTTTGATTAGTGTGTAAAAATGGTAACCTATATTTTTGGATCACCGGGCGTGTGGTTGATGTTACCTCAGTCGTGTCAAATGGGTTTATACCGGCAGTTCCTCTCGTCGGGCTCGTTTGAACACTTGAACGAACTTAACCGTATTTGTTGTCGACGCCCCTAGTGCCGAAGCGGCGGCCAGCGTCGCGCTGCAAAACGGGGACGCCATTCCTGACCTACATCACAACGGGGTTGTCTGGGAAGTCGCCAACTCCCATCCCTAGAATATGTTAAAAATAGGACATGCAGTGAAAATACCTAGCTGCATTTGCTAACATAAAATAGTATTTACCAGGAAAATTAGGTCACAGCTTCAAGTAAGCTACTACTAAAAGTGATACATGGCAGCAATCTACGGCCTTCAACGATATAACACGCAATTATGTTGCGTCGAAAATGCCTGTTTCCATGATAATCTCACAACGGCGTTAAGAAAGTGTTGCATACAATACTACAACACTTAGTAATTTACCAATCTAATGATAGTATGCCATGTCGTAGAGTATGTACGGGGAATGGTGTTTTACCTCTCTACGTCATGTTCACGTATGTAGGTATGTTACTCATTATGTCCAAAAACACTGGCTTAGTTATAAACTGATAGCTTTCGGTATAGTTTCAAAACAGTGACCAGTTATTTTTTTGTTTTTAGTTGTATTTCAGTCAGTTTAGTTAAATTATTTTTTGTAGCTGTTATTTAATAACAAAGGTTCTTGTTAAATACCTGTTCTGTTAACGTGTAATGGTAATTTCATTTAGAAATACCTACGTAATTTGTAAACTTCGCTCGCAGCGTTATTGTTGTTTATTCTGTAGAAGCCTAGCCCTAATAACACGTTGGTATCACCAGCGGGTTATTGTTCTCGATGAAATATTGCTTCGACAAAAATTCGATTACGCAGAAAATTATTTTTTGGGCCTGAAATAAATGATTATACGGCGTTATATACACGAAATCGATTATAATAAAAGTCAATTTATGCTAATGTGTTTTCATCTGGTATTTTTAGCTTTCTATATTTAGCCGTTGTTTGGTTATAAAATTAAACAGTATTGTTAGTACAGTGATGGTATTACCATAATAGTGTTAGCTCATGTTACGTTGCGTATAACCTTGTTGACTTCTGGTCTGCTAATTCGCTGCGCTCGGCTGTGTGAGCGCCGTTAACGTAAATTTGTTTCTCGCTGTGATAAGGGATTATTAATGCATTGCTTACGCACAGGCCGGCACGCGTGCTCGGCACTCGCCTCTACTGTATTATGTACGTAACTCCGATACGCTTCACTTTACACGATATCATTAACTCTTATGTCACTTTTCGGTGTCCCCGATATGGATGTGCCTAGGCATACCTCCTCATTGTATGCAAATTAACTAGAAACTACTCGTGGTTCTATTGGATAAGGCGAGTAGGTGTGACTTTAATATAAATAGAGTTCATAAAAAACATTACTTAACTCGGACGCTAAATTAGTTAGTAGAACAATTGAGTGGTATAACCGTTTATTTGCGGTTTTCAATTATGAAGTCATAGGACTCATTAGAAGTTAAAAAGTAACTGGAAATTATGATGAATTAGTTTTGTCATTTCAGTACTGACTCAATTTTATAAACATCAAGCGATTCCGTGTAGAGTTTATGCGATAGAGATGTTTTGCTGTATTTATACCAACGATGAGATTAAATACGTCGTTGGCATTTGTGTGCAAAGGTCAAACGTGGACTAGTAGGTGTATACCGTATACCTATGGCAGACTGTATGTGAGTGTAGTAAATTGAGTAATGTTCGGTCGGCTAGACGAGACACCGGCAAAAATAATAACACTGTAAAGGTCGCCGAGCATTTGCCATCTTCGCATCATAAGGTCTGTTAACGGTAATTGACTTTTGCTATTTTTATCTGACTCCAGCATCATATTTCAGGCAAGTTTTTGTATTTTATTTTCAGTTTTCAAAACTTTTAAACACGTAATTCGGATTACCAAAGCCCATTCATTCTTGTTAGTGAAACTTGGCGAACGTTTTCGTTTGTTGCCGCTGCCAAACAGTTTGCACTTTGTCTCTAATCTGGACAGAGCTATGCTTGTAACCTCCTAGGGTTGATTATTCGTAATCACCTGAAATGCCTCATGCAAGTTGGAAACTTAGCTTGTCAAACATTATACACTACTGAAACATATGGTTACGTAGATGTTTATTAATGAACGTTAATAAATTATGTACTCACATTGAACGAACTAATGTATGTAACTGTTTAGCTTGTGTTCAATTAATTAGCTCGTAGGTACTAGATATATTTACTCTCGAAGAACCTGCTTTACATGTTTTCTTCTTATGTGTATAGTTAGAAAGTAGTGTAAAGATGATCAGTGTTATTTATGTCTGGCGCGGTGCCAGTGGCGGCCGGTGTCGCTGGGATACCGTGTTGTTTGCGAAATCGTTCCATCAATTCTGACGAAACGTCGGTGACACTTTGTCGCTCGTAATGCGCTTAACATTATAGACGTCGCGTCGCACAAACTTCCACAGTACATCCTGCCACTACTTCCTATTTTTGCACGTTTTAGTAGTACGCGTCGAAAAAGTTTGGACCATTTCTAATCAGTATGATGACAGTGAGTATTTATTGATGCTGCACTCTACTACTTTAGTTACGTTACCCTCCGTTACTGTTTTAGGCGAATTTAAATATTGTATTATTTGTTTAATGACCTGTATAAGAAGGAATATGCTACCTTTAGACCTATCTTATAGACCATTGATGGCTTGTGTGTCGAGACTTTATACAGACGCGAGTCGGGCCCGAGACGTTTCTCATTTACTACCTGAATAAGGTCCATTTTCTTCCCTGACATACAAGGCGCCTCCTTTGAACCTTTGATGCTTTTGAAACAGCTCGACGCTGTGTAACTAAGTACACGACACTTTTTAAGGTAGAGCCATTCATGCGATTTGGACTGCCGCACATTTGACCTTCGGTAAATGATAAGATGTCGAAAAGTAAGGCGAATAATGACGCAATCTGGAAGAGGCGTATGTCCGACACCGACAGTAAACTGATTGATTGATTGCATCCAAAGTTGTTAAGACTTTAAACTTTGCTAAGTGTTGCCTCCTTATTATAATTTCGTTATAATGTTGCCATACTTTATTATGTTAATGTTGTTTTCTGCGAAGTAATTAATTACAAAGTTATTGCATGTCCATTTTAAACTGTCCGTACCAGTTACACATTCCGTAAATGTTAAACCGCTGCTATTCTAGGGAATGCAAGTAGCGGAAAAACATCATTTCTATAGGACCGTAGCTGTGACGGCTCGACTCAATGTAGGCAGTTAATGTACAACCCTTTTATGATGGCGACAGCTCGCCCTTTCACTCACACATGTACCTGTAACTTACACCTGGCTTACACCGTGCCTACTCATTTATGTTGGTCGGTTACAAACCCACAATCTTTTGAACATCGCCGTTTTTCGCTTTTAATAAAAACGGGTCGCGAGGGTTGATTAAAGCCCTTGTATTCTTTTTGCTTTCAATACGACTTACATAAAGAGAATTTAAAGATCACGCTACAATCAGCTCCACTTTTATGTTCCCTGATTTTAATATGTTCGATCTAGATTTATAGTTGTTAAAGTAGAGAGAATATTTTTCCCTAAATTGTATTGTTATCCAAATACTTGATCTAATCATAAACTCTCAGGGTTCGCGAGAAACTTCTTAATAGGTGCGGGCTTTGCAGTTGTATTCGTCGGCCAATCAAGAACTTAGTAAACTCAGCTTAATTTTATGAGATTTCTGTCATAATGACGTTGTTATCCAAAGTCTTTGTAAAACATGATTCAAATTGTTAAAACAAATTATCTTGTATATTAGTCATGTGAAAAGTAAAGTTCGTAACGACACCCTCATAATGTAGGCAACTGCCGTAAAATCCCTTTTGCGTTTGTTATATTCTACAGCTGAGTAAAGTCCTCTCTTTTTCTTCCAAACTCCTGCTTGTCATTGAGTCCCGTCAACGTTGATTTATCAGTATTTACAAATTATAATTTTTAAATACTGATACTGAATAACAATAAAATAATAAGCCTTACAATGGTACACAAGTTGATATGGATTACTAAGTGTAGAGTTCCTAGTCACCTTAAGTGTTTTGGCGTCGTTTCAAAGAGGTTTATCTTGCCCCGTCCACGCGACCCACGACCTACTTCATACAATAACCAGGCAAGTCGACAAGTCGTACCTAGAATGCCAGGTCGCGACACCATTTCTTTTATTTCTATAAGTAATCTCAAAGTAACAAAATCACTTGTTCGATCAATACGCTGTCTCAGAAATATAAAAAGGAATCATTTAATTTTATTACGTAAAAGTTTTCCTTTAGGTTGGACAAGTATGAATTTATTATGGTATTGAGTGTTAAATACCGAAGTAATTTAAATTTTATTGTTACAATAAATAGTGAACAAGGTAACAGACTAACAGAGCTATATTTGAATCGGAAGTGTAATGCGCACACGTTTTGTTACATGTATAGACATCTAACTAAAGTTGTAAGCGATATATACAGGATGTCCCATTTCTAAATGAAACCAAGGAGAAATTAAATATAGTTTTTGGCCTTAGCAACAAATAAGGTAAACTGTAAAAATATTGTTCGCCTACAAGTAAAAATAAGCTAAGAACTAAAGTTTGTCATTGACAAAGAATACCACTCGCTCTAAAATCAATAATTTTGCTTTTATTACTGTAGTAATCGATAAGCGTCTGGGTCCGTCTAGCTGGAGGATTGAACCCCACCATAGATTGACGTCACAGGACTCGTCTAGACTGCAGACGCAATAAGGAAGATCCAGGACAATGCACCTAGTCTAGTCCAAATATTTACGGTCTTTGGTTTAGACTACTTAAAATTTAATCGCTTAATTCGCCTTGTTGATAGGTATTATTTCAAGCAGAATAAACTGCGCACAAAGCGAGATGTTAGAACAATGAATTTCCAGATTTTCCGAATTAACGTAAATTATAACTGTAAACGCGCAGAACATTTTGCTATAATTAACAGATATCATCGCTTATACATATTATATTCAACAGATCCCCTTCTTAAGGAACAGCGTATCCGTTGCCAGGTATGATTTTATAAAGGGAGCCCAAATCCGAGGGCAAAGACCTCTCGCCCCTAGTTTTCTTAGCGTTATAAGCTGCCGTCCGACCCTGCACTACGCAAGCACGCACTCACATTTACCTTTCAAACATTTTGATCTTTACTTAATAATGTATCTGTTCACTCTTTTCAACCGAGATGCCTGGCTGTAAAACAAAATGCTCAGACAAAAATTTACTGGTGAAAGAGGCTAAGTTATTTTGATCACTGCTACGTTTTGTTTTTTCTTTGTTTAAGAAAAGAAATCGTGTACGAACCCCAGTTACTTTTCTTAGCGCACCCGTAAAATATATTAGAAGATAAATTTCGGCTTCGTAAAAGCTTTAGGTATACGTATAAGTTTATGTTTTACGATATAGGTAGGTTATGTAGGTATGTGAAAATATATATCTCGCTATAAATCCATGGCAATTTGCAGTTTTTCATATAGCTTACCGTCCTGACCCTTATGGCAAATTGGCTCGCGTAATTACTATCAACAAAAACATTTTGTAGCAACCATACTACAGCTTTTGTGCCAAAATATTTTTTAAAATGTATAAACTTCCACGGATCCGAACTACGTAATTGGTATTTAGAGATCGATAACGTAACGTATTTGACGTAAAGTGTACTATAGATAATATCTAAAAATAAGCGCATTACAGTTGTTATTTATAAACGTCTTTCGTAAACGGAAAGTAGTCTGAGATGTTCGTAATGTAGTTCACCTAAAAAATCCATCTATTGCCATCTCATTTTGCTCTCGACCTCTTGAAGATCGTCTCTGCCCTGAATATTTATAAGATCAACGTCCACCCCCGTTGAATTTATTATCAAGTTCTGTCATTTCTTGGTAGGGATTTGATAGGATAAATTAATTTCAGATTCCAATGTCTTAAGTTATTCTAAGTGACAATTTGTTGAGGCGCCATGAAAAATGTATGAAAGTGTTTTTTTTTTAATTCTGAAACCTTCGTGAACAGCTGTTTATTATTTTGTATACGAATGCGTCATGTTGCTCGTTCGTGAACAGACTGAGTTCGAAGTTGTTTTGGCGCTGCCAACGTCATATATTTAAGCCCAGCACGCTCCTAATAGCCAGCACACTTCTTCAAACAATAATTTGTAGCTACAAATGCGTGGTCGACATATTTTTCTACGGTTTTTTTTTTTAATCTTGGCACTGAATCAAATTAGCGAACTATTAGTTGTTTCAGTTACCTTATTAGTAATTGTTATTGGATAGCAGTACTACTATTTACGGATTCAAATAATATTGTTCATTTAAGTTCTCGCATCTACAAATTTCTGAGGTGTATACCATTGAAATAGATAATTGTCTAGAATCAAATTGTTTATTTCTTTTTTGCCTTTGTTTTAGGGCGGCTACCCTGCAAAGCTGAAAAAGGTGCTAATAGTGACAGCGCCCCTGTGGTTCAAGGCCCCGTTCCGCATCCTGCGGCTGTTCGTGCGCGAGAAGCTCCGCGAGCGCGTGCACACGGTGAACGCGCCGCAGCTGGGCCTGCACGTGCCGCGCGCGAGCCTGCCCAAGCAGCTCGGCGGATTGCACGAGCCCGACCACGCCGCCTGGTAAGAATTGCATTTGAAAACATCCGTTTTTTACACGAAACAATATCGCAGTATCACCATAAAAAAAAATCTTAAGTCTTATCCCATCATTAGGAGTCTGCAACTTGTACTTTCGTCTGTGTTGAGCAATTGAGGCATCCACTTCATTATTGTTTCATGACCTTTTGGACTGTCGTCGAAAATATTACATCTCTTCTAATAAAAATCTCTACACACTTGTACGTACAATACTTTTGTTTTGTAGACTACACTACATAGTCAGATAGTCAGAACTAATTTAATATATTATGTTGAATATTGTTTGAAATAGTCGGTTACATACATAATATTATGTAAAACCAGCTAGTTTATTACTCATACCACAACCTTATATTGTTGTTTGAATCTGAGTAATACCGACGTTATTGGCTCAATATGAGCTTGAATAAGGAAGGAGGGGGAGGGGAGGTTAACTGTAGCCGAGGGAGACTCCCGGCAACTCATCAGCACGTGCCGCGCTAGCTCACTTTAACAAACTAATCGTTCAACCAATAAACAACAATAAACGTTCACACTGTTTATATCCCTACGTTATTTTCTTCTCAAAGTCAGGGTCAAGGTTGTGGCAGTAACGCAAACGTAGTGAGCATTTGAGTAACGGAAGGCGAGACAGCATCCAACTCAATTAGTATTTGGGGCGCATTAAAACGCCTTTATGAATTACATTACATGTCATGTTCTAGTGAGAATCCCCCGTCGGTTCCGAAATTAATCTGCTGACTGCCAGTCTCACACAAGCTGGCAAACTTTCTAGCTTACGAGTATTAAAGCATTAAATTAGATTTCAGTCTCGACCCTTTTATTAATTAATGCTTTGTACACGGGTATAACCTATGTATTATAATATTATTTCAAAAAGTTTTCTAAAATGTATAATGAACATTTTTACATGAACAACTGTTTTGTTGGCATCGTTCTTGACAAAAGGTCGACTTAGGCCCTATCTTGCATGTTGCCGAGACCGGCTTCCTTCCGGCAACTTAGTTAGCTTTTGTTACCAACTTATCCATTACGCCGGTATAATAGTATAATATTTTTATAAAAGATACTTTGTAAAAATCAATATTTCTCTTACGTAATCAAAAGTATAGTCGAGTGAATACAAAGCGTAAACTTCAAGAATTATTATTTAAACATTGTAGAGTATGGTCTGTCTCTACCGGCAATATTACTTTAGAAAAACTGTCTGCTTTTAATTGGTTGTCTCGCACAATGATCTTTTGTGGGTCATGAGAAATAAGGGAATCAAGCTGACAACCCCTTCCGAATAAAGTGTGAGGAAGTAGGTAACAATGAGGGTTCTTCAATAAAAGGGCTCTTGAAATTATCAATATGGGTTCTTAACTCACCGCATTGATCAGCGACACTTTAAGGACGCTTTCGTTTTAGTAGAATGTTGCGTGAAAACGCTTTGAATAATATCATAAATCAGCTTGTTTTCTGTATGGCCTATGCCCAGTCGTGGATAGTGATGAAAGTATGATGTAGTGTCTACCAGTAAAATAGCAAATTCTGTTTTGTAGTAAGATGCCAGCCGTCTACGTTACACGACCAGTACATACTTATTAAACTCGTGTTTAGGTAAATCCTGCGACAGTCGTCTACAGAATCGATTTAAAGTCTGAATACGTACAGAAGCTTATTACATAATGTACCGTGATGATTTATTGACCATGTAATGAAGCGGTACATTTCTGTAGCAATGATAAATCGCCGCAAAATTTCTGCGTCGGTTATTTCAGAGCTCATTAACTTGACCGAGTTCAGGTGATGACGATAAAATATGAATATACCTCACCTCGTATATCTTTGTGGGTTTGTGTTATTGTTGAAATAGGTCTCTTGAAATGCTGAAGTTATTTCTCTTTTACTTGTTACTTTATCAGACTTTTTTATAAGACCTCTTTTATTAACGTAATATTAGTTTAAGTTCAGAAATGTAAACAGGGTTTTATTGTCTCCAGGTTGGAGCACTGCAAGAATTGTTTCACGAATAACCTGCAGAACGCTAAACTGGACGGAGTTATCGATGAATATGTAATCAGCAATCACATACCGCCGATCAAGCCGCAAAATGGTAAGTAGCGTAAGCTTTTGATCGATACCAGGATGGAGTTACATATTGCTTCGTGCTATTTTGTATGAAAACCTCACGTCTATTTTTAACGCTGAAAAGGTTTTTACGTACTTCATTTGATTTTTCATATAAAAGTACATTTTCATGTGTAGATAAATATAAATCCAGTTATGAATCGGCTGTCTATCTGGAATAAATTGGTATACGTCTTCCTTAAAGCTAAATCAAGTCAATCTTCATTTTTATTCATATCTAAAACAGTAATACGACAATAAATGAACGAGAAATATATCTACCTAAATCTTTCGAGTGATTCGTGACCTTACACGATGTTGAGAATAATTCACCCCTAATATATACCATTAAAGCTTGTAATGTATTGTTGCGCAGGTATAATTGAGCACGAGGGTGCGTGTGATATGACCAGTGACCGCGCGACGCGTCTCAGTGACAACAAGACAGACATGCACATCAGCGGCGACCCCCCGTACACCTGCGACCCCAGTCCACTCAGGTTCACACGCCTTTTATAATCAAACCATTGTATCTCCTTTTATTCATGGGATAACTTCATGAGACGAAACCCAACCCCTTTTTGAAGTCTTGACATGAGACATGAGGATACAATACCAACACGCAGATGTCTTGTTAAAAACCTGTATTGTTATTACTTAGTCTTACGACCGTATACATAAGAACGACATTTTACTATATTGTGACGTCTATTTGTCTCTACATTTTAATGGACAGTGACAAAAACATCATGTCACTTAAGCGCCTTTTTTGGCTCACTACCCTCAGTAGTAGCACAGGTATAACATAACTATTCCGTGTAGGCCCAGAAAGACATAAGGGAACCCTTTGCTCCGCAATGGGTTGCAATAGGATATAAAAAAAAAAAAACAGAAACTGAACATTCTTTAGATCTACCTACATGTAACTACAGTTACAGCAGTTATTCTTCAAAAAAAAAAAGGTTAAATTAGTAATCATAAAATTTGCGTAGCCCACTTGAACAATGATCCAATCTTCGAACTACTATTGTAAATTAAAAACATGTTTTTTTTTGCAGGCATAAACACGGTTATAATGGTGACACGAAAGGCAGGCATATCAACTCAGGAGACGAAGAAGACGTTGATATAAGCAGTAAGAACTTTTTTCTTTCTACTACAAACCTCTTTACATATCACAAATTTCAAATACAGAAAAATAAAATCTGTCATTGTTTGGCAGGTTTTTATGGTTGTTTACTAACTTTATTTATAAATAACAACAAATAAAATTTACACCACGTTTTAAATGAATTCCGATAAGAGAGGTGCTGGTATGTTTTTGATTTAGTATTTAGTGTTAAAAAACGTAATACGCCAATGGGCCAATACATAAAACAATGTGGTGAGTTGTATTGTGGCTAAAATATCAAAATATTATCGCAAATAGTGTTTATCGTAGTGTTATCACATAGTCGTGTTTGATATGCAAAATGTTTTCTAAGTACACTAAAACACTGATATCCCGTCGTAGTAAATTTCATAACAACAACACACCTTTTATTTTCCCTTCAAAATATACTGATAAAGCGTAGCTACATGATATTTTTGTTCGGTCAGAAACGAAGCCTGAAGTTGATGGTCGTAAAAATAAATTGGTGTTCAGAAGTGCGATAGTTGACGTTATAGCGGCGCGCGACGCCTACACGTTTTCAGGACTATTTTATGATTTAGACAATTTATGAGACTGTCTGTAATTACGCGGCGAGTGAAACAGTTTTACCAATTACACAGCGGTCGTACGATGGAGTTGTTGTAATGTTTTGTTTGATTGTAACGTCACTTTTTGTTTACGCAAGTTGTTATGTCGGTGACGTTTTGCCTTCGTAGGTACTAGTGTCGTTTGCGTATGTGTCGAACAGGAATTGCGCGGCGATTGACGAATAATCGACTTGCATATCTCGATTACGTAATTCGCGAGACGCGAAAAGCGATCGATTAAACTGTTGGTATAGTGCAGCCGTGCTTCACTAAGTAAACACCATGAAGTACAAATTTTTATCGTATTTACGATTAGTCATGGTTATTTTTCTGGTTTATGTAATAAGAATACGCAGTAAGTTATTATATTAACTACTTACATTATTTAGCTTGAAATTCTCTTAAACATGACTAACATCATTAAAACATATTTAAAATGTACAATAACATTCACTCTTTAGTGATTAAATTACATTTATTAACTTAAATTGTTTATATATTATCTGAAAACCACAATTAACAATTCCTAAGAAATTCTAATTGGATACAATACTCTACTTATTATTCCTTCAAATAGTACTGTTTAATGTAATTTAAGTTTTGCCTGAGGAGGTTATTGAAATGGTAATGAATGTAGGTATACCAAGAGAGTCTATCGTGGTTAGTTTATTATTTTACTTAATAAATATAAATATTTATTCGTAGTAGACTATTAAAGTGCGGAAGACTGAATTTTATGAAAAGGAGCAGTATCTTTTACATCGTGGCTAGTTCCTTTCCAACTACCCAAGATGTTAAAGATACTATGTTTGATTAAATTATTCTACTCAGGTGAAATAGTCGAGCCTAAGGCTATATGGCCTAAATACATAGTTGGTCAATTAATTGCAATAAAATTGAAGGGCAATATATTATATTATTTCTATTATGATTTTAACAGGATTTAGCGTTATCTAACATTGACTGTTGATTTTTTTTTGCCCATTTTTGGCATCAGGTTGTGTAGAATAGTTTGAAGAACATTTAAACGGTTCCAAATATGAAACCCACTGTAATTATGAAGGTCGTTTATCAGCTGTTGGAATCCATAACTTATTCCCTTTGCGCCTATTAGAAATCTGTATACATACTTTGGCTGGCCTGTTGGTCTAGTGGTTAGTGACCCTGACTACTATACCGGAGGTCGTGGGTTCAATCCCCACCCAGGACAAATGTTTGTATGATGAGCACGATTATTTGTTCTGTGTCTAGGTCTTATTTATCTAAAATATGTATGTATTTAGAATTATATAAATATGTATATCGGTTGTCTAGTACTCATAACACAAGCTACTTAGTATACTTAACTTGAGACTAGAGTTGCGAGGATGTTGAGGAATATTATTATTATACTTAGTAAGAAGCAGTGGGGATGGTTTCGAGTGTGTATCATGTGTGTTGTGTGTGTGTTAGCGCGCGGCACGTGGTCGTCGGGCTCGGTGTCGCCGGGGCTGTCAGACGAGGAGTGCGGCGGCGGCGGCGGCGCGGGCGCGGCCCTCTCCCCCGCCGCGCTGCTGGCGCGCGTGCGCGAGCTCGGCCGCCGCGGCCTCGTCGCCGAGTACGAGGACATCCGCGCGCGCCCGCCGCACGGCACCTTCCACAACGCCAAGTGAGACAACACACACACGGACACACCAACATACACAGCACACATACACCATGCGTACCCCAGGAGACACCAGCGAACAGCACGATACCCAAACCGAACGTACAAATACATATACCTACACGCATATTATGTACACATCTGGACTCGCCTGTAAATTCTCGTACACGTTTGAACATCCATATGAAGTCACATACAAGTACAGTTGTACACACAGGAAAGTGAATCCAAATATACCAATTCACAGTACACTCGTGTGTATACTTATATTTACTCAAGTTTATATTTACACACATTTACAATGGACCTATTAATACGAGTTCAAAAACCCTTGTCTGAAATTTGCTTTAAACAAGTATTAAATGCAAATTTTTCATCGGATCAACTGTCCACATAGTTACAAACTGATATCTTCTTTCACTCTCAGATCGGCGTACACGATATCAAAACATCTGGAAAATACTAAAATTCATTTAACGAATTAAGATTGTAAAGTAAGTTCGTCAAAATCGCCTGAAAAACGCCTGGCCTTCCCAAAATATTTAACAAATAGTTCTAAATACTAAATTTTAATTACAAATATTTCAGATTGCCGAGTAATCTAGCCAAGAACCGGTACACGGACGTACTGTGTTACGACCACTCGCGGGTGCTGCTCTCACAGACAGACCCCGACGATCCCACCACAGATTACATCAACGCCAACTACGTCGATGGATATAAACAGAAGAATGCATATATTTGTACACAAGGTAACCAACATATTCTTATTCTGTATTATTTTTACTTTATGAAAACCTGTCACAAGTTGTTTTTATAGTCGTCCAAGGGGGCAATATTGACCAATCAATTACATCATTTAATTTTACTACTTCGCCAAAATCGACGCCTAATTCGTATTTCGCAAGAAAAATAAAGATCCCTAAAATTACCATCTTAGTAAAATCTAGATTGTCCATTGTTACATGTTAGCGTCCTACAAACAGAAAGGTCACGGGCGGTGACAATACGTCCTTATCCTATGTGTAATACTGTGTACAATATTGATTAAATTTTCCTATGAAATGTACAAGGCAATACTAATACTAGGTCAACTGAGAAACATTTATTGATTTCCTTGTACTGCCGTGCACATACTATCATATTATGGCTTTCAATGTTACTATTGTACATTTAGTAATTAACACTTCGGAAAACTATTTATTTTTACAGTATAACAAATAATTACCTACACCTAATGTCACCTTACTACGAGTTCTCTTCTTATACATTAATTTGGCTATGTTCCCACAATACCTGGAATTATTCGCAATAAATGTTTACGATGGAAAATACAGTTTCTGCGAAAGATTAATAATAAGCTTCGTAGCGCGAATTCAAGTTCGATATAAACGTGGGGGAAATCCTCTGTTCCCAGAATCCGCTCGTGTCGCAATGGCATTTACATTATTTTTTTGTTAGTTGGTCGCTGTTTTTCCAAGTTTTGAATGTAATTGAAGTGGTGCCGCAGCATTGTTGTACATTCCTCGTAAAACTGGTTATGTAGGTAATAGATCAGTTAGTAATACCACAAAAAATAGTATTTTTTTTTATTTCACAGTAAGGACATTAATTTTATATGTGGAAGGTGATATTTAATTATTAGCAATTTATATCGAACTATACGACGCTGACGGAACGGAAGAAATAAAGGCAGCCTTGAATGTGTGCCTTGTTATTTGCACGTGCACTTTTAATTGATGACCGTAACCATAATTGTTTGATAAAAAAACTAACATCTTATATTTAAAATTCCCGTGTCACAATGTTAGATATCGTACTCCTCCGAAACGGCTGGACTGATTGTCTTGAAATTTTGTATACGCATTCAGTAGGTCTGAGAATCAGCCAACATCTATTTTTCATCCCTATTTTTTTCTTTTTTTGCGAACGAAGTTGCAGGCAACAGCTAGTATTATTTTAAAAGGTACTGTAACCATAATATATCAGACTCCCGGTTGTATGGACAGGTCCCCTGCCGAAGACGTTCGGCGACTTCTGGCGCATGGTGTGGGAGCAGGGCTCGCTGGTGCTGGTGATGACGACGCGCGCGGTGGAGCGCGGCCGCGTCAAGTGCGGACAGTACTGGCCGCTGGCCCCGCAGCAACGCGCAGTCTACGGGGACTTCGCCGTCACCACAGAGGCCGTCGAGCACGAGGACGACTACACCATCACGCATCTGCTGCTCACCGACCTCCGGGTACGAATGTCTACTGCCTGTTTTCTCTTTGTACCTCTACAAATCTTAATTTGAAGGTACTAAGGTTGGCCGTTAGCTTAGTATAATTGTGATTCAAGAGGGAGTTTTATATGTATAATACACCAGTATTTCACACGTGCGAAGCTGGGGCGGGTCGCTAGTAAATAAATAAACTTTAATTTTGTAGGCTTTGGCCACATCGAGGGAACCATTTTCGACTGGCCTGTTGGTCAATTATCGGTCGGCAGCCAGATAAAACAAAAAATGTTCAACCGATCCAATGGTCGACTGCTGGATGTTTTGTAGATACAATTTTCGTTGACCCTCATGTATCAGTATGTGTATTTACGGTGTGGTGGTGGTGTTGCAGCGGGAGCAGTCGCGGCGCGTGTGGCACGGGCAGTACACGCGCTGGCCGGACTACGGCGTGCCGGGCGGCGGCAGCGCGCAGCCCGTGCTGCGCTTCCTGCACCTCGTGCGCCGCGCGCAGCATCTCGCGCTGCAGGAGTACGTACACACACATACACACACTAAAATACACAACCACTCGAAGATACATTTTTTTAATAATCCTCTTTAATTTACAGATTAGGAGATGCCTGGGCTGGACACAGTAGAGGACCTCCCATTGTCGTCCATTGTTCAGCGGGCATCGGCAGGACAGGTAAGCCAAAACTACTTCATTCCTCCGTATTTTAGTCTTGAGTAATTGCAATATATTTAGGGAAATTGTTGTGTGGTGTTGTAACCGGTGCGTGTACCTGCAGGCACGTTCCTGACGCTGGACATCTGCGCGTCGCGTCTGGCGGCGGAGGGCGCGCTGGACGTGCGCGGCACTGTGGAGCGCATCCGGGCGCAGCGCGCGCACTCCATACAGATGCCCGACCAGTACGTGTTCTGCCACCTGGCGCTGCTCGAGTACGCGGTGAGTACACTCCCGTACAGATGCCCGACCAGTACGTGTTCTGCCACCTGGCGCTGCTCGAGTACGCGGTGAGTACACTCCCGTACAGATGCCCGACCAGTACGTGTTCTGCCACCTGGCGCTGCTCGAGTACGCGGTGAGTACACTCCCGTACAGATGCCCGACCAGTACGTGTTCTGCCACCTGGCGCTGCTCGAGTACGCGGTGAGTACACTCCCGTACAGATGCCCGACCAGTACGTGTTCTGCCACCTGGCGCTGCTCGAGTACGCGGTGAGTACACTCCCGTACAGATGCCCGACCAGTACGTGTTCTGCCACCTGGCGCTGCTCGAGTACGCGGTGAGTACACTCCCGTACAGATGCCCGACCAGTACGTGTTCTGCCACCTGGCGCTGCTCGAGTACGCGGTGAGTACACTCCCGTACAGATGCCCGACCAGTACGTGTTCTGCCACCTGGCGCTGCTCGAGTACGCGGTGAGTACACTCCCGTACAGATGCCCGACCAGTACGTGTTCTGCCACCTGGCGCTGCTCGAGTACGCGGTGAGTACACTCCCGTACAGATGCCCGACCAGTACGTGTTCTGCCACCTGGCGCTGCTCGAGTACGCGGTGAGTACACTCCCGTACAGATGCCCGACCAGTACGTGTTCTGCCACCTGGCGCTGCTCGAGTACGCGGTGAGTACACTCCCGTACAGATGCCCGACCAGTACGTGTTCTGCCACCTGGCGCTGCTCGAGTACGCGGTGAGTACACTCCCGTACAGATGCCCGACCAGTACGTGTTCTGCCACCTGGCGCTGCTCGAGTACGCGGTGAGTACACTCCCGTACAGATGCCCGACCAGTACGTGTTCTGCCACCTGGCGCTGCTCGAGTACGCGGTGAGTACACTCCCGTACAGATGCCCGACCAGTACGTGTTCTGCCACCTGGCGCTGCTCGAGTACGCGGTGAGTACACTCCCGTACAGATGCCCGACCAGTACGTGTTCTGCCACCTGGCGCTGCTCGAGTACGCGGTGAGTACACTCCCGTACAGATGCCCGACCAGTACGTGTTCTGCCACCTGGCGCTGCTCGAGTACGCGGTGAGTACACTCCCGTACAGATGCCCGACCAGTACGTGTTCTGCCACCTGGCGCTGCTCGAGTACGCGGTGAGTACACTCCCGTACAGATGCCCGACCAGTACGTGTTCTGCCACCTGGCGCTGCTCGAGTACGCGGTGAGTACACTCCCGTACAGATGCCCGACCAGTACGTGTTCTGCCACCTGGCGCTGCTCGAGTACGCGGTGAGTACACTCCCGTACAGATGCCCGACCAGTACGTGTTCTGCCACCTGGCGCTGCTCGAGTACGCGGTGAGTACACTCCCGTACAGATGCCCGACCAGTACGTGTTCTGCCACCTGGCGCTGCTCGAGTACGCGGTGAGTACACTCCCGTACAGATGCCCGACCAGTACGTGTTCTGCCACCTGGCGCTGCTCGAGTACGCGGTGAGTACACTCCCGTACAGATGCCCGACCAGTACGTGTTCTGCCACCTGGCGCTGCTCGAGTACGCGGTGAGTACACTCCCGTACAGATGCCCGACCAGTACGTGTTCTGCCACCTGGCGCTGCTCGAGTACGCGGTGAGTACACTCCCGTACAGATGCCCGACCAGTACGTGTTCTGCCACCTGGCGCTGCTCGAGTACGCGGTGAGTACGCTCCCGTACAGATGCCCGACCAGTACGTGTTCTGCCACCTGGCGCTGCTCGAGTACGCGGTGAGTACACTCCCGTACAGATGCCCGACCAGTACGTGTTCTGCCACCTGGCGCTGCTCGAGTACGCGGTGAGTACACTCCCGTACAGATGCCCGACCAGTACGTGTTCTGCCACCTGGCGCTGCTCGAGTACGCGGTGAGTACACTCCCGTACAGATGCCCGACCAGTACGTGTTCTGCCACCTGGCGCTGCTCGAGTACGCGGTGAGTACACTCCCGTACAGATGCCCGACCAGTACGTGTTCTGCCACCTGGCGCTGCTCGAGTACGCGGTGAGTACACTCCCGTACAGATGCCCGACCAGTACGTGTTCTGCCACCTGGCGCTGCTCGAGTACGCGGTGAGTACACTCCCGTACAGATGCCCGACCAGTACGTGTTCTGCCACCTGGCGCTGCTCGAGTACGCGGTGAGTACACTCCCGTACAGATGCCCGACCAGTACGTGTTCTGCCACCTGGCGCTGCTCGAGTACGCGGTGAGTACACTCCCGTACAGATGCCCGACCAGTACGTGTTCTGCCACCTGGCGCTGCTCGAGTACGCGGTGAGTACACTCCCGTACAGATGCCCGACCAGTACGTGTTCTGCCACCTGGCGCTGCTCGAGTACGCGGTGAGTACACTCCCGTACAGATGCCCGACCAGTACGTGTTCTGCCACCTGGCGCTGCTCGAGTACGCGGTGAGTACACTCCCGTACAGATGCCCGACCAGTACGTGTTCTGCCACCTGGCGCTGCTCGAGTACGCGGTGAGTACACTCCCGTACAGATGCCCGACCAGTACGTGTTCTGCCACCTGGCGCTGCTCGAGTACGCGGTGAGTACACTCCCGTACAGATGCCCGACCAGTACGTGTTCTGCCACCTGGCGCTGCTCGAGTACGCGGTGAGTACACTCCCGTACAGATGCCCGACCAGTACGTGTTCTGCCACCTGGCGCTGCTCGAGTACGCGGTGAGTACACTCCCGTACAGATGCCCGACCAGTACGTGTTCTGCCACCTGGCGCTGCTCGAGTACGCGGTGAGTACACTCCCGTACAGATGCCCGACCAGTACGTGTTCTGCCACCTGGCGCTGCTCGAGTACGCGGTGAGTACACTCCCGTACAGATGCCCGACCAGTACGTGTTCTGCCACCTGGCGCTGCTCGAGTACGCGGTGAGTACACTCCCGTACAGATGCCCGACCAGTACGTGTTCTGCCACCTGGCGCTGCTCGAGTACGCGGTGAGTACACTCCCGTACAGATGCCCGACCAGTACGTGTTCTGCCACCTGGCGCTGCTCGAGTACGCGGTGAGTACACTCCCGTACAGATGCCCGACCAGTACGTGTTCTGCCACCTGGCGCTGCTCGAGTACGCGGTGAGTACACTCCCGTACAGATGCCCGACCAGTACGTGTTCTGCCACCTGGCGCTGCTCGAGTACGCGGTGAGTACACTCCCGTACAGATGCCCGACCAGTACGTGTTCTGCCACCTGGCGCTGCTCGAGTACGCGGTGAGTACACTCCCGTACAGATGCCCGACCAGTACGTGTTCTGCCACCTGGCGCTGCTCGAGTACGCGGTGAGTACACTCCCGTACAGATGCCCGACCAGTACGTGTTCTGCCACCTGGCGCTGCTCGAGTACGCGGTGAGTACACTCCCGTACAGATGCCCGACCAGTACGTGTTCTGCCACCTGGCGCTGCTCGAGTACGCGGTGAGTACACTCCCGTACAGATGCCCGACCAGTACGTGTTCTGCCACCTGGCGCTGCTCGAGTACGCGGTGAGTACACTCCCGTACAGATGCCCGACCAGTACGTGTTCTGCCACCTGGCGCTGCTCGAGTACACGGTGAGTACACTCCCGTACAGATGCCCGACCAGTACGTGTTCTGCCACCTGGCGCTGCTCGAGTACGCGGTGAGTACACTCCCGTACAGATGCCCGACCAGTACGTGTTCTGCCACCTGGCGCTGCTCGAGTACGCGGTGAGTACACTCCCGTACAGATGCCCGACCAGTACGTGTTCTGCCACCTGGCGCTGCTCGAGTACGCGGTGAGTACACTCCCGTACAGATGCCCGACCAGTACGTGTTCTGCCACCTGGCGCTGCTCGAGTACGCGGTGAGTACACTCCCGTACAGATGCCCGACCAGTACGTGTTCTGCCACCTGGCGCTGCTCGAGTACGCGGTGAGTACACTCCCGTACAGATGCCCGACCAGTACGTGTTCTGCCACCTGGCGCTGCTCGAGTACGCGGTGAGTACACTCCCGTACAGATGCCCGACCAGTACGTGTTCTGCCACCTGGCGCTGCTCGAGTACGCGGTGAGTACACTCCCGTACAGATGCCCGACCAGTACGTGTTCTGCCACCTGGCGCTGCTCGAGTACGCGGTGAGTACACTCCCGTACAGATGCCCGACCAGTACGAGTTCTGTCGGATCTACCGCTAGTTTGGTAGGTCCCTGGGATCTAATTGGCAGTTGCGAGCCTCGACCAATTTTTGGCCATATATGCGTCAACGTAGTTTAGGGCGCGGTATATTACATTTATCGGATGACCGTGGCATATGGTCGACGTTTCCGTCCCACCCCCTAACTTCTGGCGGAGCCTTCCGAGAAATACGGTAGACAGAAATTTCGGCACCAACAATGCAAAACGCTCAGGATTAGTGTTTGGGTCGTCCCCCGAGCCACGTCAAGTCCGAAAAGTACCGCAGATCGCACCCCGCATACATTACTCGAGTTTGTGCTCGAATATATTATTGTGTAAAAAACACAGAAATTTCAATTGTACCATTAAGATATAGAAACTAGGTTGTTGATTATCGTAACTGAAATAATTAAATGTGTGGTATTTCCAGGTGATGCACGGTTACCTGGACTCTGCGGATTTGACCGGCTTCGACGACGAAAACGAAGAAGAGTCTGAATGAAGACTGACTCGTCCGTCCTGCGTCGTGCTGTGAGCCTGCACAGTGCAGAGCGCGCGCCCGCGCACAGTGACCGCAGCCGAGTGACTGCTCTTACAAACTCAAACAGTGTTATATCGCTAACCATCACCCACCCACGTGTACGTGTCATAGACCTCAGTCCGACTGACCAAAGACCGCGCGCGACCGGACACGGTGCAATAGTACGGAACCCTTCTCACAGCCGCCAAGCAACTGCACAAATGACAGATGTGTTCATTAGGATAGCAGTGCGACACTAGCGACAGTGTGACGTCACACGGCCACGCGGGCGCCGGCGGCTGGAGCCACACGCTATCCGCATAGCTTAAGACAAATATTATGAAAACGTTCCTGTAGCATGAATAAGAACTGAATTTATCAGGTATGGGAAGGAAGCCTCCTAACTCAAGTATTTATTTGCATATTATACTTTGTAACCAAAAATATTTCCACGATTATTTAGGTTTTTAATATTTATTTATATGATGTAAGGAGTTATATGGCTGTGTGAAGTTTTTGTCTGTAACTTATGTAGTCATGTTTATTTTGTATTCAATGAATTATTGTATTTAAATGCCACGAAATCATTTTATGTACATGTGACCGCTGAATATCATTTGGTACGATTTAATATACGTTGAGGTGCTGGTAGGCTTAACACATGAATTCATGCTAATCATTTAAATGTTTCATTCGCGAAGTGTCGCATGTGTATTATACATTTTTATAATCGCTAACGCTCTTCTCGAGCTATTATATGAATTTATGATAATGCTCTGAGGCATCTAGACGTCGTTACGAATTATTATAAATTATTATATTATAAATTTTACATAGACTGAGTAATGTTAATATGTTCTAAAGATTTACACGCGGCCCGTCGTACTAGCGTAAATTTATTATAGCCTCGAAGTTGAAATCAACCTATATCTTTGTTTCTAATACGTTCTAGTGAAGGATTTAATCAAACATATAATAACATACATACAGTAATATTGTCAAATGAATAAGATATTTTGATGTGCACACATATTTATTTTGAAGAGAAAGCATAGCAACATATCTTATGAGAGATGTATATATTTAGAACCGCCGTCCTGTTACGTAACGTACATATCGCAGTAGACGTGTTGCGTGGTCCGCGTGTGGCCGCGGACAGTTTCCTTCCTGTGAGAATCTCGCGCCCGCAGTGTTCACGCGCACCCTCGCCCACTTATCGTCGCTCGCGGAACCCCATTGTGAACAAACCTTATCGTTTTTAAATGTAGCACTTGGTGTAAATATTTGTTATGCAATTTCTGCGAACGATTTTACGTCGGTCTGAAACTAGGCAAATAATGCTGTATCTAAACATGTTTCTCTAATTATATTGTTTCTTATTAAGTAAATTGTTAATCTGGAACGTCTGTTGATTCTTGTATCTGTAAATATTTTATAATTATTTTTTGTTCTAAATCTAAATTAAAACCCTTGTGAAATATGTGTGAAATAAAAAAAAACTTGTAATATATTTAAAGGAATAGTTTTATTTTATTTAAACACCAGTGTGCATATACATACATAGATACATTACATTGTACACTTGATATGGTTTTTCAGATTCTGATTCTGTGGAATATAAAGTTTCAAGGCAAGTCAATCATAATATAATACATGAAATATTAAACTTCAGCATAAATTATCGTGCACACGATCAGACTGTGAGCAACGTAACGCTAGTGGCACTATGTTCCGTCACCTATATTGTTGTGTGAGCGCGCGCTCAGCCGTCGATGACGACAGTGGAGTTGCCGCGCACGAACAGCGTGGGCGGCATGTCGTGGCTCATGATCTCCAGCCACGCCATGTATATCGTGGCCGACGTACCCTGCGGACATTTCACTAACGTTAATAATAGCGGTCCGACCAATTTCGGCCACGGCGGCCAGTGTTACTATGACACCAGCCAGCTACGCAGGACATATTATAGTGCACAAGCGTGTGCGCAAACACAGGTGCACTCTCTATTCCTTTACTCTCATAGCCCGATGGGACGGTAATCCGACACGACCGGAGAGTGGCGGAGAGAGATCAGGCGCAGGACCCACATTTTTACGTGCCTTCCGAAACACGGAAGCTGTGATATTTATTTCTTAAACGCACACAACATTCGAAAAGTCGGTGCGCGCCGTGGGGATCGAACTCAAGACCTCTGACTTAGCAGTCCTACGGTCTGGCCACTAAGCTATCACAGCTTCAGCTTCACTATCGGTCGTGTTGGATTGCCGTTTCATCGGGCTATGAGAGTAAACGAACAGAGAGTGCACCTGTGTTTGTGCACTATAATATGTCCTGCGTAGCTGGCTGGTGTCATAGTAACACTAGCCGCCGTGGCTGAAATCCGTCAGGAGACATAAGAAACAAAGAGACAAATAGGTTAATAGAATACCTCTCTAGTAAAAGGCAGCGACATCACGACGAGATCTGCTCCGTAAGAGTTTTCTATCAACAGTTCCCTTAGCCGCAAGTATTTGGTTGTCTTAGTGTGTAATCTAATGGCTTCCGCGTCTGATAAAAGGCATTCTACAAAAAACAACAAAGGGGGATTTATTACGAATATAATATAATAATGTTGAGATAGATAATAATAGTACGCTTCATATAGCCTTTGACATTTTGTCACTTATTAACGCTATTGCGTCCTTTTGCCACGTTTACCATACTGCTGCTGATCTTTTCTCAGTCCATTAGATAAAAAAATAATGATCATGAATACTATGTAGTTTAGAAATGAGTTGAAAGTGATAATGCTATACAGGACAGATATGTGTTTTATAACGACAAATTTTATGACTGCCAGTCCCTTGAAGCGGGGCGAAAATACGTAGAAACATAACCAAAAGGTTTACACAAAATCTCCGCCTCTCCAGACATGAAACATTGAAACCCTGGGTGGGTTGAAATATTTTTCCGTTCAATGGACCGGCATTCAAGGGGGCAAATAAGAGGCGAACCATCAGGGTCAATCTTATAAAATGCTTTACCGTCATCACTGGAACACTTGTGGTTGCTTACTATACTATGGAAGAATTTCCATGAGTTGTCAGAGGGTTTCTCGCTTAGACCTTCAACCAATATAAGCTGTGAATATTCGATACGAAATGTATTCAGAATTTTCGCCACTCTGTGGAAAAATTGTTAGTTTCTTATATCTGGACAATAATAGGGTCGAAAAGGGGGCAGAAAAGTCCAGTAAATCAAAAAAGGAGATGTTTTGCCTTCGTCCGGATCACGATACGAATGGATATGATTCTTATAAAAAAGTCGAGCTCTGGGCCGGACAGGCTGGTCGCCGCCCAGAAAATATGGCCAGTTCTTTTCTAAGCGAATAGATGGTCAAGCTTGGTTGAAGAAGTTTGTTTTTTTTTCAAAGCGATTAAGACATTTACGTGTAGCTCCCATGCAAACTTCATGTGGGTGAACTTAGCAGATCAATGTCCAGCAGATCAAAAAACAAAGAGAGTTCTATTCGCATGCAGCTGAGTTCTATAGTTCCTGATAGTTTTTATTAAAAATATTTCTGCTGTTTTTACCCCAAAAAATTAAATTGATGAAATGCTCTGCTAACTTCCCGTAGCAGATCAATTTGCAGCAGATCAAAAAAAAAGTGTGTTCCTTTCGCATGCAGGTAAGTTCTATAGTTCCTGATAGTTTTCAAAAATAGTTCTGACGTTTTTGTCCCAAAAAAAGACAATTTAAAAAATGGTCTGCTAACTTCTCGTAGCAGATCGAAAACTCGAAAATATCATTTTCATTGCCTTTTAATAAATTCCCACAGCCTAGAACTCTTTTGTTTTAGACAGAACTATAGCAGAACTGCAATGCACAATTCGATTCGAGTCCAGAACTCACGTCTCAGTGCCAGCAGAGCATGTAAGAATGTTTCAACACTCAAAAAATATCATTTTTATCACTTGTAAAATTGCTCACAGGCTAGAACTCTTTTGCGATCCGCCCACATCTGCAACAGTGGGCGGAGAGGCGGTACGGAAAACTGACGTACCGCCTCACGCAGGTGTTGACCGGACACGGGGCCTTCGGGCACTACTTGTGCCGGGTGGCCCGCAGAGCAGAGAGGCCACCACAGCGTGTCACCAGTGCGGTGATCCTGACGATACCGTTCTGCACACGCTGGCCCTGTGTCCGGCCTTCGATGGGCCTCGCGCCGTCCTCGTGTCTGCGCTGGGCGGAGTAGACGTCTCCGCGCTGCCGGCTGTTGTCGCAGCCGCGAGACCGTTATTTTGCAGAAGGAGGCCGCAGAGTGCGTCCGGGAAAACCATCCGGCGCGCACCAAATACGCCGTCGTCAGGTGGGGCGGCGAAGGGCCGCTCATGAGCGCGCCCTCCCGCATAACCAGGGTCCGGGCGGTGGCACGGGGGTGCCACCGTCGTCTTGTAGTAGAGGACCCACGACGGGGGGCCACATTCGATGCTATGGGTGTGGTCCCAGTATCAGGCGAGGAGGCCGACGCCCTTTACACGTCGGCCTCCATCAACAAATGCGATATTGCAACCCGCCGGCTCTCAACTGGCCGGCGGACACCCGCGGTCGGTGCATGAAGTAATACTATGCACTGCCATGCACCGACACAAAAACGCGGATGACGTAGAACAGCGGTTCAGGTTTAGCCAGTTAGGTTAGGTTAGGTTTGGTTTTTAGTTAGGTTAGGTTTGGTTTTTAGTTAGGTTAGGTTAGGTTTGGTTTTTAGTTAGGTTAGGTTAGGTTTGGTTTTTAGTAAGGTTAGGTTAGGTTTTTAAATAGGTTAGGTTTGGTTTTTAGTTAGGTTAGGTTTGGTTTGGTAATTATACTCCATTTGTTTAGGTAGTTAACTAAATGTAAACAATCTTGGCGTTACTTTTTAACCAAAAAAATAATTTTTAATTTGGATTTTACTGCTTATAAATCAATTAACTATAGTTTTAGAAAATCTGAATGTATTTCATGTTGTAAAACGTATTTAACATTTTTAAAGATCACATTTTGTTTAAAAGACATACCAAAATTGTTTACATTTAGTTAATTACCTAAACAAATGGAGTATAGTTAGGTTAGGTTAGGTTTGGTTTTTAGTTAGGTTAGGTTAGGTTCGGTTTTTAGTTAGGTAAGTTTTGGTTTTTATTTAGGTTAGGTTTGGTTTGGTAATTAGTTAGGTTAGGTTAGGTTTGGTTTTTAGTTAGGTTAGGTAAGGTTTGGTTTTTAGTTAGGTTAGGTTAGGTTTGGTTTTTAGTTAGGTTAGGTTAGGTTTGGTTTTTAGTTAGGTTAGGTTAGGTTTGGTTTTTAGTTAGGTTAGGTTAGGTTTGGTTTGGTTTGGTTTTTAGTTAGGTTAGGTAAGGTTCGGTTTTTAGTTAGGTTAGGTTAGGTTCGGTTTTTAGTTAGGTAAGTTTTGGTTTTTATTTAGGTTAGGTTAGGTTTGGTTTTTAGTTAGGTAAGGTTAGGTTTGGTTTTTAGTTAGGTTAGGTTAGGTTTGGTATTTAGTTAGGTTAGGTTAGGTTTGGTTTGGTTTGGTTTTTAGTTAGGTTAGGTAAGGTTCGGTTTTTAGTTAGGTTAGGTTAGGTTCGGTTTTTAGTTAGGTAAGTTTTGGTTTTTATTTAGGTTAGGTTTGGTTTTTAGTTAGGTAAGGTTAGGTTTGGTTTTTAGTTAGGTTAGGTTAGGTTTGGTATTTAGTAAGGTTAGGTTAGGTTTGGTTTTTAGTTAGGTTAGGTTAGGTTTGGTTTTGAGTAAGGTTAGGTTAGGTTTGGTTTTTAGTTAGGTTAGGTTTGGTTTAGTAATTAGTTAGGTTAGGTTAGGTTTGGTTTTTAGTTAGGTTAGGTAAGGTTTGGTTTTTAGTTAGGTTAGGTTAGGTTAGGTTTGGTTTTTAGTTAGGTTAGGTTAAGTTTGGTTTTTAGGTTTACCTAGGGATAGCCGGGATAGCCGGGATAGAGTTCCCGAGGGATAGCCGGGATAGAGTTCCCGTGGGATAGCCGGGATAGAGTTCCCGAGGGATAGCCGGGATAGAGTTCCCGAGGGATAGCCGGGATAGAGTTCCCGTGGGATAGCCGGGATAGAGTTCCCGAGGGATAGTCGGGATAGAGTTCCCTAGGAATAGCCGGGATAGAGTTCCCGAGGGATAGCCGGGATAGAGTTCCCGAGGGATAGCCGGGATAGAGTTCCCTAGGGATAGCCGGGATAGAGTTCCCGAGGGATAGCCGGGATAGAGTTCCCGAGGGATAGCCGGGATAGAGTTCCTTAAGGATAGTTAACCTAACCTAACTAAAAACCAAACCTAAACTAACCTAACTAAAAACCAAACCTAACCTAACTAAAAACCAAACCTAACCTAACTAAAAGCCAAACCTAACCTAACCTAACTAAAAACCAAACCTAACCTAACCTAACTAAAAACCTAACCTAACCTAAACTTTCTAAAAACCAAACCTAACCTAACCTAACTAAAAACCAAACCTAACCTAACCTAACTAAAAACCAAACCTAACCTAACCTAACTAAAAACCAAACCTAACCTAACCTATTTGAAAACCTAACCTAACCTTACTAAAAACCAAACCTAACCTAACCTAACTAAAAACCTAACCTAACCTAAACTTACTAAAAACCAAACCTAACCTAACTAAAAACCAAATCTAACCTAACCTAACTAAAAACCAAACCTAACCTAACCTAACCAAAAACCAAACCTAACCTAACCTATTTGAAAACCTAACCTAACCTTACTAAAAACCAAACCTAACCTAACCTAACTAAAAACCAAACCTAACCTAACCTAACTAAAAACCAAACCTAACCTAACCTAACTGAAAACCTAACCTAACCTAAACTTACTAAAAACCAAACCTAACCTAACCTAACTAAAAACCAAACCTAACCTAACCTAACTAAAAACCAAACCTAACTAAAAACCTAACCTAACCTAAACTTACTAAAAACCAAACCTAACCTAACCTAACTAAAAACCAAACCTATCTAAAAACCGAACCTAACCTAACCTAACTAAAAACCGAACCTAACCTAACCTAACTAAAAACCAAATCTAACCTAACCTAACTAAAAACCAAACCTAACCTAACCTATTTAAAAACCTAACCTAACCTTACTAAAAACCTAACCTAACCTAACCTAACTAAAAATCAAACCAAACCTAACCTAACTAAAAACCTAACCTAACCTAAACTTACTAAAAACCAAACCTAACCTAACTAAAAACCAAACCTATCTAAAAACCGAACCTAACCTAACCTAACTAAAAACCGAACCAAACCTAACCTAACTAAAAACCAAACCTAACCTAACCTAACTAAAAACCAAACCTAACCTAACTAAAAACCAAACCTTACCTAACCTAACTAAAAACCAAACCTAACCTAACCTATTTGAAAACCTAACCAAACCTGTCCTAACCTAACTAAAAACCAAACCTAATCTAACCTAACTAAAAACCAAACCTAACTTAACCTTTTTTTTTTTTTTTTTTTTTTTTTGGTAAAGCGGGGGAATCCTCATGGACACCCGCGACCCCGGGGGGAGCCGCGGGTAGTGTCAGACTCTTACTGACTAAACCTCAACCGCTGTGCTACGTCATCCGCGTTTTTTGTGTCGGTGCATGGCAGTGCATGGTACTACTTCATGCACCGACCGCGGGCTTCCGCCGGCCAGTTGAGAGCCGGCGGGTTGCATTTCGCATTGTTGATGGAGGCCGACGTGTAAAGGGCGTCGGCCTCGTCGCCTCGTATTGGGACCACACCCGTAGCACCGAATGTGGCCCCCCGTCGCGGGTAAACCTAACTTAACCTAACTAAAAACCAAACCTAACCTAACCTAACTAAAAACCTAACCTAACCTAAATTTACTAAAAACCAAACCTAACCTAACCTAACTAAAAACCAAACCTAACCTAACCTAACTAAAAACCAAACCTAACCTAACCTAACTAAAAACCAAACCTAACCTAACCTAACTAAAAACCAAACCTAACCTAACCTATTTGAAAACCTAACCTAACCTTACTAAAAACCAAACCTAACCTAACCTAACTGAAAACCTAACCTAACCTAAACTTACTAAAAACCAAACCTAACCTAACCAAACTGAAAACCAAACCTAACCTAACCTAACTAAAAACCAAACCTAACCTAACCTAACTAAAAACCAAACCTAACCTAACCTAACCTAACTGAAAACCTAACCTAACCTAAACTTACTAAAAACCAAACCTAACCTAACCAAACTGAAAACCAAACCTAACCTAACCTAACTAAAAACCAAACCTAACCTAACCTAACCTAACTAAAAACCGAACCTAACCTAACCTAACTAAAAATCGAACCTAACCTAAACTTACTAAAAACCAAACCTAACCTAACCTAACTAAAAACCAAACCTATCTAAAAACCGAACCTAACCTAACCTAACTAAAAACCAAACCTAACCTAACCTAACTAAAAACCAAACCTAACCTAACCTAACTAAAAACCAAACCTAACCTAACCTAACTGAAAATCAAACCTAACCTAACCTAACTAAAAACCAAACCTAACCTAACCTAACTAAAAACCTAACCTAACCTAACTAAAAACCAAATCTAACCTAACCTAACTAAAAACCAAACCTAACCTAACTAAAAACCAAACCTAACCTAACCTATTTGAAAACCTAACCAAACCTGTCCTAACCTAACTAAAAACCAAACCTAATCTAACCTAACTAAAAACCAAATCTAACTTAACCTAACTAAAAACCAAACCTAACCTAACTAAAAACCAAACCTTACCTAACTAAAAACCAAACCTAACCTAACCTAACCTTACTAAAAACCTAACCTAACCATTTTTTTTTTGTTTTGGTAAAGCGGGGGAATCCTCATGGACACCCGCGACCCCGGGTGTAGCCGCGGGTAGTGTCAGACTCTTACTGACTAAACCTGAACCGCTGTGCTACGTCATCCGCGTTTTGGTATCGTTGCATGGCAGCGCATAGCATTACTTCATGCAACGATCGCGGGCTTCCACTGGCCTCGTTTTTTCGGCCACCGGGTTGCTCTTTCGCAAAATATGTTGGAGACCGACGTGTAAAGGGCGTCGGCCTCCTCGCCTGATACTGGGACCACACCCATATCATCGAATGTGGCCCCCCGTCGTGGGTCCTCTACTACAGACGGTGGAACCCCCGTGCCACCGCCCGGACCCTGGTTATGCGGGAGGGCGCGCTCATGAGCGGCCCTTCGCCGCCCCACCCGACGACGGCGTATTTGGGGCGCGTCCGGATCGTTTTCCCGGACGTACTCTGCGGTCTGGTCTGGTCTCCTTCTGCGACATAACGGTCTCGCAGAAGGAGGCCAGTGCGTCCCACGCTGCGCGGCTGCTGAGCGCGGCTGCTGAGCGCGGCTGCGACAACAGCGCGGAGACGTCTACTCCGCCCAGCGCAGACACGAGGACGGCGCGAGGCCCATCGAAGGCCGGACACAGGGCCAGCGTGTGTAGTGCGGTGTCGTCAGGATCACCGCACTGGTGACACGCTGTGGTGGCCTCTCTGCGGGCCACCCGGCACAAGTAGTGCCCGGAAGCCCCGTGGCCGGTCAACACCTCACCGCTCACTGTTGGAGCTGTGGGCGGATCGCAAAAGAGTTCTAGCCTGTGAGCAATTTTACAAGTGATAAAAATGATATTTTTTTTGAGTTTTGAAACATTCTTACATGCTCTGCTGGCACTGAGACGTGAGTTCTGGACTCGAATCGAATTGTGCATTGCAGTTCTGCTATAGTTCTGTCTAAAAAAAAAGAGTTCTAGGCTGTGGGAATATATTAAAAGGCAATGAAAATGATATTTTCGAGTTTTCGATCTGCCACGGGAAGTTAGCAGACCATTTTTTAAATTGTCTTTTTTTAGGACGTCAGAACTATTTTTGAAAACTATCAAGAACTATAGAACTTACCTGCATGCGAAGGGAACACACTTTTTTTTTGATCTGCTGCAAATTGATCTGCTACGGGAAGTTAGCAGAGCATTTCATCAAGTTAATTTTTTGGGGTAAAAACAGCAGAAATATTTTTAAAAACTATCAAGAACTACTGCATGCGAATAGAACTCTCTTTTTTTTGATCTGCTGGACATTGATCTGCTAAGTTCACCCACATGCAAACTTCGCGAACTTAGGTCGCGTTAAAACATTGTGAGCAGGATCATAGGAGGAAAAACCATTCGTTAAAAAAGTATTTGACATTTGCATAGTTTTCTAAACAGCATTAGTTTAAATAATTTGTAGAAAAATCTTACTCTTCTAACGCAGTGTTTCTTCTTTGTTTACCTCTGGGTAGAGCAAATATCCTCATCGTCATTTTCTCTTTGTTAGATCGCCGAGCTATTATATACGGCAGCAGAATATTCATTTTTTTTTTTTTTTTTTTTTTGGTAAAGCGGGGGAATCCTCATGGACACCCGCGACCCCGGGGGGAGCCGCGGGTAGTGTCAGACTCTTACTGACTAAACCTCAACCGCTGTGCTACGTCATCCGCGTTTTTTGTGTCGGTGCATGGCAGTGCATGGTACTACTTCATGCACCGACCGCGGGCTTCCGCCGGCCAGTTGAGAGCCGGCGGGTTGCATTTCGCATTGTTGATGGAGGCCGACGTGTAAAGGGCGTCGGCCTCGTCGCCTCGTATTGGGACCACACCCGTAGCACCGAATGTGGCCCCCCGTCGCGGGTAAACCTAACTTAACCTAACTAAAAACCAAACCTAACCTAACCTAACTAAAAACCTAACCTAACCTAAATTTACTAAAAACCAAACCTAACCTAACCTAACTAAAAACCAAACCTAACCTAACCTAACTAAAAACCAAACCTAACCTAACCTAACTAAAAACCAAACCTAACCTAACCTAACTAAAAACCAAACCTAACCTAACCTATTTGAAAACCTAACCTAACCTTACTAAAAACCAAACCTAACCTAACCTAACTGAAAACCTAACCTAACCTAAACTTACTAAAAACCAAACCTAACCTAACCAAACTGAAAACCAAACCTAACCTAACCTAACTAAAAACCAAACCTAACCTAACCTAACTAAAAACCAAACCTAACCTAACCTAACCTAACTGAAAACCTAACCTAACCTAAACTTACTAAAAACCAAACCTAACCTAACCAAACTGAAAACCAAACCTAACCTAACCTAACTAAAAACCAAACCTAACCTAACCTAACCTAACTAAAAACCGAACCTAACCTAACCTAACTAAAAATCGAACCTAACCTAAACTTACTAAAAACCAAACCTAACCTAACCTAACTAAAAACCAAACCTATCTAAAAACCGAACCTAACCTAACCTAACTAAAAACCAAACCTAACCTAACCTAACTAAAAACCAAACCTAACCTAACCTAACTAAAAACCAAACCTAACCTAACCTAACTGAAAATCAAACCTAACCTAACCTAACTAAAAACCAAACCTAACCTAACCTAACTAAAAACCTAACCTAACCTAACTAAAAACCAAATCTAACCTAACCTAACTAAAAACCAAACCTAACCTAACTAAAAACCAAACCTAACCTAACCTATTTGAAAACCTAACCAAACCTGTCCTAACCTAACTAAAAACCAAACCTAATCTAACCTAACTAAAAACCAAATCTAACTTAACCTAACTAAAAACCAAACCTAACCTAACTAAAAACCAAACCTTACCTAACTAAAAACCAAACCTAACCTAACCTAACCTTACTAAAAACCTAACCTAACCATTTTTTTTTTGTTTTGGTAAAGCGGGGGAATCCTCATGGACACCCGCGACCCCGGGTGTAGCCGCGGGTAGTGTCAGACTCTTACTGACTAAACCTGAACCGCTGTGCTACGTCATCCGCGTTTTGGTATCGTTGCATGGCAGCGCATAGCATTACTTCATGCAACGATCGCGGGCTTCCACTGGCCTCGTTTTTCGGCCACCGGGTTGCTCTTTCGCAAAATATGTTGGAGACCGACGTGTAAAGGGCGTCGGCCTCCTCGCCTGATACTGGGACCACACCCATATCATCGAATGTGGCCCCCCGTCGTGGGTCCTCTACTACAGACGGTGGAACCCCCGTGCCACCGCCCGGACCCTGGTTATGCGGGAGGGCGCGCTCATGAGCGGCCCTTCGCCGCCCCACCCGACGACGGCGTATTTGGGGCGCGTCCGGATCGTTTTCCCGGACGTACTCTGCGGTCTGGTCTGGTCTCCTTCTGCGACATAACGGTCTCGCAGAAGGAGGCCAGTGCGTCCCACGCTGCGCGGCTGCTGAGCGCGGCTGCTGAGCGCGGCTGCGACAACAGCGCGGAGACGTCTACTCCGCCCAGCGCAGACACGAGGACGGCGCGAGGCCCATCGAAGGCCGGACACAGGGCCAGCGTGTGTAGTGCGGTGTCGTCAGGATCACCGCACTGGTGACACGCTGTGGTGGCCTCTCTGCGGGCCACCCGGCACAAGTAGTGCCCGGAAGCCCCGTGGCCGGTCAACACCTCACCGCTCACTGTTGGAGCTGTGGGCGGATCGCAAAAGAGTTCTAGCCTGTGAGCAATTTTACAAGTGATAAAAATGATATTTTTTTTGAGTTTTGAAACATTCTTACATGCTCTGCTGGCACTGAGACGTGAGTTCTGGACTCGAATCGAATTGTGCATTGCAGTTCTGCTATAGTTCTGTCTAAAAAAAAAGAGTTCTAGGCTGTGGGAATATATTAAAAGGCAATGAAAATGATATTTTCGAGTTTTCGATCTGCCACGGGAAGTTAGCAGACCATTTTTTAAATTGTCTTTTTTTAGGACGTCAGAACTATTTTTGAAAACTATCAAGAACTATAGAACTTACCTGCATGCGAAGGGAACACACTTTTTTTTTGATCTGCTGCAAATTGATCTGCTACGGGAAGTTAGCAGAGCATTTCATCAAGTTAATTTTTTGGGGTAAAAACAGCAGAAATATTTTTAAAAACTATCAAGAACTACTGCATGCGAATAGAACTCTCTTTTTTTTGATCTGCTGGACATTGATCTGCTAAGTTCACCCACATGCAAACTTCGCGAACTTAGGTCGCGTTAAAACATTGTGAGCAGGATCATAGGAGGAAAAACCATTCGTTAAAAAAGTATTTGACATTTGCATAGTTTTCTAAACAGCATTAGTTTAAATAATTTGTAGAAAAATCTTACTCTTCTAACGCAGTGTTTCTTCTTTGTTTACCTCTGGGTAGAGCAAATATCCTCATCGTCATTTTCTCTTTGTTAGATCGCCGAGCTATTATATACGGCAGCAGAATATTCATGCCTCCATCGTCAAACAGCCACCACACATCCATGATACTGGACTGTAAGTATAATAAAATTAGGTATATTGTAAAGTAATGTAAAATGAAATATACAGGCCAAAACTACATGCGTTTGAGGAATATCTATTTGTAAGTTGTACGTAGACGTATGTTAGTACTGTAAGTAACGTTAGTAAAGCTGTAGTGGTTTTTTAGTTAAGTATGATGAATGATATAAAAATAATTACACTGTGAAAATTGAATTGCTTGTAATTTAGCCTCCGGGCCGACATCCTGGATTTGCTGGACTGCGCGGACGATATCGGACTTTGGTTGACTTGTACACTTAAAGCAGTCTCTAGAAATAAGAATTAAATTAAATTGCATAAGGTGTAATTCTAGAGCTTATCGTTCATCGGCTGTTACAGTACAAGTATAAGAGAGTGCATACCCGGCACGTCCTCGGCGATGTAGCGCATGGGGCTCTCAAGCTCGAGGTCGGAGTCAGAGTTCATGACGGTGACGGCGCGCGAGTGGATGGTCTCTTGCGGCGAGGGCTCGTCCGGGAGCGTCCACGACGGGTCCTCGCGACCTGACCTGGGTGACGACATCCACTTGTCCGGCGGCCGCATGTTTGATGGCACGCGCAAGATCGATACTGACCTCCCGTGTTTGAAAGATGCACTGATAGCGACAAACACAAATACATGTACAACCAAATTAAAGCTACGTTTTCATGTTAAGTAACTCAAGGGTATCCAAGCTACGAATAATGCTTGGTCAAAATTAGATGATACTAAAACCGCCGATTAAGTAGTTCTTACCGGATCATACGGTAATAAGTGAGAAGGATTTCGTGAGAACAGATAGGCCAGTTGTGTTTGTAGCCTAGGAGTATCACGTTGGGCGCGATTCTGCCGATGCCAGCGACTTGCAGAAAAGCCAGGATCCCTTGCTCGTAGTTGAACTCTTGCAACAATATATAAAACGCGCGCAGCTTTTCTCTGCGGTAGCATTCCTCAGCCATAATACGTCTCTTCTCTCGCTCAGGTAATGACAGTTTCGCCTGAAAAATAAAATAAGTATTTATTGATAGAGGTAGATACCGAACAGCAAACTTCCTAAATATTAAATTGAAATTTAATAACAAGCCCACCGAAAACAGTCAAATTGAGAAACCTCCTGTTTTTAAGTCATTTACACTTACTCAACTCATACATAACATTAATTGTACCTAATACTTACAGGTTCAATGTCTGCCACGATCATGAATGATCCAACTTTCGTGATGAAACCGGCCATGTCGAGTAACCAAGGTCTCAAGCCCGGCTTTCCCGCCAACACTAGCAGTTGGGGATAGAAAGATTTGATATTCGCAGTGCGTTGAGATATAACTAATATATTTGTGATTGTTTCTTGATAACGTTGTGCATCAGTGCTGCTGCCCCAGCTTGTTTCTGAAATTTTGCGATATATTGTGGAAATCAATTGCATAAATAATAAGTATTTACAATTTCAGAGCTTTTTTAATTAACAAGGAATTTTAACGTAATGTGACAATAAAGTTTCATATTTCAATCGGAAATTGTAATTTTTTTAGCCGTGTATTTTAAAATGAAACACAAAATTACCTGGCTTCCTATACAATACCAGGAGGTATAAAGTGATGAATATGAACGTGGTGAGCAAGGCCATTACCCAGCTAATTACCATCATTATAGTAAGGCACAATAAGAAGCCCGCCAGTGACACCCATATGTTGAAGAACTGTAGACATTACAAACTCCATGAAAATCATAATATAATTGACGCTAACTAGAAGGTATCTTTCTAGTAGCTTGTAAAACTATTGTTACTTTCGATATCTAGTAATAATAACAATTTTGTTTACCCTGAATCGTGGACGCCAGTTAATCGGTTTAAAGAAGGCTGCGTGGAAGGTACAAAAGTTGATGAGCGCGTACGAGGCTAGGTAGAAGTTGGTGATCAGTGGTGCTATCGCATTCAAATCCGCTGCGAACAAATGGTACAGACTGCTTAAACCACACACTTTGTAAAATATCAGGAAATGTGACGACACTATTTTCTATCATCGGCAATATCTTAACAAATGTAAGATCGACGTGAATACGGGTTAAGATTGGGTGTTTGACTTACCAATGAGCAAAAAAGTCACTGACACACAGAAAACAAGTACGTATCCCCTGTAAGGCTCGCCGTGCTTGCCATAACGCTTGGAGAAGAAGATGAGTCCGGGGTATATGCGGTCGAAGCCCAGAGCCTGTATGAGGCGCGGGACCGACAGCAGGTTCGTGAGCGCGGTGGACAACGTGGCCGCCCAGCAACCCGCGTAGATGAGGGGACTCCAAAACGCCATCAGTTGCATTATCTGTAACGAAACAGAAGTACAGAGCAAGCAGTTAAAGTTGTTACAAAATATAGTTAAATAATAAGGAGGTATATTTAGAATTCCGAAATAGAGATACTAGTGCTTACTGCTTGTAAGAGTTATGGATAAAAAGCTATAACGAGCTTCATAAAAAAAAACAACTTTGGCCACCAATTTTTTGGCCTCCCCCTACTCAGAATTATTGTAAGTGTTATAATGATCATAGATACTATATCCCTTACTTGGTAGTTGTTATGTAGCCCGTATGGACAGTTAGGTTTACAGCTGTCGGCCGCCTGGTCACCGACTACGCCGGACGCGTCGCGCATCGCGGCCGCCCCGGACAGAGACGCCATCGCCAAGTATGACGTTATCGATATACCGAGGGCCAGGAATGTGCCCTTAGGAATGGCCGTCCCTGGGTCCTAGGACAAATTACATGATACGTTACAACCTGAACTGGGCCCATCATATTTTCATATATTTGATATACAACTCGGTATCAGAGCATAATCCACCCTGTAGGCCTCTGACACGCCACACCCTTGAAAAAATCTCAATCAAAAGCTCGTCGTAGTCTACAATTGCAAGCCACTATGGTCTATTTTTGCCTTTGGACATTCAGCTGCAGCCATCCATTCTGCGCTAATTGTTAATGCAACTAGCCTGAGTGTGTCCGAAAAAATCTCATGTATGTTGGTTCCCTCACACTAGGCCCGAAGACAAGTTATCGAATATCGGTTGTTATCGAACTGACAAGTTAAAGTCACGTCACTTCTTGAAAAGAGATTTTATTACAATGTTCTATGGTTTTGATTGTGACGCCATCTATCTTATTAAGGTTTGCTGAATTTACGCGCGTGCGAAACCGAGTGGTTAAGCTAATAAATTATGAACGATATTCGACATGTTTTTAAAAGGGAGACGGAACCTTGAGATCGCCACATATATTGGCTCCAGCTTGCACGCCGGTCACCGCGGGGAAGTAAACCGCGAACACGCTGAAGAAACCGTGGTGCATGCCCTCGCTGTAGCGGTAGTCCGGCAACCAGTTAGCTTTCAATCTGTCCGCTGTGAAACAGATGTAGTGTAGGTGTGAGGTTCCTACGTGCCTTGTTAAAAAATTATTACATTATGTATTTATTTGGATTTACAACAACTAAACATATTACATGTGTCGATGGATTGTGATAAGAACGTATAGGTACTTAACCTGCAGAGTTAGATTTGTCTTGTGAATAATCGCGAGCATTCACGTGTAATGTAACGTTACGTTACGGTACATCAGTGAAAAAGGAGAACCTAAACATTACAATGCGCATCTCGTAATGATACAATATGTTATAACTTACTAAATGTTAACTGTAAAAGCTATTACTCAAAGTCCAATTCATAATGTTACATTACAGGCGAATTTTGAATTCTCAGTTAACTGAGTGACAATCGAGTACTTGCGAGACCAAATCTTAGTGAAGAAGGTCATGTCAGAATCTTCGCCATTTTCCTGCGCTCAGTAGTCAAATTACTAAGAAGAATACGTCTTACCACTGAGCCCTACAAATCCTTGAGCTCGTGCTTCATCCGATGTAGGGCCCAGGACTGCGCCCAGTATGTAGTTACTTATCGCAGTGACTATTATAGTTATCAAGAAATTCTGCAAGCATAAAAAAGATATATACAAAAATACGTTGTTTGATAAAAGTATTGGCTCCATTAAAATAAGGGTAACATTTATAAATCATCTATAGGAATCTATAAACACAGTACCTATATTATTAAACATGGTGCCTTGTATCGGAGACGGGATCAAATAAGATTGGTACCTTCTCTGTATCCTTGGATATCTAACACTGCTAAGAGAGATAACCCTCTCAATTAATATTTGCGTACCTTGTCATTCGAATTATTACTATACCTAGTTTATAAGTTAATCCTAGCCTACAATAAAGAAGCACTTTTCTAGTTTGCTAAGTACGATGACCCTCTCAATTAATATTTGCGTATCCTGGCATTCGAATTCTTACTATAGTTTGTAAGTTAATCCTTATCAACAATAAAGTAGCACTTTTCTTGACTTACTTGTGTTTTGGTTTCCCAATCCATACCAACGGCACAAATGAAGCACATGACAAGAAGAGCTATCGCACCGACTATCCTGGTGTCGTTCGGACCGTTGTCTATTATCCTCATGTTCTTGGACTTGAGCAGTTCGTTCAGCGAGTCGCAGAAGCCGATGGTGTTCATGCTTGCTGCCACGGCGTTGGCGAAGGCGAATATTATCCCCACGGAGGCACCGAGCTCTGCGCCGAGCGATCTTGAAACCAAGAAATATACTCCTCCTACGAAAGTCAAAGGAGTCAGATTCGCCTGATCATGTACGTAATGTAACTTTAATTTTCTTATACTAAATATATTCATTTTATATGTATTAAATAAATAAACAAGCCATAACAGTAAAACAATGACAATAGAAGCAGAAAATAGTAATTCAAGAGTTTTTTTGGGCTACTGTAAATAACAATAACTTTACCTCCCTGTAGTTCTCCATTTGTGCAAATAGCACTCAACGACAGGGTCGTGATGACGCAGACTACGCCAGAGATGAAGATGATGACGACGGAGTACGCGATGCCGGCCTGCGCTACCACCCACGAGATGCGCAGGAACAGCATCACACCCCAGATGTTCAGCAGGCATGGTATCAACACACCCTGCCCGGGAATCATGGAAAGTTCATTGGAGAGTCTTGTCAATTTTATTATAAGGGTCAAGCGCGCATGCGTCATCTTTATAGTGTCTACCGGTAAGAAAACTCCGTTCAAATGTTCTCGGTTCGAAGTCTTATTATTCATCGGCATATTTTGGCCCACTGTTATTTGTTACAAAACTTTTCAACAAGATCTTTTCCAAGAGAAATTTTCCTAAAGAACTTTAAAATAAACTTTATCTCGAAGCTTATAGTGCTCTGATTGCGTATACGTCATTTGCTTAATGATTAAAAAGGGGAACATCATCAAGTTTTGTACACAGCAAAAAAAAAAGGTTTGCGTAAGCTAACATACCTGCACCCATCCTAATTTGATGCCTCCAAAAGTCGTAAGCTCCGGAGTCGGGTTTGCTTCGTGGGTTGGCTATAGGAAACACAACTTTGATTAAAAAACAAGAAAAGGTTATAGGTATACTCTTCAGCTCAAGAACTTAATTTCCCAGAGTCAAAAAGAGGGCTGATGTTTTTTATCATCGGTATCCCAGTAATATTAATATTAAGTTGTATCAGATAATGCATTGTTAAACTATAATCGTTTTAATCCCGTGGATAACTACTAATAACTAGTACATAAATCACTCTGAATTCGCCAATTTCCGATATACAAGTTATAAAATTTCAGAAATGTTGGTATTATAGTTCATTTTTTTTATTCAAAATTTCATAAATCATTGAGTATCAAGTACTGGATGGGCCCTATAACCGACTAAAATGTAACGGTGTGTACTCTTGTACGCTATACTGCTATCGAACGAATGTCCTCTTGAAACCATTTTAATCAGTAAAGTATGCCCCAATACCACCGGCAGACTTTGCTTAATTCATCTATTACTTGGCTTATAGTTCCATATCATACTCGCTGTTGCTCGTGACTTCTTCAAAAATGTTACCCTCCTCTGCCGCAGTCGGTTAAAAAGCCTACGTGTTAATCCAGTGTGACAGGTAACTCTATACCAAATTTCTACAAAATTTATCCAGCGTATGAGCGTAAAAGATTAACAAACATCCATCCATACATACAAACTTCGTACTAAAAAACCGTAAGTATTTATTCTAAAGTTGAGAACCTTACCGGCTCGTCGCCAATTTGATCAATTTGATGTGAGATGCGGTAATAATATCCAGTTTCCGTAGATCGCCGACGTAAATCTGATGAATCAAATGTAAAAACTATTATTTCAGAGGATCCTCTTAGAAGTTGGACTATAAGGACTTAGGGATTTGAGTCCAAAAAAAAATCTTAAATAGCTAAGCTAAAATTGTGCGAGCTTGGTCTTCAATACGTGTACCGGTTTCTTCTCTATACGAGAAAGCTCTAGACGCGTCAATGAGTACCTAGAGCTTTCTCGAATAGAGAAGAAACCGGTACTCATTGACGCGTCTGGATTTTGTGCAGCAAAATATGAGCGTCATAAAATAAACTTGGCTATATGTAAAAGACAATTTTCATAAAGAATTAAAAATTGAAAATTAATAAGAAAATAAGGAAGGTACTTATATATTTTTTTATGTTTATCTACTCACTGATATCGTCAGAATTATGTAGGATCCGCTGATTCATTGTTCGTAATATAAAATAATTTCAGATCAACAGGTTCACTCGTCACTGGAACGCGTTTCAATTTCAGTTCATTAAGCCGTCGGTATTAGCGTTGTGATCCGCGGCCGCGACTCGTAGCAACTGCCTCTGCACCGCACTGCACCGGTTACCTCAGACTTCGTGGCAAACGTAACTAGACCCCTACACTTCGATCATGAGTAAATTTCTTCGTCTACATAAGACTTTTTTCAATGCATCTGGGAGTCTTGTTAGCATGGTCGTTTCATAAAACAATCGATCATACACGGATGCCCTGCGTAGTTATTGTGTTTACGTTTCAGTATCAAACGGAAAAATTCACGTTGCTGTATCTAATATTTATATTATGTCTTTCTAGATACTTCCTGCTCTCTTTTGTCTTGTATTCTCGAATTATTTAATTCTTCTTACGTGAGCTTTCAATAATGATTTCTCGTAGCTACCAAATTATAAATAACTAATAGTACAGGAGGCGTTTTGTTTTCGTAAGTATTTTGACAACTGTCTTCCGAGATGTCTTCCGTGACTTGCCCTCCTCTCTGTCTAGTTCTGCCTTGCAAAGCCATATTATCAAGAAGGTTTAATAAAAAGTCGATGAAAACTAAAACTAAGCCATAGATGTAGCTATAATAGGGACTCTTGAAAGTAGATCGAATGTCAGAGATAGAGAAGAATTCACCTCACGTATGCATCGTATGCGACGCATAATAACTGAAATCATGAAACTCATTATATTTTATGAAAAACTAATAGAAATATTATTATGGTGTGACTGCGTTTCATTTGTTTGAGTGAAGTTAGAGTTGAGAAGAATAAACGTTTATCTCAGGCCTGTCATTGTCATAGTTACTCCTACCGTACTGGTTTTATATCCCTTTTTAAAGTTCACGTTGTCACGTTACTGGATTATTTATGCTAAGCAAATGTAGATCTAAAAGGATCTTTGAGCACGTGGATAACATTAACTTTTTCTACATGACGGCATTCGTTCCGATTTCAGTCACTTGCCAAAAGACCCTTTTAGCACGATAAATGTACGTTGAGACTTCTATTTTTGTATGTATAAAAATAAATCAAGACTTATTATGGGGTAACAAATTTATTGCAGAAAATATGTTTTGTCTTTCGTCTAGTTTGCAATGATGTTTAGTCAAACATTAAAATCTAGTTTGTAACATACTTGTACTTACAACATATAATTAATAAGTATATGGATCTAATTAACACTAATCTACAAAAGGAAAATAATGTAAATTGGGTACATGAAAGTGTGAACAAAATAAATAATTCGACGTAATATCACAAGGTATCCAAAATATAAATAAAGCATTAAGTTTTATGAAACAGTCGTACTCGAATTGAAATATACTCACGTTAAAATAATTTGTCCATGGACACTGTCGTAGACAGAATGAAGTTGGAAATATTGTCATGTGTAAAAACTACGTAGCCATACTTCGGTATAACTAAAATAAAAAAATAAAACAGATAAAAAAAAAACAAAATTACTCGTCTAAGTTGTATAAATACTTAGTTAAGTAAATAATACTTTTATTGTGCTTTGGTACAAGATTTGTTCATATTATTATTTATTATTACTTAAAAACTAGTTTAAATTATCTATCTACTTATTACTACGTTGCTTATGCTAAAATATGACAAAATGCTGCAAAGTTCCATTAATATAAGTACATAATTGTTCATGATCGTTTGTTACATATTTTATAAAGGGGCCTACCATCATCCCCTAAACGACGACTTACAGTTGTGGAAAAGAGACGCCACTATACTTTGTGTAATACGCCCTCTCGCTCTATAACAGCAACACTCCAATTTTAGGATGTGGTGGTATAACCCCTGGTTTCTTAAGTAATGTACAACAGTGCCTTTGCATTTATTTAATTATCATAAATTCTTAAACTTATTTTTCTATTTACTAAATCTTATTTTTTACAAATCGCTTATTTAAGTTACAGCTGCTTCTTAATGTTCCTCATTTTATAACATCAAATAAAATTTGATGGATTAAATGCTTCAAAAGCAATTTAAGTCGGTAAATAATGGATTTTTTGCATATTAAAGCGTTCTTGCAAACCTTAACACTTAAGAAAATAATAAAAAAAATACTGAAAAATAAATCACTAAAGTTTCTAATCCTAATTGTAGATACTAAGATTCTCAACATTGAATATAAGTATTTCTCCACGTTAGCTGTACTTAAATACAACTTATTGATATTTGTTTAAGTTTGTTTTCGGTTAAATTAAATTCATGATGTACATGATGTTGACATATCGCCATTACAATAACTGTTTTTTTGATGACAGATACAAGATTGTTCATATTCAGATAACATAAGTAATTGCGGTACCTACAACGTTTCAACAACAACAGTGTGACAACTCACAACAGCATTATTGCGTGACAACAGTGTTACAACAGTGTGACAACAGTTTAGGAGTAGAACGTGAGCACGGAGGTCTGGTTTCCGCGCACGAAGAGCATCGGCGGCAGGTCGCGGCTCATCACCTCAAGCCATGCCATATACAGCGGGGCTGACACGGAACCCTGTGACAACATAATATATTTTTACAGTTAGACGTGAAAATTAATCTTTTTTTACATCATGAAAATTGTATACTATTTAGACAGTCATGTTTAAAAAAGAACCATTCCTGTCTTATGTAATTGAATTCTTGTATCGCGGGGGGTGTCACAAACACAAAGGCACCCAGACTCAGGACAAGCATTTAGCAGAACATAGTTTAGAATGTGTCTAGAAGTTACCTATTTAGGTAAAACGATATCTTGAATCTAAAATGACCTTAAAATAAGGTAATTTCAGACTATCGTGGACCAGTAAAGGTTATAGCCGTTCTACAATTTTCCGCATCCAGTCTGAGCCAACTATCTATCTAAATACTTAAACAAGTGGACAGTTGTTTGTACGTACCTTCCTAGGCATGGGTAGCGACATGACGACGAGCTTCGCGTCCTTGGAGTTGGCGAGCAGCAGCTCCCGCAGCCGCAGCTGGCGCTTGGTCTTCTCCGCTAATGTCAGCAGTTCCGTTTCACTGATGCGACACTCTGTGGTGACAAGATATATGATTAGGACTTTAATATTATGTGGCAAACTCTTTTTATTTACAGAAAAAGTTGTCTCTAAATATTATTTAGAAAACGGACAACTATTCAATTTTTATTACCTTTTAAACCTTCCCTAGACCTCCACGAACGTTTTAAGACCAAGATATGATAAATCCATTCAGCCAATTTCGAGATTTATAACTAACGAGACTAACGAACAGCTATTGATTTTTATACACGTAATTATATAGATTTCAAAGCAACCGGCCGCTGCATGGGTCAGACCAGATGTCATGATTTTTGAGAAGCTATCGAATTGTAGATTGCTTTATTATCATGTAGATACCATGGTATGATTAATTCATAATGTAAAATAATAAACTGATTGTAGTACCTGGGTCAGCAGTCTCGTCAGTGAACTTCTTGGTGATGTCCTCGAACATCTTCATGGTCTCGGGCTGCGGCGGCTCCGTGATGTCCTGCACCATCGTCAGCGACGAGTAGTCGATACGGAACTTAGCCAGCAGGTTCGCCATACTAGAATGAAAATGAACCAGTTAGGTTTGTGTTTCTTTGTAGCTTCTTACAAAAATGTATGATATTTGGACCTCTTTAACAAACTTTGTATTACATTATTGTACAAGACTTCGTACGCAAAAAAATAGGGATGAAAAATAGATGTTAGCTGATTCTCAGACCTACTGAATACATATACAAAATTTCAAGTGAATCGGTCCACCCGTTTCATAGAGTACGGGAACGAACACTGAAGCATGAGAATTTTATATGTATGGAGATATTAAGTCCATTATTTTTTTAACGAAATTAATTGGTAACTTTATAATGAGCTCTTACTTTCTCTCCTCTAGTTCTAACTCATGCAGGCGGTTGGCGAGCGCGAAGATCCTCAACTTGCAGTTCGCCCAGTTGGAGCGCTGCGAGATAATGTACGGCAGCAAGATGGTCAGCCCGCCGTCGTCGTACAACCACCACACGTCAAGAGTGCCTGCCTCCTGCACACACAAATATGGATTTAAGTTTTAAGAGCATAAAGATCAATTTTAAATGTAGCATATACCACTACTACATGGGCCTGATTTAAGGCGAAATTTTCAATTATTATCGGCATGATACCCAGACTTGATCAGAGTATGATTAAATATAAAAAAATGCTTTTTAAGATCTTGCGAAGACATCGTTTTCTGTATAAATTTGATTCATTAACTAAGAATTACTCACGGATATAAAGTATTGTAAAGTTATTGTACCTGTTTCCTGTGGAATATGGTCATCTGTGACAGCTGGTCTTTCGACAACTCCAGACCATTGGAAGAATTGTACACGATCTGTCGGTGCATGTCGTTCTGTCTCTTGTCCTTCTTCTTCCGCTCCTTCGTGCTGCACTCGGATATCGTGAACGACCTCGACGTCGTCAATGTCAGTATATCTGTTAAGCAAAATAAGGAAAATGGCGTAACGCGGAAACTTTGCCAGGGTCGAATTTTATGGGTGAATTGCTCTTGGATGAAGTAACTGGTTTAGATAAAATGTTAATGAGACTTATAAGAAATTCACATCGTCATCATCAATTTCAAATGTTGATCATTTTGGTTTTCAAGGGGCTAGGATAATTGATATTCAGCCAGAGTCACGTAGACTATGCGCGAGCGATCCTATGACTCTGGCTTAAGTAGTAGCGGGGTACAGAGTGTTTTAGGCGTGGATTGAAGTCATAAGCGTTTCAACTCGGAAAACAAAAAAAAATATAATTGATATTAAATTGGACGAATATGAAACACTATAAGTACACGATCAATTCAATATCGGGGAATCTATCTGTGTGCTTACTGGATAGGTTATGTCTAAGCGGGTCCCCGCGTATATCAAGGTCGGAGTCAGCGTGCATGATGTGCGGCGCGCGTCGCACGCGCAGCTCGTCCGCGCTGCCGCTGGAGCACGCGGTGAGCGAGCCGCCGCCCGTCGCGCCCACCGCGCCGCTCAGCGCGCCGAAGTCCAGCCCACCCGGCACGCGGACTATCGCCACTGCCAGGCGACCCTCGAATGCAGAACTGCAAGAAGAATATAGTTAAACTAAGTATTGGACTACATCTTCCACGTATGCGCTCTAAATGTGCAAGGTTATAGTGCCTTCATCATCATTATAACACAATGATAATACAATAAATATTGTAAAGAATCGACACTCGAGAGTTAAACATGCCAATTATCGAGTAACACGACAGCCCATGACCCTGTAAATTTTCGATTTGACCCTATTGATTTTACGGTTAAAGTAGGTACTTACTGCAACACATTAAAGTAGGCGAGTAGATCTTGGTGCGGTACTGTAGCCCAGTCAGCCTTGTATCCCATGAGCAGCACGTTGGGCGCGAGACGGCCGACGCCGGCGGCCTGCAGCAGCGCGCGCGCACCGCCCTCGAACCCGAACCCGTGCACGCGCGTGCAGAACGCCCGCACCTTGCGCGCGCGCAACCACTCCGCGTCCGCACGGCTTAAGACTTTACGCTCCTTGTAGGATAGCTTCTCCTGTAAATGGAATGACGTTAATGTCGAGCAGAAGTTATACGAGTTATAACTATTACTACATATACTCATCAAAACTAGTCACTTCAAACTTAAAGAGTAGCGTAAACAAAGTATGAATAAATGAATAAGTCATCACAAAAATATTGTGAAATAAATCAAATATTCCTTTAAATTTGATATTATGTCGGACATGAAATTCTGCGGTGTTAAAAATACATCATTGCGTGATTATAATTCAAGATGCGTCGTTACATTGGTATGTAGACAATAGAATGGAATGTAGTGCACAATAAATACCAGTGAAGTATTTATTCAGTTTGACCTGGGATCTTACTTGCAACGTAGCACAATAAATAATTTATCACACGCAATGATAATCGATCATGCCTTATTTCTACACACGTATTTCTACACTGAAATGATACTATAATAGGAACAAGTATTTTCTTCTTCCAAAACTTGGTATCGTACCAAGTATTGAATGTTAACCGATATACCTAGATAGAAATGTGCACTACAGTAATTTACATTATCATAATCTTCCGGCCCTTATCCCATTTTACTTGGCGTCGGCGCAACACGTTTAACACAGAGCAAAAAGTTATTTACATACCTGTGATATATCTCCGACGATCATGAGCGAGCCAGCCTTAGTGATGAGGTTGCCGAGGTCGACCAGCGCGGGCCTGGTCTGCGGCCGGCCAGCCAGCACCAACATTTGCGGCCAATAGTTCTTCACATGCTCCCCTGTCTTCGCCAAGTTGTATGCACTCGACAGCGCGGTCTTGTATATCTGGGCTTGCGTGCTGCTACCCCAGTTTACGTCTAGAATTAATATTCATGAATTCCATTACTTTTTTCTTCTAATTTATACTTATGTGTGAAGTATGCAAGAATAAAAGTAATAATTGATGTTTTCGATAAATATCTACCAACATACTCTACATCAACTTTAGTTTTAGGTTTATTACGGTTTTTACTTCGCAATAGACAGGGTAAACTCGAAATACTCGTACTAGAACTAACGCTGAATAAAACGTTATTCAGACCTACCAAACTTTGAGAGTTATCTCAAAATCCTTTCTTGGAAAATCCGTAAACTACAGTCCTTGACATCGTCACTATAAAAACTATTTGTAAAGATATAAACAACATTATCAACTAAATGTTTGATGAAATCCCAAGAGAGTGACTCACACCTTAGCGCGTAGTACTTTGAAGTATTCAGTTATTATAACTTTCGGAAATGGGATTATATACAAACGTTCAGTTCGGCGATATGAAACAAATATGAGCAATCATTCATGTTCTGTACGGATTTAGATTGCATCAACAGTTATTCTTAGTGCCAACTCTACTGACAAGTCACGTTTCGAGTGTAACTTACTAGGTCAATGAATAAAATCGTTAAAGTTTTAATAACCTGTAAACAAGTTCTTGTTTTTACTGTTCTATGAACACCGGTCCTGGTTCGTACATTTGTAATCGTCATAAAATTTTAGGCTTCATAAAATTACCAAAATCCTAAGGAATAACTGGATTAAATGTACGCAATTTCAATGAATGTTTAGACGTCGGATATGAATAACTTATTGAATTTCTTGCCGGTTCTTCTGCATAAGACTAACACTTTGGTGCCACACAACTAGAATCAATTACTAACGTTTCGAAAGTACTTTCAAAGGAGTACTTGTAATAACAAAAAAAAATCCGTTATATTTAAAACTCCACTCTATCCCTTTATTAAGAGGGTTTAATTTCGCTGAACCGAGCTGAGGTACTGACCTGGGTCTCGGTAGTGCACGATGAGGTAGAGCGTGAAGAAGATGGCGAAGGTGACGAGCGACATGATCCAGCTGATGAGCAGCATGATGGCCATGCAGCCCAGGAACCCGACCAGCGACAGCCACACGTTGTAGTACTGGAAACAAGGACCATTTAAACCATTTATTTTTGCTTCACATACATTACTACGACTGTACACAAAAAAAACAAGGAATACACAGATTGAGCTTGAAAATTACATGTATTATTTCTAATCCGCCACGGATTGGATAATATTTGCCAATCTCTGACAGGACTCGAATCTGCGACGTCTAGCTAAACGCGTCAGTCGCTTTACCAACTATAGTAAGCACCTCAGACAGCTCAATAAGGTTTATTTTTTTTCTTGTATTATGTTATTGGTATCTCAAAAAGTTTAAGAACTTAAAAGACATTTTTTTCACAAAGTTGATTGTTTTAAACTGTACAGAATAAGCTAGTTTGTAAAACATGTCTAAGTTGGTACTTAATTTCATCATTCCTCCTTATTTTGTAATGTCGATGAAACCAGATAGATGACACAATACGCCGACAAAACAGTAATTATCTCTTTTATTAATCCAAATTATAAAAGAGTCTCTATTTCATAATTGTACCCAATTAACTAAATTATGGTATTCTTTAAGATAAATCTTTAATAACATGATACGATTAAAAACCTAGTAGATTACGTGTAAACTTGTACAATCCTTGCCTTTCTTACGTCATCAAATATTATTATTCAGATTTAGGAGATCGTTCATATACGCATCAAGATTTTAAATATAGGTGGTTACATGAGTCCAAGCCAGAGTCACGCAGAGCATGCACGAGCTATTCCGAGACTCTGGTTTAGGTAGTAGAAGGGGCCCGGGGTGTATTTAGTCGGTGGGAGTCCGACAAATCCCCACGCTGTGCCCTCGGCATGGGTTGAAGTTGTTAGCGTTTCGCCCCGGAACAACAAAGTCACATGAGTAATTTGCACTAAATTAAAGTTTTAGATTTCAATAAGTATTTATAATGATATCGTGTATTACTCACGCGGAAAGTGGGGCGCCACCCGAGAGGGCGCACGAGCGCGGCGTGGAAGGTGCAGAAATTGATGAGAGCGTACGAAGCTAGGTAGAAGTTGGAGATCAGCGGTGCTATCGTGTTCAGATCAGCTGTAATAGACAAAACATAATGTTTTATATCATCATACTCATCATTCCCCTGCTCTTATTCTAATTATTCTTTTAGATCGATGCAGCGTGTCTTCTTCTTCTTGCATAATTACTGAAATCTAGAACTCTTGAGTCATTTATTGCAGTTTACGAATTTACTATGTAAATGAGGAAAAGTTATTACATTTTGTTAGATAATAATATATTCCCGCACCATATTTAGCCCTAATGGATTCGGGTTCCATGAGATTAGATATCTAGTAGGTAGTAATTTTTACACCTAATTATACATAGATTCTGTCAGCACTTATCATGTAAATAACTAGATAATGGTTAGAAACGTTCATTAACAAAGTAAACTAATACGACTACAGGAAGGTTTCTTACCAATTAGTAAAAACAGCAATGATACGAAGAACGTGAGCACATATCCCCTGTAAGGTTCTCCGTGCTTGCCGTACGGCTTGGAGAAGAAGATGAGGCCAGGGTAGATGCGGTCCACACCCAGAGCCTGGATCAGACGGGGCACCGACAGCAGGTTCGTGAGGGCTGTGGACAGCGTGGCCGCCCAGCACCCGCCGTAGATAAACGGACCCCAAGCTGACATCAGTTGCATCACCTACAATGGAGCGAACCGGTTATATTTGAAATTTAACCTGGATATTTATAAAAATAAATAAATTAATGTGAACGTGAAAAATAGAAGCAATTTAAGTTGTCTGAAGCGAATCTAACGCATTACAATTGTAAATCAAATACAAAAACGAAACGTCCAAAAACTTAGGTACCTGTGTCAAAAAGAAATACTAGCAATTGTAAATCAAAGATAAAACTAAAACGTCCAAGGACTAATTACGTGTGGAAATAATGTATAGATACTTAGTCCAACTTACCGAGTAACTGTTGTGCAGTCCATACTTGCAAGTATTATTAGCCACACAGCTTGCAAGCCCGCTGTAGTCGACCACAGTGCCGTTGACTATAACCAGGTCGGTGAGATTTCCACTGGCGTCCCTCAAGGCGCTGGCCCCGGAGAACAGCACCATGAGGGCGTAGCTCACCATGGAGATCAGTAGAGCCAGGAGAGTTCCTTTAGGAATGGCTGATGCGGGATCCTGGGGACGAGAAGCTGTGTTAACTTTGCCATTAAGGTGAAGTTGTCTTATACTGCATTAAGGTAAGGTACTGCGTAAAGCGTAAAAATGAGGCTAAGTAGATTATTGTGATACCTTTAATTAAGGTTCGGAAAAGCCGCAAAAAGTATGCGATCCAGCGATTTCTCCATAGTTTCTCATAAAACTACCAAGGCTTCCTTGAAAGTTAATGGATACTAAGATACGTTCAAGAAATTTATGAAACCTTTTTGTTTTTGTACAAGAGTGCGTTCACACTGCCAGTCAATAAAAACCAATAAAATCAAGACCAACTGGCGACGAAAAAAATATTTCAGCAGCGACTTCCCTTCGGAGAAACCTTCATTAATTATAACTCAATTGTTTTATGTTTCGCGAGAATAGTGGTGAGTCATTCGCACGCCAAACACCACATTACGCCAATTGATTTAAATGAATCGATGAGTGTCCGTTGCGCTGAGCAAGTAACACAATACCGAAAATTTACGGGGTTAAACAAATTGATCCAACTGTGATGCTTTCATTTAATTTGTGCCACGACGAACATTACACATTAATTTAGCATTCGAATAATATTTTCGGTCTCGATATCACCTCTTGATATGATTCGATTTGTTTTGACACAACTATTGACTTATACACCCGATGGTGCACTATAGCTCAATTTAGAATTCAATGGCTTCTAATAGACCTAACAAGATCATTCAGAGCTTAAAATACTTTGTTCAGCATCAATTGAAAATAATTTTCCGTCGTTACATGCAATAATAAATTTATCTTTAGTTAATATAGTCGTTAAAAATGTAATTGTTGATAAATTTATAAAACCTTATACCGAGACATCAACTTATTTTCAGATAACTGCGATCACAGTTCTGAAATTTCGATATTAATTCAGTGCGTCAAAACAAACCGCAATCCCGCATTAAAACGACTATGAAAATCCAGCTTTTCCACAAAACAAAAGCAAGTCAAGCACCCACGTCGACCCCGTCATGTGCAGCGTTCCCGTGACGTCACTGCCTGACGTCACTCGCTGTGAATGACATGGCAGCACGTGGGCCGCCGCGCGTGCCTCCCGCGCAAACAATCCCGATCGATCGCTACCACGTGGGGTCATACTTAGCTAATTTAGAGTGTTATCGAATACTATAATAGTGAGCGTAAACAAGGTGATCAATGAATGTAATAGGAGGCCGAAGTAGCACGAAAACGAAATGTTTTGGGCACAAAACAAAACACAATCACATTTGTTTAGTTAAAAATATAGGGATTTCTCTAAAAAAACTTGTACTTCGCAGTTTGTATTGCGTTCCCGTGGTCTCTCATATGATGATGATGATAATGATGATGATGTACTTCTAGACGTTTCCGACTTCCGTCGAAGGCGACACCCGGTGGCCAGGGTCTCTCATACAAAGTTAGGAATGAAGCACTCCAACAGTTTTAGCCAGTAAGAGTCTCCGCTCTCCTCACAGCGGAGAAAGTCCGTAAGGCATTAAGGCATATACCCGGGGAGGAGAAGCATGTAATGTATAGTACCTTCAAATCTCCGGAGATGTTAGCTCCAGCCTGGATGCCGGTGACAGAGGGGAAGAATATCGCGAACACGCTGAAGAAGTCCTGGTTGATGCCCTCGCTGAGCCTGAAGTCCGGCTTAAAGTTTGCTGTTAATGTTGAGGCTAAAACAAAATTGCATCTTATTAGGTTTTTGCTAATTAATTACTGTACAGAAATATCAAAAATCTCACTAAAATTTAATAAAACCTTCGATAATAGTGTCTCTTAATGATATTGTATTGTAATTCCATTAGATTGATTTAATGCTGAATTACTAAAATAGTCTAATCTGTTATGATTAACTGCTAAGTAAAGTGCGACATTAAAAATCAAGTCCTCAAATTTATTTAAATCGCACATTTTAATGACTTTCCAGAAACATAAAACCAGAAACTTGAAACCAGAAAAAAACAGCACTATTGACGTCATCCCTCATCAATTTAATGCTTATATTTCCTCAAGTCTCAACTTACTGCTTAGTCCTACAAATCCGTTGGCTATCTCCTGGTTGCTGCTGGGACCCATGATGGTTCCGACCACGAAGTCCACCATAGCACCCACTATTATCGCGATCAAGAAGTTCTGTGGACAATCAAAGAAAACGCACCTTAAAACCAGTATTTTATTCATGAATGTTCAAGTACAAAGGTAGTTTACAAAGTTGCTAAGCATTTATTCTGAGCGTTTTATGTGAGATAGTATCCGATGTTGAGACAATATATCGAGCATAGTATAGAGCACCATCTCGCTTCTAAAACAGCAACAGTCCTGCTTAAAGAAGTCGTAGAACATTTTTACTTTAATATGACTTACCCAAATACATTCTTTACATATCGATTCCAATAAGCTTAAAAGACTATTGCGATATAGAACGGAAATTCCTAATGGCATAATTAATAAAATAGTTAATTTACTAAATAGCCTCTATGTATAGTAATAACAATTACTTATCTAATACGTTACGAATAATAATTCCCAAACGTAGACAGATTAGTTTTACTTTAATTAAGTTTCAGGTTTTAGTATCAACACACTTATAAGTCACGAATAACTTTTTAAAATTAAATGTATGCGCACTCTAAATCTATTCGTTAAGCAGTGGAACCGTTAAAAGAATACCTACAGCTTCAGGGCGAAGTTGGGCTAGCCCAGGGGCTATAAGTGGTATATATGTATAAGTGGTATAAGTGGGTACACAAGGAGTCTTAAAGTAGCTCCCGAAGAGTTCTATACACCCCATCGATTTGAAGGGGATACGTAATACATTTTCCCTAGTGAATCCAAGAAAAAAAGTTGCTGTTTATTTATCTATTAACAAACGCAGACCTAGAACTGACCTTGGCCTAGAGCTGAAAAAAATAAAAGGATAGAGTTCTAACTATGTAGTACAGAAATTTATATTCTTGTAGGTAGGTACTATCACCTCGATTACTATGAATAGAACATATGAAAGAACTACATGAATATTTAGAATCACTACCAAACTAACCTTGCTATCAACGTTATAAGTAAAATATCACAGAAGTACGATCAAATTGTAAACACAGATATAACGAGCTTGTTTTAAACAAACAAACATACGGTCTTACACAAGACAGTAAATCAACGGACACTGAGGCCACCTTCATGTAGCAAACAGTTATTTTTGCTTCGGACTTCGGATTACGAAAGGTCATTTTTACTCATTACTATTTGTATAGTTTAGGAAAATCCCGGCTTCCTGAGACCCTATTGCCATCTTTTAAAGTAAGACTGTTCCAGTTGTGGGAGCTAGGCACGCCTTGAAGCAAAGCGGTTAAAGCATCCACACTATTCTACTGTGATGTCTTACTATGTATAGAGGCCAGGTAGTAATTTAATAAGCCTGTAGTACAGCTGTACAGGTAAGTAAACATGAAAATAACCTTTACATTAACGATCAAGGAAAAAATGCAAATAGTTTTAAGATTAAAATGCTTTTTTAAGATGTCGTTAAAGGAACATTTACTTATAACTTAGCCATTATACATATTTTATAACGAATACTGTGCTTTTTTATTGTACACTGTTAATTTGGTTGTATGTTAATTGGTTAGTATGACATAAAATCAGAAACAACTAAAAAACACTCGAGTATAACTTCTTATAATTCAATTATTATTATTATTTTTTTTTTCTCTTTATTTAATCGGACTTTTGTTCTACAAGAACATGTCAGTCCATAAGGCCTGACCGTACATACACAATCAACTTACATTCTAATTATTATTAGAGGAAGAACAAAATGCTAGATTACATAAGCTCAAGGCCCGCTCCGATGTCGGTGTGGCCAAAATACTTTGGATTACACCGACATCCAGGCGGTTTACCTTAAACTGTTCCATAATTGAGTTTCTTTTGTTTTGATTCTTGACACACTCCATCAACAAATGTTGAACATCGTCTTCTTTGTTACAAAGCTCGCAATTTGGTGTAAGTGCCCTTCTCATAAGATGTTCAAATTTTCTTGATGGAATGTGTCCAGAGCGTAATCTGTGGATCATTGTTACATAAGCTCTACTTAATTTTAAATTGCCAAACCTTTCAATTTCATCATTCAAAATTCAATTATTCAATTCAATTATTTACGTATTTTTTTACTAAAAGCTTTCTGAGGAGGTCGTAGGTATAATGAATACCGCTATACATGTACCTTAATAATCCATAAATTTTACGTTAGATCCCTATGGATATGCCCAAGGCCTCCATACGTACTTGCCACGTCCTATTAAATTAAAGGCAATCACACAAAAAGCTAACGTCCAACAAGAGATGATTAACGACATTTCATTATAATTCGCGGCAAATTCCATGACAAGAGCTTTTACAATTACGTTATTACTGACCGTTTAGAAATGAGTCTACAACTTCATGTTTTAAAATAATACAATCGTTACTACGACTTTTGGAGTAACCGTATTGCATTTTAATGCTTTGTTTTAGTAATTACAGCTTAGTCTATACACAATTCAGGCTACCTAAATATCGAACCGCGAGTAAAAAAATCTGATGTTATTATCATACAGATATAACTGTTTGAATAAAATACAATAATACTCTACATTGATGCACGTGTTTGCAGAAAAACTTTGCTGTATGCTAAATGTTAGCGACACATATAATGGGCATTAATGTGACGTGAAATAGAAATGCATGCAGCAACGGACAATACCGTATTGTTGTTCATAATCAGTCAGTAGTTACTCTACGGTTAGTATATACCACGTAACATGACCTTAATTTTAATATCTATTTATATAGTAGAGTATGAAACGATTAATTTCAAACATAAAAAGGACGTCACAATTTTGTAACACATTTTTGCCTTCCTCGTAAATTCGTAGCGTTTATAAAAACTTATTTATGTATCAACTGTTCTAAGAAATGTAATAAACAGTGTGACTTGCTAATTAATGCAGCTTATTAAAACTAGATATAAAATAATGTGGCTAGCAAATATAGCTACTAATCGGTATAAAATAAAATGAGCTTATGGAATCATAAAAGTAAGATCTTTTAATTTATTTCCTTTCGCGGAATCGGACTCGTGCAAGTTTCCTGCTATCGAGAAATCCCGGTGATATTTTCAACCAGTCCATCCTGTCTGTATCTAGGTAACTTAACTATACCTAAGTGAACGTCGTACATTTTATCGCTTATACTTCAATGTTTTACCGGCTTAATTTTATCTCATTTTGAAAAGGCAAAACATGTTATAGTTGTGTAATGTATTACTTTTGACTGTCTCATATTTTGCCGAATAAAAGGTTTCCATTTTTAACCCGATCCTTCCCTATTCAAACAGTATGGCGGATGTATGTTGTTTGCTTTCATAGCTAGTACATAAAGCTATAACTTTTAGGCGGTAATGGTATAACCACTAGTTCTATGCCATCCAATTTTCCCGGAGGTCGAAATAAATGAATAGCTTGATTGGGCGGTGGTTTGAAGGCCGGGTTGTTTACAGGACGCGGGCCAAGCGGGGATGTGCGGGGGGCGGCCATCTTGTGGCTACTGACACTGGTGTCAATGACTACACAATTGCCTTGTGGCGTGTTTACTTTACTTGAATTGTACTTAATTGTTATTAATTATATTAAAGGACAGTTATTTAAGGTAATATGATTGTTACGACTTACGAAAAAGTTTTGGTTTTAACAGTGTTTTGGTAGTTCCCCGATTCCTAGAATTTTTTAATCGTAATTGTAGGTTGTAAGCGCATATTTAGAGGAAAACCAGGTGACGTTTTGAACGTAAATGTTAAGTATGAAAGGCATTACCGCTGAGTCATCATAATATCGTCAAGAATACGTCAGCTGGATTAAGTTAAGGCAAATCTTATTACAGTACATTGTTGCGTTCATCTCAGTAATCTGTGACTATTGTGTTGTAAATGTGGGAATGTTGGTAGGTTAATTTTATCTATGTTTGAATAAAACTGACTTAATAATCATGTAAAATGTCTTGTATGAGTTTATTGTGTCACAATGTCACCTTAAGATGTGTGATACTACACGTTAGCATAATATAAGTTTTCAATCTTGGGATAAGCGAATGTTCTGATAGTCTTTTTTACATCCTTTACCATTTGAATAGTACTTGACTCCTTTTTTTTGTAAATTAAACATCAGCCCAAAAGTACGAATAATCGAAAAATCGGAAACATAAAGTTTAGAGGAATCTATGAAGCGTATTGATGTGAGTTCATAACATGTTTGGCCTGCCCGCAGTATGACTAGCGTTGTAAATCATATCAGGAAGTCTATTCGTGGCTATTGCCAATACTCAAGTTTGTGACCTGTGATCCGAATTTAGATTGATTTATAGCCAATGGAACATTTATGTAAAACATTGATTAACGAACCCGTCGAATTTAATTTAACAGGATATTCATTCAGTCAAACGAATTGAATTTGTTTCTTGTCAAGTAGTTTCTAGTTCATTCCTCTCCATAACAAAGTTATTACTAGTAAGTACACAAATAATAAATTGATTGCGTTCAATGAACGGCCCTATCGTCGCCCATGCAAATTCCACTCATCTATCGTCGTGGTCATAAGTTTGATGATTCGCCTTAGAGTGACGCGCGAAAACTATCTATTTATAGTTTTAAGCACACGAAATAGCTTTTAAATTCAAATAACCGTCAATAACCGAAATAAATTGAACACCCAACCATATTCTCTATACAGATTTATCGTCTTTTCTTAGTTATGGTACTGTAAATATTGTAGAGACTACTGTTGTGGAGTATTTTTTTCGTCTTCACAAAGTAAAGGCCTTACTGCAACTGGAGCTTGAGGTTTTTGACGTGTTTTTTAATGTTTCTTTCATTATTCTAATATCCAGTTGATGGCAATTAAATGTTGTCGGCCTGAAATTCGCCTTTGTCTTTCTTTATTGCAAATATCGTATGTTATTATTTCAGACTAACCTGCGCTTTGCTCTCCCAGTCCATTCCCACAGCGCAGATGATACACATGACGAGTAGAGCGACAGCCCCCACTATCCTGACATCATTCAGGCCTCCGTCTATGATCTTCACATCGTAGGACTTGAGGAGGTCGTTCAGCGAGTCGCAGAAGCCGATGGTGTTCATACTGGCTGCCACCGCGTTGGCGAACGCGAAGATAATGCCGACGGAGGCACCGAACTCCGGACCCAGAGAGCGGGAGATTATGTAGTAGATACCACCTACGAAATAAGACAAAGAAATTAGGTGTTGGTTCTCAAATTATTTGTTAATGCAAAAAGTCAATAAAGAATAAGCAGAGTCTGAAGTACCTAAAAGATTTTTCAGTCATACTGAAGTTGTTGAGATATTCATCGTTAAAATTATAACATCTACCTAAAGGGAGTTATCCATAAGATATAATTTGTTTCTTATCGATATAAAAATTGACAATATGCTAGGTTATTTCTGTAGGGAATAGAACCTAACGGTAAACATCAAATTATTAGACTAACACTTAATTAATACAATTTCCATTCAATGCTCCTTGACTCTACTTTGTAGGTAAGTAACACGTAGCTACCAAGTATCAAGCATCCGTAAATATCGTGTTTCTATTGATCACAAAGAGTATTTCTTGCGTTATCGAGAGCTTTTTGTTACATGTATTTGCGAACGTGATCCAAACTTGGCGAGCCACCTGAGCTGCGAACAGGTTCTATAATCACATGACACTGCTTAAGGGCTGCCACTAAACACATCATAAGTTATGGGTAGTTATATTATTGATAGTAACAAGGTATTGCGTGTACTGGGATATGAGTTAAATATTATGTAATCTCGAAGGTTTATTTGTCCCGTTGTAAAAAAGAGTGGGAAATGCTGCAGGCCAATACCCTTTGTAATATCGTGTAATCTGAGCAGGATATTTACACATATTAAACAAATTATTTGGTTATTACGATTTTTTTAACTTACTTTTTTTAATTAACATTTGTACGTAAAAAATCAGACCAGGTTTTCAACGTTCATTGCTTGGATACATATTTAGTAATAGTTATAAGAATACCATGACTTATTTCGGTGATTTTGAAGTGAATAATTTATATTACTGGGTATTTGCCAGCCCTATTCGCAAAGGTAAGTAACCTACTTACAGTACACAGTGCAATATTTTTAAGAATTCCGAAGATCTTCAATAGTTTATCTGTTATCTAAAACACAGATTATTGTTAAGGTATTGTGTGAATGATGACGTCATAAAATTAGTAACTAACAATGTAAAAATCGCGTTAACAGTAACGTGTAGAGCGAATACAAAAGGATGTGTTAAACATGTGAATTGTGGCAGATTTATTGTTCACAGGCTGCACTATGTAGGTATGCTATTGTACATGTTAATTATTATGTGTAAGGGAGAGTACACAAGCTAACTAAACATGTAAAAGTATGGTATTCGCAAAGTCACTGCTCATTTTCGGGGGAAGCGAATTACTTTTTATCTTATTTTTACTAAACATAAGCACTAGAAAAGTTATCCATCTAAGAAATTAAGTAGCGCTAGACATAGCGTTCCTTAATTTCTTACACCACGTAAGTTATTAAATAACTAGGCTATACAGAATCAAGTTCCCAAGAATGTGCAAAATGAATAAAAAAAGTAAATTGTGTCAACGAACCTCCTTTGACCTCTCCGTTGGTGCATATGGCGCTCATGGAGAGCGTGGTGATGACACACACGAAGGCGGATATGGCGATGATGACGAGCGAGAGCCCGATGCCGGCTTGTGACACCACCCACGAGATGCGCAGGAACAGCATCACGCCCCAGATGTTTAGCAGGCATGGTATTAGCACACCCTGGAGGTGGACAAACGATATAGTCGAAGAAAATTTGGAAATTGATTGATTTAAATGCTTAATAGTAGAGTCAAATGCGATTGAACGTACTCATCTGTGGGCCACTAGGTTACAAAATAAGAATCTAAAAAAGAAATATTTACATGTGAACTACCATGTTACCCATTGGGAACTCGTGTTTTGGTTTGAATTAAGAATAATTGTGATTACCAAAAGTAAACTGAGTTGGATAAAAACAATGTAAATATTTCAAAACTATTTAAAGATTTCTAATAAAAGTTTACATTTACCAATATTACTTAGTTTCAGTCGTAAATACCATGTATTTTGTACTAAAATAACTATGTGGTTTCCTGTAGTAGCCATTAATAGATAGCCCGTTGATGAAAAGTATTTGAGTGGGTGAAAATTGCACCAATTACGAACATTGAAAACAATTTCTAAACTACTCTTTAATGGCTTACGTTCTTTGTAGCTTGTTGCACTTACAATTAATGGTACAAAGGCAAACAACATTTTATGAGACAGTTTAAAAGTTAAATCAAATGTTAAAACATTTGAAATTAAAATAAACTTACTTGAATCCATCCTAATTTGATACCAACAGCAGGCGTAGGAGATTTCGTGTCTCTCGTATGCTGTTCTTTCTCGTCCTGAAATCAAAACACACGTGATAATAATAATCCAATATCAAGCTTGCATGGTATGTATGTAATGTGTATGTAATATGTATGGTATGTATGTAATCAGTGTATAAACACAAGTTTATTATCTCGGCCGCATGTGGTAGAAATGATAATCAACGTGATAATAAGAGTTGCAGTGAGTGACATGCGACAGTGTTTGCTGTAGCTGATGGACACCTCCTGTCCGCCCGTCCGAGTCATAATGTCCTACCTTGGCATTGTGACTGCATATACAGAATTATAGAATCACTGTGTATTGTTATTGTACAGAATTACAGAATCGCTGTATAGTATACGCTTTTCCCTTTATTATGCTAATTTGAGGAAGTGTTTAAGGAAATAAAGATCTTGGAAAATTATGTTATTGTTAGCTGATATTCAATGAGTGTCCTTATGCCTCTGTTTCTAGGTAAATATAGGTTCGTAATATTCGGTTTACTTATGTTTATAATTCTTAACTACAGTACTTAAGAATCAATCTTTATTTTAGGATTTTTTATTTATTATGATGAGTGTATATTAGCGAAAGGTAGAGTTTGTTGGCCAGTTTGTAAACTAGTTGTGTCAGACTACTTTCTTCGGACCTCGTCGTTCGAACGTTGGCAATAAAAACTCCTTGTTATTATCTAGTAAGTATTTAGTACTTAGATATTATTGTAATTCCCTGTAATGACAGGCCACACGTGCGCAAGGCAACAACTTTAGTTAAGTGGCTATAAGTTAACATTGTATTCAAGTGAGGTACTTATTGCACGGTATTTAATTCTCAAAGTTGATGTATTAGGAAAATGAATATTCTTAGTACTGAATTTCGACAGTTTTGGGTTATATTTTAATCTGTAATATGCGTAATTGGCAAATGACGCAACCTTGTGATATTTGAAAGTATGTTAACAAACTTAAATATTCAAATGTCAGTGATCAACATATTATTATCACACAATAACACAATTGGACGATTTCTTTCGCAATAAACAATACGACTATAATTAATTAATGCAGAAGGTTTCTGGCATATACAAGGAGATGGCGTAGAGATGTCAGTTTATAATATCGTGTGTATCGCGATTCGCAAGGCTGCGAGGCAAGCTCCCGCGATGGCGGCGTGCGGGCGGCGCGCGCCGGTTTGATCCGGTCCGCAGCAGTCCGCGCCGCCAACAACTGCCGGCTTTCCTACTCCGCACGCAAAACGTTACGACCGACGCTTTATCTCTGCTCTAATTGTTTGCAATCACCTAATAATTGTCAAAATTAACTGACTATACAGTATACACTACTATACATACAGTTAATGACTGACGATTTTACTAGTCTGTTTTTTAAGTAATTAAATTTTTGCTTCCACGTTTTTGTAACTTAATTTGTGTCCTTGCATATTTATATTTGTAAATCTGGTCAATGGAAATTTGTCGTTTTAAAGTAACTTGTTGATTATCATCCGTTATTTATGAGAAAACGTAAATAATATTATGTCACGTCATAGCAATAATTACATATAAATAAAATAAATATGTAATAACTATGACGTGTAAGTTTTCAAAGAAATAATTGTAAGGAAAATGCTTTGGTCTTGCAAATGTATTTATTAGCTAGATGATTAGAGTTTTCTTACAATAACCTAAATAAAAGTGTAACTTAATCCCTAAAATTTACGATAAAGCTCTTAAAGAATTTAAAGGCTCTCCTTTTCACTTTTATTGCTCCCAAGAATCGCTGATTACAATGGTTACCTAATTCTATAAAACCAATTAATTGATTTCAAACATCCAGTTACTAATAAAAGCAATGGAAACTTCATAGATAAAACAGTAATGAGTAACAATATGAAGAAGGTTAATAATTATAACAGTGCAATTTTATTTTATTGCTCAGTGCTTAGACGTTTTATTAAAACTGTTATCTTTATACTGTAATCGTGTCCATAAAGGTTTATTGTGATATGTGTACTTAAAGACAACTGACTACTATTGTTACTAGCCATGTAACTCGCAAAGGTACGAGAATTACTTCTAAAACCCTCTTTATGACTCTACCTAACAATCGTTTGTAAAAGCTACGATTGTTTCTAGTTACTATTAGTAATTTTGGCCTTTTGGCATCTGGAATGTTTATCTGAATCAGCTAATTGCTACATAGATAGTTTGCAAAAACTTGTCTGGTGTAGAATATTCATTGGAAAATGTAGTCGAAAAATTCAGTAACTGATTGGCCATAGTCGTAGGTTACCGGTTTACTGACGAATATTTATTGAGATAATAAAGTCATAGATAAGGGTAGGAAGATGATAATGATATTTATTGGGATAGCCCGACTAGCCCCCGCGACCGCAACGGTATCGCGAGTCGCGGTTTGACTCAGCGCGTCAGCTCATGATTAAGGACTTCAGTTGGGTCCGAAACTAGCCGAGCTATCCCGATAAATATACGTGAGTAAAGTTAACATATAATTATGAATCCACCTCACGATAGTTATTACAATAAAATTCGTTTGCCATCTAAGGTTTGAGATAAACATCACAAAAAATGTTGCACACGTATGTAATGATGAACTTAATGTAGATTAAGTGGATCTACATAGCCAAAAATTGAAATACTATCGGAAGGTCAAATGTACGAAAACCAGCCTGTAATGCCTGACCATGCAGTAATAACATGTAATTGTAGCCTAACGACTATATGATGATAGGAAACCAATAATGATAATGAGTTTTACATGAGATGTCATAGTAATTTTCGGTAACAATTTAACACAGAGCCCATAGTTTTACACCGTAACTACCTTTAAAACACATGTGTGAGAAGAATATAAGTAAAAAATTCAACAATAGTTTTAAAAATAATTTTCGTTTTCAATGTCTATTTTTTTTACTATAACGACTATGGAAATTAAATCTATAAGTATCTCTGGGATTTCGAAAACATTATTTAAAAATAAAAAGCTAGCAGCATAGAACTATTAAAAAAATAAACATCTATGCATCATACTAAAGAAATATTTGTGTCTAAAAGTGAAAAGAACGGTTGCAGCCTAGGTTATGCCAAATACCTATGCTAGCAACACTTAGCGCGTTGATATTTTACGTAGTGGCCTATGCTTATCCTTTCTATCTGACTGATTCTGGACTCTTTCTTACTTACCTCTTCAGTAATCAAATGATCTCCATGCAGTTCACCAAGGCTCGGTCTTTTTAGGGCTCTCTTAGAGTTTCTATAGTTGTCCAGCCTAGGTAGAGCTTCCCTGGTCAGCTGAGCTAAGGACCGCTTCCTCCTCCACCCTGCATCGTGTAGCCAGGTGTCGGACTGTGCGTTGGGGGCCACCACGGCCACGCCCTTCTCGACAGTCTCAGCTGACGAGCGCAGCGGTCTCGTGATGATGTTGGCTCCCATGTGGATGCCATTCTTCTTGGATTCTGAATCCACGGAGGATACGGTGAACCTATGGAAAAGAGGTTTTGTTATTTTTGGTTTGGAATATACATTCAGTTTGAAAGATCAAGATCAGGCATCTTTGCAGTTTAAGTGGCAAAAACCATTACCATGTATGCCATGAGTCAGTTAGCTTTAAATAGGTTTTAAAAACGAAAATATAAACTAAATGATTTTGGTTAAGCGTTGTTGTCTATGGTCTATGTAGTAATGTTTCGGTGATTTTGATGTGAATATTCAATGGGGACCGATTTTTTAAGTGACATAATTTAGTTTTTTATGGTATTTTTGGCCTCTTTGTATTGTAAGTTACGTTTATAGTGAATAATGAAGTCCTTACCTGTTTTCTTCCATATTGCTAAGGTCGGTGGACTACCGGAAGCTGCACTTGTACGAAACTACTTCACGTAGTTTTATTGTGACGTAATAGTTATTCGCTGTTAGCCCCAACCACATAATTTTCTTTGCACGATATCTGTAAAAAAAGAAATATAAGTAAGTATCGTATACCCTTGGCTAGGAAGAGTTATTTTACTTTCACACAAACTCACATAAGTATATATATATACCTGATAATATAATAATTTATTTAGTTTAAAGAGTAAGCGCCGCGACTAGCTCAGGCACGATACTTGACGAATTTATTTTATATCTAACTTAATCTAAGCAGCGTGAAAGTCAATACACACGTATCCGGTTTACATCGTGTACGAATTCGGTTGAAAGAGAATCAGCAAAGAGTAAGCTAAGCTACAATCTGTCTCCGTTCACAGAGCAGATCAGAATATTTTATACATTCATATGGCGACATGAGGTGAAACTTATACTGCTAATCACCATGCTTACTCTCCGTATGAGGATGCCGATAATGATGATCTTGTAAAAAGGTAAAGAGAGGAAGGAAATAATCATATATCCCAGTATACAATTAGATCGTTTTGTAAGGTATGTGCAGCACTCAAACCCCAACACTCGGTTTAGCTAGTTACGCTAGTCCTTCGCTAAAATAAACTATGTAGTGGCAAGCAAAAACGACGAGGATAATTTCTCGTCCACTCCACACACTTGACAACTGCTTATCTTGATCATAAGTCCTCAATAATTTCCTGAGTGCCCGTCAGTCAACGACGACGCTATTATAAGGAGATCAAATTGTGATAAGATACATTGTCATTTATATCGTGCAATTTTCTTTTACTAGTGGATGGAGAGGAAGGGGAAGGCCAAAGATAGATGGATTTTATAAGGAATGATATGAATTAAAAAGGAGTAAATGATACAGTGGCGTCTGATAAGTGAGAATAGAAGACAAAACTTGTTGCCCCGACCCCAAGCAAAAAGGGATGAGGGCAGGAAGATGATGATGAGTTTTCTTTTACTAGTCTAACTTAATATTAATAAAAGATAACTCAGTAATCATTGCAGTTATAGGTAGTTATTATCAGGAATTGTCTCCTTGTGAGTTGCAGAAAAATCTGTAAACAATGGGAAACCCGCTTTGGATTTAAAATAGAGAGTATTGAGTGTTGTATGGTACATATTTGGAAACTAAATGTCCTGCATTAGATTCAATTTGGTTAAGTATAATTATGGAGCAGCGAAACATCAAAGCATACGCGCGAAAAGGACGAAAACAATTGGATTGATTTTGTCTTATTTTACTAGTTATACACCTTGTACAAATATTTAAAATTAATTTCACAACTAAATTCGTACTTCTACTTTTATATAAACATCACATTAGTAGAACATTGAACAGTCATTGTTCAATGTTCTGTAGAGACAGAAATAGTTCAGGTAATTCTCAAACACACCTTATCGAACAAATCAAATTCGCTGCCGATCGTCAATCAATACAGAATAATTGTTTCTTCAGTCAAGTGGTAATGGCATCATTAAGATAAACGACCTACTTCCGATATGCTTCGTGCTTCCAATCTCACACGTGTAACTAATAATTATGAATAACTATTGTTTAAAATAATATACAAAAATATTAAAGTATCTATTGATATATGTAAGACTAGCTGTGCACGCGACTTCGTCCGCGTGGAATATAACAAAAATTATAATTAGTTTAGATAATCTCCGTTATAAAAAAAAATACCAAAATATTAGTAGCCTAAGTTACTCCTTAATACACCACCCACCTGCTAAAAAAATCGACATAATCGGACTAGGCATTTCAGAGATTCTCGGGTACAAATTGACACAAAAGTTGTAAAAAAAAGTTATTTTAGTATTCATGATTGCATTAGGTATGTAGTTAAAATGGTTATTAAATATTACAAACTGAACCTCATTAATTATGTAGCAGGCACTTGTCTAAGCAGAGATATCAATCAACAACTTTATGGCCATGTTATTTTCTGTTTGACACTGATTTCGCGTCTTAGAGAGTTAATCCTAATCTACACTAAAATGGTTAAAATCTCTTAACGTCATAAACTTCTTCTGCAATTAAATTAGGGTAATAAACTCACATTTGGATAATAACTAAGATAGGTTAATCCAGTTACATGCCAGTATTAATGTTATTTTACCTTATTACTTTATTAAGTAATTGACAAAAAAGGGCACTTAATCCGTAGAGTTTTGTATTAATGTTAATTACGCTTATAAAGTTAAGCATAACTTTGTGGGATCGCAGGCTTTGCGGCGGTTTGCGGCTCGGGCCGGTTTCCGCCAGTTATCGGGGAAACACAGCGGCCGCGGGGCGAGCGCGTGACGCGATACATATGCATGGCTTTACACAGCTTGTACCTCCTCTGACCTAAACTCTGAATAAGCAAGCAAATATTTGACACGTCAGCCCCTTGCGAGAATGGTAGGAACACTTTTTAATATATTTTAGGGATATATTGGAGTTATGACCAGTATTTTTAATAACACTTAAAGTGATTGGCTACTGGAGAGTAAGACTGTCAAGTCAAAGGATTCGAGTTTGATTCCCATGATTTAGAAATCAATATCACCTCCTGGTTCAGCGTCTAATCTCTCTCTGGTCGTGTCTGTTTGCTGTCCTACCGGGCAATGAGAGTAAAGGAACTGGGACTGCATCTGTTTTTGCGCACACGCTTGTGCAGCACTTCAACCCTGCACTATAATTTGTCCCGCGTAGCTGGATTGTGTCATAGTAACAATAGCCGCCGTGGCTAAAATCGGTCCGGGTATGTTATTGTATACTAACACTCTCTCGTGGGTAAGTTTTGGGACCTGGCGTATTTTTAAACGGATTTACCTCGACGTATAATTTTCCTGATTGAGATCACATTCGCAAAACTAATTAGGTACATTTTAATTAATGAAAACCTACTACGCTACAATACAAAGAGCTTAATTAGAAATTCTTACAAACGCATTGTTAAAATCTCTTGCGCTTGAATAACAAAATGCTTATCATAAACAGCTATATCCAATGTTACCACTGCTAATGGCTTGCTCTAATTAAAACCATTAAATCGTTTTAATTAAGTAAACAGTTCAAGCTTCACGCGATTGCGTTAACTTTATTCTGTGCTGATTTAATTGATGTAAGTATGAAGATATTTCTTTTCTAAAGACGTTCGTTTTGTTTTTGTTATTATTACAATATCGTAAATAATTAATATTATTAAACTCTAAAACTGCAAGCACAAGCAGTCTGTTAAATTTATTAGAGGTGTTGTCTACTATTAAGTGTCTCAGCGGAACCAAAGAGTTTATATAATTTTGTTGTATAAATAATAATGGAGCTCTGTTAATGAAAAGTTTCGATATCCTTCTGAGTTCCCTTAACTTCTGAAGCAAGTTTTTTAAACCATACATTTATAGGTGCTAACTTCAAATAATATTGCAATGTCATGAAGCACAACAAAAAGCTTATACTTATAAGTAAACTTATTTTGTAGCGCCTGTTCACACCTCGTTTAAGGTATGTGAAGCCTTTGTCAACAAGTCTGAGTATTATCGTTATTTGCTCAATTAGATCACAATATACCGAAACAGTAGTCGCCATTTTTAACAAATTCTTGGACATTGCAACATGGTGCCATATTATGGACAGGTCAAGTCTGTTCCAAGTAAATATTGGACTTTGTATTGTATATGTCGCTTATGGATATATGTTAGTACCTTTTAGTCACGTGTTAATTATTACTCTATACTCTAAAGTTATTAGGTTCGAGAAATATAACAAGTAGGTAACTTTATGAGCTTTTTGTACCTACTTGTTTGTGCTTCCTATTAGAAAAAAAGAAGTTCGATTTGATTACATTTCATTACACACGTCTCATATTTAAATATTCTACTAGCTATTTAAAATGTCAAGTGATCATAGTATTGGCCGTAACTTATTCAAGTAGTGTTCACAAATATACTCTAACTTATCCTGCAAAATTCTTAAAATAAAACAAAATACGAACGAACAGACAGTACACGGTACTCGTCGATCACATTTGGTAGCACGGTAAGTTGTCAATTCCATATAGAGTTCTGTAAACATAGTATTTACGAGGTTCGTCACGTGCGGGTATTTTTGGCGGCGTCCCAAACTTACGACACCCGTGATCGGAACCGGACTGTTTACAAGAAGACGTACTGTGCGGTGCTCACGTGCAGAATCCTGGAGTAATTATGCAGGGCGATTCGAATTTCCATTTCAGGAGCTGTCAAAATTGTGTAAATACTTTTCAGGGTACCTACTATTTCTTAGTGTCGTGGTGGCGTTACGGTTCTGTGTATGGATTTAAATGCACAAGGTGCAGGTTTGATCCCCACCGCAGTGACTTTTTTAAATTGGATACCGTATATTTTAAATCAGGAAGTGCCAAACTGCAGTGAGCTATCGTGGTGATGAATGCTCAAAACTTCCCCATATGGGAAAGAGGTGGCCAGCAGTGGGACGTTTATAGCCTGGTTTACTTATTTGTTTAAGGAAGTTAGTTACATTTAGTTCCATGAATGAAATAATAATGCGAGTTCGTCTGCCTAGCGGCTGCAGCGAGCGGTGCTAAGCCGACATTTGACGTCCAGAATTATTATTTTGTATGCTGCCCCACATTTTTACAGAATTTCATTCATTGGGACAAAACCTTACTTAACTCGATTTTTTCTGAAATTCTGAATTTCGATTTTTCCTATCAAAAAGGATATAGATACACGAACAATCACTGAAAATAGGTTTAATTAAACCGACGTTTAGTATTGCTTTTAAAACTCCATAATATCGTGTAGTTCATGAGATGCAACTGATAATAAATCAGTAGCATAGCTGCCATGATTCAACGGCAATTAAATATTTCCGAGCCACAATACGAATAATTTACTTTTATGAAATAGTGACAAGTAACTGTTATTACTGCAATTTATATAAAAATGTATACCTAATACTATAACCTGCACACGTGACACGAGAGGAATAATTGTACAGCGTCGCTACTGACGTAAATTCACATTCGCTCTACATTTTTAAAATACGTTTAACAGATTTCCTAGCATAGGTTTTAGCGTAGGTCTCAAAACAAAATAAAGATGAAAACTAACATCTAATTCTAATTTATCGAAATCGGTTTTAGAAAACGATTGGTTCACCTGTTAGTCGAACGTCGATGGTCGAATCATGTTCTAACCTATAGTCCAGTTCACGGTAGGTCAAACGTTGATCAGCCTTCCAGAATCCAGGGGTTATGAGGGGTTAGCTTTATCCGTCATTTAACTATTGCTTATAATATTCGATTCCTTTATTAACCTTCTACTAGCCACACAGCTCATCCATCATTATGAGACGTTTATTCGACTTTCGGTCTATCTCTATCGATCAGATCGTATTGAAAGAAACGAGAAACATTTATGAGATATTTCACATGCACCATTCAGTTTTTCAAACTGTGAACCTTGACAGGATCTCAGTCTCTACGCGATCGCTTTCGCCACCATCTTAGCAGTCGTCTGCAATTATATTTACACATAGATGCATCCTCAATAACAAACTATGGCTTCCCAGAGGCGCGTCGTTAACTGTAACTGTTGCCGCCATTCCGTCGTAAAGATTGTGATCTTGACTGAAAACAGCTGTTTGCCATTGTTAGGATGTTTAGGACTAGAATACTGAACTAGTGATCATATAGGTTGCAGGATCTAACGCTACCTACAATTGTGTATGTGTAATATGGATGTTGTAAAAATATGTGAGCTTTTTATTAATCGATACTAAAATCAGGTTTCAATAGTTTGTCGTATCGTTTTATTCCTTCTTTGTCTAAAATTCTAACAGGTACATAATAAATACGCATTAATCTATACAATTAAACAAGGAAGTAGCTACTAGCTACTAAATATACGAAAAACATTCAATAAATACTACAGCAGTGAAATAATGTAGAGCCCTAACAATAAACAATCAACAGTTAGCTGCCAACTGTTGCTCCCCCAAGGGGGGTGGGTAGCAAAGAGGAGGGAGTAGGTAAGGGTGGGGGCGATCAGGGAACCTACCACCAACCTTCAAAGTGAGTCTGTGGATGTTGTTGAAGAGTGAGAACGCACAATACCGCGTAGAGCGGCGTCTCTTTTCCACAACTGCAGTGATATTATTGTAAGATATGGTGGTAGGTTTAAGAGAGGGTGCGGACAATGATAACTGGTATTACGCTTCGTAGTTCGTACCATATTTGATTGTGTTGTGCTTGTTATATTCGTGGGAACTGGGAACATACATCATGCCTAAGTGGTCCTGATTGTTGCTAATGAATGTAGACTTGTAGTGTCTATGTACTTCTCAGTAAATATGTGCCTTAAAGCTCACAGTAAAAAAAAATGTAATCATTTTAAATAGTTTTCTATTATTCCTACTCAGATAACAAAATACACATTCATAACATCGGTTTAAGTCGATGAAATTCTAGGATTTGCGATATCGCTGCCTAGTTTGTACTTACTGCATAGATTTAACAGAAACCGCACTGCATATGCCAATAAACTGTTATACAGTTTGACAGAAGTTTATTCTACCTAATGATATTGATCTTGTCTGGAATTAATCTTTCATTTATTTACTGAAAACTTGTGTTTTTCTTCTTACTCGTTAATATCTTCGTCTTCTTATATCGTCTTCCTATATTAGGTAGACAGATACAACAAAATCCTAGTATTACTTTCTTAGATGTTGGTTTCTAACTAAACTTTTTCCATTTTAAATATTTGTAGTTTTTAGAGGCGTCAATAAATGTGCTATAGTCTACCTACATAGCGTTTCGACTAACACAATGACCACAAAAAAGGGGTTATAAACGTGAACTTTAAAATCAATTAATAAAGACAACTTTATCTAAAAATACAAAAAAAAAACTATGTAAAACAAAACAAGGTCGCTTGCAGCGAATGTCAATAAGGCAACACTCAACAGTGACGTAGGCGGGGTGCGGCCACACTTTGATGGTAATCAAGTAATAGGGGCGCATGATGAGAACAATCATACCTACCTATAGTACCTATACTCCTATATAGCCATACTAATCGTGACCAGACGTCCTGTTTTAAAAGGGACTATCTCTTTTTACAGTTACGAGTCTCGGTGTCCCCGAAATGAACAGTGGGACAAAAAATTATCCCGTTTTCAGAAACCGCGCGAAAATTTTTAGTTCATTCGATTTCTCGCTCTAAAAAAAGGTTATACAATCGAATTGAGAAACCTCCTCCTTTTTAAAGTTGGTTAAAAAGACATTTTTTTTCATTGACTACCTAAAGCTACTAAACCAATGTCCCGTTTTGACTTTACAATAGTCCTTGTATTGATAGTGTAATAAATTCTTAAGTAATAGGTGTATAATGTTTGACAACTATATTACAGTGTAAATGACGTTATAGCTCTTAGAATAGAGCTGAGATAGCCTAGTGGTAAGTCCGCAGAACTGCCAAGTCAAAGGTCTCGAGTTCCATCCCCACGCCGCGCACCGACTTTTCAAATGTTGTGTGCGTTTTAGGAATAATTATCGCAGCTTCCGTGTTTCGGAAGGCATTTAAAATGTGGGTCTTGCACCTGATCTCTCTCCGGTCGTGTCGGATTGCCGTCCCATCGGGCTATGTACTCCCCGATTACTCGATTACTACTTAACCCGATTTTTTATTTTTGTTGTTTCAAATCTTTCCATCAATGAAAGCATTAGCAACGAGGGAATGGAAAAGACCGTTGAAATCACGTTAATATTTATGTAGAGTCGATTGTCTCCGAGGAATAAAGAGCTTTACATAAAGCTTTTGAACGTTCACCCGAATGAAATTTGGTGTGTGACATAAAGCCTGTGAGTGTTTGTCATTCTGACGTATAAGCTAAAAGGTTTGATCCAAACCCCTTCTTTTGTTTCATGTTCCTACATCCTCACAAACTTTAAATTTATTTTAATATTAATAGGATAGAGTTCTAAATGAGTAATTGTGTTGGTTGGTAAAGTAAAGTAGGCTATAAGACCCGCTACGTATGTGCTTACGTCATGCGGTTATTGTCCTGTATTTATACTATTTGTATATAAAGGTGTATCGTATTTCCCTAAACGATTAGGCCAGGACAGAAGGCCGTGTTTTGCGGTAACGTCGGAAGAAGCTCGCGGTTTCCTCTTAAGTATCAAGTTACACACAAATCAATTATGTAATATATACTGTTTGAGTTATGTGTATAATAATTATGGTGCAGTAGTAAGACTGCAGTCTTTATTGAATTGAATGGTTAGGTACCTATATACAGCGTGTATATTTGAACGACGGACTTATTGAAGGAGGGTGGTCAGTACTCGATTCTCGTCCCAAATATGTAAATAAACTATGACCTTAATTTTTCATAAAATTATCCGATAAAATACAGTACTTATGAACACAGAGCGCAAAATGCCTAATATCACGCGCCAAACACGTGCCTCTCCTGTTGCTAAGGCATCGAGCGCGCAAGCCCCGCCCCTTTCCTTTGTGATGTCACCCCCGCGCCCCCCGCGCCCCCGCGCCACCCGCTCTGCTGACCGAGTAACCGCCAGTCTATGCGCACGCGCCGCTGCTTTCGTATTGCGTAATCATTCCCGTTTACCAAATTCGCGTAAAGTGCATTTCCTAGTGTTAGGTACCTACCTAGTGTGAAGTGTAATAATGTCGTCGCAGTATTCTAATGAAGAATGTTGGAATATGGTTCGTACTTACGCGCTATCAAATGATCGTGTGCGAGCTGCAATCAATTTGTACAGAGAAATGTACCCCATGCATGAGGAACTTGGGGTTAACGACCACGAACCTAGAGTGAATATTTGTCTAATTTAAACAAAAACATTTTATTCACCGACGAAGCCACATTCACACGAATAGGGATTTTTAATGTGCATAATGAGCATTGGTGGAGCAACAAAAATCCCTACGTAACGCGACAGGACGCTTATCAACATCGCTTCAGTGTGAATGTGTGGGCAGATATTTTAAATAACAATTTAATAGGCCCTTATTTTATTGATGGACGATTTGACAGTGTATCATATTTAAACATTTTAAATAATGTAGTGAGTGAGATGCTGGAAGATGTGCCATTAAATATCTACCGGGACTTGTACTACCAACATGACGGAGCGCCCGCGCACTATCAGGTGCGCGTACGTGAGTACCTAACATTACATACATTTTGGTGACAAGTGGATAGGTCGTGGCGGGCCCGTGCCATGGCCCGCACGCTCGCCAGATCTCACTCCGTCAAATTAATCGTCGTAAATACTCAAATTATTAACCGTTGTAAATAGGTGTGATTACATTTTTTAAATACGCCAAAAATACGATAGTGCGTCACGTCTTATGAAATTTTACATTGCAGAATGTTTATAGTTTGATGTACCTAGATATTTTTGCCTGTCCTAAGCCAGATTTAAAGTATGAAGGGAAAATGCATTCACACCTACGTCGGCGTCGGTAATTGACCGCGCATATGTTCTGCGCTTATCGCAAGGTTGTTAAAACGTTTCGATGTTTTTAGGACTTTTTTGGAACGATTTTGTTCGTCATTAATCAGGGTTTTTTTATTGTTTATACGTTTATTGGTGAATTCTATGCATAAACTATTGGTGGTTTGAATAAGTCCGTCGTTCAAATATACATGCTGTATATTGAACTTTAAGAAAACAAAAGTCAAATAGGACAACTATTTATCAATTTTCTGATCTTAACCTTGTAAAACGGTAATTTCTTGTTTTACCGGTATGTCCAAATCTACAGTCCAATCCTCTACAAAAAATATTGAGGTAGCTATTTGCCTTGTCAAACAAAACAGGTCGTAAACATAGGCAAACTTTTTGCTCGACTTTTTCTGCCAAGAATTTCGGACAGCCCGTATTGTTTGCTAGTCAGCGTTAATTAGCCTAATGAATGAATCAACGCACATTAATCATCATCACTAGTGTACTGGGCATGGCACGTGTAGGTCGGACGTAGTATACTAGGTAAAGGTAGATTTACAAGACCGTTTTTCAGTGACGTCGGTTGTGACGCTTGGGAAGTCTCTTTGGATTCACCTTGTATGGTAGTGAGAACGAAACAACAACAGAAAAACTTAAATTGTTTTAATTAAATATGAAACGATAATAGATTCTATTTTGTTCAAAAACTGTGAAAAGAGAGTCGAGTTCTCGTTTTAAATTGTTTCACATATCCGTAGCAAGTAGCTGACACGCATTATTGATATTGTGTTGCAGCAAACGTTTATAGGTAGCTCTATTTTATTTTATCAAGGTCTAATATCAATATCTACGTTGGCATCTGTCACTAAAATCATCATTATCATCAGCCCTGAATAAACCACTGCTGGGCATAGACCTCTCTTTGTTTATGCCTTTCTCCTCTGTTTCATGCCTCTTACATTCATCCTATTCCTTATATCTCTTTTATGTCGCCCGCCCATCTCATCCTTGGTCAACCGGGATTTGATCGTCCAAATCTTGGCCACCCTTTAGTCAATAAAAACAATATAATTAAAATAGGGCCTTGGTTTCTAAAGTTTTCCGAAAGTTAACTTATTATTAATCACCTGCAAGACTAGACTGCTAAAATATTTAGGTAGATAAATAATGGGGTGAATATAAGGAAATTGTGTCGAATAAATAACGTCAAACATTGGTTTAATTTAGGTTTAATAAGGTATTTTATTAGGTACCAACTTCATATTAATTTTTTTAAGTGTAATGTTCCATGTCCATTAGTGATACGTAACGAAGATAATGAAGATTTTTAAAGACTTTTGTCAGTTTAAGTTAATAAAGCAATTCCATTGGTTCTTCAAAAACATACTCTTAGTTACGCATTCCTAGTAAATTAAATAAATAACAGTGTTTAGTATATATTGTTTATGTTTACTATAATGGCTGCTATCGATACATGCCGAATTAGACAAGCCTTTGTTGCCTTATCAACGCATTTTTGATTACGATTAAAACTTGTTGAGAATGTACTCAGATTTGCAATAATAAGTTTGTTACTATTTTTAATAAATCTCCTTATATTCTCCTAAACCTTTCAATGTTGAATAACATGGAAAATAAAAAACTGAAGCTCAGATTAGAATCTGTATATCTTTTTTCAAAAAATCTTATCAAAATCTTATTGATCGGCAAAAAAGTTTTTTGCCGATCAACAAGACATACATATTATACAGAGTTTGCTTTCCCTAACCGCCCTAAAATCTGTATGGACCTTTGTTGATGTTATGGGAATTATATCAAATCATATTCGATGTGATATAATTTCTGATGAACTATAAAAAATCAATGAACTTAAGATTTGAACGCGTCAAAAAGACAAGAAAAACTGAAATAGTTTAATATTACCTACTTCCCAGTGTTAGTAATATTAAAAGGTGATGTCCATTGTCCAGCAATAGAAAAAACCTTGAAATAATTTGAATATGGCACAAATTCTACTCAAAATGTCCAATATCGTATACGTGCCTAAATGTGTTAATCTTTCAGCCAGCATTATGCGGGTACAGGTTACAAAATAATCGTATCGACTGCTATTTCACACATAGTATCCTTTTTTAAACGAACATACACTACATAGTTACATGCCCTAGAACAATGGTATCGTGCAAACAATTTTACTGCACTCGGAAAACTTCTGAGCCTTATACAACTTCATATGCCATCGATGAACAAAAAATATCCACCAATCTAACAAATAATATGGGCCAGGAGAGACCATTTGTGACCGACAGGCGGTACATACTCCCCAGTAGAATACCACAAGATAATAAAGATATTTCAATACATTTCATGATTTTGCTTATTACGTGACTGAAAATAGTTCTAATATGTATCATTACGACTGGCCTGTTGGTCTAGTGGTTAGTGGCCCTAACCGCTATACCAGAGATCGTGGGTTCGATTCCCACCCAGGACAAATGTTTGTGTGATGTGCACGAACATTTGTTCTGTAGTCAGGGTGGGTCAGGGTGTAATTTATCTATGAAAGGTATGTATTTAGAAGTATATAAGTATGTTTATCAGTTGTCTAGTGCTCATAATACTCTTATTAGTTTGAGACCAAATGGCGTTATGTGAAAGTCTCGGAGTAGTATAATATTATTGGAACTATTGTCAGTCACGTGACTAACTCTTTAAATACCAGACTGTATGAAGCAGGTACTTCTGACACTCATGAGACGTCCTCAGCCGTTATCTCGAACCCATTTATAGCCGCTAAGTATTTATCTAATTAATCCTACGCAATTAACACAAGGCATTCTTTGTACCTATCGTATTCCCGATTAATCGCCTTTGAGTTACTAATACTACTAATTAATGTAATGTGTCTATTTTGTATTTGACAATGTATAACGTAGAAAATAGGTTACAGATGAATGAGACGGATTTTGGTAGACACGAGGGTTCATTTCAACTTAGAGCATGTGTTTATTTTTACTTTTAAATAAAAACACAGCTTTTCTTACTAAACTGTCTTGAGTTATAATTTAAGTGTATTAGTTTCTTCTAAAACGGTTTGAAACATAACAAAGTTTCTTTCTGTGTCCCCGTCATCCTATTAACTCTATTGTACGAACTATTCGGTCTGTCATAGCCCCTATTAAAGTTGCAATATGTAAGCAGGTAAAGTTAATTACAATGGTTTTGGTTGTTACTTTAAAATATTTATCTATTGTTTAGTATAGGTACATTTTCTGATTTAGTACAGGAAAAATAGTTTAGTACCTCATTATTTATCGAGTTTATTAAAGCAGAATAAAAATATTATAAATCAAGTCGGTTGTGTATTATTAGCAGATAAATAATAATAATAAATTTACCAGGTACCTACTTACTTACTTATAATTAATAGGTAGCGCGAAATAATTGTTCTGTTAGTCACATACCTAATTGGTAAAAGAAATATATAATTTCCGATCTTGAATTGTCACAGTACATTTCTATCTTAAAATTACTAAAGTATTTATTGTTACATTTTAGAATAACTTATAACTTTATACACCACTGGAGACTCACACGATGTAATTCAAATTTAGAAAAAAAACACGGGGCTAATGGCATCGCAAAAAAAATGTATTAAAGTAATAGATGTAAAACGTTTTTTTTTTGATCGGCCAGTTTGGAATCCAGTTTACGTTTCAATGAAACAGCTGTTTCATGCCTAAGTTTGTTCATCTCAGTAAATAAACGTAATGTATATCTAAAGATAAAGTATATCAACGTTTTATCCTTACCTCAAAATGTTTGCTTTGAAGAAAACCGTCCTTTGAGAAGACAAGATAAAAAATACACAGTTTTTCACAAAACACTCGAAATCACTTAACAATTTTTAGTTCTAACGTAACTTAATATTAAATGTAAAATTTTAATAATTATTATGTACTTTTATATTTTTATTGGTTCTTATAAAGTATAAAAGCGCAACAGTTTTGCGTCGAGTTACGCGAGGCGGAAAATCGCGGCAGCGGTGGCGGCAGGCGCGTGCGGCCACTCGCGCTGTAGCGGTCGACAAGAGCCCGCGAAGCCTCTGCCCCGGCCTTTATAAACACACCAACACGAAGCGCCCTTACAGACGGCAGTTTTTAATTACAACAATTACGTTCTAGTTAGGACGAGATTTCTGCCAGTTTTAGCGACCACTTACTCCCTGCCAGCCGAACTTACGAATATCTATGCTTTGTTTATGTGTGCGAGTATTTTTAGTCAATACTGAATATATGTAAATCAGAATACTGGAATAAATCGACTATAAAATACGATCGTACCTGTCTTCACAAACATAACGCATACTTTGGGCTTTATCTCGATCATAAATCTTCAGTCTGAACAATTTTCGGTAATCCTCATACCGCGCGCTCATAAAAGCCAATAAACATTGAGGAGTAATGCAGTTCATAATATTTTATGGAAGAGTATCGGGAACACGTTATCTTCCATACAACATCCACGGATTGAGTGCACTTTGCTAAAAAAAACTCCTCTTGATACGAGCTACTTTATTGCTTTATTTAACTGACACATGTGAATTATTTGGTGAGCTTTTCCCTCCTGTTTGAATAAGCTTTTTTACACAACCACGTGCATAAACGTAGTAGTGTATGAAGCAAGTGTCATTTTTTTTAGGCCCAGTCTGAACCAGTCGGTTGTGGGCTTACGTCACCAAATCTGAAACAGTGTTGCCTCGGATAGAGAAATGGGCGGGGAGCATATCTCTATCTGCACATTTTTCAGGAGACCATGTATATTGCCACATACCTAAATAGCATCGTTTATATTCTCAAAAGCTTGTAATGATGTGGTAACTGGATTATGTAATTTAAATACCACTCTAAAGACACCGATCACTCAACTAGATGGATAATTACTAACTAGGTGCTTAACTATTTGAAGTTTTAAATACACGCGGCCGTCCTTCAAACTTTAGCTATGGCTAATTAGATACCTAGAAAACAAGACATTATTGTAATAGATATAAGATATTTAAACATACACAACAAACCCTTGTGATATTAAAATACCATTCCTGTGCGCAATTTAATTTCCTATAGCTTCAAGTGAATGAGAACTACAATTTTATTTTTTGATAATATTTGACTGTTGAATAGTTTTCACGCATAAAGAGTTTCATTTTTTTAATTTATTTCCATTTAGTATTATAATATTTGACTGGGGTGTGTTTAAAAACTATACAAAATGCAAATTTTGTGGTGCTTTCGGGTAGCATCTAAAATATAACCACACACGCAAGCTCGAGCAAGATACCGTAACTCCCACGTAAATTTAATGACAACGGCCAGGAGCGGTTCCGCTGGTAGTCTTTCCGCTGATTTAGCTATTCTCAATTCTTTATTGCGTGTGCTAGTGGTAGCTAGTGGGTGGGAAGTGGGATATAGGTGCAAACTTCATACCCTCACTTACAAAACTCATTTAAATTTCTCCTCCTTTCACTATTCAAAAAAAAAGAAATGTAAGTTTCAGATATAAATTAAAGTTATTATGCTATATTTCTTCGTCACTTATCTGACCTGGTAAAGAAAATAAACTGCTTAATTACCTACTTAAGTAGATAAAAGTATTTTTTGCCTAAGTTGCAGTTGTGATTTAGACTAGGCATTCCTTGCAAATATTAAGCAATGTGTTAAAGACATTTCTTACATGTTAAGTGTGTTTTATACAGGATTCTTGTAAAAAATGTGTCCCTTAGTTGGAAGTGGCCACCTAAATGCACCCATCGCAAGTGGATGCAATGATCGAATCTAAGAATAGAAAGCGAGTCACACGAGCGATTGACAATAAATTACAATAAACGCACGCTGATTTGACGTCATTGGAACCTGATTCACAAATCGTATTTGATGAATAAGCTTTGCAGTATTGTCTTTTTTGACAGCACACGGGCTTCATGACCCCGGATGGTTTTCCCGCGTTCTTTCCGTTCCTGTAAGATAATTTGTACTAAGTACCAACCATATAAGTATTGGATAATGTCCTTAGCCTTTTATTTAGCTCGATACACTTTTCTAAATAGACTTGACAATCCTTGCAACATTTATGTGACCCACGATTGTCTAGGTCTGTCTAACTGCATATGATTTGATTGTCTGTGAGAGTTTCCACGTAACAAGAACTAAATTTGTTACTGCGGAAAGACTTTTTTTTTTAGTAAAAAGTGACTTCTTTTTATAATCAATCTACCTTTTTTTAAGTAAGTAGTTAGAAAAGCTTAATGCGTAGATATAAACTTTATTCATTTGCCATTCGTTCAAAATTGCTTCCTTTCATGTAATTTCAGGGGGGGTCTTTCAAGACTCCGATTTACCTAAAATTTATCCATCAGCTTCCTTTCTTGACGATTCTGAAAACTGTTTACTTTGCTCATTTCACAGGAATAAATGACCTCATTCTGTGTCATAAAGACTGACTCCCGTACGCCATCAACACTGATCAATAACGGTCCACAGATACCTATCGTCTTGCAATAATAGATTACACATTGGATCTTCCACGAATGTCTTTAATCTATTTTAAAGGTTTTTCCTGCACTCACATTCCAAGTAAGAATATGACACTTGTATGTACAATAGAAATTGCTAGCAACCTGTAATTGCTTCGATTGAAAACATAATTCTCCTTGAGACAAAGTCGGGTAATAATGAGATAGCTATCTATCCTTAATTCAAATTAGTTTAAAAGTCTTGTGTACATGCCTATGTACATTATGTGTACAGTCAGCACTAATTATGATACATGACATACAAATTAATTGCAAGATCATTTCACTAGCATGCCTCAGCGATGAAGTCAGTAGTCTGTGGAACTGCCATCAACTGGAAAATAATAATTAATGGATGGTATTGTCATATGACTTGTAACGAGACATCATTACATCATTATCATATAGTTTTGTATAATTTTATAGCTGAAAAAACTTTGTCTATTGGTGTTTAAATCTTGGGTGTTTAAAAACAAACTCCTTAAATACATGGTAGATACGTACATATTGTTTAATTTCAGTTACAACGGAATGCTTAGATTGACCAACACGTGATTAGGTAAGTAAGTACTTTTATATTGTAAGCACAAGCACAAGATTTTGAAGGTAATCTGTTTTAACGTAAATAACAGCTTCTACATAACGAAGAAATAATAGGTCGAGGTAAATATTTCTCAGTGTAATATATGTTCAAATGATTCGTACATCCATTTATGGCGCCAAGACAAAAAGGGACAGTCGTCAAACAATTCTTGACGTGTCGTTGTTGCAAGGCCGGAGGGAATCGGTCACCGTCGGCCCGCGTCGGATCGGGCCGGTTTCAGCTGCCGTCGTGAGTCCAGCCAAGCATGATGTGCCTGCCTGATGGGTAATGCACTTCTATTAACCCTAACGATATGGATACATACGCGCTCCATGAGAGACCGCCTTTTTAATTGGTACAAGTCAGTTAAGTGTATTCTTAGGTAGGTATATAATGTACGTATGTAATTGTATAAATAGAGTAATTGTAAATTAACGAGTTCGTAAATCGTAGATAATTAATTAAAAAGCATTTGAATAGGTGCCTAGCGATATAATTAAGAAGGTGAGTACTTTTGTTTATATGTATACTAGGTCTGTAATTTACCCAGTCACAGTCGGTTTGATTTACATAGGATATCTACGTAAATACCTTTATGAAACCTAAATTAAAAAAAATATATTTCACACTATATGTATTTAACTAAGTAGGTACGCCTTAGAAGTTAATCAAAAAAATAAAAACTCGTAGCCCTCACCATATACCTACTAGGTTAAAAATTTAATAATGGGACTTTATAACATTATTTTTAAGGGACAATGCAATGAATCAATGTTTGGGGTACTTGACTTATTCAACTTTTTTTATACTATTTACCGGCAGCAGTTTCGTCATGCGCCCTTAGTTGTCACTGCCAGCGGTGGCGTCTCGGGTCGGGTCACCTACTTCCTTCAAATATGGCTGACCCCTGCGAACCCTGAACGGGTGCTGCATGCGGTGGCTGGTCGGTCTGCTGACCTTAGTTTCCAAAGTCATTATTCTCAAATATTTACTTTTCTGGAACGATTCCTATTTAAATTAAAATCCTAGTATATTGTAAATTGAAAGACAACGTGCTGTTGGCAAGTTTGTTGTACCGTTTCTTCTCCCGTAACAATAGCACAGGAAACGGCGAAGGGTGGGCGATGGGGTGCTGCCTGTAATTTATGAATCTTGATCTTGACGTTCAAAAAGTGTTACATTGTAGCCTAATTTGAATAAATGGCTTTTGATGTTGATTTCTGCTTTCAAATTACTATTTATTACGCTTATACGGAAGGTACCTTTTTTAAAGAGGAGGAGAAAACCTTGTTGTCATCGACGTTCTCGGGAGACGAAGTAGACTTGACTTACTCGCATACGTACGAAATTCGTGTGTGCCTATGCTATCCTAAACTTACCATACATCGAATATAGTACGTAATTACAGGTACTTTTATTATATATACCGGAGCGTAATGTACCTACATTTTTTGAGTGCACAAGATTGCACCGACAAAGATCAATCATCAAAATCGGTTGAGCGACATCGCACGATTGAAATGGAGCATGCACGCTTCGCAAAATAGAGATCAGCGTGAATACTTAACTGAATACTTAACTTTAGGAGGAAATTTTATAAAAAATTTGGTCCCCAAAAGTATTAACTAGCTTATCTGTGCACTAAATACACTTATGTATAGGTAGCTAATTCCATGACTCTTTTGAGTATTTATTATTTTTATTTTAAACAGAGGACTGTCTAGATGCCATATTTTTGCAGCTGGTAAGCACACTGGTTCTATAATATGAGCATTGGTTGAATAGTAGGCTTGTATTAGTTTTAAAGCCATCTGAAGAAGATGACATTATAAGGCTGAATCAATAAAGATCATTTTGGTTCTATCAAGAAAATAAATGAAACAAATATGGCCACACAAGATACTTTTATTGTAGACTTGTGCACATTTTTTGTTTTAGACTTAAGCCTAGGTGGTTGTCAGCACTCTACTTGAGTGGGATGAACCTGGAGCTGTGTGTGGCACCAATACCGGGCCTACCGTGCTTAACAGGCTTGTATGTGACTGAGAACTCGCCCAGGTAGTGGCCAATCATCTCAGGCTTGATTTCAACCTGAAAAACAGATATTTGAAATATTATTACATGGTTCTAGATGTTTTATTCTTAGTACATATTTTACTATGTAATATAAATTAGAAACAAAACCTGCAAAGACTAACTATCAAATATTTTTTTTGTACTGAAAAAAAAAGATAGATACTCCATTAGTTAAAACAACTTTAGAACAACAAACAACATGAAGTTGGTTCTTCTCATGATAGCAGATTCTTTTAAATTTTAGATAGTAGCTAAACCAATAAATGGGCAGACTTTGCTAAAGCACCATACATTTTGTGTATGATCTACTATCTTCGATGCTAAAAACTTAAATGCAATAACTTAACTGTGAAATTGATTCATAATAATATGATGATTCCATTGGTTTGTTGAGACTAGACAAGTACCAACATTATTTTATCAAAATGTTGTTTATATGACCCCAACAATTGGTGCAGAAAAATTAATCTGAATGATAGTACATTGGTTTCTAAAATTTACAAACTGCTAGTGCACAGTAACATTTGTCAAGCATTAACTGTTACTTTTCAATTACAAATAATTATTAAGTTTTTAAACAGGTATTTGAATCAGAATTAAACATATACTAAATAAATAATTCTACATTTAAAACTAAACTTGCATGACAATAACATAACATATTAACTAAGCATCAAAAAAGTCATCATCTCCATTAATGATGGGAAATATGACCAGAGACTGGAGACAATACCACATTGAATAGCAATGCCTATACTTCATGCAAAATACAGCCCAGCGTTTTGATCTCAGATAGAGTCGACTGAGCACTTTGAGAGTTCTAATTATCAAGAGTACTATACAAGTTATCGTAATCATATAAATACCACTAAGTTAAGTGCATATTTTGTGGCAATATTCAAATAATAATTGCTGTAGTATATAGAAACTATAAGTTAATTACATTGAGTTGATAAATAATAGAAGAGATAGAATTAATAGATATTTTATAGTGGTTCTAAAGATAAATGGAGGCATAACCTGTCTTCATCTGAGCATAACAAATAAAAACAATATCTCTTACAGTATTTATGATGCTACAGTGAATTACCAATTTAAATAACACAAATCAAACACTACTAACCTGGTTGAAAGTCTTTCCGTTGTAGATACCGACAATGGATCCGACCATCTCTGGTACAATGATCATGTTCCTCAAATGTGTCTTGACAATCTCGGGCTTCTCATTTGGTGGGGCTTCCTTCTTAGCGCGACGCAGTTTCTTCACCAGGGCCATCGGCTTGCGCTTCAGACCACGGGCGAACCTCCTGCGAGCGCGGGCGTGCATCAGCTCCATGAGTTGTTCACTGAAAATTACATTTTAGGTTATGTACTTGCATTATCATCAAATACCGGTATTAAACTACCGCATATGTTCGAAAGCAACTCTAGACACAAAAGAGACGCTAAATTATAATAACTAGTTACAAATAATACCATAATACAAAATATAATAGATTAAACGAGACACTACGGTTAGGGAGAGCCGTCCATGAAATTATCATTGGAACCTAAGAACTTTTAAAACGTACTTGAATTTGATAAAAACTTACTTGGGCATGTCAAGTAGCTGGTCGAGATCGACACCTCGGAAGGTAAACTTCCTGAAGGTACGTTTCTTCTTGAGAGTTTCATCGACCTGTAAAACGTAAACATTGTTTCTCACATCTGTAAAATAACACTTGTGCACAATTCTTCAATAACACCTATATGAAACACCGACATGATAATCGTCATATTGGACGCGATTACTATCATAAAGATGGATATTATTTATAAAATAATTTACAAACCTCAGCCATGTTTCCGATTTGTTTGACAGAACCGAAAGAAAGAGAGAATATGATCACGTCAAACTGACAGGCATGGATTTGTGTTGCCACCAAAATAAAATTGAAAAATATGAAATAGTTGCTAGCTCAAAGGGCAAAAGCTTCTGAATCGAAATACGTATAAAATAACTTTAAAACACTAATCAGAAATGAAATTAACGGTTTACCAAGTTACAAATGCATACCAACCACTTCATACCTCAGATATCACATTTCTTGACCATATTAAACTTTGTTCCGTGTATAAGTAGCTAGACCAAAGGTCATCCTTGCTTTTTGGTAATTTCTTATTAAGTTGCTAGACTTACTATTAATTAAAATAGTATGTGTAAAATCATTAAGTGTTTGGAAATAAAATAAAGTTATAAAAAGAAAAAAGTTGATAACAAAGTTAATCTGTTTAATAACAAAAGAAATAAATTTCAATCTTATGAAAATATCCATAAGTCATTGCACTTCTACATTTTCTTCAGTAGATCTTAACAATTTAGATAGTCTCTTGCCAATTAATTTGGGATAAGTTTTAGTTTTAATTAAAAATTCTTTAGACTGATGAGTCACTGCACCATTTTCTAATTGATACTTGCATAGAGCATGCAAGGGTTGTATTAACTGTTCAGTAAACTTAGGATCCCTTTCTAACTGTGATAGTGCTTCAGCTGCTGTTTCTAGTGTACTTAAACATCCTTCTGTTGGTTGAGTTCTAATAATATAACTACTTGTATTACTTGTCATTAGTTTTACTTGTTTAATTTTGTGTAGTATAGGGCAGGATGCATATATTGCTTTAGCTTGTGGCCAAGTCCCATCTATAAGTACCAGATTGTAAGAGTCAGTATCATTTTCCATATCCCTAATATCAATGGCTGCTTTACTAGGATACAGTAACAGCGTGTTTGGTTGATTGAGTAAAGTTTCTAAGCCTTCATGCTTTGGCTGGGGAAATCTTTTTCCTTTAAAAACAAGGCACTTGTCAGCAGCCAGACCTAGTTGTAGCATTGGTGCTGTACGAAGACACCTCTTTTCTTCTGCTGGGTGTTGAAGCAATATGACTGTACTGCGAGGCTTTAACCTCTCTGGTGGTAAGGCTGAACACCAGCAAACAACCGCAGGCCGCCTAAAAAAGAAAAAAAAGTAATAATCTTTTGAATTTGACAACAGGTATAAATCAATTTAACAATTATTTACAAGCAGCTTGTGCACAGTTTGCGCATAACAGGAGGGTCAGCTGGTATATTGGATAGATCACCCCAGGCTTCTTCTTCCATCTTCTGAAACAATGTACATTTAACTTTAGATAAAAATAGGATACGTATTTTTTATTTTATTAAATTAAATATTAATCAATGTACAATCTTAAATCTACAAAAAAAATAAAATAGGTTGTATATCTATACTAATATTATAAAGCTGAAGAGTTTGTTTGTTTGAACGCGCTAATCTCAGGAACTACTGGGTCGAATCGAAAAATTATTTTTGTGTTGAATAGACCATTTATCTAGGAAGGCTTTAGGCTATATAACATCACGTTGCAACTATTAGGAGCGAAGAAATAATGGAAAATGTGAAAAAAAAACGGGGAAAATTATTCATCCTTGAGGGCTTCCGTTGCGTGCGCTCCGAAAACGGTTCAAGATACCAAAAATATATGTATAAAAGAATTATTCCTATTGAAATGATCTAAAAAAATGTCCAGGACAGTATATGTCTATCTTTTAAGATTAACTCACTAGAACCGTTTATTTGGTAATCAAATTCGGTCGAAATTACTTAATGCATTTGTTAAGAGTTGTATCAACGTATCAGGTTATGGATAAAATCAATATGTACATCTGCCACAAGAAAATAAAACTAAAAATGTAATTTACGCAGAAGTAGGTACTTTAAAATAATTATGTTGTTTTAAAATTATGTTCTTTAAAAAAATTAAAAACTAAATTGTCTTAAATAATAACAAAAAATGACGAGGACAAAGTCGTGGGTAACAGCTATAATTTATTAAGCTAAAATAAATGATGCCCAAAACAATTATTCCACGCGGACGAAGTCGCGGGCACAGCTAGTCTTAAATATATAAAAATAGGTTATACAAATATTAACAACAATTAATGATACATTACCTTTTCCACACTAGTTGTATATTAAATTCTTAACAAATTGAATCCTTTATAATTACAGGAAACTTCAACACAGATTATTTCTAGGGTCACAACTAACAACATCTATTGCCTTACAACTTATTTGAAGTCCCTTAAAACTAGTTAAAACTCCCAACCAAGTTTTCTCGTATTTAATTATTTCTTGCTATCTTTTCGGTTATCGTATCAATCACTAATGAAATGTTTTTCGCAAACGAAACAGCTTAACATAACGATACACCAGAGATTCTAAAATTACAGAACTACGAAAACAATCTTTCGTGTCAATTTCATCCAGTCATATGTTTTTAAACCTCAACCTATATAGATGCACTGTCAATAGTGTCAATAGGTAGCGCTTCTGCTTGTAGTGTTGTCATAAAAAGTTCATTTTACTAAACTCCGAATACACAGATATCAAATCTGTGTATCTCTGGTAGATATGGTTATGAAAACCGTAATAAAATAGTGTGAGATTTAATTAATAGTCGTCATGTATTGTTCACATGCATCAGATTACTTCACGATGTTACTTTAACTAGATAATAGAATGATTCCAGGTACTTGAACTTCGTTTAAGTATAATGCAGTGCAATATAATTGCAGTATCGTTATTTATAATGTGGAACAAAACAGTAAAATACATTCAAAAAAATACAAATGACTTTTTAGTTCGGATTTGATGTTTCTGAGATTACCGCCGAGTGCCGACAAATACACATTTCACAAACTCTACTTCTTCCTATTGAAATAACTTTAACTACCTTTAAAACAGTGTAATTATTTTGAATTTAATATTAGATTTTTGAGAATGGTTTAATTAACTAAGAATATATTACATTCTTAAAAAATCTAATATTAAATTTATCAATGTAGAAAGTGCGACAAACGACAAAGTTATGAAAAGCGTACTATTATGCATTTCACTTCTGTGAGTATGGCTAGAATAACAGAAACATCACTTGCCTACTACAATGACAGATGGCGCTACTATCGACAATACTTTTAGTACAATTTAAATTAGCTTTAATTTATCAGCGGTTGTAATTACAAAATAAATGATGACAATGGTAATACTATTCCAGGGCTAAAATTATTTTGATACTGTAATGTTATTTTTACCCATAAAAACTATTTTACTAGTAAGCCTTTCATGAAAATACAGGACGCCATTTTGCGCCGCATTTCATATAGATATAATGGTAATAAGTCTCATTCTTTCATACGTAACTTTCATATGAGCAAAAGAATAAGATGCAAAATTCACTGACTTTCTCTTGAGTTACGTAGGTATGTACAATTTTTATACGAATGATTTGTAAACATGGAGGCCAAGTGTTTTATTAGTGTGAAGTAATTTCATCGTTTAGCGTTATATTATTTGTTATACGATCATTTCTGATGTGGTTAGTGAAACAAATAGTGTTTAATGAATTTAGAATATAAGTTGTTTATTTTAACCTATCAATAACGGTCGTTATAATTCTACTAAAGAATGTAAACGTATGCACTTATTTGGCGCCAATGTCCTAAAAGACCGTTATGCTCACTTATTATGATTTATTTCGCGAGAATATGAGTGTTTTTATGTAACTTCGTAGTTTTTTTTTCTTGTATTTCTAGAATGCGTTGTACAACATTACCAAGTACCATCGTGAATAAACTGGTCTTACGAGTGTCGTCAGATCTGTCATTTCAACAAATTATGTTGAGTGAAAATAGATTATTTCTCAAAATAACGCTCTAAAATATCATACATTACGATTGATTTCGGTTTCGCATTTCAGATAACTGTAATGTAATGGACAATTCGCGACTGAAATGAAGACAATCATACTGTTGTATTTGGAAACATCTTGACCAACCTTGAAGTAAGTACCTCAACCATTTGGAACCAGCACTAAAGCGTCATTCCTAGTTATTATTTCGTTTGACAATAGTAAGATGCCTGTCTGCCGAAATTGCGTATTATTCGGTTATATTGCTTTGATAAAGCATGCAATATAATGTTTTGTTGTTTATCAAGTTCATGGTTATGTTAAATCAAAATAAGTAAGCAAATTGTTTGGTGTACTAGTGTTATGCATTAATGTTTTTGTGTATTGATAACATACAATTCTTTCAGAGATGGGCACAGAGTTGCCAAAAACACATGATTCAAGTGGTGATACAGATTCTAACAGTGATTCTGAGGTATGCATTTACATAATATTTGCAGTTAAAATACTGTGCTTTTGTTAAGTTCATTGTCAAGGTATTTAAAGCATTATGCAATTAATGGCTTATCCATATTACAGTGATGCATTTCTTGGTCCATATTATTGAGAGGTTGCCATTAAAATTTTATGACTGGGCTGTAAATTATGAAATGTTGAGTAGTTTTAGTATTTTAAATTATTTTAATCACTATTAATATTGGATACTTATCTATATTACAGAACAGCAGCTCTAGTGATTCGTCAAGAAGTGAGTGGGAGTGTTCCGATGCCAAGCAGAGTGCATCCCGTAAGCCTCACTTCTCTGTGACCTCCTGTGATACTGGCCTGAAACTCAAGATTGCTGCTATTCCACCAAGAAAGGTATCACCAAAAAGGACAGCTAAACCATCTGTGAAAAAGAAATTAAACACTAACAAAAATCAACAAAGTAAAGAAAGAACACCAATCAAGAAGAAATCTCAGCTCTCTGACACTACATCAAGCTCAGAATCATGCAGCAAATGCTCATCAGATTCATCTAGTGATGATGATTTGCCGCTAAAAGCTGTCTCGAAAACACTGCCACTAAAATGTTCTGGAAAGTCTTCATCAAAAGTAAAGAGTAACAAGACAGACACTGATGAGGGAAGAAAATTGTGTGACATCAAAGACAATGGGACAAAAGTAAACAAGGACAAACAAAGTGCTTCAAAGACTAATGTTAATGTGAAAAAGACTAAAAGTGACGATTCTAACCATGAAACAACTTTGAAGAGAGGCAGAGGCAGACCCCGGACTAAGGTAGGTCTAGTATAAGATTTATGCTTGAATTTAAAAACTATATGTATAATGCATGATGAAAACAAGAGGCAGAGGCCAGAGCAGTTGATAAGGTCCTTAATACCCTATTAGACATTAATCAATAACCAGTCCATAAGGTTGACATTTTAGAACTGTGCACCTAAAGTCATTAGCCATGTAATACTTAACATTTTTAAAGTGCTTTTTTTGAGCCTGTTCAAAACAAAGACATTAGATTTTGATCTTGTGAAGGCTGTATCACTTCATAAGATGCAATGTATGAAATACCTATTTAATTATACTTATATGCCTATTTTATTGATTAATATCTTAATACACAAATTGGGCATTACTTTACACTACTATTTGTTGACTCCTAAATAATATATAACTTTTTATCTTTGTGCTCTAGCACAATATTTAATTAATTGCGTGAGTTTAAAGTTATATGTCACTTCTAACTCACAAGATTCATATCTAACTTTCTGTTGGTTTGTGTCAATATACATTAAATGATACTGCAGAAAACTTTAATAAATCATTAATCCTGAGTATAGGGATATAACCTATACTGAACTGTTTTTAATGTCAACATTATGATTATTATATTCAGAGGAACAAAATTACTAGAATTAATCCAGTCATCCTATAGTCATTTTAGGAACAATAAGAATTATAGAACCCAAAATAATATTAGGTGTATATGTAGATGGTTCATGCTAAATTAATTAGTCTTAAAACTGAATTTAATTTTACTGTGAACTGCATGGTTTTCTTTTACATTATGTCTGCCCTGTAATCTATTGTCATCAAAAATGTTAAATTGTTAGTTGATGTTTGTTTTCATGTCATTATATTTTGTATTGCAATGAAGTTTAACTTAAATATGATATTATATTTATTTATTTACGTATTTCTGGATACACTATTGATAAGTGGTCTGTGGAATCTATAAGTATCTATCTATATTATTACGTAAAAAATAATTTGAAGTTAATTCTAAACTTGCACTAATGCAACAGGTGATATCAATTTAATGTGGAATCTATTAGTCCAACACTGCAGCTTTCCAATTCATGTGTATATTTGATTAGTCAATAAACTGAGATACAGTAACATCTTATTACTAAACACATAATATATTTATTGATTTGGTTCAGAAACTGGTTTGCCACCATATTGGTTTATCTTAAAGTGTAGGAGTGACTTCCTAAGAATGTTTCTTTACGCGCATCTCAGTGAGACCAGATTCTCGAATAAATTAGTTCTTAGTTTAAGTATGATCATGTGACTAATTTGCTATAATTTTTGCAAATTAATCAACTTATCAATTTTTGTTTGATCAAACAAAAATTGATAAGTTGATTTTTTTTAAATCTGTTTTTATTGGTAGGGAAAAGGCCACATAGCGGAAGAAAAAAAACCGAATGAGTATGATATATTAAATTGAACATGAAAAAGTATTATTAACTTTTTTCTAGATTTTTTTAAGTAGACAAAGGACCAAGTGTGGTTGCCTCTCGGCGCCTCGAAAGTTGATGTTTTCCGATTGATCCATCTTTGACTGTGTGATCTGTTGCTAAGTCTTTACAATACTGTCAAAGTTATGATTATGGGATACTGTGATGCCCCAATTAATCAGAAGGTAGGACTGGCAGTTGAATTATGTTAAAGAACGGAATTCGTTCGAATTTGGTGAAACTAGAAATCGGACCACTTTTTTTCTTACCTGGTGGAAATCCTCCATGGATTTCCTCCGAGAGAAGGCTAGACTTGGGATGTACCGAACTCTTATCGGCAAACTCCACCGGAGAGGTCCTCAGTTCTCTTTTGCCGGGGGGCCAGGCGCGAACACTTATGCAGACTATCGCGACGAATAGAAGCCAACCTTACGTAACTTCGGTAAAGACTAAGAAAAAAAGTAGGTTGTTAAATTATTTATAGGTGAATAGTTAGTCGTTTTTATTTCCTGTAAAAAGCGAATCAAATAATAACCTATTTGATTTGATAACCAAAGTATTATTACTTGATATCGTCTCAAATAGTGAAAAGATGTCCGTGTGGTGTCCGGATATAAAGAATAGCACCACCCCATATCATCCACTGGGTGTCGTAAAAGGCGACTAATGGACCTTAAGACCCAGTGCACTGTAACAAGCACCTTGGTTCACCCGAATGGTGGCGGGTAAACAACCAACAATCGCATTCCCAAAGAGGGTTAGTGTCAGGCAGGCGGCCGACTATAAAACCATAGCCAAAACTTTAAGCAACACGTCTAGAAGACGTGTTGCGCCGACCCCAAATAATAATAATTGGGATAAGGGCAGGGGAATGATGATGATATGTCTCAAATAGTGAAAAGGTAAAATACAGCTATTTCCCAAATTTCATCACCAAGGAAAAGAAAAGGAAACTTAATGATATTGTATTGTAACATACGATTTAATAGAAAACCGGCTTATATGTGTAACTAAAAATGTGTTCTAGTGACACAGGGCCAAGTATAAAGAAAACTAATAAGTAATACCTTAATTGTTAAATTATACGGTTCACTCACGCGCGTTTATCGGGATCGGGAGTTAACTATAATAACTTACTCCATTTGACTTCTCATACTTTAAATTAATATTCCTAACAAAACACACGTCTCTTGGACTTACTACGTAAAAAGTTAATCGGGTAATCATTGCTCCCCCTTTTGCATTCTTCCCAAATGCATAATATTATCATGGTCGTGTCGGTCTGTTGATAGGATCGAAAGTTGGTTCCGAAAAACCTACCTATAGAACAAGTTAAGTTTTATTAACATATTTTATTGTAAAGCTCAGTCCATTTTAAATAAGATTACCCTCAAACAATATCCTTAAAATCATAATATGAATAAACTAAAAAACTCCGCTCGCAACTGTTTAACTTGTTTGTGAGACAGAGGGGTTAAGTCGGTAAGCAAGCTTACTTAGGGGAGTATGTTAAATACACGAATTACTATTGAAATCAAAAGGAACCCTTTGTGGCGCCGTAATCTGGTCCAGTCTTTTTTCTTTGTCGTTATTATTCCTGTTTACCACATGAGTACATTCTGTGTATAGTGTATGCGAAAGTACCAGTGACTTGAGCAATAAGTCCCCCTATACTTTATCAAAATGGTGCCGACACAGATGTGTCATGTGATCTCATTCTTTGTATTTTAATAGCCATGTTGAATTATGTATGTGAAATTATTAAACCTCGCGGCTTGTATGAAAATACCCGTCTATCGATAACTGACTGTAATTGCTTTTTAATGTGCAACATCTAATAATATTTTAGCTGTTGCAACTTGAATGTTGGTTACAAAAACATTACCTCCCTCTGACGCAGTTGGTTAAAAAGTAGCCTATCTATTAATTCAGGGGTCTGTTAACTCCATACCAAAATCCTCAAAAATTGATCCAGCCTTAGCGTAGTACAGTAACTTACATCCATCCACACAAACTTATATAGGCCGTATACGAGTCAGTACAAAATAAAAAAATATCTTGTGCAGTTTCTTGATTGGTAAAATACGCATGTTTATGGGTGATTTTGAAATAAACAAATTCATGGTCCTAGAGAATATACTCGTCCAGGTTTATTGTTAAGCAACAAAGTCGTATTCATTTCCAAAATATCTCAAATGCAGAAAAAGTCATGTCGACTTTAAACTAGCTAAGTATGTTCAGCATTCTGCTAATGTAGGTTACATTATTTGGCTTTCGTCCAATGCCTTGCATTTTATAGATTTCTTGACAAGAATTTTTGGTTATAATTCATTTTATCAGCAAATCATAAACTAACAACAAATTGATTAATGTTAGACAATTGTGAAGAAAGCACTAAACATTTCAGCGTATGATTGAGTCATTGTGATGCGTGGAAGTATTTAGATCGATGCACACATCATAAAGTGCGTCTGTAGAGCGGTTATTCACTCGTGACCGAATTAATTTCTACTGCTTATCGTTACCGGTAGTCTTCCAGCTTTGGTAGCTGTAGCGGTTAATTGAATGGTAGATTAAACCCCACGTTAGCTGCTATTATTATGACTGTTAATCACAAAGATGAAGTATGTGATAGTAATAGAAATTGTAGGTGCGCATAGGGGTAGTGTCGCTGTCGTTACGAAGGGGTAGGTGTGCAGCGTGTAGCATTTAATTAAGGCGGTGGGTGAGCTTGGCTCGCGTGCAGGCCGCGGTGCACTTCCGGCTCGCCCCCGGGGGCGCTGCGCTTTTTCCTCGTGCCGGGGGAGGCCGCGTCGTGCGAGGAAAGCGCGACCGGTCGTCACCCGCGCAGAGGAATTAAAATTTTTCACGTAAACTGGTTTGATAGCGCGTATGGTGGCGGAGTGGGGGTCGCGAATACGCGCCACGCCGGTCATTAGCTAGCTCGCGGCGAGACGCGCGCGCGCGTCCCGGACTCTTGCGTACGCGGTGCTGCGAACGCGTAAACACCGCACACTACCGTCAATGTGTACACACGCGCGATGTCGACTCCGATTGATTGGTTGATGTGATCATGTGCTTTAGTGTGAAACAAGTGTTCATAAAATAAATATTACAGTTATAAATTAAAACTAATACATTTTCAATATTGAAATTCAGTGTGAATGTGTTTTAAACTGTGTGGTTAGTTCGATAAGGATTTTGATTGTCTTGGGATCAAAACTTACGAGTGCTCAAAAATACTTAATTTTGCATTAAAATAACAAAGCTACTTTATATTGAAACCTTAATTATCTATCAAAAGATTCATCTTCAAAAGTCGTTATCACCTAACAGTTAATTAATGAGTGATCATGTCACCGCATTATAATGTGGACCGCGACACTAATTTAATGCAAAACAAACACGGCGTGCGATAAGCGAGCGCGCGGTGACGGTCGCGGGGGCGGTCGCCGAATTTCCCTTATCAAACGTTTAGCGCAGCCCAAGGTCACGCGTTATCACTCGCGGCGCGTCGCCGATCCATTCGTTTCGTGATTGTGCGCATCATTGCACTAATCGTATCGATGCATTTCTGACTTTTGAATTATTGATTATTAAAATTTTTATAACTAACTAATAATTTAATGGATTCGGTAGAATATAACTCATTTAATAAATCACTAATCATATAAATATTTAAGTATTAAATTAACTTTTTGAATGCACTTATTAGACTTGACGACAATTTAATTAAAAAAAAAAAGTTGATGCAACCTCCTTTATTAAAAGCACTATTTTGATAGATAAATAATGAATAAGAGATAAAGAACGATTTACTAACTTATTTTTTTTATCACACGGACAAAATTTTTGATCCCAAGAGCAAGCCAGAATTCATTATTGGTGTTTGTTTACAATAAGGTGTGCTAAGGCTCGTACCGGCGTAAATCTGTTTCAGCGTGTGTGATGTAGATCGCGACCTAGTTGCGCGTGATTGAGGATAAAACAATATAAATAGCTCGTCAACGCTAGTGGACGTGAGCGGCGAGAAGTAACCGCCCGCGTACACTAACTAGTGCGGTACGGACAGTGTTTGTCCGAGTCGAGTGCCCGTAGTGCCGAACATCGGATTGTACCCGCGTAGCGCTCCGGAAGAGATTAGAAGGTGGCGCGTAATGTGGGCATGATGCGGCACGCGGCGAACGCGACTTCGGCGTGGACGGCGCCCGGCGAGGTCTGGGAGTACGTCAGCCAGCTCGTCAGCTCCTACCACGACCAGCATGACTGCCAGGTGCCACACTACCCTTCCTATACACAAACACTGTGCGGCCATACATAAGCAGTCGAGCGCATCGATAATAACACAACACACGTGTGACTCACAGCTTACAGCGCCTATTAACGCCTCTTGTAATTCACATGTTAGCATTATACATGCACAAGACCTAGTTAACGTCATGCCTGATAGATAATTTGTGAATGTGTGTATTCATTTCTAGATTAACTCCTCATTAATATTCTTATATGCATACCTTATAATCATTCCTCTACTATAATACTTTAAATTATCTTGTTAATAAACGTTTCTATAAAACAAGATATTTTCGAAAACATTATTGTCTTGAAGTAATTCGAGAACACTCCACTTAATTAGTTACACGAGGATTGAGCAATGAATTAGTAGGCTTCTGTTCATTGAACTTGTTTGTTCAAATACAAATAGAACCAATGAAGTGCCACGTAATAGACAAATCAAACCCGCTCTGTTTGACCGTGAAATTGTGATTGACCGAGCGTGACCATATTGCGGACTTTACTATGGTACGACTACGCACTCACATCATAAAAACTCTCTATAATACGAAAGATAAAACTTTATGTTACTTACGAGAATTGCCCGAGACACTGTTCCACGTTATGTACAACACTATTACAAGTACGTTGTCAATGATTTCTTGTTATTGACATAATTTGTGTCATTGTTTTATATTATAAATGTACTTAGCATACTTTCATTATTTTTATAAATCAAGTAGGTACTGAATAGACCGTTAAAAACTCGATGCTTCACGGTATAGTATTGGAGATAGAAATAAAATGACCATTAAGAATTTTGCGGTAATAAAACTTCAAGGACGTTTTCGTCACCTCTTTATTTATGTAAATAACGAATAATACATGTAGTACGAATCCATAAAATCTTTTGGAAGTTGCTTAATCTGGTGATCTTGATTTAAATGAATAAAAGTCGCGATAGCAGAATACTTTCGGAGTCTTGACCACTATCAAGGTCGACTCGGTAATAAATGACATAATACCTATTACGTTGATAACTTCAAGTATTAAATATACGTTATCAGTCGTCAAAGTCGAAAGTGTAATAAGATAGTGCAATATATTGGTAGTTAATGTTCAGCCGCCGTGTGGAAGCAATCCTGATTGATGTCGTGCCCCGTTAAAGTCCTGCTGGGTCTTATCTCACCATCTAATGGGTTTAACGAGATTACGGTACCCATCGAGGAATTTACATAATATTTTCTTGATAGCTGCACACCTGGTGGCATTTCTGTAGACAGGAAACCCGACAATAATTGTAACTTGTCATTTACTTACGAAATATGTTGTCGTGGCTAAGTAAATAGCTCGTAACATAGATTTTCAATAATTTCTAACTAGTTTTGCAAACCAGGTCCGCGGCATGCCTCGCCATAGATGTAGAGTACGCAATGAGTTGCGTTATGTGCTAGTACGTGGCGAGGCTTCATTATGCATACTTCAATATTCTTTTGTTCGGTGGAGTCGTTGTTTGTCATTGAGAGCGATCCAGCCGTTATAATAACGATCTGCTTTAATGACCGATTACGCAACGTATTCAGTTTCATCTAATGTAGGCGATGATTCAATGCAGTTTATTCAAGTGTGTATTCTTGTTATTGCATGCCTTTTTCAGTGACGTAGATGTATTGATTAATTGTCTACCTATTAAGCTCATCTGATGTTGTTGATGCGAATAACCGTCTAGAATCAGTACATTTTCCTTGTCTTAAACAATCTGCCTTCATTGACAGGAAAAAAATCTTTTGGTCGAGTCGTTATCACGAAACAGATTTGGTTTATTTTGTTATTTTCCTGGTGATCATTGAGGTACATCTTATTTAGAAATCGATTATTCTAACCGTATATTGTTGATTGGCATGTTTACGTTAGATAGACTTGCAATTACACCATACAAAATGATTAGGCTGATCATAATGACGAGCGAATGTGCAGTGATTGGTTGTACGCAAGATTCATCAGGAGATGCAACGTTGTAGCGGTTGTATTGCATTTTGTGGTATTTGACGAGTGTTGAATTTGCAGACGCGCTTATGACGACGGCGGCGGGAGGCGGCGGTAACGTAAACCGGTTGGACACCTTTGTCGCCGCGCAACCACCGGCTTTTGGTGATATCCGCAAAAAGTGCTCAATGGCATGTGAAGTGAGTTTGGTTGGTTCTTAATCGATGCGCAGATATCGCAGTTAACGACCAACAGACGCTTGCTATACTCGATCTCATTATACAAGGCATTGATTTGCTGGAATTGCTATTTGAACCGGTTGGGTCCTTGTCTATTCCATGTATATGTAGACGAACGCGTTGTGTTCCCACTTTCCACCACGCGCACTGGATAATGATTCTATTGAAAGGCATCTTGTTACTTCTTGACGATTAAATGATTGAAATTTTATATCAACTGTAATTGGTTAACGCCAGCAATTACGAGGCTTAGTTGACAATGTATTAAATATTTCTTGAAAAAGTGTCACTGATAGACGTATCAACAACATTTTTTTGTAAAATATTGCGAATTCTGGTCAGTAAGAAGCAAAATTCATTTGTAGTAACGCGTCGCGTATCATTCGTGTTAAGCAATTGGACCGTAATGTCTTTAGAACTGAAGTGATAATCGTACGATACATTAATGCGCGCGGTTTGGGCGATTGTGTTGATCACGTGTTGCACTCGCTCGGTCACATCGATTATATGCACCATCGCCGCATACTCGTATACAATCGGCCTCTTTATAAATAATTCGCCGACCCTCATAGGGGCTTGTTGTATTAATAATAAACGCGTTCAATCAGGCTCGTCCTCATGTGCCAATTAAATATTTACTAGGGCATTCTTAACAATAATTTCTTGTGACCTTGTGTGTTCATGATGTTTTCTGTTATAGATGTAATTCATAGATTTTCGTATTTTAAAGAAAACTTTAAATACTTTGGTTTATAAGTATCTTAAAAGGGCATTTTTTTTAATATATACGAGATATTTGTAGAAAAAAGTAACGAATAGAATAAGAATTAAACATGTCGGTTTGCAACACGGTTGGTAATTCGCTTGAATAAAATAGTTGTACCAAAGCGTTCTCCGTATATATTAATACCTGTCCTGTCATTGCACATAACTATTAGATAAATAAACAAGTATAAAAGCATTGCGTATTGAGAACAGTGAGAAGGGTGCACCGGGAATCGGGATAAGCCGGTCCAACGGCCGTCTTACCATGGCATGGTCGTTTAATAAAGTCCCCGCGACAACTGCATGCCTTAACAGGGCTGTCTTATAACTAATACACATCACATCTGTGACCATGAAGCTGATCCTTTTCAGAGAGCCGGCTTTATTCAATGCTTTGGAAATGAAATATAGCTACATTCTCACGTTATTATTTAAACGGTCAGCTATTATTTATTCTGAATTCAATGTAGTAACAATCAAAGGGAAGTTAATAATAATTGAATATACATTTCAATATAATTTATGCAATAAAAGCACCTGCAATACGGGGCGTTGTGACGGTGATCCAGCCCTGGCTTCCGATCAGGTAATGCAAAACGAGACTCGGGAATAAATCGTTTACATGGTTGTCGGCGTAAACTGGTCCCGCTGGTCGCCGCGCGACTCTCCGCGATACCACACGGACGTAGGAAATCACACTCGATTACCAATAGTCATCGCAGATGTACCACTCGTGATTACCCTCATAAGCCGGACAGACTTAACGTTTGTTTGTTAAACGCGCCACGAAGAATTAAGAGACCGTCGAGTTATTTCATGCTCCTTTTAAATAAAATCCTTTACCTACTATGTCACTGCACAACCATCAAAGCTTAAGCATAATTAAGCCTTAATAAATCATGTTACCGTCAGCTGGATACAAATATTAGATGCCGTATCTGGAGTTTGCGTACGCACAAAGTTGGAATACATTTGTGTGGTCGGTACGGCATGTATCCGCGGCAGTGGCGGTCTTATCTCGCCATTAGAGTTATTACCGGCTGGTATCTCGCCCATCGCACCGCTTCGATTGTTTCTGAACGCGCCATAGAGCCGGGCGCTACCACCGTAATTGACCACTGTTTACTTCCACGACAAGGTCTTATTTATACATTATTTTGCGGTTTTTGTTGGGTTTAAGGTATTCCAAGCTAATAGGGAAGTATTGTTAAAAAGGTAGTCTTTGCTTTTGGTTTTATTGTGATTTCCTATTTTGATTTACCAGTTAACTTATGTACAATCGATTCTTCTAAGCTTCTACGTGGTTTCATCAACGGCAATTTTGTTAGATACATCGGAATTTCAGCATCCATATGAGTTTACCTGTTCTTAGTATCCATTAACGTTTTCCTGAAATGGCAGAATTATTGCATTTGGTTGCAATAATGATAATTCGGTGAAACATGGTGCGTCAAGCCATCGAGTAGCAGTGGTAGCGATAACATCGGATAATCGTCGCCCACGCAGCGTTTTGCCGATTGCCGCTGTCTCGTTACTTATGATTAAAAGAACAAAGATGTTTTTATTTACATGATGTGCTGTGAAAGGGTTTAACTTACAAGATATGTACAATACTTCTTTCTAAAGCGGTTGCAAGGATCAGAATTATTCATAAAAGTACGAGTCTTAATTTTTACAAAAATAAAATAATGTTCTTTATTTTGTTCCTTATTTTAAAAATATTAAAAACAAATAAATTTAAAAAAAAAACGCCACTTTTGTTTGGTATACGTTGTACCAAAGTCAATTACCATTTTAATAATGTGGAGTATCATCAGCGATATTTATCTACAAGCGATCACTACACTTAGTAACGTTTAGTATCATAACTATAACAAACTTTGTCCGAAGTATATTTTTACAAAAGAATCTATAAACATGTAACCGTGGATCCAGCATATGTTACGCTTGTTAACCTACCTCGTCGTCTCTATTAAGACGCGCGACGCTTGTTCGACTTGTTTCAATATTTACACACTTATCGGGTGCAGTCAAATATTGTGGTTTTAAGTTTCCGCCCCCATCATTTCATCATCATCAACATTAACTATGAATAATTATAAACTTAATTATGAGCTAATGTAATCTTTTGGGTCTGTTAAAATATTTTTTTTTATTTGTCTCTGACCTTCTTATGTAACGGTTAATATGGATTTTTTATTTATTAATCCTCTTAAAACTCCGTTGTGTTCTTGCATTTCGTAGTATGTATGTGGAGTATGCCAGTTGCTGTTGAATTTAAATTAAAATAAATTTAACATGTATTTTTTTTGTTATTTGGGGTTTTATAATCTAGATGATCTCGTGTCTTACATAGGTCGATTGCGTGTCCTTGCTCGTCGCGCATAGCATCATCTACTCAATTAGTGCGGGCGGTGATCGGAACCGGCGTATCCGCGTATGTCGGCCTGTATGCGTGGGAATGCCTTGGCAGCAATGCTCCACACCCTTTTTACACACCACAAACAGGCCGTTGTTAAGAACCTTTACGGCTCCATTCCAAAACCAGTAGGAGACGTTGACGGAAAGGTTAAAGGTGCAGAACATGTCTTCAATCCGAAGTGTGTGGAGATGGACATCTTATGTGGACACGGAACGTTTGTTTGGGAAAATTTTGTCTTCGTCAATACACGGGGATAGGATTGTCAGAAATATTAATCTTCCTAGTTAATTATAAAATATGATGATGTTATAATGGTAACGTTTTAGAAGCGTTTTGTGGCCAGTACGTGCCCAATAACTTAATATTTTCAAATTATTATAACCATTTCTTTCTGCTTTGACTGTATCGTGTGCTTAGTACATACATAACATATTTTGTATTAGTTTTACTACTTTTCCTGCAAAATTTCTAAGATATTTGGGATTGATGCCAACTATTTGCAAGAATTTGTGCTATTTTGAATTAAAAGAAAAATGTATCGCATTTTGATGATGTTGAAATACTTTATTCTGTATCTTATTAGCAAAATCTTCCTGGCAAAAAATGTAAATGATATATGAAATAAGCTGCAGAATAAGATAAAACAATCGTTTTACGCTTTAGGGTATTTGATTGATATGATTCAAATATTCGGAAGTCATTTATTTCATGGGAACCCATTTGCTAGTAATGAAAATATTCGTGTAATGTCAAGTTAAACCAGAGCGGTCAGTGAAAGCAGTCGAAGAGTCGCGGCGCTAAGTTGGGGCAGGTCGGGTATTCTTACGGCTTCACGCTGATTGTAGGTGTAACTTTATGATCGCACGCTTCTTGCGCGCTACTATTGTTCTAATGGGCCCTCAGCCCTCGCTCGCGCCTCTCATACTAACACCCGTCTCGTTACTCGACTTAAGGTCACGCGTTCAACTTGATCTTGCCGATTTTCTACGCTTATATAGGAATTGTTTGAACGACTAGTTTACCGGTCGTTTTATACTACCAGTATTGTTAAAGCTCTCGAATATTTGTGTTTGTTAATTTCTTTATTTTGAAACGCTACTTCGTCTTGTGTTGTTTGATTTTGGTATTTATATGGGTACCTCTGATCACTCTTTCCTTGAACTTTTTGCATACACTAGGTTTAATCTCGAACCTAAAATTGTAGTGCTCTACCAAAAGTTAGGTAACACTGGGGAAATTGTTCTTAATACAAGCTCCAATTGCTGACTGTTTAAAATCAAAACAAGTTTCAAAAGCCCCAGTTGATTCCAATTAAATTTGTTGTTCTAAGCTCTGACACACGTGACGCGTGTTTGTATCAAGACACGGCGTGTCGATGACCTTAATCGTGATGCAACTATCGCAGTCAATTAATCTTGCACTTCTGTGACTTTTGACGTGCCGTCCTGATTCCGTGTTGCAGTGACGAGGCACGGCAATATTTTACACATGATTAGAGCGGCGCACACTGGCACTGTATGGGTAAGCAAATTGCGCCGACGCGACGCGCAGTCACGATCTGAACCTCGCGGGAACCCGGGAGAGTTTCTAGAGAATTCCAACGTAAATGCTACACAGATATTAATGGCGGTATCTCCACCGATACACACCGGCTCGACTGTTTTAACGACTCGGCGTTTCCATGACTTGATTCCCTTTTATGAACTTTCTAATCAAGAACGGAATAAAATGTTTTGCTGTCGGTAGTTGCTTATTTTAATGTCATCCATTACTTATTTCGATTCTCGGTATTTACAATAAGCGTTCCGTTCGTGCAGGGTTTTTTTTTTACAAGGATGCAAGTTTTTTCTTAGGTATTAAATGCATGTTGGTAGTTATTCAAATGAGATGTCGTTCTTAAGTAGATTGTATCGCGTAGCTAACGGATAAGGAAGTCGCGGGCTGCTATCATGTCATCGACGAGTGTTCTGCCACTGCATTTCGCGAGTTAATATAAACCCTCCGTTTCCTTTATGTAATGCAAAGGATACAATTTTATATAAAGCATAATTACCTTATTAATTTGCCTTAATAAAAACTTACTTACCGACAAGCTTGGCTACCACCTTGGTACATATTTTTTTTATTTGAACGGACTGCCATGTACTTAGTGTGCAATTCTTTACACTTTACTTGCTGGTTTTAGACGTGATTGAATATTTACATAACGGTTTTAAAGTTTCTTGAAACAAGCCAGCAATAAACTTTAATGCAATTACGATTTCCTCGCAGAGCTTATCACTGTTCCGTTATTGAGTAGGCACTGTAGGCAGTCCCACGATTCAATTTAGTTTAACATAAACGCGAATTAACATAGTCCGTGTCGGTTTATAGTCCGAACCGTCAAATAATAATGTAAGTTTATTAAAACAGTTTTCTTGTCTGAGAATTGATAACTGAAGCATAACAAGAACGCCTTCGACTAGCACGAAGTTATTTTATTTTTGGTGTATAATAACATGTGGTTTTCCGTTCGTTTCGCACCCTAAATGTGTATGCCTTAATTAAGTGCGGCTGGGATCCGTGGCGGTAGATTGTGATTGCAGGTATGGTAATAGTGCGCCTAATTCGGAGTCACGGACGGATCGGCGCCGGCGCGGCTCGCCCCGCGCGCTGCTGTGCGCCCGTCTGGAACGGCCCTAGCGGCCCTACCCGCCCGATCATCACACTCAACTAAAACAAAGCATAAGAAAACCCACGTGGCCCATAACAATAAACTCCATATTTTATGGGGCTTCACCCAATACACTATTAATATAAATGTAGGCACGGTTGCTTCCTCTTAATGGCCATAGGATTCATTGTACTCAATGTTAGCATTAATCAGAATCTGTTTTAGTATCTTCAATATTCCGTATATCAAGGTTTATAACGAAATCATGGTCATGAACATAAAAGTACATAATTACTGGAGTTTACTGGAATTAATCTTGTAAAATTGGAATAATGTTTTATGACACACAGATGTATACTACAACATAAATAATTCGATGATGTTATGTCATAATCCGATTGAAATTTATGTAATGTTGGCATAAAATTAAATAGTGATACGCGAAACTACATATTTTACTGACATGTACCTACACAGTACAGATAAATATGTGAATCCCAACATTCGTATAAAAATAATTAGAATGTATCGGGCGATATTTAATTAATTAAATAACTATGTATATTTATAGATCTATGATAAGTTAGTATGTTTGTAATGTTAAAGGAACATTTTATGAATGGAGTATACAGAGTTTATTTTCCTGTTGCATATTTATACACTTTTTGTTTGATTAGGTACATTAAGTTTGAAGCGTATCCTTTAGACCCACAAACAATGTCATGTTTTTATTTTGGCGTCTGCTCCCAGTTCGCACCCAGTTTAGTTCACAACGTGACAAAGCAAATGACATCATGGATTACGATCAAACCCAGATTTGAGATATTTGAATAACTAAATTGAAGCTCATAAAATATTACCATAATGGGGTCGTGCAAAACGAGCTATTTTCAGTTCCGGTATTACTTTCTAATTCCAGTATTATTATTATAAAAAAAATAAGCTGTTTTTCATTATTTTTTTGAATTTGAATGGTAAAATTTAGGTGCCATCAATATAACATACGCCGGACGGATTTGTTCACACACAATAAGTTTTGATTATTTAATTACATAACCATGAAAACTAGGTTTCATGGCTCAAAAAAAAACTAACAGTTGATTTCCTACATTTTTATAATGTGTTACTCCGATATTATGTTCCATAACGGTTGATAAAGGGTTGGCTAGCTCCGTATAATAAACGCAGCCCTGTCTGTTTAACTTTATAATTTAAGCGCATAACACTTACCATTGTTATGTTAGGCGCCGCTCTTAAAATGCTCAAACCTGAACGATCGCAGTGGCCCGGCATGGGAATACGTGATTTATTTGTTAGCTGTTCTGACCGCACCCGTTTGCCAGCCCCCATTAAATTAATCTCTTTATTCCGGTCGCTAGGTCAACGGGTCTTCAGATGTTTAACATGTGTTAATCCACAATCATTGTTATTGATAGGTGACTGTAATTAGTTTGGTGCTTGACTAATATAACGTTTCTTAAAACGTTTTTAATGGTTTTCGTACACACCAGTCGATTTTAATTATCATTTAAAATGAAATTTAATATTCATAAAAGGTAATACTGAGATGGTTTTAATTATGTCAGAATGTTTTGCGCTTATCGCTTTAAATACATTTTGCGGTTTCTTGGTTTAACCATGCTCATGCACAGCCGTGGATGCACTTACTGTTACTAACTTAATCAAGTGATCTCAAAAAAGTAATGATGTCATTATTCGTTGCGACCCGTCTGAGTTCCAGTGAGTCGTGTATATGACCTTCACGCTAAACGCACATGTGCTCGGTAATATAAATTATACTTTTTTATTTCTTAATAGTTTTGAGAACATCATGGTTCGATTTAAATAAAATTACAAGTTCACGATATATTTTATTAAACTCGTTTAAAAAGAAAAGTGATCATGATCCTTAAAGATGCGATAAGATTTCGCATATTAGGTGTTCTTGTTCTTTAGATGAACTTGATTCTGGATAGACAACTTTATGTTTAAAACTAATAAGTCTACTTAAATTATTAAAACACTAACCTACCTATTACACTTTATTTACTAGTAAACTTTTCACGTTTACTCTACATAACATGTAGAGTTCAGCGCTGTGGGTCTTCTTGAAAACGAATTGATTATTTCATTTACATTAGACCTACTGACTGAATTAGTTTTAAATTTGTTCCTAAGCTGAATTAACCTTACCTACTCACACCTCATTTAAAATTCATAAGACGATGTTAACTTTTTACTTTACATGCAAAGGCAGTTTAGTTATAATTATTTGTTATAAAATAAATGAAATAGCGTCCAAGATGTGTGCGCCATGTTATATTCGCAATTATAGACAAATGTTTGTTTGGCGTTAATGCGTCATTAATTTAGACAGGCGGTAAGGAAGCTCTGGTGAAGCAAACGCCGTCATAAAACTCCTACGTTCCGTATTCCTGAGTTTAAATAACACGAAATTCGCGTTTAATGTAAGCAGCAGATGGACGCCAATAAATTATTACCCCTGTAGACGCCTTGAATGCTCCCGCTAACTGATGAAAGTTGTAAACGTGTCAGCCATTTCAATGAACTCGAAAACTTTCAGATTATATACGCTTCTCATAATATTTAGATAGCATGATTACCATCGTTGCCATAAATTTCATTCAGAATATTTGTTGTAAATAATAACCTCAAAATATACTGAAGAAGGTTGTTGGGTCGAAACAATTATTTTCTTTACTCATCATTCTTGTAGATATCTCGTACGTTTAAGTGGTCGTAATTGTGGTAGTATTTATTTTTATACATATCGTGTGGGTTCCTTGTTGAGTTATATGGCGTATGCAAGTGCACTGCAAATTACTCTTATTTACTTACGCGAGTTTACCAGGACATATCCATTAACAGTCTCGGTACGTCATCAGATCGCGTATTTTTTATTCATTTTATGTAGGTCTAGTGAGTTTCTTTTTTTTATTCAATAACTTATATATTAACAGTGAAAAAATATTGCACTTTTATATGTATAATAAAAATTAGGCAAAAGGTTAGAATTTCTGCCTCGGATTCGCCATAATCGCATAGGTATGTATTTTAGATAGGTTTGGTCGGTTTTATACGAATGTTACGTTACTGCAAGACAACTTTTTACTTAAACTAAACAGTTTTTACGTCACGTTACCTAGTGGACCTTTACTGTATCTTAACACGTTTTGTATTACCCAAAGAGAAGAAGGGTGTAATTAATGAGCTTGGTAGTGGGCGTTCAATATGTGTATGTGCGTCGCAGTGACCCAGCAGTAACATGGTCAGATGACAAGCAGCTGATGCATTCCTCTTTTTTGCTCTATTTCATCTGCGTTATTTATAAAATTAAAGTTATCATTTTACACACAATACTTTAGATCTTTTAATTAAAACTTCTCATATGTCTTGTTCTTGACCTTAATAAATTGGATATAAAGATAAGGTAATAATTTAATTATAGATGTATGTCGATACAGTTTGCCAATACAAAAAGTAAATAAAATAATAATGTTTATCTTGTTGGACCCGTGGACATACAAACCTTACTTACGATTTGTTGGGTAGTTCTTTTGTCCTTATGTTATGCTCGTTTTGTTTTTGGGTCTGCGAGCAATGCGCTTTGTTGACGTGATGTGTATTTGCATATACCCTTGACTCGTCGACTTCGTTGTCAAATGTAACTGCATTGTTCACTTGATGATATGTTTGTAATACAATGAAATCAAAATATCTAACGCAATAATAAAAAGACCCTACTAATAACTTTACTTTGATGGCGTAATATTTGGCATCTGTGTAAATTGGTATAAACTAGCCATATGCCACAAAAAAATAGAAGCAGACAATGAGGTTCGCACATTCGAAAATATTGAGGTGACTGAACCCGTGTACAGAACATAGTCAATAGTTTTTGTTGAATAGCAAAAACAACTTTAAATAAATTGCCCCGAGCAATGAGATATATTATATCTCAACAAGCGTGCCTCGCTTGTTTGTAGTCGATACTCTTGGAATTGAAATAAGATGCTAATGGTATTAATGTGTGCTAGCAGCTTCTAATTACTGTAATTTTACAGTCATTCGAGTACACATAGAAGAATGATTCACGTCATACATAGTTTTTTTTATATCTAATTGTTATTGTTGCTCTATAGTTTATCAGTAAGTATGTTTACTGATAATTATTTCGCTGGTTCAAGTTTCACTATCAAGGACTGATAAGAAGATGATGCATTATTTCATTTTAATTAAGTACCTGCGTATCTTTGTTTTGATTGTTCGTAATTACAATGCAGCGTAACAACTATTATCTGTAGATACATGTATCTATCTGTAAATGAAATCACGTTAAAACTTTTTTAATTTAAGCGTACGTTATATTATGGCCGTTGGGTTTTAACGATGTTTAAATTTAACATGACGTAGGTATAATAACAATCTAACGAATATTGAAGCATTTTGCTCGATGTATAGATTTCCATTGGAGGCGAATGGAAATATTTTAATTTATAGAGATAACCGTCGATACGTATCATGAATATAAATGAGTCGAGACAAAAACAAGATGTGTCTGAGGAGAAATAATAAGAGGCGTTCGACAGCCACGATCGTCTAGCCGCCACCGTCCTTGAGTGCAGAAATCCTTGATGAGTACAATCAACCGCCACCGGATAGTCGTCTCCGTTCAGGGCTGCCAATTAATATTTTAAGTACATGTAAGGCGGGTCTATTTCAATTCAACTTGTTTAATGTCCACTTGTTGCGTAAACTAGTTATGTGTATCTATTTTACACAATATGCTGACTTGCTTTCATGTTTAAGTTTTTGTAGTTTATCTATACTACTAATAATATCAGATACAAAACGATTGCATGCCCAGATTATCTTAATTTCAAAATGGTTATGTATTGTAGAGCAGCCCTACAGCATTGGTATTGCGTAGGAGTTAGTAAGTGTTACGACAAAAACTATACTGAAAATAAATAGGTGCGAAACGGTTATTAGCGCTGTGGTCGACTATACATGTTCAAATGCGGACCACGGGGTGTACACATTTTTTTTTACTGTGGTTTTTGTAGAATACATTAACTTGAAAAAAAATCTGTATACGTCTGTATAATTCTACGCCAAGAAAGTAAAGAAGACAAGTTATAACTGAAATTTTAATAAAATTATAGTTATTTATTTTGAACCCTTGGTAGGAACATAAATAGTTACTAATTACCACTTATTATAATTAAATTCGGTCTAGGACTTTAGCTAGGTAGATTAAGCAACGAACAGGTAGTAAATTTATTTCAAGTGTGATGGTAAATAAACATAATTTATTTCATCGTAGATAAAGATTGAAGAGATTTCCGGTAGTCAGTAATTTATCTGCTCATACATTTAGCCTTACAATACGATTTAATCGAAACGAGTACGTAAACATGTCACGTGTAAAATCCAACCGCAACTTAAATTGAATTTAACTCGAGCCACGACCTGTCAACTTATCGAATATAAATTCTCTTAATAATCGTTACCAATTACGTGAGCGTTCGGCCTCGTACCGCACTATCAATCTTTGCAGCAATGCTGTAACGAGCGATTACTACGAAGGATTAAGATCTTTTTGCGGTGGCATGTAAGGGAGAAAATGAATTGTCGAATGGGACTTTGATTACTACTTTTTGGTCCTGTGCGGCGACGTCGTCGTGAGGCGCGCCGGCCGGTCCGCGCCGGCTTCGCGAGAAATGCGGGACGTTATGAAACCATCGCTGACAAACTGCAAATAAGAGCGACCCTAACTCTAAACACTAGACAAGCTCGCCAGTCTGTCGACGACTGCATAAATATCAACTAATAATGAAATTGAACATAAATTGACCGTACGATCACGCAATACCAAGACGATGTCAACACTAGTCATAGTTTTGACATATTCCTTTTGTGTATTTACTATTTGTGTCTCGTCACGAAATATCTGATATTGTGACAAGATCTTAGTTGAAACTACCCACGTACTTACATCATATGAGTCATTAGAGGAAAACAAGTTGTGAAATCTAAAGCATGAAACAAGAAAATATGAATGTGAAGATTTTACGTGTCTTAATTAATTTGATACTGTTAACCATTACTTGTTAAGTACACTCATTTGTAACAGTTCATATCTACATTTAAAGGTCTTACTTTTTAAATAAATAAAATAAATTTATGTATGTATAATTTTATATGATAATCAGGCATTTATTTAGAAGACTTCTTTAGATGAGTCGATAATTTCGTTAAGTTAGCAATCTTATTATTTGTTAAAATAATCAATTAAGTGATAGTATAAGACATAACAGGAAAATAACTAATCATTAGCTTACATAATGTTCCAACATAAATAGATATGGGAACGAAATGATTAGGCCAATGACTTACTCTACTTATATATCTAGGAAGTAGTCAAAGTTGTTTTGGCTTGTTCTAGCAAAAACTTATTTCTTTACGCTATCTGGGCGCTGGTCGCTAGCAGTACTAAGAGCACTCTCATTGCGCTCAGTACCAGCTATCAGCCACCGGGCAGGCGCGAGGCGGCTCCGCTCTGAGTGGAGGCGCGAGTCGCGACGCTCGATAGTCTGTCACAGTCAAGTTCACGGCCTCCCCGGCCGATGCCGACGTTCCGCAACATTTCCTCGTTCTGTCTCGTTACTCTTTATTATCATCGCTATGTATTGAATCGAAAGCATTGCAATTGATAGCCTTGTCTCGTTGCTCACTTACGACATTCAATTATTACACTGCACTTTTATTGTTTTCAGATCTCTTTCAATTACAGTTAATAATTTATGATTAAGTAAAACCACTCAGTTCCTTGTTGCGAACGGGGAAACAAATTTCAGATACCTAAGTATTTTAATAAATGACAACCATAAATATAATAAAACAATTCATTATTGTATCGACATATTTAATATAAATATAATTTGGTGTATGTCTCGATGTAATAAAACAATTCTAAAGCGTTACACGTGTAAAGACATTTGGCGCGGGGTCGATGGCCATATCTATCAAATATTAACTGAGATCTAATGTTAAAAATAGACTTGACAAAAAAGTAGTTTTTAAATTTTCGTTTCATTCCCTTACCAAACATTGAGTTTTATGAAACTATTTATATTTATGTTTTACAAAATTACCCACGTACAAATAACAGAACGGCTTTAAACTTAAAAGGTTTCTCTCTGAGTTCATCGTATCTTACCTTTAAATGAGTTTAATGTGTTTCGATGACGATTGTACTTTGGCATTATAAATCGGTGATATTTATGGTTAAAATTATAATCAATTACTGTACTATACAAAACATTATCGACGAGGCACATTTTCCGTTTGTTTGGCGTTCGCTGTCAGATATAAATCTCCGTAGATCACGAGGTCGTTAATGTGATATTCGTGTCGGCGCCGTCTCAGATAGGTACTGTTATCCCATTGTCGATTCAAATGTTCCGCGCTTTCATATTTGTCTATGCACAGCTATTGTACGATTTAGTTCCGTGCAACAGATCGATATCTTCCAATACATGTACATTGTACAGGTAGCATTACTAAGCTCTTTATATTGCGCGTATATTAATACTCTGATTTTTATCTTAAAAGTTAGCTACAATCATTGACCTACCTAGTGAGAAGTACTTACTACCTACTTACTGGGTTTTTTCCTTTAAATAATCTTACAATTTGCAGTTCCTTGCCGCTGAATTGTATTATAGGGAATTTTCGCATGAAATGCCCCTTTTCCAATTAAAGTGTGCATTTTATGTAGTTGAGGGTATTTCTTACTTGTGTTGTCTACATAGGCTGTGGGACTAAGGGTCGGTAGTTTCCGCTGTATTTGATATGCTAACCGTGATAAGACCGGCGGCCACGCGACACTTGCTCAACCCCTTCCAGTGCCGAGGGTTGGTCGCCCTTCCGCCTTATTGATTAGCACCCTCGGAGAATTAACTTAATGGTAAAAAACAACACACACGTCGTCATATTCCTTTCTAATCGAAATAATATACGTTGCCTATGCATGTTCAGTTTTAGTTCCTTGAATATATATTTTTAAATAAAGTCTCAGCTCGGTCGGTTTGATAAATACAAATCCTACAGTTATGGTAGATATTAAACAGTTAATATTCAGTAAGAGATACTTAGTTAAAGCTAAATATTTATCGAGTTTCAAGATTTAGTAATGAAATAACTATTGGCTCATTAGCCTCAAATGGTTATTGAATTTCTACAAAGTAAGTAAATGTTGTTTGATAGAGATAGGACCAATCCCCATTATTAGTTTATAGTGAACCGTGCGAGCGCGAACCAGTTACTGAACGAGCTATATTAGGTGCAGTGTTAGTTGTGTCAAATATACGAGTGTTGTAAATCCCTTGCTTTTATTGTACTATCAAGAATCGTGAGTCGTACATTCATATAACACGTTAAGGCAAACTAGGAATAGAACGACAAATACATAGGAACTGACGACATAATTGTTGCTTCATACCTGTGGCTTCACTCCAAACTAATTAAGTATGTTATGGACGTAATCATATTAATGCTGTTATTGCACATGTTTTTAAGTTGGTTTAATAATAATATATTTGTTTTATGAGATTAAAGCGGCGGTCGTAAAATGTTCTGCAGCTGTGTGTAAGATCTGAATGGATACTTGCGAGTGTTAAGGTGTGTATTGCGGTCAGCGAGGAACTTACTCGCTTGTGTTGCGTCACCCCACTGTCGGTACTGGTTGCGCCAAATCAATCTTGGGCGCTAATCGCGCCTCTCGCCGTCCCGTTCAAATTGTTTGCTATATGAAATACTAGCTTCGTACGATTTCACTAAAACATGTACAAATAAGTTTAGATAGGTACGCTATGTTATGATTGACTAATTTCAAAAGTAGTTTATTCGCAAATGCCAGATTATTTAAATATCACGGTCCATTTTAGTGTGTCGTTAAAAGTTTAGTAATTACTACGTTTTGGAAGTATCTTTTTATCAAAATATTAGGTTACGATTATGCAATTCATGACTAAAAATATATATATTTTTTTAATAATAAAGAAAGTTAAAATGACAATTTTTTTTCGTACGCGTTTCTGCAAAGCTAAGTCGTCTCTGCTCTTCTACTATCTGTTTTAAATGTTGATTAAAACTAAATATCATAATTATTGTTCTAGTTCACATCGGGCGCGGCGGAGAGCACGGCGTGTGGCACTAGCTCCTCGTCCTCCAGCTCGTCATCGTCATCGTCCTCGTCGTCATCATCATCATCGTCCTCGGACTCGGACACCGCCGATGCCGCAGGTGGATCGGCCCACGCTTCCGCCGATGACTCAAATGTTGCTTTGGCGGCGGCTTGCCAGCTACAGGTACGGTGTAGACAAGAACGTTGTTTTACTTCGAGTAAATTATATTTATTAAGGTATTGAAAGTACATAATTCAAAATGTGCTGCACTATTTATGTAACGGCTAGGTCAACAGGTTGTCTCGCGTCGTTATGGCCGTTTATACTGCGTATATAGGTTACATCAGTCTGCGTCTATTTGGGTCTTCATACAGAAATATATTTCGCAGGTCATCGACGATGCAGACCTTGCGGAACTATTTCCAGAACAAACATCGAGCGCGCCGGCGCAACAGCCCAATTTCTCGACCTTTACCGTGCACAACGCCGCGACCGACAACGACGATAAGTCCATTGCAGATAACGGTAAGCTTCTCCACAATGAATGAAAAAAAAATAAGCTTATTTATTGTTTTAAGTATTTACAAACATTTATGAATCTGTATATTGCAGGTGATGGATCCAGTAGTGAAATGGAACTTACGCCTCAATTGGTGACGGCTGCAATTCAAAGGGCTACAGCTGATTCATCGGGATCTGAAAACGAGTGTTCAAATTCAGGTGTTGGACATCAAACCACCACGCACTATGCTTCTAGCTTGCTACAACAGTTCGTGGCTCAAACACAACTTCTAAGCAGTTCGGCGCCAATATCTTCCATTAATTCTTCCGGGACACCTGCGTTGACGTGTGGATTAAATTCCAGCTCGATAGACGGAGTGGGCACTATAAGTGACTGTGTACTCGGACAGATAAATACGTTGCCTGAAATAGCACCGATAGCTCCAAATTTTTTAACACCAAGTCAGCATCTTAGTCCGCAACAAACAGAAGAACTTACACAAATCAATAAAGATCTTGAAGAAATATCATCTGTAACCGATGTTGGTATATCAATACCGAATCCGCCTAGTCTTGATGATTGTGTCGATAATAATGACTTCATGACTCTAGACATAACACAAGGAAGCTCAGAGTTAGGAAGTGCCAGTGATTTGTTAAAAAGTTCTCCAATAACCGTAGTTAGTACTGATTTAAACCACTTAAGTCAAATTGATTCTCAAAAGTTAGATACAATCAGCACGAATTCAGTAGAATCTCAAGAAGATGTAAAAAATGTTATTGTCGAATCTAGAAGAAAAAGAGGGCGGCCTCGCAAAGTGCGAAAAGCTGACGAATTTGACAATAAAGGTGCAGAATCTCATAAAGAAGAAAAATCGATTAATGTAATAAATTTTCATAATAATAATGACCCTCCGAATGTTTCACCAGACTCTGGAATTCTGTCAAACCATAACTCACCGACACATTCACCACTCCGACGACATGATGTAGATGAAAGCCACAGTAGATTAGGGCGAAAATCAATACAAAAAGAAAACACTACAAAAAGGGCAATGCGATCAAAATCCAAAAGCAGAAGCCGTGCTCAAAACAGATCAGATTCAAGTGATTGTGATTACACCAAGAAGAGAATAGAAAATGAAATAAAGCAAATAAAAACAGAAGCTCCGTCGCCAGTGCCGCTAAAGCAAGAGCAAAGTAAATTCGAAAAGAGCAAGCGAAACGACCACAAATTAGATATCGCAGCATTAGACAGAATGTTGTACGCTACTGACAGGGTTTTATATCCGCCTAGGAAGAAAGTAGGTCGTAAACCACAAAATAAAACTAAATCAGCTAAGAATGCTCCTAAAACTTTAAAGGACAAAAATCAATACGAATCGGGTGATAGTGACGATGACTCTGTTTCGAATAACAGGTCTGTGTTGTCGGGAGTGTATGCCAAACGTAAAGAATTAAATAGTAAACTGGCGAGCCTACCCAAAAAGAACAATAAAACCTTCGGTAACGCTTGGAGAGATAATCAAAGTGAAAACGAAGCAGCTGCTGACGATCCATTGGACCCGACTTGGAAACAGATTGACTTAAACCCTAAATACAAAGATATTTTATCTGGTTATAAAAGTGACCATGAATTTAAGCCGTATAAAAGCTGCAGCCGCATAATTGAGTCTGGCTACAAAAGTGATTATGGGTGTCGGTCTGGATACAAAAGTGATTACTATCGTTCAGGCTATAAAAGTGACCATAAGTCAGGGTATAAAAGTGATAAATCTGGATATAAAACAGACAACAGTGTTAGGAGTATGCGGAGGCGTATGCGAAAACTAAAAAAGACTAGATCAGTTAGAGATAGATCATATTATAAAAATCAAAAACACTTCGTTTCCGATCAAGAGATACTGTTGTTAACAAATAAAACGTTTAGTACGCTGACCTTAGGTCACAGTTCGAGTGATTCTGAGTGCGACAGCTATTTGCGAAAACCCAGTGCGAGTCCTAAATATGTCAGTGTTTGCACAAAATATCCACTGCCATCGAAGTCGTACGACTTTGGATTTTCTAAAATGAGTCAAAAACACGTGTTGAGGTTAAATTCATCTGACCCGTTTGCCCCTGGGCCAGTGTTTAGTGGATTGCAGCGTCCAGTAACAACTTGTAACATATTCAAAGTGAGCAATAACAACAATAATAATACCTTACTGAAGTCTCCTAGTAAAGCTGGTAATGTGGGGAATCCTCTACCAGCACTGAAGCCAGCATTTACGCACAAGTTTGGATCATCACCAATTTGTATAGCAGCTAAAGCATCAGGGTCAAAGAAAGAAAATGACAATAGTTTTAAATATTTTTCAAGAACACTTTCACCAAAGTACCGTAAGCAGATTAAAAACGGAAATACGTCATATTCAAGCGGAACGAAAAAGGATGCTGCGACTAAACCGATTCCTAACGTTTTTGAAAAGGCAAAAAACAGTTACGTCCCTAATAAATCCTTATCAAGAAATGTATTTTTAAATTTCAAGAAACCGCTTATGAAGCCGACATTTCCCATAAAGAAACACAGAAGAACAGTTGTTTTAGCTCCACCTAAAATAAATTTGAAACCCACGGAACGACTGTCGAGAGTTACTGTAAAAACTGAAAACAAACACCATAGACATAGAAGTAAAAGGCGACATAGATCACGATCGGTTTCAAAATGTAGAGAGTCCTACACAAAAGCTATAGAATTAGTAGATCAAAAATTCACTCAGGACATGGACAATTTGATATCGAATTTCATCAAGTTATGTCAAATAGCACCAAAATTAATAACAAATGTAACACAAAACCCTCCAAAAAATGTAGAAAAATCGTCGACAGAGTCGATTCCTAAAGTAGTTAAAAGAGGATCCAAGAAGCGTAAAACTTCAGATAATCAAGAAATAGCAACTCCTACATCCAAACGCCGTCATAAGAAGCAATTGGCAGAATCTCAGAGTAAAGGTGGAAAAGATACTAATGAACATAAACTGCCTTTGAAAAAGCGACATTATCATATTAATTCGTCTACTGGGAATTCATTGAGCCTAAGTTTAGTATCAGCAGAGTTTGACGAGAACTCAAAAAATTGCACTAGTCCAGAGAAATTCTTGTGTACTGAGACTGGTTGCACAGGAGGCGAGGTTCAAAGTAACACACCCGAGGATCCACCTAAACCTAAAATTATATCAGAGAAGATTAAAAAGGGTGACAATTCTAAAACTTCGGCACAGCCGACTATAGGAACTCAAGACAGTAAAAACCCAAATTCGGAAGGGCCAAAAACTGCAAAAGTAAATGGCACCGTTGGTGTGGATGAGGTCAAAGGTGATGAGACTACTGACACGCTTGTTAAAAGCCATCCTTTAAATCCTTTAAATGCGACTGAAGCCGAACTTAGTATCAAAAAACCGACGGCCGAACAATCTGAGCTTTCGAAAAAGATTTACGAAACCTCTGAGAAACTAAAGGCGGTTCATAAAATGGTTCATGATCTGGAAAAATCTCTGCCAAAAAATAAAGACAATGAAATGAAGTCCGAATCAAATAAAACAGAAACAAATAAAGTTTCTTCTCCCCGGTCAGAGAATAAATCATCGCCTACTAGACATTCTGCACCTATAGTGACACCTAAAAAGCGACATCGACTAGAAGCTGAAAAAGTTATATCGCACTCAAGCTTAGATCAAGTTGTACAGTCATTATCTAAAAAGTTATCTGATGACAAATCTGTTACACCATTAAGTCCAAAAGAAACGAAGGACGTAAACCAGAATAGCTCGAAGGAAGATTCCAAGGAACAGGACAAGAATGACGGGTCGTTGTCTTCTAGCAATACGTCACCCGTAAATAACACGACTATCGACCCCTTGAAGAGTATGTCTGCTCGTTCTTTATACAAAAGTTCTATTCCACCGGCACAGAAGTCTGAAATTATGACCCGAAAGAAAAATAGACTTGAGGGTTTAACAAGTAATTTAGTTTCTAAAATAAATCCAAGTGCAGCTACTAAAGTTTTAGATACTCTATTAAACAATAATATACGAAAGTCTATAGAATCTCGTATCTTAGAAAAAGAAAAACACGGTTCTGATTCTTCTAAAGCAGGCGATGAAAAGAATAAAAACAAAGAGTCTTCACAAATTAACACAAGAGCTACAGTAATCAAATCTCCAGTATCAAAAGGAAAAGTTTTAGATACTAAAAAATCAAAAATATCTGAGAGAGATCCTATAGAGCCAACAATTGTTGTCAATATTGATAAACCTACTGGAATATTTGAACCTTCTATTGATTTGGAAGATCAAATTCCAAAATCTTCAATTTGTGTTAGTAATGTTTTAGCCGAGGCGAATCGAGCTAAATCCAAAGCAAAACACAATGATGTTAAAACAACAAATTCATTACTTGCTCCGATTGATACTGAATCTGAGATACCATTAGCGTTGATATCAGAGACACCTGATCCTATTATACGGCCGAAACGTGGGGAATCTATTGCCGCTGTAATATCTGATAAACTTCAAGAGACTGGTGGGCACAACTTACGACAGCCTAAACGAAATTTTAACAACGATACTGATGACTCGAGTGACAGCAAGAAAAAGAAGAAAACCAACAACATACTCAGAGAAAGCAAGTTGGTCTTACCAACGAGAGTGTTAGTTCCAAAGATTCAGGCAGAACGACTTTCTATTGCTGATGTAACAAAGAAAATTTGTCTGAGCGCTAAAAAGTCTGAAGCTAATGATTCCAGTGATAATAAAGCCGTTGATCCAATAAAAAAGAAAACGAGGAGGCGTAAAGCTATTAACAGAACTGGTTTCCCTAGCATTAAACGAAAGAAGAAGAAAATTGATAGCAGCCTTAACGTAACTTCAGATAGCCATTTTACTTCCGATACTGACAACAATTCAGCATTCGAAAGAGTACCGAAGGATGGAGAGGCGATGAGCAGCTTCTTGGAACGCACTACCAGTAAGAAACCTGAACTGAAAGTAGTTTTAAATAAAGACGAATGTCCAAAACAAGGCCGCTTAACTGTTGTTGCACTTGAAAAATTGCAGGGAAAAGATATTCCGAGTGAGAACAATAACAAAATTTCTAGCAGTGCTGATAAAACAGTAAATGCGAAAAAGGCTATAAATTCCTCTATTTTGAGAGCACCTGCACTTCAACTAAAGAGTAAATCTGAGAAGGAGATTAAAAATCACGTTAATAAGTGGGAAGTGTTAAGCGAGTCGGACAGTATACCATCACTAGCTAGTTCTCTCAGTAATGATCCCGAAGATAGTATTCCATTGAGTCTTTTGAACTTAAAATCTGACAGACCTGTTAGTCGCTTAGATAATCTTGAGAGATTGAAGCGTAAGACGCGTGCAATGTCACCGTCTCATGAAATTGAAGAAATATTTTCTAAAAGAAAGGTAGTGGAAAAGAAATGCAAGATTGGTTTGAGGCCGAAATCCAGCCTTGCTGTTCTTTGCCCCAGCGAAAGAAGACTAACGAGGAGCTCCGATAATATGACTGAAGAACCCAAGAATAAGTCCAAGAAACCAGAACCTAAGAAAATAATTGAAACTGAGAAAGTAACTATGAAGCCAGTCGCTATTGCTCAAAGAAGGAAATCGAGGTCATGTCAAGTAAACAAGAAGAGAGAAGTGCAATCTAGTTCACGAGAAAGTTCGCTAGACACTGTAGTAAGTCGTAAAGTTGATAAATCTCGGGAGCCCTCACTTGATACGCTTGAAAATGATCCTCTGCCACTTAACGAAAAAGAAATTGATTTTGAGAAAAGTATTGATGTTCTTTCCAAGAGTATTATTTGCAAAAAACGCGTGGCATCTTCTCGGGACGACAGCCCGGCAAGCAGCGTGGATAACAGAGATAAACCTGTAATATCGAAGAGGAACCCGCGGCTTCGAAAGAAGTTCTTGGTCGCTGGACTATTCTCCGATTACTACAAAGAAGAGTAAGTACAACTTGATTAAAATGTAATATAAATTCTGTAAAACCAAGAAAATAAATCTAATATACTTTTTTCCTTTCAGTCCTAAACCTGAAGGAAAAGGGAAGAATCTTGTTACTCAAACGGAATTTCCGCCGGGATTACTAGCGCCGCCCCCCTATTGTGAGCGTTGGGTGCGAAGGAGACTGCAACACTTCTCTTTGCCTTATGACATTTGGTGGCAACAACATTATAATCAACCTGTACCATCATGGAACTACAAAAAGATCCGCACTAGTAAGTATACTCACTTTTATGATAAACTGTTGTCTTACCTCTGCTGTTCTATCATAAATGTGTGGCATTAATCATTCTTTATTAATTATTTCAGACGTCTATTACGACGTAAAACCATCAGCTGAAGAATGTGAGAGCGTCGCATGTAATTGCGCCCCATCATCAGGATGTAACGAAGACTGTATTAATAGATTAGTATTTTCTGAATGTTCGCCACAGTTATGTCCTTGCGGGTAAGTGCATATAAATGAGCTATATTTTAATTTCGTTACTTGTTTATGTAATGTATTTCTTGTCTAAAGGTTTTCGGTTTCCTATGGTATATGTGCGAACGGTATAAAATTATTGTTTGTTATTTGCAGCGATAGGTGTAAGAATCAACGCATCCAGAGGCATGAATGGGCATCGGGGCTTGAGAAGTTTATGACTGAGAATAAAGGGTGGGGCGTGCGCACTAAACACAGGATTACATCTGGAGATTTTATCCTGGAATATGTTGGCGAAGTCGTCTCGGATAAGGAATTCAAGGTGAATAACGTATTACAATTTGCGAAATAATGGCTCTTTTAATTCTGTGCCTGCGCATGAATGACTTAAAATGGTTTCATAAATCTGATAGATTCATAAATCATGTTATAGGAGCGCATGGCAACCCGCTACGCGCGCGACACGCACCACTACTGCCTGCACCTGGACGGCGGGCTTGTCATCGACGGACACCGCATGGGCGGCGACGGACGCTTCGTCAACCACTCCTGCAGGCCCAACTGCGAGATGCAGAAGTGGACTTCTAATGGTCAGTATTATTTATTGAAAAATAAAAAGCAAATATAACTAAACTGGCAGACAAAAATGTGAATATTTCCTTTTTTTTATTTCAGGCACCTTTAGAATGGCGCTTTTTGCTCTTCGAGATATCGATCCCGGTGAAGAACTCACCTATGATTACAACTTTTCATTGTTTAATCCTGCTGTTGGACAGGTAGGTGTCGAAAATATTTTAAACAAGTTATTTTTTCATTTAGGTATACTTTCTACAATAATTTATATTTTTTCCCTTTCCAGCCTTGTAAATGTGATTCTGAAGATTGTCGCGGAGTAATCGGTGGTAAATCTCAGAGAATCACCAAACAACCAGTGAAAACGCAGTCACGAACACCATCGAATGCATCGAACCAATCGCAAAGCTCCAACGGTCACCAGCCGCGGGTCGGCCGTCCTAGGAAGGCGGTGAAATGCAACAAGAAATCCGAACAGCAGGCTGTTAGTACCTGCGATATCAAGACTATGACAATACTCAAGTATCAGCAACACTTAAATAAGCTGTGGCAGGAGCCTCAGATGAAGCCACTCACGGCTAAAGAGAAGAACATCGTGAGAGACCGACATTGTTTCCTTTTGAGGAACTTAGAGAATGTAAGTTTAACTCTTGATGTTGTATTCCACCTTTATGGTTTAAATTTGTTTTAGTAGTAGCAGCCAATGTAAATGTGTTCTAATTATAAATTGACGAATTACAGGTGCGTCGCATACGTGAGCGGCTAGCTTTAGCCATACCAGCATCTCCGCCGCCTGCCACCAGCACTTGTTCGAACGCGGGCGCTAGCGAAACCCCGGCCACCACCTGCTCAGGAGCTAGCTCAGTGGCTAGTGTACCGACGGGAGGTACTGCCGTGTGCACAGTGGACCCGTTAGCACCGGCCAGTGGCATGGACGAGGCGGGCGCGCTGGCTCGCCTGCGTGCCCTGCGTGACGTCACGCGCGCGCCCCGTCCCAAGGACGATCCCACGCTGCCGCGCGCGCAACGACTCAACAACGTACTCAAAGCCATCTGCCGCGCGCTCAAGGATGTCAAGGGTATGTTTTCAAAATTAAAAACAAATAGACTGCTTCTTGATCAACCAATCTGATCTCATCGTGTACACACGATTATTTTATAAAAATCTAAGTGAAAGTTTACATTTATCGATAAAATAAACTCTTTGAAATGTTCTTACTTGAAAAATCGTAAGCAACAATTGCATTGTTCCACAGACGAGAAGGACCGTCCTGTGTGCGGGCAGCTGGTGCGCGGTAAAGGCGGCAAGGGCGGCGAGGCGGGCGCGGCGGACATGGCGGGTATCGAGGCGGGCGCGGCGGCGGGGACCTACACGTCGCTGGCGCAGTTCGACGCCGACGTGTGCGGCCTCATCGCCGCCGTCATCAGGGACAACGGACGCTTCTCCACGCTCGGCGCCGCCGCCACGCAGATAAAGAAGGTGACTGTAACAATCAATTAACTTGTGATACTTAAAATCATGGCGCTCGTCGTTAACGCCACCGTCTACTACAGTTCTCATTGTTTCATAACAATTTTTGATTTGCAGGCATACAACTCAGCCAAGTCGGAGTACGCGGACATGTTAACTAAAATACTCGGACCTGATGAGCCCTTGCCGCCTGGCTTCTTGCAGAAGACAAAGACTGGTAAGTAATGTTTGAAATGAATTAAAAATGTTTAGAATAAATTTATAATTGACACATAACTTGATCGATTTGCAGAGGAGGTGATAATGTGCATCTGCGGGCTGCACGTTGAGGAGGGGCTGATGGTGCAGTGCGGCGGCGCGGGCTGCGGCGTGTGGCAGCACGCGCGCTGCATGCGCGTGGCCGACACGCGCGCGCCGCACTACTGCCATCACTGCCGCCCGCACAAGGTAACCACCACGCCATACTGGCAAAACATACAACTATATTTTGTCCTATGTCAGAAGAAACTCCGCGGTAAAACGCAAGAACGCAGGTAATAACATGCGTGATGTATGTCACAGGTGGACCGCGAGATCCCGCTGGACGAGTACACGGAGGAGGGGCACCAGTTCTACCTGTCGCTGATGCGCGGCGCGCTGCAGGTGCGGCAGGGGGACACGGTGTACGTGCTGCGCGACATCCCCGTGGACGCCGCGCGCCCCGACGTCAGCGCTGGCGCCGCGCCGTCCGCCTCCACCGCGCCGTCCGCGCCCGCGCCCGCCGACCACAAGCCCAAGCGACACGAGCGCAAGAAGCGCGAACCCGCCGCCAAGCCCGCCGGCGACGCGCCGCATGCCAAGGTGCCTACACTTTTACCACGCTGTTACTCCTCTCATACAACTTACTCTTTCACTCACAGACAGGTCTTAGTGATAAAGGTCACCACACCAACAAAATCCACAATAATTTAAAAATTATTTCTCTTAATCAACAATAATCTTTAAACAAAATCTATGATTCAACAGGTTACTTTACCCTTACCAATGCTTGGTATATTATTCGACTAACATACCTTAAAAGGTCATTGGGCACCTAAGTATGGAAACTATACCCACGGCCTACAGAAAAAAAAATAGGTAGTATGCTTAGATAAACGTCTCTAGTTTACGAATATATATGTCGCATTAACGCAGACAATGGGAAAAATACAGAAATCTAAAAATAAAAATACAATAATAAGGTTAATTATAACAAGGCTTAGTACATTTTTATTGGTTTCTTGACATTAAACATGATTTTAAAAGTAAAGTAAAACAAATATAAAAGAGTTTATAAGTTTTATTCGTCATGATCAATGTCTACAGAAATAATTGTGTCGTCTAAAAACGCCGCAGGCGCATCAATTTGATTTTGATATCGGGCCCAAGACAAAAAATATACTATGCTGGCTATATGCGTACAGCATCCAATAGTGCGGCGACCGTGGATACAAGAGTAGTAGTGATCTTCGATACTAACTCCGCCCTGTCTTGTTGCGTTCACCAATATGTAAGTAGGTATAGTATGTTTTGCTCCTGACATGTCGCGACTGTATTTTTCCCTGTATTAATATTTTGTGGTTAACCAATTCATGGTGCCGGTATAGTTCAATAATATACAGACCATTTGGTTGCAAGTGTTCGTGAACGTATGATCTAGCGATCCTTAAATGGTAGGTGCCCAATGTAAATAGTACCAAATCTTCAAAAGTTAGGCGTGGGAAGTTATCCAAAGCTGCATTACTTGCATCAATTGAAATAAAGGCTACTCTTTGCCTATTTAGATTTTATCAATACAATTATAACCTATTTTTATTTATCTTTAACATTTTATTCCCATGGTTTAAAAAAAAAATAACTATCTAAATTTTAATGTAGGTTAATACTTAACAATTTAAAACTAATTTGGTTTTTGTAGGAAAACTTTCGTTAACTGGGTCGGATTGCGCCCAATAACCTTTGTTTTCTATTTACAGGACGTCGAAGTGCGTAAACACACTTATCAAACAATTGGGGAAATACCTGTGTCGGAACTAGACATATTCCGCGTTGAACGTCTGTGGAAGCATAAGGACACCCAAGAAAGATATGTTTACGGTCATCATTACCTGAGACCCCACGAAACTTTCCATGAGCCCACTAGGAAGTAAGTAAATGCTAAATCAAATACTTTACTTATATGTAGCCTGACAATGTAAATACTAATGAAATATTTCAAATTCCAGGTTCTTCCACAACGAGGTGATGCGAGTGCCCCTGTACGAAGCAGTACCAATAGAACTGGTTATGTCGCAGTGTTGGGTCATGGACCTTAATACTTACTGCAAGGTAATGTTCACTGGCATGCTTATTGTTATTCCTAACTTGTACCTAATATTGCAATTGAAAACTACGATGCAATAGTAAGTACAAGATGAATAGCACTTAACGAATTAAGGAGACCAAAAATTAGTTCGCTAGCTATTATTGGGATACAGAGTAGCGGTCGGTAGATATGTAATTGTATTTGTTATTGGTTAAAGTTGATTTATATCGACGAGTCATATTTTATTTATGTTACACAATCTTCTGAAAAAAATATAATTGTATTTGGCCCCTATGCATGGCAGTGGCGAAGGGTGAATTTTCTTAAAAGGGAAGCCCGTCCAAAAATTGCATTGTTATCATGCAACGATAAACAACAAGTACGGATATGTTTTTTGTCTGAACATGTATTTTAGATGAATTAATAAGAGCATTTAACCCTGTGTAGCTCTATTCACTACTAATATTATAAACACCCTGAAATTTAAAAAAAAAAATAAGAGAAATACAGTAATGATTTATTATTTAAAACCATTTCACAATCAAAATGCTACTATAAGTACAATAAATGAATATCTAACTGATAGACCAATTAAAATGTATACTATAAAATAAAATGCAACTAAATATTAGAATATTAAATATGTAATAGTTGGTTGCCACATAAACATGGACTTAAGTGCATTATAATTAAAATATGAATATTTATATTGTTGTTAACAACAAAAACAATATACAACACTTCCAAATTACTTATATATTATCATATTTAGAAGATTGTAATGTTATAACAATAATACACAAATAGTATAAGTACATAAATATAGAAATTACAAACACAATATTTTAAGCCTTCCCACATATGTACTATGCTATGCTGTGCATATCTACTACTAACTTGTCCTACAGGCAGGGTCCAAATTTTGATTTATATTACTATGTGGAATGAAATAAGATATTGAGTATTGGATCTGAGAATAACAAGCAAGGGAAACAAAACATTTAATTTAATACTTCCTGTGAGCCAATGATATTTTGTTGTAGAAAGAACTGTTAAAATGTTTGATCGTCATTTGTAATTAATTCAAATCATCTCAGGTCTTTTTCTAAACTCTACTTTGAAAAAGATTTTTCCTCAGTCAGCAAATAATCTGTTAGACAGTTTCTACATCCACTAATGCCGCTATATTATCGATTTTACTTAATAATAACAAAAATAACAACTTTCTAATAGATCTACAAACTAAATCAACAATCTTAGTAATTCTGACTTACCTAAATATTTATTCGAATAGACGATAACCAAATAATAACACTGAACTGATGTAATTTTGTTTTTACTGCTGTCTCTGCTCTGTTTTTAGTGATCAATCACAAGTAATAATACTATAAGATTCTAAATTATGATACGAATACACCAAATCTAATGCAAATTAATCGGTGAAAATAACAAATAAAACTTTTATAATATTAGCGCGAACGTAAACGTCAGCTGTCATCTGTTCTGTTCAGTTGACGTACGAAGTTCATATTGCATCTCTTTCTGGCGTACGCATTTATTTTTTTCTGTCTTTGTCATAAGCCGAAAATCAACGGCTTCCCTAAGTCCTATTGGCCGCGGTTGTTCAATGTGTCAAACTATATAATGTGTCTCACTTTTACTCAATGGAGTAAAAGAGATCGCACTATGAAGTAGACGTACGCGATTCCCAAATCGCGTCCCGGCTTACCTTTTAACCGGTAAAGCGAATCGTGGGTTTACTCAATAAAAGTTGTAGGCCTTTATTGCATGCGTTTTGCTAAAAAAAAAAAGTTTAGGCGTTTATTGTTATTTTCAAGCAAAGGCTATACACGTACATTATTATTTCGTAAATTATTATAATTATAGTTGATATTTTTAAATGATACTTAAATAAACAGGATCTTAGTATTTGCCATATTTCAAAAGGGAAGCCGGTAGGAATCGAGTTATATGGACCCTTCGCCACTGATGCATGGTATGTGTAATGTAAGAATATTTGTAATGCTCACGTTTGTCACGCTGTAGGGGCGGCCGGTGGGCGCGGCCGAGGCGCACGTGTACATCTGCGAGCTGCGCGTGGACCGCGGCGCGCGCCTGTTCACCAAGGTGTCGCGCCCCAAGTACCCCATCTGCACCCGGCCCTACGCCTTCGACCACTTCCCGCACCGCCTCAAGATCACGCGCACCTACGCGGTAAGTACTTTACTTATAAAACTATAAATCACATCTAGTCCTTTTTTCATGTTTGATTATTTGAGTTCAATTTGTTTTTTTTTTTGTAGAAGAAACAAAAGAATAACATTTTTATTTTATGTTACAGCCTCATGAGGTTTCCCCTGAATATCTGAAAGGAAAAGCAGCGAAAACTGCTGTAGTTACCGATAAGAATAAAAGCGTATCAAAAGAAGTAAAGCGGAAACTACCAGCTATTACGCTTGGAGATTCCACTAAGGTAAGTTGACTATAAATTAAATTTAAATTTTGCTACACTTCTGTTACTTATAGTAAAACATTTACTGATCAAGACTCTAGTTTCTGGGGAGTTTGTTGCGCCGTTTCTTCTCCCGTAGCAAAAGCACAGGAAGCGGTGAAGGATGGGCGGATGGGGTGATGTCTAGTGTCTATTGTAATTTTGACGTTCGAAAAGTGCTATATTGTAGCCTAATTTGAATAAACGAATTTTGATTTAGATTTTTGAAATTCTGTTGTCCCCCAATATATTTTTGTGACGATTTTGTTGGAGTATTGATGAGGGTTGTTACCGACAGGGCTGCGCGGCCGGCGCGGCTGGCGCGGCGGGCACGGCGGCGGGTCGCGCGGCGCAGAAGGAGCGCGTGAACGGCATCGCGCGGCGGCTGCTGGCGCGCGGCGGGTCGCGCGCGGCGCTGGACGCCTCGTACCTGCTGGGCGGCCGCCGCGCGCGCCGCGACCTCTCCTGACGCGCCGCCAAGCGCTGCCTCTGCTGCGCCCCGCCACACACACCGAGAGATATACTCCTCTGCACATAGGGTTCTACAAATAGTTCTATTTTTTCATAAGACGATGCGAGCGTTGTTGTAGTTATTTATACGAGTACGAGATATAGTTTAGGATAATATAATTATTATTTAACGACCACTGGTGCGAACTGATGTTGAACGTTGAAGAGTTTTAATAGAGGTTAGATACAGAGATGTTGTTTGGGAGGTTGTTAATTTAATATTAGTGATTAATTATTATTATTCTTTTTTTTAATCATCTTCCGCTAGGGTAAGAGTTAGGGGAAATAGATTATGTTTCAAACGTCTGGTCATTTATATACGTGCTCGCAGCGAACGGGCGGGATGCACTCTCATGCCTTACGTCACGCACTAAAATCTCTCTAATTATTTTTTTTACACTTTGGTTTGAATAAGTTGTACATATTACACAGTAGTGTTTAAGGTGGTTGGTTGTTTTATGTTTAAATCAAGATGATAATATATTGCTTACGGTACGGACCTTTTGTTAGTCCGCTATGAAGAGTCTCTGCTTGTTTATCTGACCCGCGTCGCGCGGACGTCTCTCATACTAGCCTTGAAATTGTGATCACAGAGAACAAAGTTGTTTTTGTTTCTAATTTATTTGTAAATTAACTGTTAGTTTTTATACTTTTCTTAGGTATTTTAACATTTCAATGATTTTTTTGTATCATTAAGTGTAACCGTTTATAGTATTTGCTTTTATTATGATTTACTCATATTATTAATTGTAGCAGCATATGTTGAGGTCATTTGGTCCCAGAATCTAGTACAAATCCATCATAATCATGCCTACATAATGTATTAAAATGTTCCATGTTATACACCAAAAGAAGTGGCTTACATTATATATTATTATAATCCACAGTGGTGTAATGATGACCTACAGTTACAGTTATTGTTATTAAGGCTCGAAATAGAGTGCACACTAGACAATTTTTTAGATAGATACATTGACAGTATATATTAAAGCCAGATACTTAAAGTATTTATATTTACATTATATTTGTTTCTCGCTTGTACTACTTGCACCTATATCTAATGATGTCTCTGCCTTGTAGTTAAGGATCAATCAGTCTACCACATGTACCACAGATAAATATTCCCGTTAAACTTAATATCCATGGATTTATCTATAGTGACAGTTAGTTATTTCAAGGAAATTTTCAAATATGTACTTAATTAGTGAATGAAATAGTTTTCAATAGTCAATAATAGTTTAGAAATAAGGTTTACATTTACATTGCCTATTTATGTTACAATTACGTCACTTCTAGTTTGTTATATGATTAGTTTATATTCAACAAACCCTGAGCCAACTCCAATCAAAAAATGAATTTTGGGATCAAAATTATTACGATATCCTTAATCAATTGACGTCAAAATTAATTGTTCCTCTTATTCAGGTGTGAATAGTTTGATTTTTGAGAATTTATACATGATGCATTTGAGGTATCGTTAAAATATTATATACTCTTGTGTATCAAATTATTATCGTAGACGTGACTATTGTTGCGAGTATTTTCGGTTTCAGTAATTAAATATCAAAATGTTATTTTCTAATGAATTCAAACTATTTACACAAATTAGGGATATTAAAAGTGTTATAATGAATTACTTATTTGATATAACGAGCAGCTTTACTATTTATGTTTTAAGATGCCATTTGTTGTAACTCATGTTTTAATAATAAATTAAATTGGATCAAATTGTTTTTTATTTCCTTTCACCCATTAAGCACTATTATAATACATAATTTGTTTGTCTTCAACGGCATTTTTGTAAGTATCACCCATTAGGTTAGGCCTGGTTAGGTAACATAAAATGAATATTATGTTATAGGAATTAAATACAGCAGTTAACTAAGCACGATTGTTATTTCAACTAACATATAAGTATTATTATAATGAATAAGGCATTTTAATGCTGATATTAGTACTTTTTTGGACTGGCATTTAATTACAAAAATTGAGTTACCAAAATAGTTCAACGAATCTAGGAAATAAAAGTAAATATTAGTCATGATGAGGTTTGTAAATAGGTATTATTTTTATAACATTTATATTGATAATTTTCTTAAATTGGCTTTAACCACTGAACCGATTTGAAAATTCTATCACCAAGATAAAGCGACTTACAAGATTTACTATGAATATAGGGTATGAACCATCGCGCTATCACTAATACGAGCGAAATACGCATGTAAAAAGTGTTGCATATATAGCAACAGTATCCTGTTATGGATCATTAGGTATTCACGCTGTGTAGACGAGTAAATTTACTTAAAATGAAGATTGTCAAATTTTTTCCATTAAAAATATAATTTGTTGTCAAATAATGCCTATTTGTCAAGGAGTTAATAAAATCAAGGTATAATAGGTATTAAACTATCAAAACGTTAACCGTCACAAGAATTCGAGAATCGACGGTCCTGTTGGTCTAGTGGTTAGTGACCCTGACTGCTAAGCCAGAGGTCGTGGGTTCGATTCCCACCCAGGACAAATGTTTGTGTGATGAGCACGAACATTTGTTCTGTGTCTGGGTGTGATTTATCTATAATATGTAATATGTATATATTTAGAAATATATAAGTATGTTTATCAGCTGTCTGATTACCATAACACAAGCTCTGCTTAGCTTGGGATCAGATGGCTGTGTGTGGATATTGTCCCAAGATATTTATTATTATTATTTAATTAATTTAATTTGAAAAAAAAAATGACGTTTTATCTACACAATCTAATTTCAATGAATATCTGAGATACCACGGAAAATATCCCCTAACTGTGATATCTAGCGGGAAGGAAGAGGACTTATTATTAACACGATATTTCTGCACTGATTGAAATCATTGTGATTTATTTTACTCATTCGAAGTTGACAATGATATCTCGTGCATAGCTTTTTATTTCTGGAGTTATAATTATAAAAACCAATAAAATCATTCATATCTAAAAAACATGACTACTCTTCTAAAAAGTAATATCTATTCAATATTTATAATTACCGTAATCACCTTTGTTGCAGCTCAATGTTTGAATCCAGTTCTCATTTTCAACAAACGCCATCAATTCACAGATTTTCTGAATCTGATCAAACAGTGATCGCACTTTTTTCGTATAACTAAATCAATACACAAGCAAGCCTAAGTAATTATACTTATTTGATAAGATTGAAAAATAAATAACAAATACTTTTAGCGGAGGGAGCAGAAACACATTAAGACTTTACACCGGCTTTCTATAGAGGTTGTCGTTCCCGCCTTTAGTCTTGCCATAGAGTACAAATAAATCAAGGTAAAAAAAAACATGCTCAGGCACTGACTCACGTGTTATGGTTTTGAATTGTACAACGTATTACTATTTATTATAAAACATAGTCGCTGTCGCTGTCTGTCTGTATGTCCGCCTTAATCTTCAAAACTAGGTACCTACGCAACGAATTTTTTGATAGAGTGATTCAAAAGGAATTTTCAGATAAAAATAAAATATGTCTTAAAGATAATTTAACATAAATATAAAACACACCATACAGGTGTGTTTTATACATATATGTCATGACGTCTGGCGAACAACTATTATTATCGCGGATATATTATTTAAGTAATCATTTATTTAAGATCCCTCTTTTGGTCAAATTCCTATTCTACCTACTCTTAAATAGGTGTCTCTCTTTTGCGATTTATGGGTAACCCGCTCATATCTATCTTATAAGCATTTCAAGACGATATTTTTAATTATACGAGTAGGTTGAAATGGATCGAACGGCAATTATGTATTAATAATAATGAGAATGCAGTTTATTGCAGAGGCGAGTTTCTTGAAGAGAGCTTGTAATTACCAAATGGTCGCTCTTGTGACAAAATAGTATCTTATTTAATTACGGTCTTAAAACAAAAACGGTATTACAGGAGGTGTCTGATTAATCTTGGATTAATTTAGAGCCAACATATTTTTAGGTATGGATGAACGAAGATGAGGATGGCAAGTTTTCGTGTATTTGTTAAAAATCTCCTATTTTTCTGGTGCTTAAATGCATCATCATCATCATTCCGCTGCCCTTATCCCAATTTTTACTGGGGGTCGGCGCAGTATGTCTTCTTCTTCCATACATTCCTATCTGACGTCATCTCGCAAGCAACACCCTTTGCATACATATCATCGTTCACACAATCCATCCATCGTTTCTTTGGTCGTCCTCTTCCTCTATATCCGTCCAGCACCAGGTTAGGAAAACCACGTGATTCCCTTTCCTCCGCATGACATGGCCATGCCATGACGACCGGTTACCAGCGAAGCTTTTCTGTTACCGGTGCCACTTTCAAACTTCCACTTATATACTCATTTCGTAGTCTATTCGCTCTCGTAACACCACACATTCCTCTTAACATTCTCATTTCTGTTGCATGCAATTGCCTTTCATTCATCCCTTTTGTGGCCCAACACTGATCCATACAGGACAGCAGGCCTCACCATGGTCTTATAAATCTTCCCCTTAAATTTAGGGGGAATGTGGGGGTCACAGACAGTGCCCCAAACCTGCCGCCATTTCATCCATCCTATGTTAATGCTGGTGCTTAAATGCAATTAGATAAAAAACAAAAATCTACTATTGAATTTATCGGCAGGTGCAAGAAATAAGGTTTTCGGTCTGATTAGGTACTTAAATTACGTTAACAGCAAACGTCCTTTGTTTGCGACAGTAGTAGCTACCAAATGTGTGGATTAACATTGACCTTAAATAACAATTTAAGTTTACGATTTGTCCCGGGGCTGCGGTCGCTGGCTGGCTGGGGTCACTCGGAATGAGAAGATTGGGCGTAGCGTCCGCCCGCATGCGACTTACGCATCGGCCGATATACGTATTTGTTTTGGATTAGGATTCTTGCAAGATTTTCATTGAAAACTTCTTACATTAAATTTTGTTAGATCATTGGATGTCTGATTGGTCTCCTATTTAATTTTCTTAAATGCATTTAAGAAGAGTAAATTTAGCTTTTCTTGACAAAATCTGTTAGTTACATTTTTATCTATTTTCAGTTGTATTCACGATTACCTAAATTAACGCAACAACAAAAAAGTATATTCTTGATTCAGAAGAAGTTGGCCAAGTACTGAAGAAATCTTTTTACAAGCTGCTGTCCAATGAAAGGTCATTTGATCACGTATTCCCATAGCATTTAGAGTCACATTACAAGGAGCTTGCAACATACTTTTGGGGATGTTTATCTAGAGGGAAATATGTAAGAAATGTATCCGGCTGTTAGCTCGCCCGATGACGGTATGGGCGGAAGCGGGCCATTGCGTGAGTCAAGTTGCGCTTTGTATTATCTTAATAAATTCTCTCTCAGTCTAAACTTGTTGCTCTAATGTGGGAATATATAAACATAAGCAAGATGCAAGGATAAATATTGAGAATGTAGAATATAACAATGTTTTGATTCACTACTTTGTTAAAGTCGATGTTTTAAATGTCGTACTCGTGGCAATAAACATATTAACACGTTTGCGATTAGACATGGGTAGTATAATTAAGTGTTATTGGTAATAAATGCACTCTTTACGTTGGTATACAGTTCCATGTGACCGTGATTTTTACAGCAATTTAATGCATGCCATTCATATTGTAAATTAATGAAGTATGAACGATACGGAATGTTTTGCAGGATTCACGTTTTGTTTTTTCAATAATTAACAATACTTTTGTTCAACAACGGGCTCTGGCCTAATTAATTCATTTCGGACGAGATAACAAACAAAGCCCCGGTAGATTGTCCAAATCTCCTTCAATGTTAGTAACATAATTATTTACTTCCAACTCCTCAATCTTCCAGAACATGAGTCAGCCATAAAAATACGTCCTAGGCTGTAATTGATTGATTGACCATAATTACGTATGAGTAATGTGGTTGTAATAATAAAATTATTTCATAAAATGAAATGATGTAGGGTCGATGTGGCAGGACGTGCAATCCTGCGCTATTATTCAGTCAACGGCAGCGGTGGCCCACTGGCTAGCGGGATCACTCTGGGACCAGGCAGACTCGCTCACGGCCTGACCAAGAGTAGCACGCGTTGTACTCCCGGGTATTAACTAAAAGTTGTGAAATAACAAGTGATTCTGACCGTTAGGGTACGGCATGAGAACTGTTGTTGTGGGTGACCAGAATTTTGCTCATCGAAGTGCAGATACATCACTTTCTCCTGTCAGTGAAATAATGTTCTTGTAAGTTTCAAATACATATTGTATCGTATAGTTATATGAACCGTGGAAGCGGAACAAATAATCTTTCACGTGTAGACACTTCGGTAACTTACATTATTTGTTTATGTTCATTGTTTGCTGAAATGAGCTGTTTGTTTCTAGGTTGTTATCATTGCAGAGATAACAATGAGGCTATTATTATATTTATTAATAAAACTATTATAACTATTTTATATGAATATAGGTCAATTTAAGTTTTAATTTAATTAAAAAAACTCAAAACGTGTAAAGAAAAAAGTTTTAAGTTTTAAGTGCTAGTTTGTATTCAAAAGGAAAAACAAAATAAAATTACACACATATTTTACACTTGAAGAGATTAAAGTCTAATGCAATAAATACTCGTGTGTTTGTCTTCGTTTATGAATTAAGTATAAATAAACTGTACCTTATCATTATGTATTAATAATAATGAGACTAGACAGATTGTTAGCAGGTAGGTAGGTGCTAGCTTTGCCTATCTTTTAATGACGTAGATATTGTTGACAATATTTATGTTCAAAATCACGACATGGGTATTACTTCTGCAGTATGACTCACGTGATTTAGAACCCTTATTTGTTGATTCTCATGCTTTTCCTCTTTATTAGTATGCTAGGAAACAAGCTTACTTGGAGACTCTACTTTTATTTCTATAATATAAGCACTCCAATTGTTTGCCTTTACAAAGAACCGTGCAGCAATATTCTGTGGTTTTTACTTATTCCCCGAGTCTATTTTCTTAACTAGGATCTTTGACCGTAACATGATCGCAAAATCTGCATAATATATCTCTGTACCAAAGCTCAAAGCCATTAAAAAAACTGTTGATTTAAGATTCGAATATTGCTCCTATCTTAAGGAAGACATCGTAAATTACTGTCAAACGTGTTTATGTTACTTACTTTATTTAAATGAATTAAATCAACATAGATTTGTCATTACTACCGAACGACGTAGTACTGTTTTATCTAAATTCCTTTTATGAGAAAACAAAAAACTTGATTCTTTTGTTTATTTATTAAAGCATTTGTTTCGATCGGCGAAGTTTTAGTAAGGCAAAAGTATCTACAAATGACAAATATGAATTTCGGAATCCCTGAAAGGGTTTCAATAAAAAAGAGTAAGTAAAAGAGTGTCTATGAAGTATCCTTTGTTTGTAGTTCTAACTAGTTTCAGTTAGTTCAATCTTGATTTGTCTGTTAAGAACAGAACCCTTCTTTGTCTTTGTCATAAGTTCTTCACAGTTCACACGATCAGTATAGGCGGGTAGAAGCGTTGGTAGCTGCGAGTTGCGACTCCATAGGATTGCTTTGGACTGAGCTTTGTATGACCGAAGCTTAGTTTTATTTTATGAGTATTTTCATTGTTTTTAATGGAATTTGAACTTCATTCTTATGTCGCCTTAGCTAACGGTTAAACATTATTATTGAAAGAATTGAAAATAATGTGAATATTTCCCGTTTTTATAAATGTTCACTGACTTAGCCCCTTGATAGATTCCTTCTTCAACAGAACCATACATATACAACAAATCTATTAATAGCTAACAAAACAAAACACCAACATTATCCCTGTTGTTAGATCCAGAAGGTACCATACCTAGGAACAGTGACCAGCGCGAGTGTTGCGTGATCGGGCGGACGCCGAAGCAGGCCGAAATCGCGTCGCTCACGCAGCCGGAACACTTGATACTGTCGTTATTGATAAATTGCCGCCGCGTCAATTTGCCGCTACTTAATCCGTCGCTTGTCGCGTCGAGTGCAGCCTCACACCGCAACCGGCTGACACCCCGGTCTTATGATACATATACATGCATTTTATGTAACGTTGTTCGTGTTGTTTGTGACGTATCTAGCTGTATACAATAAGATTTCGTTTTATAGGTTACTGTTCTAGAGCTATAGTCATCATCTTCCTGCCCTTATTTTAGGTACTTGGGGTCGGCGCAAAATGTTGTTTCTTCCATTCTCCCCTATCAGACGTCACAGTATCATTTACCCCTTTCTCATTATATAATTCCTTATACTAGTTCTAGAGCCATAGTCTAAGGTAATACTCAGGTTACACGAGAGAACTCTACTGAACTCTATCTTTAATTTTTGGGCTCTGAAAAGCTCAGATGCTTTTTATGGTGCTTGAGAATTTATATACTTAAATTATGTTCAAACTTTATTTAATTTCTTTTCTTTTTCAAAAAAATAAATAAAGTAGTATTTAAGTTAATGTAGAGTCAATCTCTGTAAGTTACTACTTAATTTGCAACGAAAACGACAGCTCTACTTAATCACTTTAACTAACCATCTACTTAAAATAGTACCTTAGGTGTTCTCAAATCTATTCTAAAAGCAAATCGCTACAGATTATAAATTATAAACTTTTAATTTATAATCTGTCATCATAAAATCGAGATAAACAATTACATTTAAAATATTCTGTCGCATAAATCTTGTGCACGTGTTAGTGGTCTCATGCGGCGCAAGCATGCGATCGTATAGTGATTATGACGAGAGTCGACACTTCTGGAGTACTGGCCGACGTCGGACAATTTAAAATTAAGGAGCCGTTACATTCTCTATCGCTCTATCACTCCTTGACACGCTTCCTGTTCTATTTCAGGCTGTATGAAGCAATGGGGTGTATTTATTCCAGTTTTCCGTCATTACCAGTATCTCCCCATCAGAAAAAGTGCAGGCAAAACTATAATAAGCAATTAAAGTCTATTAACCTCTCTTTCGTCTATCTCTTTAGAAAACAACTGCATTGATTTATATTAATTTTACTTCAGACACTACTGAGTATCTTGATACACATTAATCATCAACATTAGATTCATTATCATTACACAATATTTCAGGATTTTTCTTATACAGTTATTGACGCAAGCATTTCCTTTAGATATATCATCTAAAGGAAATGCTTGCATTAGCAATCTTAGAACACAAAACTAGAGCAGGAAGTGCCCAGTAGCGGGATGTCATTTGTTTTTGGCTTTGTTTATTCCTTAGTAAGATACGCGGAAGTGTGAGTAACATCAGCTACTGGCCACATTCCTAACGCTGTCATTCGTAGATGCCAAATTGCATGAGAATTCCGCTTTAATATGAGAAGGCTTGCATCACGCGATCGCGACACTTCCCGTCCTTAATTCTGGGAAAGATGGAGATACACAGGTATTATATTATATGTACTAATATAGGGATGTATTTAATATTTGCGTTTTGTTGACATCTTTCGGGGTTTACATTGGAATTTATTAATTCTGTACTTGTGTGTAAAACGTCAATAGAATTATTCATGGCTGAGGCAGTTTGATAGATATCCAAATAATTACGAATGTACTAAGGGATATACTGGTTGATATAATGACGAAAAACTCTACAATCGTACAGATTTCAGGGAAATTCGTAAAACATAATAATATTAAGGCTTTGAAACATGCCACAAACAGTACTGGAATACGATTTAACAACTGTTAATGCTTTGGAATGGAATCCAAAAGGTATTGATTTACAGCCGATGTTTATAGACCGTAAATTATACGATGATGCTATAATTAACATAATAATTGATTGATTATACATTTATTTGTCTAGCACTTATTTATGTTTATGGATAAACTTGATTGATATCCAAAGGTAACTGATTTATTAACTGTACCTAGGCAAGCCTCTACAAATTTTCTGATACTAATTTTAAATTTAAACATAGCACAAAAATATTTAAGGGATTTTTTTATATAAACAGAACGTTTACTAAAGACTGTAAAAATTGTGGAAGCGAGATGCAACTTTGTGCTAGTAATACACTTAAAGAATCCCGATCTATTTTCAAAACACTATAAATAGCAATTAGTATTATTTTTCTTATCTTTAATTATTCTAAGACACTACCGTCAAACGGTGAAGGAAAACATCGCGACGAAAGCTGGATTTCTAATATTGGAATCTGAAATCGCCAATCCACTGTAAACTAGCGTGGTAATCAATGCTCAAACCTTCCCTATATAGGAAGAGGCCTGTACCTAGCAGTGGGACACATAAAGGCTCGTTTATTTATTATTGTTTTCAATTTATAGAAACAAAGATACATCGTCATCACACACAAAAACAGTTCGTAAAACCTCTTATCAATGTATTTGTGCCTATTCAAATAGGATTACAAATCACAACCTTTTTCTCCGTACACACAATCATTGAACAAATATTGTATGTATTTAATAAATAGGTACTATTTATTTTTATCTTCGAAATAATGCTTTGTTCCAAAATTTAATGACTTATCTAGGTAATTGTTATCTATTGGCGTTCTGTCGCAATTTCTAGAAAACACTTTGTTTGGTCACCAAAGGGGAAACGGTCGTAGCTTTTTAATGTTTCGAAACTCTCCCTTTTTCAAGAGAATTGGTCCATCCGTTTCGGAGGAGTACGTTAACTAACATTGTAATACGAATTTGAAATATAAGATTAGTCAGCATAATATTTTTGTGATTGCTTAGATCTATTTACAAATAGCTCTTTCGTTAATTTTTTTCTTAGCTTAATTGAGTCTACATTAGCAGTTAATTATAATCATGATTTTTCATAAACGTAATTAGTTTAATTCATTGATACCCTTGACTGTCTTCAACCTTGTCTATGATAATAAGATACTAATTTAATATAAATGAGATTTATAACTTTTTAAAAGAGTAATTACTACAACAGCAAAAATGACATTAAAAAAGTGACGATAATAACTTAAACACTTTTCAATGGCGCCAAATGAAAACATCTAGGTTAATTTATCAACTGACATTATAATAGGCGATATTTTTACAATGTTATTGTTTTTGTCAAATATTTTAATTGCTAGCTGTCACTAATGATGGCTGACAATTGGATTATTATAATTATAGTTCTATTTTTAACAGGATAAATAATAATACAATGCAGATTACAAAGATTACCTTGTTTTAATTACTAGAGTGATAATTGCTATTTTATTCGAGTTTTATTTATTTTTTATTATTAGCACGGCTAACCGCTTACACTAATAGATTTTAAAAACTAAATTATACAATTAAAAACCGCACACAAAAAGAACAAAACAAAAATATATCTCTTGCATACAACAATCTCGCAATACGCCAAGCATTCAGACAAGATCACCTTCCACTCATCCGCAAACACATTACAATCACGTCTGGAGTCCAGGAAACCATGAATTTTTACAGACCCCAGTCATATTTAAAATATAGCAGATCATTTTCTATGTATTTAAATAAAATAAAACACATTGATCAAGATTTGAACAGTACTCAATATAGTCCAGTCATTTGGTAGTTTTACCTGGAAAGTTTTCCGGGAGTTTTGAAAATTGGGTATTTTATAGATTTCGATATGCTCTTTTCGAATTTTAACTTTGCCACCTCGTACCACCGCCGCTCGTGCCGCCATTTTGAAAAAATGGCGCCCAAAAACGGTTTTTTGGGAATATCTCCTTTCCGACGCATTTTACGAAAAAAATGTTTTCTACAAAATTAAACTAGAAAAAAATTCCTACACTTTATGTCTTATTCAATTTTTCATAAAATCAATAGTTTTGGACGTACGAGCGCCGCAAAATGCCGTTCATTTGCACCACTACGAGTGTTTCGTATATTTTGCTTAACTGTTCTATTACTGCTGCCGGTTTTTAAGAAGTAGGTGTCAGGGTAATATGTCACTTTTGAATGGGGCCCTTTCTCTCGACTATAAACGAAACTTCAACGAAAAATTTGTTGGTAAAAGCTATATTAAGAGAAATATTTAGTTTAGACTGAATCATCAATGTACCTTTATTGACGTACAGTGTTGACTATGTTCTTAGATCTATGGCTTCTTATACGGAAAATTGTTTTATTTGTGACAATTCACTTGAAAACCGGCGGCAGTAATGGAACATTTTAGAAAAATATACAAAAAACACGTGGTGGTGCAGATGAATAAGTAATACTTTGCGGCGCTCGTACATCCAAAACTAATGATTTTATGAAAAAGTGAAAAAGACATAAAGTGTAGGAAATTTTTTCTAGTTTAATTTTGTAGAAATTATTTTTTTCGAAAAATGCCCTAGAAAGGAGATATTCCCAAAAAACCGCTTTTGGGCGCCATTTTTTCAAAATGGCGGCGCGAGCGGCGGTCGTACGAGGTGGCAAAGTTAAAATTCGAAAAGAGCATATCCAAATCTATAAAATACCCAATTTTCAAAACTCCCGGAAAACTTTCCAGGTAACCCCCTTATTTTCTACCAAATGACTGGACTAATAGTATATTGGTAAATAGAAATAAAAAAAATAGATAAAAAAACTTTTTAAGAAAAAGCTTTTATTTAAACGCTCTAAAAAGAAGAAAATAAAATATTCCTTTTGGATTATACTAACAACTCCTCATTATACACAATTTATAATTATATAATAATAAAAGCTTGTCGCTCGATTTACCACAAATTATTATGATATAAAGGAATGTTGATAGGTATGTAAACCTCGCGACAAGCTTTTATTATTATATAATTATAAATTGTGTATAATGAGGAGTTGTTAGTATAATCCAAAAGGAATATTTTATTTTCTTCTTTTTAGAGCGTTTAAATAAAAGCTTTTTCTTGAAAAGTTTTTTTATCAATTTTTTTTATTTTTTACTTTTTAGTTATCGCTGGATTTAGAATAACGACACATTCTTTTTTCAAGTTATTATTACTCTCAAAATGCCCTCTCATTTGATATCCATATTGTAGAAGTAGACTAAAGGTAACTATTCCGCCAACCTGCATGGTCCGCCATATTGGATTCAGAATGACGACATATGCTTTTCCTAGTTACTCTTAACAAGCCCTTTCATTTAATACCCATATTGTAGAAGTAGACTGAAGGTAACTATTCCGCCATCCTGCATGGTCCGCCATATTGGATTCAGAATGACGACATATGCTTTTCCTAGTTACTCTTAACAAGCCCTTTCATTTGATACCCATATTGTATAAGTGGATTAAATATAACTGTTCTGACATCTTGTATGATCCGCCATATTGAATTTAGAATGACGTCACATATCTTATCATATATTGTCATCCAAACAAAATGCGTCCACAAAATTTCAGCACAAACGGTTGAATATATCTACTTCAAAATTGAGTTCAAAGATTTCACCCGAACACACAAATATCCATACATTGCAAGTTAAATAAAAGCTTTTAATAAAAAATACCGTTAGCTTTCGGGTGGAACATTATAAATATCTTTGCCAATTTAGATAATGTTAGAGCCGTAGGTTTAAATAGCAACTCGCTGTACTTAAAATAAACTTCACTCTAAGACGTTTTAAGTATAACTCTGCCTCTAGATTAAACTGCAACAGTCATTGTGTGATTTACTCAAGTTAAATTGTCAATTATGCAATTTAAATTATATTGAATGATTAATATAATTTCACGTAAGTAATAGGTTTCTGTAACTTATACTTAACTTGTCCTGTCTTTTGCAACTGCTTTACTAAATAGATGTAATATGTATATGTTGATCTGCATTTGAAACGATATTCACAAATATTTTACACCAAGTGTAAATCAAAGTCTAGCATAACTCTAACAGCAAATTCAAACTGCAGTTTTGTGCAGTTATTAGTACAACTTATAACTGTATGACCGAATAAATTGTGTTTATTAACAATCAGTGAAATTCCCAACCAATCGGGAAGTCCCATACCTCTTTTATTTATCTACAGATGGCAATGACTCCATCCTTTTTTGTTTGTTTGTGGTCTACAGTAAAAAATGTAAAGCTAATAGCTGGTAAGAATCCTACACATAATATAATTAATTATAGTATTTTAAACTTACTATCGCTGTAAAAACGGTCGTTAGTTACAATGATTTTGTCGGATAAACGTGAAAACCTATTCTAAACTCATGAATGGTCTTAAAGTATTTTCCTTATAAAACTTGAATTGGTGATGAATGGAATTATACATGTGATTGTAAACGGACGTGGTGTGATTGGAAACTGGTTACAAGTCTTATTGGAAACTAATCAAGTGAGGTAGGCCACATGATTCCCCGTCTTTAAGTAATGTGGAAATATGACAGCGCACTACACAGCGCGGAGTACGTCGCTCTGCCACAAGTACAATAACATTACTTTAAGAGGAAGGGTGGGCACTTAGATCTGATATTAGCCAGTCATATCCCAGTCTAGCATCTTCCATCGTCCTGTGCTTCTAGATCAAGTATATAGTGCTTAAACTAGAAGTACAGGACAAGAGGTGGATATAATCAAATTATATCGATCTCTTGTTTCGTTTTTACGCATTCTTTAACGTGTTCTGTTTTTATTTGTCGATTTATGTAAAAAAAACATCTTGACCTACGCAACCTGAGGCTCTGCTTACACCTAAACAACACCACACGTGATAGAGCAAGTAATGTTTTATTTTTTAACGAAACCTCCGGGAAACTACGGCTTAGTTTTTGCTGAGCACCGACGTAACAAATCTTTGATCAAATAGTGTGTATTTAGGTGCTTTGCGTTGTATTTACTTTAGGATCGCAGTTGATTCGATGCGAGGCCTGTCGCCTGATATATAGAGCTGATACGGAGCAGCTCGTACACACTCTTCCGAGAGTGGTCCCTGAGACGAGCACACTAGCATTAAGTTCACTTCATCTTTCACCCAAGTATTTGTTCATAGCCACATCAGTGGCAGAACACCAAACCTTCACGAAGAAGCAGGAGAGGCACATCAGACCGAACGGTAAGTGAACCCCGATAATTGCCAGCTCACGATCCATCATGGCCGCGCGCCTTCCACCTCGCTGCGGTTAACGTTAGCACCGACTTAGTCACATGCCAAATTTTACACAAACAAGGCATTGACAGTCAGTCACACGTCGATAATTTACCACTATAGTTATTGCAATGCAGTTAAGTCCAATTACATTTAATTTGCTCTACAATTAACATCTTTCAATCTTACGACAATTAATCACAATGTTTCATGTACAATCTTTTTATGTGGAGAATAAAATCTATTTGATAGTGTTCATTGATGACGCGTTAGAATCCTACGTTGTTAGAAGCACGTAGCGTAGGAACCGGTGCGTCCTATTTCAACGCATGATCATCGTATTATCTGTCATTACTTGCTCGGTTAACAAGCTTAAGGGTGCCTGTCCACCGGAGCGGAGCTAGGCTGCGGAGCGGAGAAACTGGGATATTTTAGCCAATAGGATTGCACAGCGAGCAAGGAGCGGAGATTTTGTACAATCCTATTGGTTAATCAATCTGAGTTTCTCCGCTCCGCAGCCTAGCTCCGCTCCGGTGGACAGGCACCCTAATACATCACTTATAAGAAGGTACTTTTGTTTCGTCGGCAATTCGGTACTTATTCAACTGTTTATTTTCTTCTTAATAATGTTATCAAGCGATATCCTCGCGCTATGACGCAAAAGTCTTTAAGTATTAAGCTTATTAAGAATATATAAATAACACAATCACTTAACGGAATTAAAAAGTAGAGTCATATTTGTTTGATTCTCATGACGTGTTCAATTTACTTTCGAGTTTTCATTCGTTTGTTTCTTCGGAAGACAATAAACGTCTTGTAACATACAAATAAACGTCTTACTCCTTATACAGAGTCATCAAATTAGCGAAAACGAAAATACACGGTAATAACCTTGTTATCAATGCGTCAAGATATAAATAAACTCAGTCAACAAAACCAATTTTGTCGTAATTTTCGAGATGCGAAATAATATCAAAGAAGTCTTTCATAAAAACGTAGTTTCCTTATATGGATGACTACGATTCTATCAACGTCAAGAAATATTTACGTAAAGATGTTCTTTCACACCTATTCAATTTAAAAGCATTTTATACGATAGCGTCTCTACATATATGTAGGTATAAATATTTGGGATAAGAAATTAGAGAGAGGCAATCTATTTTCGCACAAACCCTATTTCAATTCAAAGAAAGGTAGCAATATTTAATTACCTACTCTTCAAAAGTATCCCTTTATCTCACTATACAAAAACAAATAGCCATAACGTCATAACAATTCACACGACTCTGTGAAGCTGTCTATTTCACGAAGTACTCGCGCAATGTTGATCGCAGTTCGGTAGTTGACAGCATCCTACGCTATCTACGATCAACAGTGAGATACAAACAGGAGTCTGACAAACAATGATAAAGCACGTCGCCACACATCGCCGTGTCAATATTAAGTGTACGGCAAAAAGTTTTGTTCTCCGGCCGGTAGAGGCAAAAACACACTAGGTGTGTAACAAAAAATGTTTTATATGAAAGGTTTTGGTTACTTTTTTGCGATTGTCGAAATATAGTTAGTATGTTTAGGGCCTCTCTCGTTACCGCTTCTTATGAAGCTTAAGTTAAAAGCGTATTAAAATAAATTACGAACGAGATATTGATTTCGGATTAGAAGTAGCTTTATCTTCAATCGATGTAAAGATACAAATGCAGCGTAACCCGTGTTAATTAAAGTAAATAAACAAATGAGTATCTGCCTATTTCCCTTAAAAATCCTTATTGGATATCCTTAATACCATATTTTCACACAATTTCAGCACTTTTTGTAGACTGTCTTTCCTAGAATTTTATTTCACATGGCATCTTATTTGCATTATATAAACGTCAAACGCTGCTTTAGTTTAAAAACATGTGAAATAACATGACAAAATCCACACGCCCATTTGTGGCTTGTATATGTCAAATTTGACATAGCTTGAGGTGTAAAAATACATGGATATGTCAATACTGTGGTTTATTTTAAGTCTCCTTGGACTATCTTGTTTATTTCCGAATGGTACTTACCGTTCTAAGTTGATTTTAAAATTTGTCAAAAGGTCCTCTTATTACCGCAAACCGCAAACTTTTTACTGGTCGATAGGTTAATTTATAGAATTGTTTGTCAAACGATACCAAATTGTTATGATATTTTATGTTCAATCACATTTATATAAAAAATTTTGAACTGAAGGTTCAGTTTTCTTAGAGATTTTGCTTAATTTCCAAGTAATTTGTTTAAGTACTGATATCAGCCTTCGTACTCATTCATTCATACAATATTTTCGATACTTTCTAGATGAATGTAATAAGATTTACCTGTAGCTAAAAATACGACAGACTTTTAGGGAGGTCGACCAGTCATTACATTGGGGAAGTGACATATCGCGGAGATTTCAGACACCGCCGATGTTATAAACAAGTTATCCATAACTACAATTATTATTTCACACAATTGACTGGCCTCTTGGTCTGGTGGTTAGTTACCCTGACTGCTATACCAGAGGTCGTGGGTTCGATTTCCACCCCGTACAAATGTTTGTGTGATGAGTACAATCATTGGTTCTGTGTCTGGATGGGATTTATCTAAAACATGTATGTATTTAGAAATATATGAGTATGTGTACCAATTGTCTAGTACTTATATTACAAGCTCTGCTTAGTTTGAGACTAGGTGGCGTTGTGTGAAAGTAAATAAAAATCATTAATTGTGTTTCTATTCTAAGGACACGCTTCCACCTGACATTGAAAATTATAATTTCGTATAAAAAAATCTGTCTCCATAACAGAATTCAAATAAATCTTAAGTTAATTAAGTCTTGGAACTACAATTGGCGTCAATCAGCCTATAATTGGATTATGATTACAAATTCAGATTTATTTAAAATTAAGACTTAATAAGTGTTTTATCAAGACATAGCTCGTGCTTAGATCTTCGTGATTTAAAACATGGCGTGGAATGCTCAGCTGGACTGCTTACTGATCTATTTCTTTTAATCACGTGATCTACGCCACTATTATAGAGCTACAAGGATCTTTTAGCACGTAGATGATATTAACATAAGGGCGCTGAAGTGTATTTTCGCAGATAGAATCAACTGTACTGTTTGTCAAATGTGATAGTTTTTCATATACGAACGGCATTACTTCCGATTTCAGCCACGTGCCAAAATATCCTTGTAGTATACTACACCCTGTACTACGCACTTTAACGCAAAAAATAAGTTTGGTAGTAGTGTAAGAGAGACAGCACTCTACATTTTCCATAGATGCGTCTCGCTTCCACAACCGAAACAGTCCCGCTTTAAGAGCTCATAGTAATTGCTAATTATAATGCAATAACCTGACCTAATAGGATATTAATTAGGCGTTGCAAAAACACACGAAGCGCTAAACGCTAGTACAAATACTGTAAACTGCAATAAATATAGGAAACAGAACAATAGCAAGCACCTATTACACCCTGCAATAAATAATAGCTGTCGTCAATACCCTTGCACGTTAAACGCGAGAAAAATCGGTTAAATACATTAGAAACTGAATGAAATCGCTCTTAGATTATCCTCAATCAGTGCTCTTTGTCTTATTATTGCTATAATCAAGCTAGTTTAATATTCTAGGCATTTTGCAAATTAAGATCGAATTATCATGATTGGCTTTTTAAATCTTTCTTAGGATTCTGTAAATGTTTTCCTTGGATAAGCTTACGTACTATCGATTGTATTGTGATTTACTATTCAAAGTTTAGTCAATTTAATTTAATTGCAATTTACATAGACTCCCCGTAAAGGCGTTTTGTTGCCGTTTCATGATATTCCTCAAAACCTATTGCCTATATACCTTCTTGGTATTTACTCCTTCTAAAAACAAATACTTTTTTTGTGAATATGTACGTAGAAACCACATCTTCATAATTTGACAAATAAGGATAATCGTCTACGGGATTTTACCAAAAGTTTTAACACATAAGTGTGCGCAAAAAAATATTGTTATGGTGAACTTACACTGAAGTACTTTTTCTTTAATTTACGCATGTATAAAAACATGTAGGTAAGCGTATGTTGATGTACACGCATCTAGAGTATTCTACACACGGTGTGCGTAAAACTTACTTTGATTAAGATAAGATATTTATTTACTTTCATCACTTTGTGTGACTAAATCACACACACACATAATGAAACATTCTATTAGCAACAGTCCTTTAAAATTAATTCAAAAATCATTTTTTTTTGTATAGGCCTTTGCATAAACGTGATACATATTTTTTTCTGATCCTAATCGCTTCAAAGTTCTCATCATCATGATACAATACGTATTGCACACAGGTTACTAAGCCAAACGAACAGTACCTCCCGTAATGAAAGGAACGCGCATTAATCACTTCCTTTTCAAAAGTTCTTTATTTCTTAATATTAAATATACCTTGATATACATTTAATTAATGCATTTTACTGGCTCGTGTCAGCAATAAAGCTGTCTTATAATAATCTACAAACGTGTTGTGTGGCGTCACAAGCTGAGACAAATCACATGCAAATAATCCATACATTGCAATAACGAGTTCTGTGAATGAATAATTATTTATTAAATTGTCACCTTATTACCCACTTTATTTTTAATATAATATGACCCAAATAGGAGAGAAGAGAAAGTCTAGTTTGTGGACAGCTTTCTAGAGAAATACCTCAAAACAAGAATAGAGTAGGATAAGAGACCACATTGTTTTATCATTAGCTGTCAACAGATTATTTTCTTATATTTTTACAATATTAAGTTATAGAAATTATATTTGTAAGAATATATGTAGATATATTCTTACAAATAATAAGTAGGATTCCGCGACTTTTCTACGGAGGAAGGATAAGTTGTGCTATTATAAACAATTAATTCACTTGTAAATTTTACGATTTTGTGAAGGTAATTATTTATTTTATTTGACAGGGAAAATACTTAGCTGATTGTTTATTTATGAAATCTAATAATTTATATAAATCTTATCTTATCGATTAGATTATATAAATAAACAATCAGCTATTTCCCCCTAAGGCTGTACTTAATAAATAAAACCTATGATTTTTTTTTAATTATAAAATTTTAGATTTTACAGATTTTATAATTATATAAAATTGTACTATTATCATATTTTCTTTAATGGCTTTAAGAAAAGGTAACTTTTACTCATACCAGGTGACTTTTTACTTTTACTCAATGGTAGTCGGGCACACAGGGCACATTATAAAGGCACTGAATAACATGAACAAGGCATAGTTACTTAACACAGAATATAAAGCCAATAAACCTTTAAGATAAAGTTTACAAGTCATGTGTAGAGCAGCGTATTCGCCAGCCTTCACCTTGCTTCACCAGACGGCCGGGCCGCGCCGGGCACGGGTGGCCGAGGCCGTCCTCTCGACACGTAGCACTCGCATTGTAGATATCTCTAAACTAGTGCTGAATTATTACAATACCACAAAAACAAATGAAAATGTATAAACAAAAAAGCTATTTTTGTTTATTTACTTATTTGCAAAAAGAACACCAATAGCTTCTGTGTGTAAAATAACAAAATAATAATTGTAACGAGTAAAAGGGCTTCAACACCATCATCAGTGGCCTCTAACATTTGATTGAAACAGTAACCGTGTTAATTTATTTGCTTTTGGCGCTTTCGCTGGTAGTTAACCAGGACTTAACCGCAGAACTTAGCCAGTTAAACACATAACGAGAGAAAAAACAATTATTATCATTTGTAACGAACAATAAATAAAGAAAAAATCAAAAGGTTTTCCTACCATCAATCAAGAGAGACAAATCAATACCATTTAGCAAAACGATTGATTGTTTTTGCAATCACAAAGTACTATAATAACTGCCAAAGACCTCTACAGTTATAGACTTTAAGCACACTTTTAGTAACAATGTAACGAGACCTAGAGGAAAATATGTTGCATGTTGCAACTTTTTAGAATTTTTCTTTATCTACACTAATATTATAAAAAGGAAAACTTTGTTTGTTTGGTTGTAATGAATAGGCTCAAAAACTACTGGACTGATTTTAAAAAGTCTTTCGCCATTCGAAAGCTGCATTATCCACGAGTATCCACGAGTAACATAGACTATATTGTATTTTGGAAAAAAATAGGGTTCCGTAAGATATTAGAATTTTTCGTCATAAATAAAATGATAGTTTTCATATTATTTTTGTCAGTGAAACGAAGTTTGCAGGGACAGCTAGTAGTATTATATGAATGAAAAAGAAGTAAATGATAGTGTGACGTCTGAAGAAAAAAACGTGTTGCACCAACCCCAAGTAAAATGGGATAAGGGCAGGAAGATGATGATAGTATTATGAAGATCGTACGGCACTTGTATGAAATTAACATGAGGGCGTAGGTGTGCAAATCCGCAACAAGCATCAAATCCAACTGTCTATTAAAAGTGATTCTATACAATATATGGCGGTATTTGGTGTGATTTCCTGATCCTTGTAGCACTATAAAGAGTTGTGGAGGCTTGATGATGCTCTACTCTCTCTTCCACAAATGCGACTCTCGTAATAGCAATGTTTGGATACTTAAGATTGGAGATGTAAAAAGTACAAATAGAAACTATAAGATCATTGCTTTTTATTCACATTATAGTATTTTAATCCTTATGTAAATTGGGTATTAGACAAAAAAAAACGAATTAGTCCATCAGATAGATTTCCAAAACACATTGGATACCTATTTTGTCTCTCATTGCGTAAATAAAAATGGCCCCAATACTTCTTATTCCAATAACTTAAGTACTCATATTTAATTAAAGTGAGTTCTAAGTAACATTATGTATCAAATAGTTTGTCAACTCTAATGACTTCATTCTAAGTAAACACTTAAGGGGAAGTACCAAGTACACTTGTCTGCGATGCGGTTTCTGTTCGACAATATTTGGTTAATTTATCAATTCTATATATATTTGTTTTATTCGTAAGAGATATGTCACGTGATAAACGTTCTTTGGTATTTTAAGCAAGAGTTTATTAATATGAGATGATACAATTAAATTATGACTTTTGATACAATAATATAGGAATATTAAGTTTTAAGGTCGAATTTTCAACGATCAACTGCAAGCAATTTTAACATTTTATTAAAAAGAAATGTAAATTAAGTTTGTCTCTGTTGGGCACCAAAACTTATTCTAAAACAAAATGGATCTCAACTCCGTATTACTATGACTAATTTATCTATTATAATGAGACTGTTGACGTGATAATAACGTTTAGTAATAAATTACTTTGTTATTACTTGTTTATTATACTCGTAATAATCGTTTCGACTTCTCGTAAACTACGCTACTGTCTATGCGTTATACCACGTGCTTTTAACCGACCAGGGATATTTATTTAATGTAGATATAATTGAATATTTTTAGATCACGATATTCAGTTTAGAGAAAGATAAAATGACTTTTTTTCTGTTCAACTGTAAGGAATAATCATATCAAATGTTGCGCTCGGTGCTAAAACGGGAAGTCTATAAATGAAGACAAAGTTTGGTCAGGTCATGGAATGCTAAAAATAATCCTTACTTAATAAATTAGAGCTCTCTATATTCTAACTAATATTACAACATTAAAAAAAGTTTTGGTATGTTCTACTTTCGTGAGTCATAACTCATTCAAGCGTTGTTCTTCAATTAGATATTTTCTCAATTGTATTGTCAGGCCATACACACAAATGTATTGAATGACACTCCTATTGGTGTAGGAAAAACCCTTGTCTAGAGGGCATATTTTTTTCCAAAGGAAAAAAGACATAAATGGACATATTGACAAACTGATGAACGTTATTTACGTCATAGATCGATGTGAATTACTTGAAATGGAAAACTATTGTCATAGATTATTTCATACTGTTTGTGTGACTGTTGGAAAAGGTAAATTCACTTTTGTGTAAACCTGTACACAGTAGTGCTAACAGTTTTGTGGTTGTGAGTTCACGTTATTCTTTTTCCTGTAACAACCAAATTTTACTTTGATATAAGTAAATTGTTACCGAGGCAAAGTCTTTTTATATTTATTTTATCGCCTGAATAATAATTAGGAATACAGTGAATTGAAATCTCTTGTGACGTCACGTCTCAGTACACTTTTTACTGACATGTGACGTTACTTATCCAATCTTTCTTATGATTTACCATCTATGATACCTTACAGCTTCGTATTTTGTTTTTAGTTTAAGAAAAAAAAATATGTAGTCGATCTTTTTTTGGAAATTTATCTGACCGGCTAACTTGATTATTTTGAAAATACGTAATAGCGCACCGCACGCACTCAAAAAATGACAAGAGCCATAGTTTTAGTAAAGGAAGGCCCTAGAACAAATGCTATCTGAACAAAACATAACTAAAACCTTGCTAGGTGAAAGTCAATCGTTAATATTTGCAAATTAGGATAATACCAGCATTACAGATACAAATTAGTAAAGACAGATCAGTTTACCTTAATCGATAAAAATAGGGTTAATGTCTAATACATAAATCAAAAGGTCAGATTAAAGTTTAGCAGAAAATCTAGATCTAGGAATCACGAGCGATAGCGTGACAAATGCCTGAACGTAGCTGAAGGCAACCACAACACTATTATAACTCAATAACAGACTAAAAGACTTGCCACATAAACAATTAGTAGGCAATCAACCACTATCCCATCAACCAGTATAACATAATCCGGTGAGGCGACAAACAATTATCGAACTTATAATTACACCTATTTATAAAACATTTCCTTTTGTGTCACCTTCTAAGATTTACAAGGTTATACTTAAACATGACGCCAATAATTATGCTGTCAATTATTGGTGTTTATAACCTAATTACACGATTATAATAAACCTACTTTGTTGCTTTATTTTTCATCTAATTATCTTTTTGTGAGCATACTTAATTTTATTCAGTTTTTTGCTTTTACTCACCTTGTCTCGCATTCATTAAATTGCCGTTGAAATTAAAATTTGCATTGTTAACCAAAAGGTTCTTCAGTTCCATATGAATCTTAATAAGGAGGTAAATGTTCTTTGAAAAGTTTTACATCTGAATCCAAAAGAATCTGAGTTGATAGTCACCTTTAAGGGTCCTATTGGTCCAGTGGTTAGAAGCCCTGACTGCTATACCGGAGGTCGGTCTCTGTGTCTGGGTATAATTTATCTATGATATGTATGCATTTAGAAATATATAAGTATGTTTACCAGGTTTCTAGTACTCATAATACAAGCTCTGCTTAGTTTGAGACTAGATGGCGTTGTGTGAAAGTCGTGGAATATTTGTTTATTTATAAAGTGTCATGTCGGGAGGCAAATAAACATTTTTGGATGTCACTTATACACCTGAAAATCGTTACTCTGATTAGTTCCTCTGATAGTTTCGAAAAAAAAACTAAACGAAATATATGCACATCAATATACCCCAGGTACTCTACCTTTACCTTATGCTACAATTACAAGAAATATACAAACTTCTTTGTAAATGACACAGCTTCTTTGACCATTTATCGTATAGTATAACATAAAACTGGCCAAACATAGATGTTTGATCATTGATCTTTTTTTCTATTCGTGACTTACATATTAGCGGCTGGGTATAACCAGTGTTATCAAAACATATTTCCCTAGCTCTTATACTTTTTAGTCACCTAAAGATGAAATTTTAAAAGCCTACTCTTTTCTTTTCTGGCTGAGAATCGAACCCGCGTTCTAGAGGCAGCTTGTTGATGGGTAAAATGTACATTTTGATTGCCCACGTGTCATAAATATTGAATAAGTAAGCTTTATAAGAACTTGAGACACTTTAAATTGCTTTAAAACAAGTAACAAGGTTAAATTCTGACTAGTACTAAGTAAAGAGCATATTGGAGCTAAATCATTCTAAACTCGACTGTGTAATGTCTCATATTTCCTCGGATAAATTCAATTTACAAATGCGCGTAGTTCTAGAGAATTACGCGCATTTGTAAATATAAACTCTTAATTAAGATCAAAACTGCCTTTAAACAACGAATGCTCAGTTTGAGATCTGTGTTTCCTATTCTGAAGATAATGATCCGGTGTGAATGTCAGACACAACTTTACATTAAGTTCCGGAGCATCTATTTACATAGACATAGTTATCATTATAACTTAAAGAGTATTGAGAAAGTCGATCTAGACAATTAATCTTGATGCCTGGCGCCAATATTATGTAGATCACTTTTTGTATGCTTTGAACTAAGTATGAGCAGTCAGCAAAAAATACTATTTGTATAACTTTTAATAAACTGGATGCACAAAGGAGATTTCTGAGAAACTAAACAGATGAATTTCTATTTATTTTTGGGATATTTAATAACGAAACTTATTTGAAATCGTATTTTTGGATCTTAACATCGTAAAAAGATTGAAGCATGTAGATCTATTTGCAAAACAAAATCAATTTTACCGAGTTACATGCAAATAAATAGTTCTGTTGATAATAAAGTTTGTTTTGTTTATTTTAATATAAAATATGATGTTTTTATTACTGGAATTTAAAATAGATTTCATTTATTTACACAGTACAGATGTAAATAACAGTTTATAGTTTAATAATTGGATTGCAATAAAACATTTCAAAATAACATATTTTTCTAAGAGTTTAAAAAAAAAACGCGTTAGAATGGCAATAAACTTAAAAACTTAAGAAAAAAAAAAGGTTTTTCGGGAATCGAACCTTGGACGTCAATATTCGTACCCTAAACCATTGTTGGTGGTTAACCACTCTTTTGTGACTAAACTACTGCGGTTTATAAAAACATATTAATTAATGGACAATGCTCCACTATTGTTCTAGCGAAGTAGTTCACACGCGTAAAACGTAACGGTAGCGTAAATGAAACATACCTCGTGTAATATATTATAACGCCTGTATTCCGAGAAAATATAGGTAGAAATTTAAAAATTAACGTGCTCACATTTCGTATTAAAAATATAAGGATATGTCTCAGTCATTTAAATAATGCAGGTCTCTTAGAATCATCTAAATAATATTTTTATCTTGCCTTGGTTTGAATCTACACTTCTATACGCGAATGCTGTAAAATAACCGCTCGGCTACCGCGGACACAGTAGTAGGTACTTCATGTAGAAAAATAGCGCGTAGTGGTAACAACACCATTAATTAATTATTTTGGCAATCAATTACGAAAAATAAATAATAAATTACCAAAAACACATTAAATGGGTAACAAAAACAAGTAAATAACATGTAATATATTACAATGGCTATTTTATGTTAAAAAACAATATTGATTACATTTTTGTTTTCTGATAAGAATTGACAGTTCCGTCAATAACCAATAACCTGTTCGATAATGTTATGAATAGAACATTGTATATTCAGGAATGACATAGGAAGATATTTCCTAGTAGGCAATAAGAAAAGATGACACCTTGAATGGTAAACGTTTTGCAAGAGACCAATCGATTAATACCTCGCGGAACTAGAACATTGCAACCTTAAAATAAGTTAATTATCAGAAACTATATGAGAGTGGGGCGGCGTTTGGCAGGAGGTGCAAAACTGTAGGCGCAAGGCTTCGGGCGTCAGAATACCGCGCTGCCTCTGTCCGAGCACACGTCCACGCCGCGACGCGCCGCCGCACGCACGCCACAACAAACAAACAGTGCACCATTCCGGCCCCCAGTCTCCACGCCATAACACCCAGGCCCTCGCCGGATCCCCCGGAGCCCCACATCTACCCCCTATGCGGACACAACCCCCCAGTGACGTGAAATGTTCCCCAAAAGTGTTATTTGACGCGAGTTTTAAACATTTTTCGTGTTTTTCGTGACGTTCTACATATATTTCTTCTACAGCTTCACGAAAACATGCTCATATTTGGAACTTACCGAAATTAGTTGTTTTTTTGTTTTAACGCACGTGCAATATTATTTTGGTAAGCAAAACTTTTTGTTACTTTATTATTTTAACGACGTCGGTGTGTGCGTAAAAAATAAGTTCTGGTCGAGTGGACAGACGGCTAAAATTCAGTTGGAAACGAACAAAATTAGTATTAACTACGTTATCGGTGCATTGAAATGGATTTGAATAGTTGTGCTCATACTATAATTAATATAACCACAACAATTACTCTTTGTATTCATGGCGGTTATTAACGAACTGAAAACATACACAATAAAAACAAACGGCATTACTGACTTACGTAGGCATATCATATCAACACAAACTGTATAACATTAGTAGAGATAGGATCTTAACAGCATGAACAGACTAAAATATCCTCCAGTCGGAATTGGTCAGTGTCCAAATAATTGCAATGTCAACCTGGTGTTGTGTTGCAAATTAAGGCATTCATCCTGACTTAGTTTGTTTGCTATACTGAGGTTGGGTTCAGATTAACAACCTTCATACTTTAATATTACATGCTTAATTTTTCATATCAATGTCCCAAAAATAATGTCCCTTAAATTATTCGAACTTCATTCAAATAATCGTCCTATCCCAGTGTAGGCATTTGAGTATTTGTCCCTACACTGTATAATCACATTATTCATTATAGAAACATTTGTTTCAGTTTAAAAACCTTTTCCATTCACTATTATAGTAGAACGTAATAACAGCTGAATCACGTAACGAGCGCACGTTGCGTTGTTTGTATTACAACCCTTACCTTACGCATACCATACCAATTATAAGTAAGACCTATTCCAAGGGAGTGACTAGTCTCAAGTCTTGTTAGACAAAATATATCAATATTTTGCCTTTCAATGGACGCCACTACAGACGCACTCACACACGTGAGCATATGTTAGTAAACCCACTCATAAATGAACTTGACATTTAACAGAAGTAACAAGTATAAATTAACAATTATTTTTTGGTTGTGCTACAGTCATTTGTTTATTAAATCTTTGAGCAATTATGATTCTTCTCGTTTACATGCAAAAGTTTAATGTTTTTTTTTCCGCGTAATCATTTTTTGATATCAAAGATTGTAACTTTTGACGTAGCCTATTACGCTTGTAGTTTTCATGACGCGAGCAGATTAGTGTTTTAGTTTTATTTACGATTTAACACACGATTTTCGAGCACGTCTAGTGGCTGACTAGTATCAGAGTTCTAAATTCTTAAAGTGTTTACCCATTCAGACAGTAAATTTAGAATATTTCGACCCACTGCGGGGAAAACTTCCAATTTGGCATTTTCCCCAAAATAGGTGTTACGCTTCCCGCCAGAATGATAGACAAAAACATTTACCACTCTACATTTTCTTTTCTAATACATTTTATCATACCATACATTTATTTATTTACGCTTATAGGAAGCTACATTCTCACGTTCTTAACAAACTCGTTATCAAAGAGAAATCTTTATTCACGCTAAATATTTATTTATTAAAATAAAAAATGTTCTTGGCATAAACGACATTGACTGCCGATAATCAAGTCAACATGAATCGTTTCGCTCTATTTTCTGCTTGGCAACAAAGGAAAAAGCCTTAGCTATAACAAGTTATTGTTTCTTTTAAATAGAGCATCAATATATTAAGTTATTATGAGTATTTATTGTTTTTAGAAATGCTCTTAAAGTAATAATATTGTAACACGATACAAGAATACTAATGCAAATAGTAGAGTTGATATTGTTTAAAACTTAAACATAAGTCTTGAAAACTAGTTACACTTAGGCATTAGATATTTTGACCATTATTCAAATTATTTTGGGCAACTTTGCAAAGCGAATTCAATTGTTTAAGTTTGTTATACAAACACATTTTTCTAATTAAAATATTAAAAATGATCAAACAATTCCCACAAGCAGTGATTGATCAACATTCGGAAATGTTTTGGTGTCTAGATCGCGACCTTACTTTAGGGCCCGTAGGTCGACCAGTGACCTACGCCCACGACGCGGAAGTCACATGCAATAATTACAGCACTATACCAATATATCTCATACACACTACATACATACATTCATGCATACAGGTAGCTAAGGCCACTCACGTACGACTCAGCCACGACCCAACTTTCTAAAATTATTTTCCAAAATATTCGGAAAATACATAATCCTTTGGTTTAATTTCACAAAAAGCGTAAAATAGAAGTAGAACTTTAGGAGTTAGGAAACTCCAAAAGAAATAAAATATTGTACACAAGCAAAATCTAGTTAGAAATACATTTAAACATTCATTAGCGAATCCGGAGTCTATCCTCCCACCAAGCATTTGAATTTAATTGCAAAAATAAATAGTAAACTTCTACTTACCTAGAAGACATTAAAAGGTACGATTGTTTTCAATGCACTAGGTTTTGTATTTACTGTGCCATATCTACGAAAAGAAGTATCCGTACATTTCAGAGGCCACTCATATTCAACAAACAAAAATAGCCAATACTTTCTATTGCCAAATTTAAATAATAATATAATTGCCAAAGTTTTCTTCCCCATTTTTTCTTGTCTCTACATTAAATTAGGTACACCTATGTCATTTTTTTTGTAGTTTCTTTGTTCGTTAAAAACAAACTTCCTATACAAGTGCGATATGTTGTGACAATTGATTAATTAGCTTTTTATATCAAAATATAATTATGTACCTATTACATTATTACGTCAGTTGCTTACAATACAGATTTTATCTTATCTTTGAAGGTTAGAAACGAAAATAGTTTTTTCTTAGATCTTAGTTTAGATCGAGATCGAGAGAAGAGGGTGTGTTTTGTTCTTTATTAATTGTAATGTGCTGTAAACTCAGCGTGGTTATATGGTAGTAGCGACGACATTTTTACAATAAAAAAGTGGCTGTGACATACAGACGGAAAGACAGACACATATGACGAATCTATAAGGGTTTCATTTTTTGCCATTTGGCTACGAAACCCTGAAAATCAAGTTTAATTTAAAATGATTTAGTTAGAGGCTGTTACCTATTAATATCTATATTATTCCTGATATGTTGGATTCCGTGTTTAATTATGCAGTTAAGGCTGATTGGTTGTATTTCTCTGCCTGCTACAGGAGCAAATAGCAATAATTCCTGTCAGGCTAAGCGTTGTGTTGATAGTTACCACCTTCGTATATTTATATAATATGTACTTGCTTTGCTAACTGCATCGCAAAACGTACACAAGATCACAATGAAATCATCTGTTGCATTTCATTACAGTTCTATCGAATGTCAAAGATAATTTTTCAAAAACGGCCTAAAATTTTAGAGCCTTACAAAAGTTTAATGTAAACATAGCAAACTGATATTTAGATTCATATTTTTCATTTTACTAAATAAATTCTAACTTACTTAGTCTTGATACCGACTCTCTTTTCGCGTCCTTCCAAAGTTTAAAGGAAACTCGGTACAAATTCTGTATCTTAAGGTATTAGAGTTATAACAATTATAATATGGACGAACATAAGGAACCGAATTTAATTTTAATTCAGTTTTTAAGTCAATCATTTTGCTGTTGTTGTGTTTATATGGATATATTTAGTATCTCTACAATTGATTCACCTATATTTTTCTCATGTTTCTCTTCATAATAGGTTTATAAACAAGTCTTACTATTATGCGGAAAGTTATCTAGATCAGTCGAGCAGTTTCCGAGGTTGTTATCTCAGTACATGGCACAGATTATATAAAAATGTCTGCCATTGTATACGTTGCACAATGCACATAACCTCTAAGATATAGCAGAAGATATTGTAGATACTATTAAATGCTTTAATGATGTCTAGACTGTGTAAACTGCGTTTGTTTATTAAATATTATTAATTAGATATTTGCTAGTGGGTAAAATCTTAATGAACTCAATTCACAATTCCTCCTCTATATGGGAAATAGCCTTTGTCCAGCAGTGGGATATTTATGAGCTGGTACTATTTTGGCGGATAAAAATGTCATGAAAATGGAACTGGGTATCAAAGGTAGATAAGGTAAGAATATGGACTTGGTCTGAAATAAAGATTTATTATTATTATTATATTATTATTAAAGGATATGCCGATTTAGTCAAATACATACATATATGTATGTATGTATATGAATCTGTAGACAAGAGCTGTCAGTCAACACTTCTTTTGTTATTTCTGGTCCTAGGAGCCGCAAATTTATTAGGTATAATACTTAATTAGTATACAGTTGATAATAACTAAAATCTGCAGTCTACAGTAACGCCTTTATAAAATCAATATTTTAAAAGACATTTGATTTCACCCATTATTCTATACTAATGGTTCAATGTGCAATAGTCCGGTTTTCCCATTTATTTAAATTCAATAATTTATTCCTTAGGTATCAATCTGACTTATTGCAAAGTAATTACTATAAAACATACAGAAAACACGTGCTGTCAAACGATTTGTCGGTGACTGTGTTTTTAATAACAGTGGCTTTAACTAGCTAAGCAAAACCTACTATTAGCAACTGTAATGTGTATTAAACTATTACAAAGTTTATCTACATATCGTATGTCTGTCTGTCTCCAGGCTGTATCTCATAAACCGTGATAGCTAGAAAGCTGAAATTTTCACAAATGATGTATTTCCGTTGCCGCTATAACAACATAACCTAAAAATAAATAAAACATGAAATATTAAGAGGGGTCCCCGTACAATAAACGTAATTTTTTACTCGATCTCAATAAACGGGTAGAAAGTTTAATATTTGATTTGTTTACCTACAAATATGTACAAAATAAAAAGTAATATTGCTTGAAGATTAGTTTGTTACGTAGCTTCGTAAATAGGTTGGCTGAAATAACAGCTGAAACTATTATTTGCACCGCAGTCATGCAATCACGCACACATTTAGTTTATGATCTCAGATTATATTAAAAAATCTGAATAGAAAATAATATTTTATTCAAAATAAAATAGTAGTACTTTATAATCTACTTTTGGACGTTACTAAATTTTCCATCACCCAAAAACATTTGTATATTGACCCGATCAAAATATCAATAAAAAAAAAACAAAATTTCAAAAGCTAAAATCCTACAAAATAATATAAAACTTCGCTATAGTATATTAAAGTAATTAGTAAAAATAATATAAATATTTAATAGCGCCGATCCTTAAATCTGGGCGCAGCGCCGCGTCGCGTGTTTGACAGTTAACCCTGAAACGATACCTAATATCACTGACCGTCCTTACTCGGCATTCAACGATGTCTGCCCATAACCACCGATACACGTGAGTCTGTTACGAAATAACAAGATTAATATTTAATTAATAACCTGTTACTGCATACACATTCAATACTTGATACCTGCACATCACTAAAACTTGTGTATCGCCTTTTTAAAAATAGAACAAAAGATTGCTGGCCGTAAACAGAACAAAATATTCTTTTTAATCAGGTCATTAAACCTCTTTTTGAATAAAACGTGACAGAAAAAAAACAATCGTATTAAATACTTTGTTTTGTTTTCATTTTTTCTAACTAATCGATTGTTTTATGGCTTGTGCATCTGTATGTTGAAATCGTGATTTTTTGAAACTAGGTTTTATAGGAATCAGGACATACATACAAAAAGAAATAAGTATTTTATTTTCAATCGAAATTAACAACATCATAATACTAGGAAGAGTGAACCAAAGGACCGTGATATGTCCGAAACCTACGCCAGATTTACTCTGCAACCTTGTGTAATGCGTGACAAAAGACACTTGTCCAAATCCGGCACTGTCACCGCACCTATTTAATTCACAACCAGACACATTTCCAGCGTGTGTTACAGTAATAGTGCTTTATTATTATCATATCTTTTTTATTTGATGTAGTTTTATAAAGTACTACAATGTTTAGTTAGATAGAAATAATATTATACAAGGGAATCAAAGCAATAAGAATACCTTTGTGCCTTTTAATAGAACGGTACATTTTACGATGTATTAAACGTAAGCTATAAAAATAATAAAACATATTGTTTGTTAATACCATTGGCATAAAATAATCAATTTGTCATCAATAGTTATAGTTGACCATTAAAGTGACAGGACTGCCCGCCACTAAGGTCTTACGGCTCTACATTTCCACGACTCACTGCTCGAATAAATCACACTTATGTCAATCCTTGAGAAACTCAGTCACGCCACACGTGATCACTTGAGCTTTGTGATATGTTTCATCATAAAAATGTCCTATATACAAAACTACTACATATACTGTACCGAAGGACCGAGTTTTGGTCCTTTAGATTATTTTCTAAACAGAGATATTTCCATTTACAATGTGACGCAAATACTGTGCTCACATTAAATGCTCTACATTTTTCTGTATGATTAACGTGTGATGCGATGTGACATGGTCCTGTGTTGTCAGCCGTCCGATCAGACTCACACACAAGTACGCACGTATCACGAAACTAGAACGGCCACAATAACGTTCGGTTCAATGCAACTATTGAATAGAATAAACTTTTCAAATTCTCGCTCAATGGCGGCCGAACTGCATCGTAACCTTTTAACCTTCAGTTCGTTTTACTCTTCGTGAAATACTCATAATATGTATTCCATGTGATATTTTAAGTATTGTATATTAAGTTACAAGTTTTCCTCCGTTTACTGGTCCTAGGTATTACCAAAAGGAAATAGATTTAAATTGTAAGAACGTTATTCATTTGTAATCTACTTGATGACGGCGTAAATAAGAGGGATTGATTAAGTGCCCTCTCGATACCTACAATAATAAGATTTAAGCGCATTAACCATGTTTTCCTGTACTGTTTTATAGTCGTTTGTAATCATAATGGTCATGTTCTCAGAATTGTTAAGAACTCTTATGATTACAATTATTTTAGAAATATGTTTTTTTGATGTAATAAACTGGCAAATTACAGATGGTACTGGAGTTCATTTGTTTCAAGGCATCTACAGATCATTATTTGAATATCTTAACACAGATGCATGTTATCAAATAATCAGATCTCAATTAAGAATCAGTTAGATACTACAGTATCACCTTACGTTCTGAATTCCAAGCTGCGATATAATTGCTAATATAGCATGTTACATGCAATGCCAAGGACTGTGCCTGTACGTCGCCGTCGGTCTTACTGCACAACATATTACCAGACAATCAACAAGTAGACTGCAATATGCAAATTAAACAATTACCTACGTACACTTGAAATGTGGTTTCAAATTGATGTCTTAAAACCAAATATAGGCTATATTGGTTGAAAAATACATAATTAAAGTCGTAAACACTTATAAAAAGTTTATTTTGCACGTGATTGATTTATTATCTGACTCTACCAAATTAAGTCGTAATAGTTTAATACGGTTTACTTAAAAGAGATACTCGTTTTCTTTACGATTCCAACTATATCGCGGATTTTACTTATTAAATCCTTAGAAGATACATTATTATAATAATATTTATAACATTGAAGTGCAGGTCAAGTAATTATACCTTTAACACAATTTTGAACTGAAACGAGGCCGTACACGTTTAATAAATATTAATTAAATTTCTAGTGATATAACAATGATGGAGATATTACATATAAATATCGATATCCCTATATCACAACTGACCTGTGATTGCTTTAGTAGGTAGTAGTTATTTTATGATAGTAGTTTATAATGTAATACGGCCCCAGCCAAGTCTGAGGGCAACTCACCGCGCGGTGACGCCTGTTTCCCGCCTTTTGTTGTCGCACAACATGGCGCACATGTCAAAACTATCATCTTAGTTGAGCGTAGAGTTATTTTACAACACGCAGTGTACGCAAATAATTAACTATAATTCGCACTCTTTGTAATTTATTTAATTAGTAGTAGTTTTATTCAATTTTAATAAGTTTATCAAAACGCAAATGAATTTCTGCTATCGCTTGATCCTTAAATTGGACAAAAGGACGCTCCACGCGAGTTGTCCAGTAAATACTTTTGTACAAATTCAGTTATTTTCGTAGCTGTCGTCTTTTGTTTTTATCCTTCAGCTATTTCGACCGTGAACACGTAGCTCACGTGTTGTCGTGTTACTCGATGCATTGTCTTTTGTTCCGCGGGAAAAATTGTTACCATCCCAAACAATGTTTTTGGACATTTAAAATGCAAGTGTCAATATGAGATAATTTGCACGGTGATGACGAAATACATGAAACGGTTGAACTAATATTGACTGCATAGTTTATAGTTGGTACAGATGCTGAATTTCATCTCGATTCGTCTCGAATTAATTGGCATTAAGGATGAAACGTAAAAAGATGTATTTACACAGTTTGGAACTGTTTGGCCGAGGGATAAATTGCGCTGTACATCCATCTTGTCAGCAGATGGAACTAATAGTTTGCCCTGGTGTTCTGAACTTAAGTGCCGACATTCATTGAAAGAAACTTGGTACGTTTAAATTTTCTTCCTTATTAAGATTTTGATTTACATATAATAATATTTTATTAATGTTATAAATATTTATTACTTTAATCAGTTTGTTTCCTCGTCATGGTTTCCTGGCGTCTGTTTCAATATTCATGTATTAAATTATACAAAAATTGAATCTTGGATAATAAATTAAGCAACTTCTATTAAGGTAAAGCCCTTAAGAAAATATACCAACGCCTGGTTCCCACAATATTAAAAAATAAATTAATATTTCGACAAGTAGATAAAGAGTAAAAAGTAATTAATAACAATTATAAATTACCACAAAGTTCATATAATTAACATTCAACTCAGACGAACAATATTTGTGAATAAATATGAATTAATTTAATTTGTGACAGAGAGCACAAGCACATGACATTTTGTTATTATCAAATAATGATCTGCAGATCATAAGATATTTACTTTTAAAATGTAGTAAAATAAGAAAATACGTTTTAAAATTTAAGTCACGCTTTACAATTATGATAATATAATTTCCTTGTATTTAAATATTTCTGTCTCCGATATCTAGTTATTGTGTTTTTGAATTTGCGATCGGTGGTAGTGCTAAGTGATCCTTATATTTCTTTAAAACAATTATATTTCTTCGACATTATATTTTTATTGGAATTGAAAGATTTTTTCAAAAGGTATGTTTTTGTTTTGTAATTACTTTCGAATCTTATTTCGGGTTTAATAAAGCTATGATGTTTTCATTTAAACAATGTTTTGAAACTTTATTTAATTTTGACTTTTCTTTACATTTTTACTTTACCTATTTACATAAATAAACTGCATTTATTATACCTCATTCAAAAGTATCGGGCACTGAAATATCTGACTACAAATGCGTCACTTGTCAGACATAAAAATATTATAATCCATAAAATATCCTACCAGCTTATAAAAATAAATATCAATCTATATTTCGCTAAAACATCAAATCAATTCGCAAAATTTAAAAATATACAAGAATATTTTTATTAGTAATACTTCTTAAGAGGAATGCATTTCGTCTTTACGAGTTGTAAACTTTCTTAAGGAGAGGACTCTACATTATAAATGAATGCCATAATGAAAAATTATATTTGTTACGCAATAATTTAGGTTATTATGGTTTATTTATAACAGTTTACCTGTATTTATCGTAATAACTTGACTAGTTTTAATCGTTTTAGACTCAACCGGGGACCATAATAATTAGCTAACACCGCAACGGGGTCGCGAGTGGATTTTATTATGACTTCAGTTAATTTTAACATTTTCGCATATTCTTGTACAGTAAACAAGTTTCTCCTTAAGATATTTTTACATAGTATCTGTTCACTTTAATACACATATCTGTAGAGTAAACTCCATTATTTTTATGTGCCAAGCTCACGTCATAATTTCAATGTTAAGCTATAAAACTCGATTGATGTGCCGAATTTAGAACAATTTCTCATGCAGGGGAAACGGACGATTTTTTCCTACACACAGTGTTTGCGGAGTTTTTTTGCACACAACGTGTTACCGACAATGTGTGTTACGGAGAATTATGGTCAATAGAACGATAATCTGAAAGATTACGTGCACCGACTTGTTCGTTACAGTTGTATGTACACTAAGGAATTAAGTATTACTGAAGTACTGGAAATAAGGATTTTTTTTGCTTAAAGTAAAATATTTTGAATCCAAAACAATATACCTACATGTAACATTACAACGTTGTAACGTTACTTAAACGTTAGACCAATACGTGGTTGTATCGAGCAATTATGTAAAACGCAGCCTTTCATGTTTTCCACCCAAACAATTCGAATCGACTGACGGGCCTGTTGGTCTAGTGGTTAGTGACCCTGACTGCTAAGCCGGAGGTCGTGGGTTCGATTCCCACACAGGACAAATGTTTGTGTGATGAGCACGATCATTTGTTCTGTGTCTGGGTGTGATTTATCTATAATATGTATATATTTAGAAATATATAAGTATGTTTATCAGCTTTCTGATTACCATAACACAAGCTCTGCTTAGCTTGGGATCAGATGGCCGTGTGTGGATATTGTCCCAAGATATTTATTATTTATATTAGCAAAAGAAATATCGAATTATTTACATCGCAAATAAGACAGCAAACGGTGTCTAAAATATGTGTACAAGTCGCGAAAGTTTAAAAATACTTATAAAAATCATTCAAACTATATGCATACACAGACCAAAAATATTTTGAGACAAAATGTTCGATATGTCAGCACGTGATACTCTTTTTTGTTTTTGATTTGTACTAACTTATTTTAAAAAACATCGTTCTTATTGTAATGGTTTACCTACTATCGTAATATGTATCGTAAAATATAAAGAGAACAACAATTTATGGTTTGCAATACACGATCCGGTCGAACTAAACTTATTTAAATTTTGTCATAAGGAAAAATATTGTTCAGTTCATGCTTATTAAGACCAGACTTAGATATGCATGCGATATTTATTCCAATCTGCTGCTTACAATTGTAAAACAAATCATTGCATTCGAGAATAAAAACAAAATGGATTTTCTTTTAAAAATTTTAGGGATGTCGGGAACATGTCAATATGTTACTTCGTTATTCATGGCTCGGTTCGATCGTAGTAGAAGGTACTTTATACTGTAATACTACTTAAATACGTATAAACTTCAATGAATCAAATAGATTTGTACACGCATTTGTAATTCAAAGCAAAGTAGAGCAGGGAGAGTCACCGATCAACACAAAGAGTCGTCATACTGTCATACATGTCATTGATAGATCTAAATATTAAGAGAAAATTATTCGAGGAAGGAAATCTAAACCGGATTTTTTTAAGAGTATTTAAAATAAGCTTCCGTCATACCAAGCCTTTGACTCGCCTTGAAATTTCCATGTTTTATTACGCTCGTACATTCATATCAATGATTTACATTAGCTGCTGCGTAAGCATAATCTGCGCCCGCGGCCTGACCCTGGTTTAAAAGGTTCATTTAAATAACTAATAGTTTTAGTAACGAACTGAAAGTATTTATTTCAAATTAAATGCACAATATTTACAAACTTATAAAACTAAAATTAAAATATTTACAAACATATACATACACCGTGACTTTTAGGTCGTTTTAAAAAAGCAGCCCAGTTCATGTATCCAATGACTAGTAAACGTTTATAATAAAAAAATATGTTTTTTTTAAGATATGAATGAATAAAAATATTATTCATTATTATGACACAAGGCAGTTTTACGAACACTCTGTAGTGAGCGCGGTCCGAACCTTGTGTCAAAGGGGCCGCGCGGGCGGCGCGGCGGCGTCTTATCACAGGTCATTCACCTTAGCGTAAAACAGCTGTCTTACTATTGCAATCATAATGTTCGCAGTAAGTATGTAGCATATATCTTCAACAGTTTGATACGTAAACATTTTTAACAGGATGTTTCATATTTCCAATGTATTATTTATTTTTTTCATGCATATTATTTTAATTAATGATAAAAAAATTATATTCGCGCCTAGAGGTATTTTATGACGGATACATTGTGTGGACGACTTTTTTAAAACGACCTAAAAATCACGGTGTATATACAAAGATATAATATACACAAGGCTTAAAAGTAATGTAAATGTAGTAATGGGAAAATTGTATAATAAAATCCATGACACAGTCGACGTGAAAACGGGACGCCACTACACGGAACGCATGACGCTCTCTCTTTTCCGCAAAAACTCAGAAACTTCAACTAAAAGCATTCTTAATACACTCTAGGTTCATTTATATTTGTATTTACATGTAACTTTGATATTAATAGCAGTTTGTATTGTTACAGACGAGCCGTGCGCCGTTGCAAGCGACCCACAGCCCAGTGAGAGCAGAGCCAGTCCGCGAGACCGCCGACATACACAGGAACCCGCCTGCATAGGATGGTAGAAACTGACCCCGGGCCCAAGAAATCTCACAGTAAGTATCAATAAATAAAATAAGGAAATTCTATAATAAAATAAGGAAATATTGTTGTTTTGCACCTTACTTTTTAATAACTAGGCAAGTATGCCTTGAATTTTCATTTTTCATAAGATTTCGAATAATCTTCAGATACAATGAAATATTTATTCGTCTATTGTCCATCTTGTTAGATCATGGCTTATTATATTTAGATCACTTTAAATTAAGTAAGTTAAGGGATCTCAAGCTTTTTCGAAAATGTGTATATGTAACAAAAGGAATAGTTTAATAAAAGGCTCTACGTTTTTCATGTTAATAAGTTTTACATTGAAATATTTTCTTTAGTCCATTGAAACAGACAAAGCCAGCACCCTAGCTAACTGTACAGACATGCTCAAAAATAATATTATTAATATGCTAGAGTTGAATCTCCTTTGACACACATTTAATACCTATGTATATTAGAAAAACATTACATATAAATTAATTTAACGCGAGATGTACGCGTACAGAATATTACGCATTTTCCTTTGTATTTTCCTCCGCATAAATAGTTTGCGACAAAAGAGTTTTTATGTGAGAATATTGCAATAAGTTCTTAAAGCCGTTTATTGACACAGACATATGTTTGGGTGTTACAACGTATTAATAATTCATCTGATTTGTTATACATAGATGTTGGTAAATAGAAGAGTCAATAACCCGAAGGCCGAGTTACTAAATATTTGGAATGAAATATATTTTTATGTAATCTTTGCACTATCTATGGAGGCTCTCTTTTATAACAGTTTTAATAGATTATTAGACTAGTTACTGTATTATGAAGACCCGTCTTAACAATACCAGCGAAGATCAAGCTTAAACTATCGACAATGAATTCGTAACGATGCAATTAGTACGAGTATTTGTTTGTATTCGCATCACCGTTCTGCATACAAATTATGATTCGATACAAATACGATAGTCGCGCATAAAAATTACAGAAGAGCGTTCTAAAGTTGAAAGTGAAAAAACAAATGACGGTTTGAGTGCGAATCAAATTGCACAAGGATTAAATAAGTTATTACGTACTAGTTTTTACGTCAGTAGATCCATGAATCACGATTAAGAATTTTTACATTATTGTTTATAATGTATGTAGTTTGCTTTGTTCAATGAATTTCACAAAGCGTGTGATTTAACTACACGAAAAAATTATGCATATCTCAAGACTGACGTTAACAGTCCAATCGTTAACGTCAGTTCGATAAAATTGTTCTAATACATTGTGTTCTGTTGTCAGTGGCCATATCGAATATTGTTAGCGAGACCTTGCCGGTCATGCGATATACGTTACGCATACATATTATGTAAAAAGTTTTATGTATGTGCACAAATGATTATTAGGTAATGTGTCAGATGTTGTCTGTTCGCCGTCTTTTTCTTCAGCCTGTTCCATTTTCTTGCAATTTTGTTTAAAAGTGCGAAATGAAAATACCTATTTTTAAAGCTAGTTCAGTTGGTCGGTATTTCATTTAATTCGGACAGATTTTAGCGTAATTTCCCGTAAACAGGCTTATATCTGATTGCGGAAAATTTGTTGTAAGAAAATTTACTGTAATAAATTTGGAGGCAAATGTTATTAAGAACTAATTTATCCTTTCAAAAACCTGGACTGTTCTAGATCAGATGGCTACGTGGTAGATATTTTATACTTTTTCCGTTGCTATTACTTCTGGGGTTCTGTCATCACTGCTTAAAGTAAGACTTACGGTTGTGGAAAATCAACTACTCCCTCTGTAGAGCACTCTCTCGCTTCCACAATTGCTAGTCTTGTTTTAACTCGAGGATGGGCAGTTAGTTCCCCTGTATTCAATCAAGGGGGGACTTATTAGTAACAATGATTAATCAATTTTTTGTTTTGTTCCAGATTGTGATGTAAAAAGGGACCACCAACTAAACGGCCCAGGTTCCAAAACCGCCGAGCTAGGTAATTATAAATGATTCCCATATATTTATAATCTATTTAATACGGGGCCCTTTTTTGTATGGAAATGACTCACACATTTATACTTATTAGATTAATATCTAGCGGTTAAGAACAAACAGGTTTGTTAATTTATGAAGCGTCACAAAAACATGTTGTTAGCAAGTTAAAGTTAACTTAACCGTGTAGATACGTAGTTAAATACGCGGCCGAAAGACTACTTAGTTTATTTAATGGTCTGGGAAAAGAGTGAAAGACGCTAAACATGTGAATATGGGGCTGATATCTGCGAGAATGTATGAAAAGCAGATAAAAAACGTTTTTCTTTACTTCCCACAAAATTATATTGATCCCGGATGACGGATATCAGTCTGTGACATACTTAACTAGCGACCTGACCCAGCTTCACACGGGTGAAATAATAATGTGTTAATGTTATAGGTACATATCTTCCTCTTGAATCACACTATACTCCATTTGTTTAGGTAGTTAACTAAATGTAAACAATCTTGGCGTTACTTTTTAACCAAAAAAAATATTTTTAAATTGGATATTACTGCTTATAAATCAATTAACTATAGTTTTAGAAAATCTGAATGTATTTCATGTTGTAAAACGTATTTTACATTTTTAAAGATCACATTTTGTTTAAAAGACATACCAAAATTGTTTACATTTAGTTAATTACCTAAACAAATGGAGTATACAAACAGACAGCGACGGCGACTTTATTATACTATGTGGTGATTACTTGATAGTTAATACAAAAACTGAAGTAAGAACAATAATTGCATACAATTGGACAAGCTCGTAATTCATTCCATTAATAAAAACTACAATCCAATATTTACATATTCAAGTCGTCAAACTTTATATGCCTTAATCCGGTTTTATTCATTAACTGCTATAGTTTACCTGTCATGTTGTAGCTCCAGGGTATTGAATAACAGATTTTCAATATTATTAAATTTACCTACAATTACAAATATCACAAGCATTACGATAGGAATTATCTGTAACATTTCTTCAAAGAAGGTTATTGTCTTTTTCCACAACGCAATCTAATTTGGCCGTATTCTATCCCGTGACAAAGATTCAGATATTATAGAGAATGACTATATAGAGTATAGATATAATAAGTACATAGCTATATCGTTTGTGTAATAATTCATTATCATTTCCCTGCCCTTATCCAAATTATTTGTCGTTAGTGTAATAGTTGATCGTATTAATTTTGTTTTCTCTTGTTCGCAGCCGTAGTGCCGTCACTGAAGACGCCAGTCAAGCTAGACCCCGAGAAAGGACCCAACTCGGAGAAGGCTGACTTCGAAAAGGCTATCGAACTAACTGGTAAGATATGACGACGGGCCTGTTGGTCTAGTGGTTAGTGGCCCTGACTGCTACACCGGAGGACGTGGGTTCGATTCCCACCCAGGATAAATGTTTGTGTGATGACGATCATTTGTTCTGTGTCTAGGTCTTATTTATGGATAACATGTGTATGTATTTAGAAATGAACCTTAAGGGAAAAGCGTGAAAACCTGCGAGTATTGTAAATGCAATAATTGGTTTCTAATACAAGCGAATTATATAAAAGATTTGCATGCGATTGGACATGCAGACGTAATAAATACGTAAACCCACGGAGGGTTTAAGAATATAAAATATATTACGTATTTATATACCATAAGTATCCCAGTAAAATTAATGAGCGTCGCTAAATATTTAAACAAAGTTATCAGTAACTACTGTTTACGACGTATAATTAGAACTGTCAAAACAATCTAATACCACACGTGTAAAATTATCTTTGTTGATGGTAAACGTGTGCACCATCTTTGTAAATGTCCCAACTTTTTTATTTCTTTTTTTTTTCTCTAGTATTGGCAACATGCAACCTAAATTTTAAAACATGTTATCGGCCAGCGCGTGCTCAAACAATAATATTCTATTTGACATAATAAAAATAAACCTTCGTTTGTCATGTGAAAACTGCCAGTACCTACAACAACTTAGTTTTACTACCGTATCATAACAATAATAAAATTTACGGTTTGTTTATATTTCTCAACTTAGTATCAAATTTTAAACAACGCAAAACTAATGTAACACGATCAGCGGTTTATTTTACTTGATATGCAAATTAATCTTGATTATGTAATGCAAGTTCCAATGAATTGCTGCTTAGGTAGGTCAGAAAAATAAGGTAACTCCGCACTTTATTTCTGAATTAAATTAAAACTGTGCGAAGAAATGGCATGGCATGGAAAATGGCAATGGCATTTTGCGCTACGGGTAAATTACTATTCCAATTTTGTTCACTTTTTAAATCATGTAGCTAGAAGAAGGAAAGTGTAGCTCAATAAAAAAAAATCATAGCATTTTGGATCATTGTTTTCATGTCTATATTTTTATATGTCGAATGTATTAGTTGCCAGTTGCCATATTGTTTTTCAAATCGATCAGTAACCTGCATTATAAAAATCGTAACACGAAAGAATGCATTGTTGACATACAATAGCGTAATAAACAACTTGTAATAGTATACGACTTCGTTAGTAAATAACAGTTACACGAACGAACTTTTATGAATGAAGAGTGCTCGGGTTGCAATCTCAGAACGCGGCAGTAAACTCTACCACAGAGCTTTAATCACAAAGAACCTGAAAATTCAACTTTATTGCGTTGGAATAAAGACGGTGTTAAAGTTGTAAGCTTGATTGATACGTGAGGTTGGTTGTACAAAGGTGTAAACACACTTTTACTAGGAATTACGTCGTACGATCGTGGAGTCAAGCCCTAAGGGGCTCCCTGATTGAAACATGACTCTTACACGAGCTTTAAGCTAATGTTTTCAACTTGTTTTTGTTATTGTCACTTCCTCAGTTTACTGTGTTAAAGGAATTAAATCTACCTACTCACTTTTCAACTTGTACCGTGAGAGTTTACGTTGAGTGTCGTTGAGGCTCTATACGGAAAACGTGAGCTGGCTATTGTCAAAAAGTCATCGGAAAACATAAAATATGTCAATTCTTCCGGTTACTTTTGTTTTAAAAAATCAAATTGAAAACGGACGTCACGAGAATTTTATGTACCCCATATCTCAGTAATAAACGGCTTGTACGAAACTATTAAACCTCATTCCTCTTTTGTTCGTTTTTGTAATTTAAAAAAAGAACTGTTCTTATGTCTTCGTATTTTTTTGTAATAAAAAACAATTGATTGTTTGTAGACATGTACGACAATATAATGCGTAGTTGTGTACTTTCATTTATGCCTTTGTAATTTTTTTTGTAATCAAAAACAATTGAGTGATTGAAGATATATTGTACGACAATGTGTGTGTACTATTGACTGTACGTTTGTCTGTATGTTTGCAGGATATGGACGGTTCCACTACCTACTCCTGGCGGTGTGCGGCCTCGTCAGCACCTCGGAGGAGATGGACGTCATCTCTATGTCGTTCATCCTCCCTTCCGCGCAGTGCGACTTAGACCTCACCACACAGACTAAAGTAAGTTACACTTTAGAACTTGGAACCACATATTTCTAGGTATAAGTATCGTGAAACTCTGACTACATGGCATTATCATTAGGTATTGTATATAGCAGTTTACCCCTAAGAGATTCTTACATTTTTTGTAATAATGGTTTTATTGCGCTTTTCAAGGAAAAAATGATTTGCAAGCACAAAAACTGCTGTTTAATAGATACTGTTAGTGATTTTATAATTACGTAACTTGGTTTTATAACGATATCTACTTTTATAACCGCAATTTATTTATTACGAGGCATTGTTTATTATTGCTATATCAACAATAATCAATCTCTGTGAATAATTGATTGAATGTACCTAATCCTTACTTAATTATACTATAGATATATACTATAGATATATAGATTTTTTTCAGTTTTGCAAATAATTTATAATGACCGTTAGGAACTTTAAATGTGTCAGGCAGTGAATGTTGGCACTGACGCATCAAATATGATGTCTGTATCTATTGTTTGAAATAGTCCTCATTCGTTTATCCTCTTTAAACCGTTGGGGTTGTCAGATAGGAAGTAAACTGCATTGAACTCGAATTTACTGGTAGGCACCATTCGTTCGTCACTTGTTTCTTTCCTGTCAGACTCTTGTCAAGATCAGTCTTCTGTCATTTATACTAGTCTCTGTGACGTCCTAGAAACAATGACCCCGATTGATGCAAAAGATTTCAATTAATATCTTAGTTCTAAACAATTAGCATTGTACTACTAAATATTTTGCACTACTTTATAATGCGTATTTTTCCATAGCTCCACGAGTATGAATGAAATATTAAATTACGTTTCATGAAAACCCAAATACAGTATGAAGGCCTAGTATAGATTTCCGTGACCAAATAGGGCGAAACAATGGAGGTCAATTAAATTTGGTGTTCCAAAATCAAATAACGAACTACATATTTGCAAATTAATGTAATGTAACTGTCGCTGCGGAAATAAGAAAAAAAAACTTGACTTGTTAAAAATAAAACAAAATGTGTTCAATATTGATTCGAAAATTGAATTGGTCATAAATACGTAGAATATTGGGGAAAATCGTTTAGCAAACGTTAGTGTCGTTAGTAGTCGATCGAATAAAGACTGATGTCATCCGGCACTCGGTAGTTACTTCGGTAACGTGTCAATTTCACACAGTGCGAATTATTTGCAAACATAATGTATGTTTACAGGCAGCCGTCATTGATAAATGTTTATAGTGGTACTAGACATATTCGACACAACTAATATTCGAGTTATCAAACGTATCGTTCATTTGTTTATTTCTAATGCAGTGTACTATTAGTTGATAGTAATCGGAGTGGTGTATTGCATCATATAAGTACCTATCGTTGTTACTTTATTTTTAGCCAAACGTCAAATGTACTGATGTAGTTAAATTTCCGTGATTGACTACGTAAAGATAGATTAGATTAACACTTTTATAATCAAGGTTAAAACGCTTATCAAAGAGTTACTTAATTCATAAAAGAGATCAGGACTTTCATTAATATTAATTTTAGTAGGTACCTATAGGTCTGAGTATAGACCAGGTAAAAAAAGCTCTTCCTAAACCCATTCGCGGAGGGGCCAAAAGGAACTAGGTACCCATTCGTGTAGAAAAAAGAAACTTCATAACAAGATCGTTCCGCCTGGGCATAGTTATATTATTACAGACTCGCTCCGACCTCTACCACCACCGGGTCTAGCCTACTACCTAGTCTTGACCGAGTATTGTTTTATACTAGTTATAATACCTATGTTCATTTGTTTCCAGGGATGGCTGAACAGTATAATCTTCATCGGCATGATGGTGGGCGCGTACGCGTGGGGCTCGGTCGCGGACTCTGTCGGCCGCAAGCGCGTGCTCATCGCCATCTCCATCGTCAACGCGCTCGCCATCGTCGCCTCGTCCTTCAGTCAGAACTACGAACTCTTCATGTTCTTCCGTTTCATCAATGGTGCCGCGTAAGTATTTTTACTAACCTTCCAGAATCGTGGTTAAAATTCAGTGAAAGTATTCGATATAAGAGTGATAAGGCTTCCATGAAAAAATATGGTTAATCTGTCAGATTTAACTAAAAAAGCCTTATTAAAATTATATTAAGAGTTGGCTGATTAACAAAAAAATGGAGTGTTCTTCTAGTCTTTCAGACTAGACTTGTTTGAGCAATATATTTAGTTAAGTAGGTATACAAAACAAGAAAATAATAAACTGAAAACAAAACTCAAAACTATACATTTATACATCAAAAAGCCAGCAAGAGAAGGGCTATATGTCACAAACATATCCCTCCTCATAATAAACTAATACATTCAGCATTCACAGAGAATAAAAGTAGAAGTTAAAACGACTCACAGTTCGTTAGAAACTACATAAGAATTACGTATTACATAAATGGTCGATAAAGAAACAATAAAATTTCTGCAACTGTGTCTTGATGTTGATCTAACATTTCATGGCCAATTGTAAGCACATAATACATGATTGCCACGGCTTTTGTGGGAAATTTAACTTCTAAACCACGCAAAATGCGTAAAGAAGTTAACATTTGAAATTGCTCATAATTGTGAATAGAAGGTATAACCTTAATAAGGAAATATAATAATATTTTACTGGCAATTTTTTTCGTCTCTGTCAGTTCAGGGTGTAAAGAAGTGATAGACATATAAATAAGTTTTTAATATTCGATGGTTAAACTCTACATCTACAGTATGAATCTCCCAATTTAAACATAACATATTACCGCAGTATTACCTCCTAATTCATGAAAGACTTCTTTTTCTAATGACGTATGTCGTAACGTATTTTATTATCCTCGCCGTAAAATTGGTATCGCTTGCACAAACAGGATATCTTGTAACGCATCGTGTTATTGTGCCTCAGGATGTGATTAAGGCCAAGAAATGCTTTATTTAATATTTTTCAGTCGACCTTGCTAAAGTCTACTACTGATTTAGAATAAATAATACCTAATCTTTCTAGAAAAAGTCGTGTTCAATTAGGTACGAAAAACTATTAAATACAAGCATATTGTTGGAAAATCAATAACATAATAATTATTTCAACACAGATGGAGCCAACAATAATTTAATATTTGATTTACGAGTAACCGCATCGGATGCGTTAGTGCGTAAACAATAAAATAACAATTATGTACACTAGTGCGTAATGACGCCTATAAAATAATTGATTCCTGATTCGGGCTCTGGTTATAGTGGTTATTCCTTGTTACAGTTTAGGTGGATCAGGTCCCGTGATCTGGTCGTACTTCGCGGAGTTCCAGCCGAAGAAGAAGCGAGGAGCTATGTTGAGTTTCATGGCAGCTTTCTGGACCCTCGGCAACTTGTTCGTCGCTGGTTTGGCGTGGGTGATCATCCCTAGCGGTAAATATCTCCCTACCATTAAATAACTAACAAAAGAACAACTTGGCAAAAATGACAGAATTTTTACTAATATTTTATATTTATATGACTTAAACGATATATGTTTCCTTGCAGAAATCGGAGGAGAGACCAACGGTTTCGTATACAACTCATGGCGAATCTTCTTATTGGTTATGTCACTGCCATCTTTCGTGGTAGCCGCATTGCTGTTCCTACTTCCCGAATCACCCAAGTTCTTGATTTCCACCGGTCGCCATGACGACGCCTTGGAAGTATTCAAAGGCATCTACATGATGAACACTGGTCGCAGCAAGGAGGAGTACCCTGTCAAACAGTTGTTAGTCGAAGAACCTATGCACTCGAAGCCGGAGAAACAAGTCGAATCCAAGGAGCCCAAGTCGAAAATGAGGAGAATGTTAAGTGACATCGTTGAACACAGCAAGCAGTTGTTCGTGCCGCCTATACTCAAATTTACTATGATCTCGATTACTATCAACTTCACATTCCATATTGGGTAAGTCACAATCGCACTCTCTTAAATTCTTATTCTTTAATTTTTTCATATTCTACCCGACTACCAGAATTTACTCACACTTATCCAGCAACTTAAATTCGATAGACCCATAATATCCTGGATCTGCCTTTTGGATATCATGTTATTATCAATAGCCGTTAGTGTCCCACTACAGAGCAAAGGCCCCCTTCCCTCTTTCCGCCTATCCCGGTCTATGGCTAACTGGGGCCAGTTTTGTGCAAAAGAATCGAGCTCATCCTGCCATCTCATCATATCTTATTTGGATATCATAACCAAAAACTAATATCTTGACCCGATTCCCCAGGTATTACGGCCTCATGATGTGGTTCCCCGAGATGTTCAACCGCTTCGACGAGTGGTCCCGCACGCACGACAACGCGGAGGCGGACATCTGCCAGGTGACGGCGTACGTGACGCAGCAGGGCACGCACTCCACGGCCGCGCAGTGCGACGCGCACATACACTCCGACGTCTTCATGGAGTCCCTCATTACCGTTGCCGCTGCGATACCCTCTAATATATTCGCCGTACTTGGAATGGATAGGCTTGGAAGAAAGTTCTTCCTTGGTAAGTTCAAAATGAATAATTCATATCAGTATGCACCCCTAAACAACCAAAATTACAGAATTTGCGTAATGCTTTTTGGACTAAAATAATCCTACATGCAACGGCAATTCAGTCAGTCATTTTACGTTATTCCAAAATGAGGGTAGTTGAAATTTCTAATAGGTTTAGTATTGGATAGATTTTATAATGGTTTATTTTCTTTGCAGTGTTCGCAACATTCTCAGCTGGGTGTTGCTCAGCAGCTATGTACTTCGTGTACAATAAGACTAACAACTTAATTGTAAGCGCCATCTTCAGTTCAGTTATATCGTGCGGTAACGCCTCACTGGACTGTCTCATCACCGAAGTCTTCCCTACCAACTTAAGGTGAGAATTAATTGCCTTGGCCGTGTATATCTTAACCAATATACATGATAGTGTAATGATTAACAAGTCTTAAATACATGCAGAGCTTATTACAGAACATTGAATGCATGTAGCGCCATCTACAGTGACTATGCGCAACTAATGCCGCAGTTTGCAATTATTATTCATTCAATTTATTGTCTATCGTGCAGTCACTCTTCGACCTTTATCTACATTACTACTAGCAATATTATTTTTATTACTGAGGAATTAATTTCAACTGACTTTACACAACATCGCGTAAAGCCAAATTAAATTTTGTATAATTTTTATTTATTTATCATCATCCTGACACCATTACAGTTTCGGGATTATATTACAGTGATAGAGCCTGCTATAGATGAAAGCTGTGTTGCAATGCAACATCTTTACTTACTATTTATTACAATACTAGGATACTACTACTGGTAGACAATATTAACGTATATGTTTTGTACACAGAGCGACGGGTGTAGCGGTGTCGATGGTGGCAGCGCGGCTGGGCGGCATCATCGGCAACGTGGTGATCGCGGCGCTGCTGGACACGTACTGCCCCGCGCCCACGTTCATCGTGGCCGTGCTGCTCGCCGGCGGCGGCCTCATGTGCCTCTTCCTGCCCAACACCACGCGCCAGGCCCTCTCCTAACACCACTCCCACTCGGACGACCCCCGCATCTCTCTCTTGCCTTACTAAAACATTTATAATGTCAAAGACTTATGAAAGATCGCGGCGTCGCATCCGAGAACAACGGCCTGCCATGTGATATATATCATTAATTTTAAGATATAAGCTAATCTCATCGAAGATCCATTGATGTAACTAGTTTTTTTTACATATTTGTACAATAGTTTTATATTAATTTAAAATGTTTTTATTTATGAAATAAATGAAAGTACGAACGATACATATTACTAGTAAATAAAGCAATTGACTGTTGTAGGTTGTTATAACTTATTGCGTTATACATTTGTTTGAAATTGTAAACCAGATTAAAAGCGTTGCGTCAATCTTTTATTGGATGAAGTATTATAGGATAAGAATCATTCATTACCATGTTGTATCCATTGCAACTATTTTAATATTACGAATTTATAAATGACCATTTGATTGTTATCGTAGTTTGTAGTTATGTAGTGAAATCATAAAACACGAGTTGTGATATAATAAAGTTTGTATCAAATTGTTGCATTGTATTAAGTGCATTTTGAAACTAAACATCTTATTAATTACAATGCAATATATTTTCCTAAATTGATTTCAGGTCCTTAGTTTTATGAAATTAGTAAAATGTCACCTGATAATGAAATGAGTAAATCATCAAAGTTACCAATTTGTCTTGTTTTATTTTGACCAATCTTACAAGTTACACTTTACAGCGATAAAATAACAACAAATGTTGATTAAAATTTATTTAATAAAACTACATAGAGGTTATTACTAAAGACTCCATTTTTATAGTCCGATCTAGATTTTACATAGATCACTCAAACAAACCAATAAGTGCTTTTGACATTATGTTTAAAATTACTTCAACAATATTGTACTTAACATTAACCCTACATTATTGATATAAGAAATGTGTATCCTCTTCGTGGGCGCGCGCACATATCTCTCTTATGCTCCAACATTACTTGTCCACATGTGAACATAATTCACAATAACTTAACAGCACTTTCCATGTACAGGTCTGCGACAATGTTACACGTATTTCAACCTCGCTAGACGTTACAAAAATAATATATAACTATTTTTTTATATATTACACATACGATCCAACAAATATCATAACTCAATTAAAATTTACAATTGTAAATCCTTAACCTAAATATTGTATGCAGCAATGCATTTTACTTAATTGCTTTATATGACAAGTCCAGCCTGGACACTTCCAGTTTTCTTAGCTTTGCATTCTATATAATAGATATATTTACAAACATGTCTCTGTACGCGTTTCAAACGCACACAAATCACTTTTAGATATAGCGGCACCATCTATGACAAGACTCGGTCACAAGCTAATCAATTATACGACACAGAAATAGAAATAGTCGCTATTTTTTTATGCAGTTACTATTATTTTAATAAAACATAGTTACGAACTATATCGTATAAAACATTATCATGCAACAAGAAAGTTTAACGTAACGACCTGCACGACAATATAAAACAATTCATCTGATATATAAAATATGGACTGACACTCCAAGATCGAACAAAGAAACAAGTTTAAATAATCTATTGCACTAGTAACACATTGTAAGTTATGAAATAGGCACAAATAAATAAAATTCTAAGAACACCAAAATACAACTGACATAACTTTAACTTCGAGAGATGTTAATGTTCAACTGTTCTCGTATATTTAGCTGTGTCGAGAGAGTTCCGTGGCAGACAGCTGGATGGCAGGTTGTAGCGGGATCTCTGCCGAAGTCTCCGAAGAGTCGGAGCCGGGCGTGAGCAGCCTCCGCGTCCACTGGCCGCCGTCCTCGTTCTCCGACTCCCGCACGTCGATGGACGACGGAGAGCCCACTGTTGAGTCCACTGATGACACCGTCCTCTCTGTTATGTCGTCAGTCAATATTGGCATAGACTTACCAACAGATTCTTCCTCTGTAAGCAGTGGCATTGAAATAGGCCCACCCATCGGCACGTCGGCTTCTTCCGTGGTCACGAAAGTCATTTCAGTGTTTGGTGACGGTAATAGAGATCCAGACCTATAATTATTGCTGCTTAATGGGTCCGTTGTTTTTGCAGGAGCTATTCTGGGATCGGTCACAGTTATAGGCAACTCGAGCGAAGTCGGTACCGTCGGTGGAGTAACCCCAATAACGGCGAGCCCGTCCTCTAAATTAGAGGGGACATTGGGTTCACTGTCTACTTTGGTAGGTACTTCTACTGGCGTCATTATGGGAGGCTGGTTTAGTGTAGTGCTCGTTTCTGATACTCTGCAATGCACGGATACATTTGCGTTTAAATCACGGAAATCAGGAGCCTCATCACGGACCGTATCAGCGTGGAAAACGTCACTATTCGCTAATGCTGCTTCAAGAATGTCTCGGCGCTCAGGTTGCGTTGTTGCTAAGACTGGTAGAGGTTCGACAACCATTGGGACTAGCTGATTATTTTCTAGGACTAGGGGCCGATTGTCAACAGGTGTTAGTGTTCCACTGTCTTCTATGCAGAGATAGAACGAGCCTACTGGTCCACCGAAATGTTCCCCGGGGACCGCCAGTAGCTGTCCGTCCGATAGGGACGTCGTCGCCGCCGCTGCGGCCGGCTCAGGCTGGGCTACAGGCACGGCAGCAGGTTCGGGTTGTTGTCGCACGATTGCAGTTGACGGCAATAGTTCTTCGAAGTTATCGAATTCTGGGTAAGAAGTTGTAGAGGCGACAGATACCGTGTTCGAAGCTGATGGCACGATAGCGGGAGGAATATTACTACTTAACGGAGCCAAGGCTGGCATCGTTGACAGCGGTGGAGGAGCCGGCGCTATTGCTATTTCTTGTTTGATCTTCTTCAATGGCGTTGGTGACTCGGAAACCGTTTTGCGTACTCTTGGCCTATGCACTGTAGTCAAGCCCGATTCGTTTGGTGATATAGTAATGGTTTTTTGCACAATCATTTTATTCTCTTGTGCAGGTGTTGTCGTCTTTTGTACAATCTGGCCTGTTCTTTGAAGATGTTCGAATTGCGCTGCAGTTAGCTGCATAACAGAACCAGATTTCTGTTGTAAGAATATTAAAGGTTCTGATGAATTCTTCTGGATTGTTTGCACTAACTTTTTGGGCTCTGATGCTATAATGCGTTTAGGAACTGGCCTAATTTCTGGCATGGGTGCAATATTCTGAGCTGTCGTTGCTACTCTTCCTCCTACAATTAATTGTCCTTTAGACGTTATGATAGCACTCTTTTGTTTGGGTACTATTCTGGTTTGAGTTTTAACAGGTCCAGCATTTTGAGATTTCGTAGGTGCTATTGTCGAAACAACCGCTTTCTGTGCAATATTTGGGTTTGTCGATATTCTATGAGCTATGGTCTTTATTTGTGATACGTTTGGCTGTTGTTTCTTTGGAAATAGCATTTGTTCATGTTCGGGTGTGAGAACTATCCTTGACTGCGCGCCTTGAGCATTTGTAATAATCATAACTGTATTTCCGGGAGTAATCGCGTCTGTAGAGGAGGGAATTAACTTGGCCGAAACAGGTTTGTCCGTAGTCGATATCTGTGGTTCCGATCCTTTCGCTACAAGAACATGAGCTTTACCTGTTTGTGGATCTATAACAATCTTTTGTGTTCTGCCAGGTCTTGGAGAACTGGGAGTGGGTAAAATTATAAACTTCTCTGCTTTGCCGGTGTTTTGTGGCACCGATTGTAAAAGCGTTTGTTTTACTTCTTTCACCTGAGGAGTGTCACCTTTAGCCATTATAATCTTTTGTTTTCCGGTAGCTTTGTCAATTATTAGCATTGGTTTAGCTCCTCGTAGTTTCGAAGATTTAGAAAGAATATTGGGCGTGCTAACTTTACTGACTTCACTCACCACTGGATTCATGAGCAAGGTTTTCATTTCGGGTTTATTGGGTGTTGCACTTATTGCTATCTTCTCGCTTTCTACAGACGGTTTAGACTTAACTAGTTTGGGTGGATTTGGTGAATGAGTTATGATGTTACCATCTGACATCACTATCGGCATTTTCTCAATGCTTTCTGGAGTAAGGAGATCTTCGGACAGAACGATAGGCATCGAGTTTATATCGAACATGACGTCATCGGTGCTGGAGTCATTGATAATTTTGGATGTTTCGTTTAATGGAGGTATGAGAGAATTTGCAGGTTTAATTTTCTGTAGCTTGGCCGGAGGTTTAGCAATCTTTCTTATCTTTTGCTGTATTATTATAGTATTAGCATCAGAGGGTGCTTCTGGTGATGTTTGTATAGTATACGTTTGTACAGATCCATCGTGTGCAGGGTCGTTACTGCGGGATAGTATAATCTTATCAGCAGTCGTCGTTTCAGCCATATCGTTTATAATATTTTTGTTTGGCGTTGTGCGTCTAATTATTATCTTTTGTTTTGGTGAATCTAAGGCAGATTTAGCTTTGAAGGTTGTTTTAGCAACATCAAAATTTAAAATCTTTTCTTTGCCAGTAATTATTTGTTTTGTCACAGGTTTAGTAGCGGTAAATTTAGGCGTGCACGGTTCTTCTAAGATCTTTAACAGTTTCGACGACGAATTCTCTAATTTTGTATTCTTACCGTTTGTATTTTCTCTGGCGTTATTGATTACAATTTGTTGTTGTATTATACTATCTATATTATTATTATGTTTAAGGTGGAATACACCTTTTTCGGATACATCTTTCTTATTTTTAGTGGTCGGTAAACTATGTTCGATATTAATTTTATGGTCAATAGATTCCGACATCTGGACGAGGGATTGAGCAGCATTCAAATTTTCACTTTTCTCTTGTTCAGTTTCAAATCGAATTACTTTTTCGTTATTTGAAATTAAAAGAGACTTTGTTTGATGTACTATAGGTTCAGGTTCTGTGATAACTTCTTCGGTTTTCTCCTCAACAATAAGATCCTCCGCCGGTTGAGCTAATGGAATTTCTTCTTGGACTATTTCGTCAGCTACGACGTTTTCTGCCCCAAGATTACTCGACGTTTTAATTTGAATCGCTGTCGACGGCAAATTTATAAGGGTCTCAGCGATTTGCAGATCTGATTCCGACGGAATACTTTCAATAGCACTAGGTGTACTTTCAACGACAGTATTTAATGTTTTATCACTTACTTCCTCTTGGTTTATAATGTACATATCACTCGAATTCGTTACGATATTCTCTTCTGTTACACTTACTTTATCTTCTATTACTTCCGAACTATTCTTAGCAGTACTAATATTCAAGTCATTCTTAAGCTCTTGGGTTTCCTCCGTATATTTCTCTTGCTCGTTCTTGTCCCCATTGACGTTATTAAACATATTACCTGTACTTGTTTCAGTGAAACCATTCAAGTTATCACTTGTCCCACTATTATCTTTGTTGTCGTCTTCGAATAAATCTTCAGGGGGATCATCACTAATAATTCTAGTTACTCTGTCAGCCTCTCTAGATACGCTTAGCAACGCGTCGACAGCAGATGCGGTAGATTCGTTCATGAAAGGCTCATAAGCCTTCTGCAGACTAGTTTCTGGGAATTTGACAACAGGTGCTACACTTTCTACAACACTATTCACTTCTTCAACAGTATCCATTTTCTCTTCTGCAATATCTTGTTCCATTGGTGTATTTTCAGTAGCTTCATTTACTATTGTTTCTTCTTGTTCTGTATTATATGTGGTATCCATTTCTTCAACAACATTCCCTGCCTTTACTATCTCGTTGGCCTTAACACTTTCTTCAATATGCAGAGTATTAGTTGAGATCTCTTCCATAAGAGTACTTGCGGTGTCTTCTACATTAGCTGGCTGACTTATGATTTCATCAATAGGTTCTGGTGCCATTATGTCTTCTGTTCTGCTTAGCGTCTCCTCTACAATCGTCTGTTTAAATGTTATTTCTTCTTCAATTTCAGGTTGGGTAGCACTCATTATGATTTCTGGCTCTGCTTTATTTGCCAATACTTTTATAGGCTCAGGTGTGTCTGTATTGACAGGTTTAATTTCTTGTGTCGGGTACAACACATCTTGCAGCCCTCTATCTGTCTTCTCTTTACCGGGATACGTAATTATTGGTGGACTGATAGCACTCGGGACAACATCACCTAATTGGCCCATATCAGGAATATCTGCGAAATTTTCAAAACTTTTTTCGCGAAGTTCAGCTTTCATCTTTTTGAGTTGTATTTTCGGTGCCAAACGTGCCATTTTTACATGATCGACTGGCGGCGACTCTCTCGCCTCAGGCGATGACACAGCTTCTGAACCATTAATTTCGCTTTCAGATATATCCATCCTTTCTACAGCGTTTGCGTTGAGTTGTTCAGCGACATACTTTCCTATGGCGTCTTGGCTTCTAGAATGTCGGCTTCGAAAAAATGTTTTAGTTTTAAATATTGCTTTAGTCGGCGGCGTCTCAGGCGGTTTATCGGACTTATCTGGCGATTTTTCCCGTTTGTCTGGAGATTTGATTATGGAAGGCTCAGGAAAATTTTCCTCGACCTTTAATGGTTCTGGTGCAGACGGCAAATCGGGCACGGTAGTTTTATTGAGTAATTCGGCGACTTCTCGAGCCATGTCGTCATCATCCAAGCTAAGGCTCTTCGTGTCTTCTTTACGTTTTGGATTTTTAACACGGGGTATTTTCCTTCCTGCATCTGCCTCCAGGGGCCAGTCTTCATCTTCACAAAACTCATATTTTGAATCACTCGAGGATTCTGGCTTTTCGCTCGTAGGTGAGCTATTTGACTTCTTTTCAGTCGGTGACGATAGTTCAGGCAATATTTGCACGCCTGACAGTTCAGCTGATGTTGGCACAGCAGGAGATTCTGCAGCTTCAGGCACCTCAGGTGACCCAGCCATCACTATGGTTGAGGATTCGTCATTAGATTCTTCATCTCCATCATCCCAATCAGCCAGAAGGCTACTCTTGATTTCTTCATTAGTTTTGACCTTTTTAGTTTCTGTATTGTTAGTTTCATCTTCTGCTGCGCGTTTCCCATTGCTTGGTGATTTTTCAGTTTTCTTGACTTCTTTCTCTGGTTTCTCTTTTCGCGGTTTTCGAGATTTAGGCGTTGTGGTTGGTTTAGGAGAGGGTTTCGATGCCACTTTCGTAACAGGTTTCTTCCTCACTGGTGATGGTGTGTATGGTGTGAACGAAACACTGTGTGTTTTGTTGTGTAAAATGAGAACATTGAGACGTTGAGTTGTAAATGGGCACGCGTGGCAGGCGTAGATTCCAGAGCTAGAAGCGGTCGGAGTAGAGAAGCTTGCAACAGGCTTATCTTTGACTTCCGGTTGTTCTTTTGTGGTTTCCGTTTTTTCTTCATCTTCCTGTTGTTCTACAGGGGTGTCTTCCTTGTTATCTGGAGCAGGCTCAGCACTAGTCGATGGAGTTGCCGTAACCGTTTCTGACGGCGGGGTTTCGGCACTCGGAGTTTTTGAACCTTGCAGCAGAATATGTACTTTGTAGTCAGCTTTTTCTTTACCCTAAAACAGAGAGAAAATTGGATATGAAGAAAAGGTTTGATAAAATACTTTTTTAAGTTTTCATATTTATGATATTTAAATTTAAATATCATGAAATCAATATACATTACCCTTCTAAACGGAGTTGAAACCCTTGCTGGTTCCGCTGATCTCCCTCGTCCACCCTTTCCTATAACAAATTAACATAACAGTTATAGCTTTTAACATTTCAGTAACCATACATTCAGCAGTATAGAAGTTACCTTTTTTACCAGAGCCTGGTGTTCGCTGCTTGAGAGGATCTCCGAAGATGCCAGCGTAGCTTTCCTTTTTTTTTTCTTGGAACTCATCTCTTGTAAGGATTTCTACATCACCTCCAATAGCTGTCTCGGCACGGATGATATCTTCCGGAAACTTCTCCATCGGACCATGTTTGGTTCGGAACATATCTAAAGGTAATGGATATGACTTAATGTAGTTCAGTATAAAAAGTATTGCATATGGTTTAAAGTTTTATATATTATGACAACAAAAATGGTTCAAAAATTACCTTGTCTCTTTTAACCAATGATATTTAGATTATTAAATTATTTAAAAAAAATATGCTAAAGGTTCATTAAAAAAATATTACTATACTTACATAAACCTTTATTAATGAATTCATTTTTACGGCTGCAGTCATATTTGTAGATTGAATTTGCATTTTTGACATATTCACTGAAAAGGAGAAAATTAGCAATTATTATTTAGCCTCATACTTGTTCCATATAACGGAAAGAGCCAGTGCCCGGTATCAGAACTTATATATGTCTGGTTTATTTCTTTATATATTTATTTGAGCACCTTTAAAGCTCACGAAAACTCAAAACACATACATAAAAACTACCCGGTGGTGGTTACACAGCACACCGTTTACAATTATAAAATTGCAATACATGTGTATTGCAACAAGAGAAAAATATCAAACAAGCTACAATATATTGGTAAGCTTTGTACTGGACAGGCAGAATCTCTTTACATATTCGAGTAGCTTATTTCTGCCAATACTTGACTTGCCTTTATATGAGTAACAAGGCAGTGTATTCTGGGCTACCTCGACACTATCTTTATATCAGAGAATAACTCTCCATTTGCCCTTTTTACTTTACTTTTGTCAAGATGAACATCATACTTTAACTATACAACAATTTCTCCATTCCTCATCGTGACATTATAATCTGTATATTAGTAATTTTAATAGAATAATAAAATAGTCTACCAGTACAGGATATTAAAAAGCAAATTAAAATATATAAAGCACTTTCTGATTATGATCTTGTATAAAATGTTAAATGTAAATTTTTCAATAAAAGATTTGGTGTATTTTTATTGTTTCTCAAAGATTTAGCACGAGTTGGTTGGAGTGTATGGAATAAATTTACACATAATTAAAAATAACCTCATAAGTATGTATTATACAATCCAGTATTATCAAAAAAATAAATAAATTTGTTGGTACAATCATAACAGTAAGTTAATAACAATCTATTAAGGGTCTAAGGTTAGGAGGAGACATTTGCCTGGCAGTCGGACACATCAGACACAAATCAATTAAATTAAGCAAATCATTTTTCATTCATTTTAACACCCACAATAATTATGTCCCATTAGAATAATTGAAATAGTTAGATTTAATTATTAAAACAACAACAGCATAACTCTTAATATTATTTAAGAAAAGGAAATCAATATAGTAATAAATAATCTTGAAATTCTGATTAAATGTGATTTTACTCATGCAGTGTATTTCATCAAAAATACGCCATTATTGTATAATAATTAACTTTTTCTGGATGTCTGGAATATGTCCTAGCTGTACAATTATGTAAATATCATCCTCCTCTAACTTTCAGAACAAAGGCATAACAGAACTCATGCAATAAGTAAAACTACAAAATATTTGGAAATAAATCAGCATTGTCCCAGTTGTTGTTGCGAACTTACTATGTGTCCTCCTGGAAGAACTTGACAACGGCTATTGGGGGTTTCCGAAATGATGGCAGGACATCTGGCGGCAGCTTCTCCGGACCAACCACCTCGCCTGGCCACCAGCAGGAACCAAGCTTCACCCATACCACCTCCCCATCCAAATAATTAACTTCAGTCTTCTCACACATCACCACTTATATGTTCAGGCAGAATGTACGACCATATTTTGTCAAGTAGTCACTGAATGCCGAGTGCAACAGTTATTACAACATTTTCATCAAATAAACTCGTACATAGATATGTAATTACCACAGCAGTTTATTGAGTCTCTATTACAAAGAAAATGTAAGTTAAAGTACTCTATTTGTCAAAACAGTAGCAAAATATTACTTGTAAATATCACCGACTGCGTACGAAATTATTTTATTTCGTACCAAGGTTGGTAGCACTGATTTAATAAGAAGGTGTAGTAAGTTTAAATAATAGTTTTCTGCAGAATATAAAATGCTCTAATATTTTATTCTATTTAAATAAAACTATTGTTTGATCATCCACATCATTTGTATTCAAGAAATAATTAATTAAACTTAAAAGTATGTACCGGAAATGTACAATATGGTCGGCGTCAGCAGATACCAATGTACCAATATCAACTTCAGTGTTGCTAGAAATAATTTTCAAAGACAAAACAATTTATTCGTTCTATAGAGAAGACTTTGCACTAAACTTAGTTTCCAAAAATTACTAAATTTAAAGATCAAACACGATCAAGTACACACAATAAATTTTATAAATGTATGAATTAATAAGAAAGTTATTACTTAGTTATGGGTTCTTTAACTTTAGGTTATTAGTTTTCAAATATATGAAAAAAAAATACGTTTTAAAATATGTAAATCAACTAAAGTTTCACAATGAGCTATACCTAGGGTAGAAATTATCGAAGTTAAATATTAAAAAAAAATAGAAATAACTGATATGAAATGACTAACTGATAAGAATAGCTAATGCGAGCATGTAACTATGAAATAAGAATCACCTGCAATTTTCTCATAAGTTTTGCTTACCACTTAAGTTTAAAGTAAGTATCACACACGAGCCAGAAATAAATATACATTTCAGTTCAATAAAAGAAAAACAATTGTTTAAATTTTTATTAGAAACATAATTTATACAACAAAAATATAATTTAGGTGGATCACTAAGTTGTGATTAACAAGGTAAGTACTAAATGTACCTTATACCCATATAACCTAGTTATTACGTTAAAATGTAAACTTACGCTAAAGTAATCGAATTATATTATTATGTTCTTCTAAAATTATAAATTGCGATCGTTTAAAACGTTCAGAAATCACAATGGATGTTGATCATTAAAGTAGATTTTGTATTCGATATAAATATTAGGATCATAAACTATTTTTTGGACTAACATTTGGTGATTTGTGTCATTAACAATGGAGGTTTTTACAGATGAGCACAAATCACTTTATGATGATTTTCCCGATCATGTTTTACATGTGATGTTTGTGGTCTAGCCGGCGTATTGACGAACAATTTTGGCCCACTGTTGCGGGAAGTTTCGTTGGACGTACGATAGAGTGCGCTGTATTTGTTTGGTCTCTTGTGGTGTGCATTGTGGACAGGCGCCACGGAGAACCAGGGGCGCGAGCGCTGAAAACAAACACACAGATATTAGGAATACAAACAAAATAAATAGGTATAGGACTGCTGCTGTCGATTAAAGTAAGACTATTTTGATTCCGAGGCGGCTCTCTACACGACGCGGACGTAGGTCGTCGTCTCACAATTGCACATTGCACAGTCGTATTACAATAGATAGTACTATAATCCTTGGAGTCTACAAGAACTAAAATCTTTAAAGATCAGTCCTAATTGTTTAATTTCATTGATAATTTATATCGACTCAATTAACCGATTTTGTTAATGGGATGCGGACGTAATTAAAATTAATTGATTATTTTAATTAGCCAGCTGAACTAATTAAACTGGTCACGATTCTTAATTATATCTAATAACATGTTAATTTAGTGTAAAAATACTTTTGGACACACTTATATATTTAAATAGTTCAGTTCTATTAAATTTTATTGTGTTTAGGTTATTTTAAGACTTCATTTAAAACTAAGTACATTAGACTAACTTTATCTAATCCTTGTTTCGCGGGGAGAAGAAAGACACAGACACTCGAATTCAATGCAAAGACTCCCAAATTTAAAACAATAATTAGTGGATCGCACAAAATTGACTGTTTGTCTTACACGGGCATCGAACACACACAATGGTACAGCGGCAATTAGATGGCCAATGGGCTATCTGTGCAATAATCAAAGCATTAGAGAATTTATATAAAAAAAAGTAAACTAACTTTTTAATCTCTTGCCGATGGGATCACAGGGTGCTTCTCCGAGTGCGCACTTCAGCTGTCTTTGAATGAACCGCTTGTCTTGAAGAGCGTCATCTAATGCGGTGTCGGATACTGCTGGCCTTTGCGCCTGCGCGAAGCACGCGACCACCACGCAACTTAGCACTACTGCGTATTTGATCTGTGGATAGAACAACAGTAATTTAAAATTGGAAAAGTAGGTATATGGCGTTTTCAGTTTAGGTGTATATTTCATTCGGCCTAGCTGATGAACTCAGGTTTTAATATTTTTTCCTTTATCTAAATGTCTTTAAAAATAATTCTATGAAGAAAATATCTTATTAACTTTCTTTATTCCTTTACTCCTAAATATCTAATATACCAGTTATAACGTAGTTGAGATGTTTAACAGCAGTAAATTTTACAGGCAGAATCTAAATTATAGTCCAACAAATCTAAGAAGTACCGTTTGACAGTTATGACAAATAGGATAATAGGGTTGGGAGTAAAAAAATCGATTACTATAATATCCGATTTTTATGAGATCGATTACTATAACATCCGAATTTTAAGAGATTGAATTGTCATAATGAAATAAAAGTTATGTTTAGGATATTTTATTTATACACTACTAGTACTAGAATCGTCATCGTCTTCGTCATCATCGTCATTTAAATTAACGACTAGTTGATTATCTATGAAATTATCAAAGTGTACGTCTCTGTCGAAGTCGTAATTTATTTTAGGGTACCTATGTATTAAGTGCATAATGCGGTCGCGCAGTAACGTGTCGTCAATTGATAATTTGAAAATAATACATTCGATTTTTCATATATGTAATCGATTTTTTCGCATACAAGTGTATCTGAAGAGTCACAACACTACAAGCAGTGACCTAACTACGTGACTTTGCAATGAGGTCAAAAATAGAACTATTAGAAATTATTTACTATGTAAATATGTGTAATTTTGCTTTGTTTGAAAGTTTTCAATTAAATTAGGATATTAAAAATTGTAAATTTTTAGATACAATAATAAAATCTTTCTAAATTCATGGTTTTATGACAAAGGTTGTCGAAACTGAGTATTGTACGCATGAACAAAGTTGTTTCGGTTTGAAAATGATGAAACGTCAAACGGTACTTCTTAGATTTGTTGGACTATAGTGTCTAAATTTTGCAATATTAACTTAACCATACGACTTCTAATGCAACTATGTGTGCAAGTGTTTAGGTCTAATATTAGAGACTAGAGTTATTACTATACTGAGGACCACACGTAACGAAATGCCTAAGCATTCCAACAGAAAATTAGGGCAAAAGACCAAACAGGTGCGTTATTATAAGTCGATAATATCACATGCGGTATTGCGAAATCTGTTTTCAGTACATTTTGTACTAGGATGGTCATATAACGGGTGGTTAAATTTCAAGGGCCGATGTTGATTTTGAATAAAACACAAACTATTTAGGAAATTATTGTAATTTTCTTATATTATGATATATTGGTATTACTCAATTATGTATGGAACAAAATATCGGCCAAATGGGCGCCGCGACCTCGGCGGCACACCTCCATCCGATGGTCCAAATTTTCGATGACGCTGAGGTATAATGGAGGTTCTATGCCGTTAATGTGCTGAATTATCTCATCTTTTAGCTCTTATATTGTTGCTGGCTTATCGATGTACACCTTTTCTTTCAAATAACCCCAAAGAAAAAAGTCCAACAGTGTCAAATCACATCATCTTGGCGGCCAATTGACATCGCCATTACGTGAGATAACACGGCCATTGAATTTGTTGGGCAAAAGAGCCATTGTTTCGTTAGCTGTGTGGCAAGTGGCACCGTCCTGCTGAAACCACATATCGTCCACATCCATATCTTCGCGAACAGCAATATTTTCTGCAGTACGAGCTGTACGAGCATGCACTGGTGTTCTCACATCTTCTACAGACCCAGTTTGCTCGATTTTTTTCACGATTTTTGCGATTGTACGCACATTTGGACGATTAAATTGACCAAAAAATCACGAAGTGCACGATATGCATTTTGATTTGAACGCCCATTTTCATAACAAGTCTGGATAACTTTAACACGTTGTTGGATTGTGTATCTCCCCATGGTTCAAATTGAGTAAGTCTGAAGTAAAGAAATGTCGAATAAAATTCGGAAAAAAACTTGGCGTTTAGGTGTGGTTCACATTCAACATCGGCCCTTACAATTTAACCACCCGTTAGTTACACACTGCTGCAATAATAACGCCGCAATGGAAGTAGGACGTTGCGTTTCTCGGTCCTGCGATATTCCGATATGAGTTCTAGATTTTTTTGTATCAGGATGCTGACAACTTCCGGCGCCCTCTCGTAAGAATTCATTATATCGGACGGTAAAAACGCAGCGGTGTGCAAGGAATCGGGCCGCATTATCGCAATACCGCATACTATATTATTGTCCTATAATAACGCGCCTATGTGGGGGAGCCTTAATTTAGTTACGTTATTTTGCTTTACTTAGTAGACTGTCTGGTTTGTAATATTTACCTACCCATCCTATAACCACGTCATTCTGTTATCAATGTAACTGTATGTTTATCTTTTGTGGGTGTATTCAGGCGTGGTCTGGTCTAAAACACATGGTCAATGATAATAACGATCCATATATTGTTTACCGATTTAAATGAACCATAGAATATCGGTCAAAAATAGAATTCTTGTATGTTTAACGAACTGCATGCTTTAATTGCAAAATATCGCACGAAAAGGGCTTAAACAATGATTCATATCAAAGGAGAACCAAACGATTCCTTAGTGCCATGTCCAGAAAAATAATGAGTAGGTAATAAAATCTAATTTTGCCGTGCCCAAGAGGGTTTACAATTGATATCATGTTTGTTTAATATCTTTAAAACATTGAAGTGCAATAAATTATTTGATTTGTTTGAAGACTACCGTCTATTAGCCGCTTTGCAGCCTTGAGAGTTTAATATACAGCTACATTTCTTTGAACCTTATAAAAAATGTACGAGAGCTGGATCGATGCGAGCCCACAACGACCGCCGATGACTCGGCAGCGATCTATTATTCATTACTGTGCACACCGATTGTTGCAACATTTGGGAAATTTACGTGATTTGAAATCAAAGACTCTGATAACCTTGAAGATTTCAAATCGTGAAATCTGATTCATTGCCTAGAATTTCTGGCTAGATTTAGATATAAAGTCGCTTTAGTTTTATTATTCCCAAACTTAGCTATTTGGCATAGATGTTTAGATAAGTATCTATTAGATAACTATTTACTTAAGCTTTAACTATGACAAATTCATCAAAAATGCTCGTAGTGATTTATAAACGTTGTGGGGAAGCAAGTGCGTTCGTGACAGCAAATACTCTTTCGGTAGCGAACTAAAACGTTATCAAAACAATAGATACTTTAAAATCACTTAAATATATCCTCTTCCTCTTCAGCGGCACATATTTGAAGACTCGTGTTAATGATGGCACGATTCTACAAGGCATTGTCCGCTCTTTCCCCGTTTTCCAGTCACCAATATATCGCACCAACCCAAGGTCTTCCAGTTTATTCTAAGTTATATAAATAATTTCTATAATAACTCCTCAGATGTAGGTTAAAAACGTAAGAACAGGTTTCCAAGTCAAGTTATTAACGTCGAAATTATGACTAGCTCATTAAGGCGGGGGCACGAATTTTATTGATACGCCAAGCTTGATCACTGGCTAAACAATGATTGCACAAGGACTGCGGGAATCCTAAGGACACTGCTGTTTCCGATTGGTGAGTTTGAGAACGTAGTGGTGTCAACAAAAGTGATAAGGAAACATTAGGTCAATCATAAAGGTTTTGCAGTGGTAGGTACAGTTCGCACCACGAGAAAGATTGTGCGAAGTGTAGTAAGCCCTACCACAAAACAATAGAGCTATGTTCTACATTTAACAATAGTTTTAGGCACCTAGGCCTGTCCATCTTCCTAATGGCGGAGATAGTTTAGGAGAGCAGAGCAATTTCATACTATCCAGTTCCTTCCCTATGAGAAAGAAAGGAAGGAGATTTTTTGACTACACTATGAATCAACTACACGTAAAACCGAGTGGAATAGCTCAACACACCAATTACAACTGTACGCGACGTGTTGCGGTTTCCATCCCGGCTTAGGACAAGAATTTGTGCGATCCACAAAGGCTTGTTCTAAGTCTGGGTGTTTTTGTGCATGTGATTTGAATGTCTATGAAACCCCTCGCGATACAAGGATTAAATTCCTTAGTCCGGGAATCGCTTTTTTCTTTTAAAAAATCCTTCAGAATCATTGATAAACTTTACCATCGTTTTATCGTTCACATAATCAAAACAACTAACGGATTAACACTACCTTTTCTTTACAACTGTACGAGGATCGAAGCTATACAAAAGAGTGACTATCGTCAGTGAGCACGTGCCTTGAAACCTAATGAATGTGTAATCAAAATGATCTATGCTCCACCAATCAGCGATCATTAATATAAATAAAATAATCCGAGCCACGTACAGTTTATTCAAGTCCTAAAATACTGAATAAGGCTTGGTAAACATTTTTTTTTTCGTATGTTAATAACATGCCTATTTGACTTCTAAGAATATTGGACTTATTTAAACCATCAACACGTCTACTCGTTATGCATAATAATACCGTTTTTTTATTTCTATACTTGAAATTTTATCTTTAATGTTTGAATAAAGTCGATGTATATCGATTTAATGTTAAGTAGTCACAGTCGTTTTCGTGACATAAAGGTTCTCTAGAATAAATGTAATTGTAAGTAAATAAAGTTTTTCCGTTTTCATTTGTTATTTATCGAAGTACTTCCGTAAACACAATATTACGAGTTGAAAAATTAATAAACAATCAGAGAATTAATTATTTAAGAGGAAATGTCTGGGAAATGAACTTTAAACAAGTTTAAAGGTGAATACTTACTACTTAGTTATGTAAACAGGTAGTAAGTACCTTGTGGAATTAATAAGCATTAATTTAAGCTTCTATATGGACAACATTTAGAAGTAATAAATTTGGTTATGAAAAGTTTCATGTGTTTAGCCATAGACAACTTTCTTTAGCGGTTTAAGTTTTTCTTTTTCAGTTTAACTTCATTTTACGTAAATTTTAACGAAAACCTTTTAGCTCTGTTTAAAGGGGAAAGTTTTATGAAACAATAATAGTGATTTCCATATGAAATAAGTATTGTCATTCGTAAGTTCTCGTCTTTTGAGATGCTATCTCACAAAACATTCGTTAAAACTTGTGCAACATTTCAACTTTCTTAGAATTTTGTAGTAAAGGAAGTAAAGGAGAGCCAAACTCACGTTCTTCTGCAATATACTAGTATACATTGCCTACCCTAAAATAAAAGATTTCTTCTATTAAAATGTTTGTCATTACAATTACTGTACAATTTAATCGAGGTAAAGTTACCGGAGAAGTTATTAATAAGTACATCAAATGTGATTAAGGTCCTGCTGCAATACTCTACTATCCCCTAAATGTTACTAACTCTTAGAGTAAAAGACTATTGCAGTTTTGAAGGAAAGAACGCGTTATACATAGCGTAGAGTAGTAGTAGTACAACAGGCTTAGTTGAAAACGTCCCGGTCGGCCTCCTGGTATTTCCATGACTCATATAATTTATCCACGCTAAATATTCACAGATACTTTGACATAATTAACAAGAAACAAAAGCCTTCTTTGACTTAATCATAAAAATAATTATTTACACAGCTGTCGGTTGACAGTCAACTGAAAAATTGTTTAAAATTTACGCGAACACGTTGTAAGTAATTTATGCATCGCAGCTTCATAGTTCAGATGTAGCCTCGAACCTCAAACCCTCAAAGTGTATAGTTAATGCCTATTTTTTGTAACTAGCGGCCATGTAATACATTCGGCACAATCCCATAATAGGACCCATCATTCAAATGTTCTCACCGGTCGCGGTGCAAAATTGCAGCGGCGTAAGTGATGCCGCCAAATTGCCGCCCTTCGCCTACTTTAAAATTTTAGAGGAAAATGAGGCGATTAAGATAAAATCTATTCAAATTGTTATATTTTGTGTAGGCATGTCCTTGTTTATCCTAGCAACGTTTAAGGACAATGATTGATGGGTAAATATAAACTTCAACTCGTGTAACATAGCCGAGTTGTAGTAATTTGTGTTTTTGTTTAGATAATACTTTGGTTATTACACGCATTTGATCTGCATAATGAATAATTAAAAAATGTACTAATGATGTAAACAATATTAGTTACATAAGCATATTTTATAAAATGTAGAACATAAAGGTAGAATGCTACAAAATGTAGAGCAAAGTTAACAGAAAAAAGTTTTAAGGCTTAGTTTTTAAATAATCGGCATATAATAGAAGTTAAGGTAAAAAGACCGGTAAAGCAGAGCACAGACTTTTCGCTCAAATAATAATCTATTATTATATTTAGACAACCATGTGAATGAAACCAGTTTTTAATTCAACTTACAAGTTTCAAAGCTAAAAAAGTACTTGAATAGTCATTCGTTTAAGTTATAAATAAATAAAACAAGTTACCAAAAAAGTCATGTTCGAATCAATTATGTACTCAGGCGTGTAGGAGCAATGACATCCTTACACAAACGCTAGTGCTTTAACTCATAAACAAAACTTTTCGTAACTTGCATTGTTTTTTGTTGACACACAAAAGACCGCGAGATCTGTGTTATGCAAATATGTGAAATGACTAATGAGGTTTTAATAAAGAAGTCCGCAAGTCTTGTAGGTCCCTGCGATTTTAACTGGGACACCGTCAGCTTATGTAACTGGCCATATAACTTAACGAATACACAACAGTCAACACCAATACTATGACGCGTGTTTATGATTACTATGATCGTGGCGCAAATTATTTTGGATCAGATTAGTGTATCATCAGTTTTCCTCAATCTATAATTAGTAAAGGAAACTGTATTTCCACGATATAAAGATCTACATGGATAATTAAGTTATGATCAAAAGCGTGTTAAAACAGCACGATATACATAATTACGAGTGAAATATTAATTTAAACTTTAAGTCACTTATTTATTAAGTCAAATTGCATATCAACAGGTAGTAAAATCGAGAAACTGACTGTCCTTCGCCAGCCTACCAACACTACCGAAAGCTCGAAACGTGTCGCCATAAGGAAAACAGATATTATAGAGAAATACTTAAATGCAACTTACCTGCATGGTGCTCGTGACGTAGAAACGTAGAGTTGTAAGAAACGATACACTTTTACTTTCTGTGCACTAGTGAGCCGTTTAGTTAGCGTTTGACCCGGATCTCGGTATTATGATTTCTACAGTATTTCACGCTGTTTTCTCGTAGTCAGTGAAGCGTTTAAGCGTACGTCTGGTTGGAGAATGCTGGAGCGAGCCGTGGTGCCGTAACCTCTTACTTAACTCGACAATCCCCTCTATTCCGACTTGGCTGTACGTACTCGAGCTGCATCGAGATTGTGCGTCAACGTTACGTGAGCCACGCTCGACATTCATTGTGAATAAAACTTTAATTATTGCAATCATATATTATTTAATTTTAGACACATATAGAGAACAGGAAGCGGATCTATGTTACATGCGAGTGTCAAAAAAGTTAACAAGTAGAATCATTAGAAGGTGTGAATGGTGCAAATGTTTCTGTATTCATTTAACGAGTTCATTAAGTGTTGTGTACATACATAAAGTGTTACAATAATATGTAAACAATAACATTGAATCTAGCGTAAGCAAATAAGTTTTGGGATTATTGTAGGTCAATGATAATTAAGTAAATAATAATTAATTAATTTTTCGATAAGCTTATACAAATTATGAGATTAGTTATAACGAATTCTATTGTTTAATTTATTTAGCAAATGTACTTAACCTACTTTTGTGTTCTAAAATGATACAAATTAAAAGCTCAGAGTTATTAATCTAGAGTTGTAATTATTATACTTACCTACAGCGCTTAGTTACAATGTTATTCAAAGAAAAATACCTAGATACTCTTTCACAATACAATAATAACATTTTCATCACAAATATTGATTCTTTTTTTAAATGTAACGGAAATCACGTTTTCGAAAGGCGATTGTTGCAAAAAACATTTTTTTTTAAATATTGTTATGATAGCTACTAATGCATTCAGCCAATACAATTTTTAATTTTGCAAGGTTAGAAAACCTGAAACAGATTATAAAATAAAAAAAATATATGTGTAATAGGCGTTTTATGCATGTGATAAGATTATTTGTAAACTATTCTCATTGAAATTGTAAAACTTTAATAAAATAATAGCGTAACGTGTTAATTTTCTCATAATTGTTTAATTTAAGCGCAACGTGTTTAGAATGGATGTAGGTATCACCTGTAAAGGGGAGCGCTCATGATGTAAATGTATGTAGGTCCGCTGAATAGAGCCTATGCATATGCCTTATGCACTATTGTTTACCATTAAATATTCAAAGATATGAAAAAAGTATATTGAAAAAAAAGGTATAAAAAAACACGCAAACGACATTTTTATCAATATTTCTATATTACTTCCACAAATTAGTTCAATGACAAAATTATTGGCGTTTTTCCTGAAAAATGCTAATGCAGTGTTTGGTCAAAGAATGGATAATAATAAAAAAAATACATAATAATATGATTAATAAAAAATGTGACTACTCTTAAGCTAATCACTGCTTAAAAAATATACATATAAATACGGAATTACGGAACAATGATAAAATAATTTACAGTTCTTTAGGTCCGTCAGTATCAATAAGCAAATACCATATCAATTTTATTTTCATCGTAAAAAAAAATATAACTAAACATAACTTAGGTTTTTTTTTTAAATTAGGCATTGGCGCTTTTATTCAGCCGTATTGACGAACGATCTTTGCCCAGTCCCACGGGTAGTTTCTCTGTACGTATGCTAGTGTGCGTCGGATCTGTCGGGTTTCTTCCATAGAGCATTGGGGGCAAGTTCCACGGATTACCAGTGGTGCAAGAGCTGGAAAAAAAATGGTTTATTAGAAATGTGTTGCCAGCCTGAAACTACTTCAGTTTGAGCTTCTGTAGGATCTTTGACGTTTTGCGGGTGCTTTAGTACGCGATGGGGGTATAATTAAAGATTGGGTTTGTATGTTGATATTATATAGGGCAATACTTTACCATGCACCCACAGTCAAACCAATGAACTGGTTTTGTGGGAAATTGTCGTTAGAAAAAAAGATTATAATGTATCATAAAAATAAATGAATAAAATTTATAATAATGACATCAAAGATATCAAATAGAGGTATTGAAAGTATTGGTAGGTACCCTCTCTTTAAGTCAAGTAGTACAAAGCACTATTTTTTGTCAGAGTTTACTCTTGTTAGCAACGCAAGTGGAAGCCACAACTAGGCAGGGGATGTCCCCGCCATGAACTTTGCCATCGTTAGTAGTTTTGATCTTCAGTCAGTGCCAGCGTAAAGGTCACTGACATCCCGTTAAAAATATTGCGGCGAACATTACAACCAATTAATCAATCAACTCAGCCTATCGATCTCCAGTGCTGAATATGTCTCCTAGCTGGCCTTTTCCACGTCGCACTACAATACCCTTTGGGGAAAAAACAGACTGTTTATTTTTGAATACAAAGTGTAAATATTAAGGCCAGACCCTTAATATTTACACTTTGTATCCAAAAATTCGAAGCCCACCGTCCCCCTCTAAACTCATAACGCTGGCACTGCCTATGTGGTATGCCAGGATCGTAGCAAATGGAAAGATGTGATCTCTGCCTACCCCGAAGGGAAAGAGGCGTGACGTTTATGTATGTATGTATGTAGGAAAGTATATAATTAAGAAAAAATACATTTCTAACTAAAGCTTCTACCGAAAAACTTGCCTTCATCGTAATTATGAACTAACAATTCATATCAAACTACACAGTACCGGCAAACCTCAAAGACACCCAAACAATTACTATCACTGTGACAACACAGATATGTTCACACTTTCTTGTAATCTCATACCAAATGTGAACAAATGTCTCATAAGGAAACATATTAACAGAAATATTACAGAACGCGGTAAAAAGCCTTAACCCACATTTATTAATTTCTAGAGTCATTCTGCAATATGGCGGATTTAAATGCGAGTTCAGACTACTCGTCTGAGTCAGACTTTAATTTTAATGAATATAAGATATAGTTTTTTATTCCTTTACTTAAAGTGACAAGACGTAAGTGGATTATTATTTTATTCTTTACCTTTCTATTTATATTTTACAGATTTAGCAGCTAATGTGAAGTCTGTCTGTAGTAATCGAATTGTCCATAAATAGTAATTGTCATATTTCATCTTATTGTTACAGTAAATCGACGTAGCGTTTTACGACCAGCAATGTCATAAAGATGACCATACAATAGAGTGCAGATAAACCGACTGCCTTTGACTAATGAGAATACCAAGTACCTACACAAAAAATACCACGAAGGAAAATAAACATAGTAGAGATCTAACCACAAAGAGGGCGAAATACTTTGTTCGGATATGTTATTTGTACATAGTTCTTTTGATTTTTAAAGTATTGGTTAGTGATTATAAAATCTTACTTTCTTTTTTCTAAATCAAATTAAGTACATAGCTGTCTCTTCGTTACACCAGAAGGCACAAGCATCTCTAAATCCCATTTAAGCTAATATCGAAAGCGCCTGAAACGCTTTCGATGAAATTGATTTTCGACTTCAATTTTCTTGGCAGAAGTGATACAGGTTCCTATTTTAATCGACTTCAAAAAAGGAGGAGGTTGTATATTCCATTATAACTGTGTATTTCTATTTTCTATTAGGTTACATAACTACATTATAAAGCAATTCTAGTTTACCAGGAGGAAAATGTCGTGCTTTTTTTCCTCTCAACTGAAAATACTTATATGTCAAAGTTTCAATAAAACAAATGAAAATCGTTATTCTATAGACAGCGGATAACTTACTTCTCAATCTTCGTCCCAGTGCATCGCAAGGGCCGTCTCCGAGCGCGCATTTGATGTGGCGCTGCATTGTCGGTCGGTCAGCCAGGGTCTGTTCCAATTGAGCGTCGGTCATCTGTGGCCCCACACGCACATGCATGCTAACCACCACACACACTAGACTTAAAAATACGAGGACCTGCAAAAAACATTTAATGTAAAAACAATATAAAACTTAGAAGTTTTTTTAACTTGAAAATAGGATTTTTGTTTGGTTGGACATTTGAACGAAAACTTATTTTGTGTCTTAGTTACCTACGTTTTGAAGATTGTCGTATCTTGATCAAATTGAATAAGCTATTTATATATGCGAACTTTAAGGTCTCTACTAAGTTAAAATAGAGCATACTTCAGAGAACCCAACGATAAGAGACTTCTTAGTAGTCATCAACATCAATCGACAGATTTTTTGGAACTAATTCCATGTAACAGATATTTAATTTTTGACGTGTTTCGCTTGAATTCTCCAAGTATGTTAACAGGTAAATCTAAGATAAACACAGCATCCTACTAAAACGAGTACGAGAAACATTACATCATACGAAGTGAACATTGTACACAAGAGGGGTTTTAAGTGGTATTTTTCCCCAACTTTATTTCTAAAGCCATGAACCCGGGGCGGTGTCGATGACTCACGATTTGCTTTTAAATGAACATGATTACGACGTTCCGTTCAAACTGATTGAATAACAACCACGCAACATTTTTAAAACTTGAGACTCAAATCGGGAAAACCATTCTTACTCAAAAATATTAAACAACATCCTATATAAATAACAGAAAAAAAAGTAAGAGGTATGTTATATTTTTCATAAAACCTTAAATCTTTACCTGCATAGTTGGTGAGCAGCACCCACTGGCCACAGATTTGAGACAGAACTGAATTTAGAATAATAAAACTGTCAAATATTTGGGTTACGCCGGAGCAACGATTAGGGAGCGACTGGCGGCAATCATCGTGTTAATATTGTCACCGGGAATGCGGTCCTCCCCTCTTCGCCTGATTATCTCAGTAGAGGGCTTCGACAATAAGTACTTATAATACAAATTGAAGACGTCCCTACGTCTTATTGTCTTATTTACGCTTCGGTTTAAACCAATTTATATAGTAAGTAGATTAGGTAAATATAATCCATTCGATAATGACATGATATTAGGTAGGTAATTACTTAAGTACGTGGGCATCTATTTCAATTGGCTTTATTTATTTTGTTGAACGAATTTAAAATTCCATGAAGGAAGTAGATACTTTAGACCTAATTTTTCTTTGAACAAGATTGTGAAAAGATGCCTACTTAATATAGGTGCTACTCCGAATGACTGCATTCGTGTGCGTGCATTAGTGTTATCTATGTATTAAAAAAAAAAGTATCAGAATTGGTATTAACACTTTTCTATAAATACAAGACAATGTTGAATAAATTATAGAAGTTACCCATTACTCCGACTTTGCCAGAGGCCATTGGGAATTTAATAATGGCTTGTCCACTCTCTTCGACCGCGCATTAGCTGTAGCTTGCTACTAGGCGAGAATGCATCGGAAACAACGGAAACTAACGAATTTCTATGCGACATGTTAAAACATTTGTTTAGAGTACGAATATTTTATAACCGGATTGAGTTAGACTAAAAACGCAGTCAACCTCATCTAATTAGTTCGCTTTAAATTAAGCTTTAAATACAATATCTTCCAAGTCCTACAAGTAACTCTGTTAAAAATTCTGTCCATTCGAGGTTTAAATTTAAAATTTCGCGGCCATAACGCTCACCTACCCACAGACTGCCAATATCAAGATAGCGCTATTAGTTTTGATATCATACAGCTCAATTTTTGGCGAACAAAAAGGGATAGCATTTTGAAACTCGAAAATATTTTTCGAAAACATAATTATATGTATTTATTTTCGATTGTACGTTTAGTTTTCTTGTTTCGAAATAGAGAAAGTTACTATTAGAATCGCTCGAGGTCAATCGTTTCGCAACGAAAAGAAACACCATACCACAGATTATACCTTCATAGGTATTCGTTCGTTTTCGTTTAGTAATTTGTAGTATAGGTATGTGGTATTCCACTAGACGTACAATATTGTGCTGACAGCAAGACAATAGCAATTATTGTGTAAATTAACACCATAACAATTAAATTAAATGTCAATAAATAAATTAAGAATTGTTTCTTGAACGATTTCATTTAAAAAGTGCCCTTTAAACCGAAGTCAACATCAATAGTTATCGTGTAATTATCTACTTGTCACTCAATCATAAGCTAACAATTAGCGATGTCAGTTTGTTTACTAATTGAACATTAGGCTAAGAAGTACGAAATTTTAAAGTTTTCGCTATGAATGTAGCAGATTCGACTGGAGGTTCGTCGCGTAAAGGACAAGAAAATGGCGACGCATCGAGTGAATCTGAGCGCCCACTCAAGAAAGCACGTTTTGCGTGGCAAGTTAAAGGGAAATACCACTTGAAGAATGATGCAAGTGAAATATCTAAAACTTCTAGGATGGAATCTTTAGATCCAGACTTGGCTGGTTCGTCTGGCAGTGCAAGTAGTAGTAAAAACGTAGGCGCTGAACAAAACCTAGAGATATTAGGTGATTACTTGTTAAAACAAGATTTCAACACACTGGACTCTGTACACCCTGTGATTTCTGACCCTGAAAAATCAATTCATAAACCAGGTTCAAGTGTCCCTACTGAAAAGTTACAATATCCCAGATATGTTAGTTCATTTGACAATGTTACTAACAATGAGTTAAGGACTAATGACAACAGTAATGAGTTTGGTTCACATCCCATATCCATGGTGGCTTCTCCAAACTTGACTGAAGATCATTACATAGCCCGATGGCAGGCCAAACAGGTATGTAATTAATAAAGTTAAATTATTTTACAATACTAAAAAAAAAGATACTTAAGTAATTTAATAACTTTATCTAAACTTTCCAATTAGATTTTGTTACTTCCAATTATCGCAACAAAATATATAAAGTTATATATAAAGTTTTCTGTTTCAGATGGCAAAAGGTGTTATAGACAATACGATAAATCGTGTTTTAGACTCCTGGATTCAAGTTCCCTTGCCCCAAGAAGAGGATGGATCTAGATTTTTAGCTCTTGATGTTACAGATTTTATAAACAACCTTCCTGGTGACAATAGTATTGAAAATGAAGGGATATTAATGGCTATATCTGCACATGGACTGCAGAACACTTCCAATTCTAATAGCTCTAGTGACACGGAAGATGTCTCTACATCTTCAGTATCCACAGATTCTTTGCCTCAAATTCCAATACCCCGAAGAAGTTTTTCACCCCTGCTATCTGATGATGAATCTCAAGAACTCAGCATTCCATGTGATACTGATACCTCTTCAAATGATTTAGACTTGCCATGGTCATACTCTGATAATCGAAGACTAATGACCGAGACCGATAAAACCGAGACTAATGACACACATTTTCCTCTGTTCCCTGATGCCTCAAATTTGTCCTACCCATATCCCAATGAGAATAATCCAAACTCCAATGCATTCGATGGTAACATGGTTGACAACCACTGTGACTTCCTTGATGCAGCAGTCACGTTTGCCATACAGAGCAAAGGTTTGACCACACTTGGAACAGATTATGGCTAACACATAAATAACTCTTACATCAAAAGTTTAAAAATATATTTCTATAGGTATATATGTTGCTTATGAAGACTTATTAGGCACAAATAGATTTTAATCATGAATGTGGTGCAGTTCTGCCATGAAATCAGTATTTTATCATAATTATAGTCCCCAAGTCTATGTCTGTCACTGCATTATGAAAAGTTGTAAATAAAATGTATTATTGTGATATTTAAAGAATCCTGGGAAACTGTACTGTACTGGTGTCAAATGTTGTAGAAAAGTACAAAAGTTTCAATGTTTTGAAACATATCAAGTGACTGATTTTGAAATATGGACTTAAATTTTTTTACATTACCAATACATATTTTAATAACGGCTTGTCCTATATTATTTAGGTGTAATCTGTCCATTATCTTTAACTGTTAGATTTAGTTTTATAATTTGGTATTTGTTTTTTTTTTATCTTTGTATAGAAAGTTGTGTATGGGCAATATGGTCAATGCATTTTATTGTCATTATTAATCTGCAAATTATTTAATGTTTTAACTAATTGTAGACCTATTTTACTTGTTGTATTCATACATATAATATTTTAAGCGAGAATTAGAAAGTTCTATAACATAGTGTTAGTGAATGTATGCCATACTGACATTACAGTCAATAAAATGATACTCAACCAAGTTTTACTATTATCACAAATTTGTTTTTTGGCGTATCTTTTTCTTAAATATCTTCGATTAGTAATCGTGTTCTGACACTAAGACAGGCGAAATCTGTACCTCAGTTGTATTTTCTATAATGCAGTTCAAGCCTGCATGTTCAAGAAAGCTCATTATATTATTTAGTATATTATATCCTATGCTACGGGAATGACCAATATTTAAATACGCGACGTCTTGAATTTCAGTTACCATTAACAATATTTCAACCACGATAATCTACTTTAGTAGCTTATATTTTTTGAAATGGTAATTAAATGGCGGGTTAGCCATTTATCAGACAAGAGTAAATGTAGACCTCGACCACACAGCTTCCAAACGGCCTTTCCTCTTCAAACAAAGGGAGTTACGTTTGTGGAACTATAAAAGTAAAAAAAAGGTTCTCAATAACAATTTTATTATTGCTTGTTATTATTCACATAATACAAAATAAACTATGCACAAGTTTTTAAGACCACTGATATTCTATTTTAGACTTCATAAAATATTTTGAATTACATCTTATCGACATTGACAACCATTGCGTTGTATGAATAGTGTAATACTTAAGTAACATTTACAAGTGAAATTAATATACAATAGCAGCAGTCTCCCGTCAACTAATTGTGATGTGCTCGCGGCATTCAAATTATTATTACATTCATGGCCGAATATCCTAATAAAGTTCTAAATTATAAGTAACTGTACAATTCAATTATCAGCAATTATTCGTGGAGTCATATTAAATATATTTACACAATCATAAATACTTATGTATTTCTCTCGTTGGCCAAGTTTTAGAATGATGAAAATATTTTAGAACCCAAAGAACGGTTCGAATTCTTATCATCCAAATACATTTTGCGCATGAAATGATTTAAATAAGTTTTAATTTTACAATCCTAAAATATAAAGAAAACATATCAAATTTAGAGTACCTTCAACCGATTGATAGAGTACTTAAAACAATGTCATGGTTATCTAAAACTTGATTACACTCAATATGTTAAAAAACTGGGGTTAAAACATTTTATAGAATGATGCTTAGTATGATTTTCGTCACAAAAGCCTGTTAATACCGTCCCAACTAATATTGCATATAAAAATAAATCCAACCTGACTTGTATTGAAAACAATGTTGAAAAATGTGCAACAGAAGGTACTTGAACTTCAGGGTTCAGACAAAACTCAAGTTCTGTAATATATTGCCTGGTTAAAAGTCTTACTTATACAATTAACATTAATCTTAGTATGTGTAAGTACTTTCTGTGTAAATCATTGTTAATTATTAAATATAAACAGCTAATTATTTCAAATAAGTATGAACACATTCGTACATGCGTACCTATCGACTATGTCAGTATTATTGCATGATACAAACAACTTTAGTATGAGTTGTTTAAAGTGCTTAATGTATGAAATATTCTAAGATGACCATTTGGGATAAACCCGTATAAAGTTTGTAGCTGCTAAAAATAAGCTGTAAGATCTCTCTTTTTCTATATTCCTATTTTTTTCACACATTGATACTGCATCGCAAAACGCAAGTCAGTTTTGATTTATGAATACTTCAAATTGAGTATGCACCACAAAATAATCATCCTAATAACAGCACAGATAAACTTGATTTCGAAGAAACCCGAGCTGTTATTTATCTTTATACAACAAAATGTATTGTACTTATTCCTTCATTATTATTCACAGTCACAAGATAATTAATTTTTAAGTAAGCCACCAGGTCAATATTTTTATATGCATCATTAACTTTTGTTTACATAATTATATTCAATTGATTTCTATAAATTAATTGTAATGACTGAACAAAGATTCTCAATTTGTGTACTGGCTCCAGATAAACATATTCGTAAAATAATTGAAAGCTGCACTAGAATGTGTACGGTACTACACGACCAGCCGACGTCACAACCGTGTAGGCGAGGAGCCAGCAACTCCAGTGTATAATCTCAGTTAACTATATGCTACTTGTATATTTACACAACTTATACAACAAGTTTATTATCATTAAAAAAATCTCCAAAAGTTAAAAAATTGACAAACACATTAACACCCTTATAGTTAACAAAGCGTATGGATTCATCATATTTACAAGTACATAAAGATAACGCGCGTAATGTTACATGCAAACTAGGGCACCGAAATTATAAGTACATTATTATCATTATCAATGTATGTATTTATAGTGAAACTAAGATCACCTAAGGTGTCTTACAAACTGTGTTAGCGTCGTCATCCTGCGACTCGCAGTCTCAGCTATGACTACAATAATACAATGTGTAAAAGACCATGTACGGATCTAATGTGTACTTCATTTAAAATTGAATGTTTACATTTAGGTCACCATTTTCATAAGGCGGAGAATGTTTATAACTTATTCATCTAAAAATATTTACAATATGCACAAAGACTAAAGCAACACGCATAACAGGCATCAAAAACTTCTTGGGCAGACATTTATATTGCTTATACTTTGGATTTCTGTTTCCATTTATGTGCTACCAATACTTTAACATTTATTTGCTTCAACAGATATGCGTTGTGACAGGAACACTTGTCTTGTTATATATATTCCATACAAGGTTTATAAACCACAATTTCTTAGATTTAGGTTAATAATAAATAAAATGACAATCATAACAGACTAGACATAACAGGACCGTCTGCAATTTTATCAATAACCTATTCACCAACCATTTTGTGGAGTTACTAGCAATCAAATTATTGATTCAACAGCATTTAAACCAATATTAAGTCTTGAATACATTTACTTTCTTAATTTAATGTAACTATCCAACATGAGATCTTTCTTAGCTAGGGTACCAACATTCCAATTCTTGTGTCAAGACAGACCAACTTCATGCCCAAGCCTACTACATTTGTGTTCACTTAGAGTACATCTCATTTTTGATGCAGTGAAATAAATATGTTGTGATGTAAGGAGGGGGTTTGACTCAAATGGGTGGTAGGAAAGGGGGCGAGGGGGGCGCGGCGCATCGCTATGGCTTAAACTTCACCAGTGGTATGTTTTTTGAGTGTAGGCACTTGTCACAAACCCATTCTGCGTACACTTCCGCCGTCAGCAGCTGGAAGGCTGGCTCCGTTAGCCCCGTGCATCCCCTGGAATTGTTAAAAAAAATAATTAATAAAGGTCCTATTTATATTTATGACGTGTCGTGTGATATCATAAATCTTATATATTTATCTTATATATTTTTATATTTCTTTCATCAAAAGTAAAAATACAATGAAGAAAAAAAACTAATAACTTAAAAAATTATCAATTTTTAACGACATAATGATATGATAGGTATGTTAGATAAAAACAGATTTTTCTTACCTATGAAACCAAAAGTTGCACCCAGATTCACATAATATTGCTTGATCATTATCATGCACTTCTTTGTGACAAACTCCACAGGGGTATATGGGTGGAGCGTTAGGGTTCTGAGGATTGAACACCATTGGTTGATCGGGTGGGTACACTTTGCCAGCACTGACTGGCATTGGCTTTGGTCCAAACATTCCCATATTTTGCCCCATTGGACCTACTCCTTGTCCTCCTGGACCACCCATTGCCATACCACTCATTCCTGCTAAAGGACCACAATTACCCATGTTGCCAGGACCTGGACCCATCCCCATAGATCCATTTCCTGCCATGCCCATTGGCCCACCATGCCCCATATGGCTATTGGAGTATGGTGGGCCAGGGCCCATGGAGGACATGGGTCCGTTTCCGCCCATAGGGCCACTTCCCATTCCTGATGGCATTGGACTACCATGTCTCATGGGACCACAATGACCAGGCCCCATGCCACCACCTTGCATTGGGTTTGAAGACATGATGGAGTTACTAGGACCCATTGATCCATTTGAACAACTTGGTCCCATAGGCCCATTCATACGAGGTACATTCATTCCAGGACCTCCACCACCCATAGGGCCATTCATAGGTCCATTCATTGATCCAGCTCCTAGTGGACTATGCATAGGTGGTCCCATGGGACTATTGCTCATGTGGCTTCCGGCCATTGAACCCATATTCATGGGACTTCCCATGGGACCTGATGACATAGGTGAACCCATTGGCATGGAGTTCATGGGGCTCATTGGACTACCCATTGATCTTGATGTGGGGCCCATTCCTGGTCCCATGTTGTGGTTGCTCATACTCATATTTGGGCCTCCCATTGGTGACATCCCACCCATATGCCCCATAGGACTCATATTACCCATAGGACTGATACCACCTCTTGGAGGCATTTGTGGGTTCATAGGACTCATACCATGTGGGCTCATGAGTCTCATTGGTGGGCCTCCCATACTATGCATTGGCCCCATCATTCCCATCGGACCGTTTTGACTCATCATTGATCCATTCTGACTCATCATAGGGCCATTATGTGATACAGTGGAGGGAGAGTCATCAAATGGATTTGATGCAACAATAGTGTCTCCATATCCTGTTAAGGGAGGTGGCAGGAGATCTTGTGCTGTGGGAGGTGGCTGTGGTGGTGTTAGTGCATTGTTAGCATTTGATGTTTTCCTCCGCTTCTTTGGGTTACTTGGCGCTGGTGCCGGCGGAGTCGGCGTGTCCATCGGAGGCTTGAAGTCTGGAGGCCCTAATCCTGGGCCTGGCAGCCTGTAGGATGGCATTCCAGCCAGATTGTGACTCATCCTGATATTATTCAGTTTCAACTCTTACAACCATGATTAAGAATGGATGGTATGAACACATTAGAAAATATATTCGCAGATAAGGCACCGCATTGTCACGAGAAAGCGCAATAACGTGCCGGAAGACTGGTTGTGTCTATTTCTGTAACAAAAAATTTACTGTTTCAATAATTCTACAGTACGAAAGTGAATAATACTGAATCATGATGCTAAACTATATAAAACGGGTTTCATTTCATTAATCGTCAAAATTCTGTTGACGATGATGGTTACGAATTTACGATTCCCAGGATTGACATTAACGTAAGTAACCTGCTAATAATAAATGAACAAAAACACAATATCACACGAAATCCATATAAACTTCATTATTACATACGAGATCTAGCAAAATCAATAATATAGAACTTACTGCATTATCAATTTAGCATCGGAATTACTGATTATTTTTTTTTGTCTTCATTGAGTGAGATCCTAAAGCAGGCGTGCAACTGCAACATATGACCAAATACCAGAACTAAATCACTTTTTTGGGCCAGTTATTGTTATTCACATATCGTTTTCTGTTTGTATAATGTTATAACACACACGAAGTTCACTTACAACAAGATTTAGTAATGCAATATAAGCATTTTTATTTACGACTCACAGTATTCCAAACAACACACGCCACATTCACGATGTACTTTCATGAAGAAATTCCCGCGAGAGGGCGTCTTGGTCACTCAATCACTTTTTTAAACATGCAAGGGATTAATACTATTCAACCGAAGCATATAATTTTAATATGATATAAAATACCTTTAACAAATTTGTATTATTTTATGGAACACTATTTAATTTGTATCCTTAAGATAAATAAAAAAACTACAACTATTTAACGGTATTAAACATCAATGTTGCCATATAAAACGTTTGGGTTTCCTGTTTTTCTTACTTATAAGCAATCGAATTTTATAAATTATACACTTTTTTACATTAAAATTACTTGTAACTGTTAAAGTAATGAAAAATTATCGTGAAATAAATAAATGTTACAATTTAACTAATTAAATACTGAAGTAACGACAATAACGCCATCTATGCTAAAATGTTTGTACTTATTCCGAACACGACTGTGAATGCTATGAAGTTATTGCTACGGTTATCAAAAAATATACAATGTAATTAACAGATGGCAGTATAGTCTATATGATACATAGACTCTTAGCTAAATTCGTCCATAGGTATGCACTTAATTATACCCATGGGAACTGGTTTTGTTAAAGTTCTGAGTTTAAAGTTCAGAAACTGTGTTCTATAGTCCAGTCATTTGGTAGTTTTACCTGGAAAGTTTTCCGGGAGTTTTGAAAATTGGGTATTTTATAGATTTGGATATGTTCTTTTCGAATTTTAACTTTGCCACCTCGTACCACCGCCGCTCTCGCCGCCATTTTGAAAAAATGGCGCCCAAAAACAGTTTTTTGGGAATATCTCCTTTCTGAGGCATTTTACGAAAAAAAAATTTTTTTCCAAATAACTAGAACAAATTTCCTACACTTTATGTCTTATTCACTTTTTCATAAAATCAATAGTTTTGGACGTACAAGCGCCGGACGCGCGGACGCGCGGACGTACAAATCTATAAAATACCCAATTTTCAAAACTCCCGGAAAACTTTCCAGGTAACCCCCTTATTTTCTACCAAATGACTGGACTACTATCACTACGCACCAATCACGGTCTAATAGATAAAGTCACTCAGCAACAGTAGTCGGTTAGCATAATTCGAATTATAAACAGTTTTATTTTCAGTAGCATTTTGAAATCGGTGTTTAGAATGATTAACTATACTAGGCGTCAAACTGTACTAGGTATTTGTTAGGTATAGTATCCATTTTACAACACAACGGCAATTCAATTAATTATTATTCCCGACTTTACCGACATTATAACTATCCGTAATTGTCAAATACTGATATTTTTAGGGTTCATACTTTTTGGATTTACAACGGTATCTGAATTCAAACGAATACCTACTAAAGTTGCTCACGTTGAATCGCCTGAGCCCGACTTAAATGCACCGCTTAAAAAGACAGATGGAGACCCATTATGCCAACTTGCAAGACTGCATTGCAAACTTCTTTAACTCCTGCCTTTAAAATGATTTAAAACGAACTCTTTTAAAACATCATGTTATATTCACTATTTAGCTGCGATACGTGTTGATATATTTTTAGGTCAGTTCAAGCTACACAAATAAATTACGAATAAGATAATATGCTCAATTATATAATAAGAAATGAAAAGGACATGGCACGAACAAAGTCGACGTATCCAAAAAGAATGGTTCTAGGAACAGCTAGTTCTTATTCAAAACAATACAAAACTAAGCTGAAATTTTACTAGGAACCCTATAAATGTTAGATTCAAAGTTTATAAAATTCAATGTTTATTTTACCTCTAAGATTTACGTATCTACTATCGTAAAAGTTGAAGTGAAATATTCTCTGAGATTTCCCTCCCACACGGCAAAGCGTATCTACACCGCACCGTCTTTTTTACTTATAAAACTTTGCTTTGCTTGGGTACACCTTGCGCTGTCAAAAATGCATACATTGCAAATTCCCATTTCTCTTCGGGGTTTGTGCCGCGGAATAAATAGAAAAGAGGTTTTATTTTTTTACGGTCGTATTTTGTTTTCTTTATGGATTGTTCGGATTTTAGGATTAAGTATAAGGCTTTTCATACTTGTTTGTTTATAAGTTGTAGATTTAAAACTAGTAAAATTGGCAATGTATGTTTATACGCGGGAATTTAATAACACGAGTATTTTTATCAGCTGTTTATAGGTAAAATATATATATTATATCCATAAACACCTGTTCTTTTTTTCATCTTAAACTTACTGAAAAATAAACCTGCTTTGAACAATATCTGTTTACATTCTGAGCAGGCACCCAAGTGTTCTACACTGTAGACTCTAAAGTAATATAGGGGCATAAATATTCATCAGGTAGTCATTAACGTAGGTGCTTAAAACTTAGCTAGATTCTCCCTAACTTAGTTGCAGTTTAGCGAACAAAAATAGCATAAATTTAAAGACGGGTCTAACCTTGCTTGCTCTTAAGTCTTTCGTCGTAAAATTTATAACGAACTCGTACTATGATAGTTTGTGCCTTGAAAACTTTCTCGGTATCATACAGTGTTTCTCGGCGTACTTTCTTGTCATAATGTAACAAAGTTTTGATGTCGAAGTCACTGGCTGGTTTTGAAGTAAACTGATTTAAAATATTTAACTTTGTGAGCAATCTGACTAATGGATTTTTAAAAAGTTTACAGATACTCTTTCAGGTGTCTATGATTAGAATGAAATGGCGGTTTTTTTATAGAACCATTAACTGTGCTTGCCTAACTTTTTGCATATTTTGTAATAGAAGTGCAATAAACAAAGTGGATTTAAAAATCTACAAGTCTTACGAAATCATGTGACGTGACGGTGGAATTATGTTACTGTCGCAGTCGGTGTCTCAATATAAAACGTAAATATGATGCTACTTTCTTAGAATAATTACGACAGTCGAAAGACCTAGAACTACATTTATACAAAATGAAAATAAATGAAACGCTTTTAGAAATATCTATAAACGGTAACACACACTGAATACAGAAATTTCTACAAAGAAGCTAAGCAAATAACAAAAAAGAAAGCTATTCCATTTTCAAATGAATCTAAAAACCTATTACCAACCTCCACACTTACGCTTCCAATCTGTAAAACATTGCAAAAATAAAAAGCATCTACGTAACGGGCAATATCTCATGAAGAACACCATTATTCTTAGCACGTTCGTCTCGCAATTAGCTCGGGCGCTTCGTTTTATGTTGCCAGTGTTCCAGTGTTGCCACAATAACTGCTCGCAACCGAAGCTGGCTTAATGCAGAAGGCGTGTCTAATTCCACATCAAGTGTTGCTTTAAACTAAGGGCAAGAGTGCAGCGGTGTCTGCGGTTTGCTCTACGCAAGTAATATGTTAATGTAGTACTTGTGTCTTCTCGCTGTTGTTTCGAATAGAAATTCAAAATGGTAAGATATTTAGCGTTTGCTGTTTAAACGTTTGTGAGGTGGGAATTAAGAGTTGTTTGTAATTGAATTGTCTTTCTATTAGATTTTAATGTTTTCCTGGTGAACAGAAATGTGTGCTTTTTATGCGTATTTTCTTGTGTAAAATAGAAACAACATTTTACGCTGCTTAACTTTTGCTTACTTTTAATGGATTTAAATTGATTTTCATCCATGCGCGAGACAATTTTAGTTGTAAGAGAAAAATCGTTTCATTTTACTCAAACTCAACTCAACTCAACAAAGAACTTTCATTTCACATTTTTCACATAAAGATCACACAATGTAGGAACAAAGGTTCCTTAACAATAATATGTAAAAACTCGTTGACATTCATTCCTTCTTTCTTGTTACGCCTTCTTTGTGACCTTATTAATGGTTCCTTACAAAATCTTAGCGAGACCTGTCACTGCAACACTGACCAAGATCTCGGTTGTGAAAGCTTTTCTCCACAACTATAGAGAATTGAATTAATGGTTCTTAGAGATCGTCTGTCGAGATTCCAGCCATTGTATTAGACCGTCAAGTTCTGAGATTGCAAATAATTTTCGCGGTAAATAATTGTTTGAAGATAAAAATGTTTTAGATTTGTGAAGTTGGAGCTGAATGTATAAAAATACTTTAGACATATGGCGCTGGTTTAGGAAAATACCTGGGAAATTGATATTAATCTAAATGTCCAGTCAGCAAAGTCATTCCAAAAATATTAACTTACAAGCTGTCTTAAATGTTTGCCAACCTCTACAGTATCGATGCACAATACAGTTACAGAAGATTCCCGGTATTCAAGTTACTTTAATTAATAGCTACTAAACTAAGACTATTGTTGGTGATTGCTTATTCTTAGAATAAAGAGTACAAAAATGGCAAATGTAATACCAAGTTAGTTTAGAGTTTGTAATTAAAAGTTTTTCTAAACAAGGCTGTAATATTACCTCGTAAGTGACACCGGCGAAGTGATGTCTTACAAATAAGGTTTATCGTAGGCAGACTTGTACCCGCTTCGGAAATAAGTGATCAATCAAACAATATTGGTAGCGGGTACCACCTATTCACATCGGTCTATCTTGTATCTCTTGCAAATAGTATGGATCCACATCCTTACTATTTGCAAGATAACTCTGCACGTTCGTTACTATAGAATATAGACTAATACCTACTGGGCCTTCAGACTGATATTGTTCTTCATTAGAACTACAAGTAAGTAGTTCCTCTGGGCATGGAATCGGAAAAAATATTATAATCAGAGCATGTAAAGCTATAAGTCTATACCAGGAAAGTTACTACGATCTATAAAAGTAAGATTGTTTAAGTTATTTTTTTATGTCTTTCTTTACTTCAGGCAATAACAAATCTAAGCAAATATACCTGCACTTTAACATTACTTAAACAATACTTATAAACTACTTCTATAGTTACGAAAGAGAGGCGTCGCGCACAACTCTTCAAATGCAACAGTTTTATTTTATGAGATGGTGTCTTGCACATAAGACAAAAACAAAAGACTTCCTATCTAAACCTTCTTTCCTTTCAAATGTTCCTCTCCGTTAAAAAAATAAGATTCTAATTTTAATTCCTCTTCAATCTTCCAGCCGATTCATTTATATCTACCCAATTCATAAAAGTGTAATAATGAAAATCGTATTACTCAAAGCGTCCTTAAGGGATCCTAGCTATTCCTTCACCAAATTCCTTATTGGACAGTCTCTTGAGACGCGAAGCTTTGAAGACAACTAATTTATCCTTCGTCGAGTAAATTAGTATCGATCTGGATTAGGATAAAAAATTGGCTTTCGATATCCCGATTAAGCGTAAGTAAGAGATAATTTGTTTTGAAATGTGCGCAATCTAAATGAGATTAGGACGTATCTAGTTAACGATATATCGTATTACTGTAGGGAAAATGTGTGAAGCTATTTATCAGTATGTTATTTACAAATTATTGGGGATTTATTTGAGAAATGTTTTCTGAATAACACGAATAATATCAGTACAATATTCGCAAGGAAAGCGCTACAGTTTGTAGGCGTATTTTGAATTTATAACACCATTTTCTGTGGAGTTTGTCTGTCAGATCAATTCGGTGTACAGCTAGGCCCTGTACACACTGCCACTGTGGCACTGCCTTTTAAGATAACACTATTGCAGTAATGGTACCGAGAAACCCTACTCTACTCTGTGTGGTTCGCAGTTTCTATCCAGAATTACAAATGTGTTACTTCAAGAGGTGATAGTAGGCCTCTGTTTTTCAATCACAATATGTTCTTTCCCAACAAAATAATTAAGCCATTAATTCAGATGCTGAGTTAGAAGTTGGCCATTTGCAAGGCATCTCTTATATTCATAACTGGGTTGTCACGAGTAAAATGAGCTAAAATTAAACTTGTAGTTCAGAGCTGCGAGCAACGTGTTAGTGTAATTAATTGTAGTTCATTTCGCTCTGGGGACAGCGCATATTATGTCTAATTTTCCTTTGAAAATGTTTTTTAATTAATAAAGTGTTAGGAATTAAATTAGGTATTCGTGTATATCAGATTTTGAAGATAAAAGTGATATTACAAAGGTTTTTTTTTTGTTGATGTTGCTTTGTTTTACATGATATATTGCATTATTACGATTAAAGTGCCAAGATTTTATCGGTTAAGTTTCCAGTTCGAGCGGTAGTTACATCATAGCATTTCAGTGGTTTAGGCTTAAAACCGGTAGGAGCGTAATATATCAGATAACAAACTAATACACTATTAGCATTAAAAATGTAACATTTGAAATATCTTGTTTATACTAAAGAGCGTATTGATGATCTTAATAAGTTCTTTAGTCTTTACGAATATCGAGAAGTTTTAGGAGATGTAATAAATTCATTAAGCTTAACAATCTCAAGACAATAAAAATAGCCATTCAACCAACAAGAATTAAAAAAGGAGAAATAAATGTTTTAAAGTAACTAGATATAAAAAGTATCAAAGTCATTATTACACAGAACGAAAATTAAAAGGAAAACGCAGACAAACAAAAGTTAAGAAAAGCGTTTTTGTTGCAATAAGTACGTTTACGTACGGTTAGGCAATCAGCTTGTTACCCAAACAACTTGAAAAGAGTAATATTATTGTCTGTTCGAAACATTGTAAAAGCAACTCGCAAAAGAAAACAAAATTAAAAGAACCCTTCGGAATGTCTGTATTTACTGAGAAGGGACGTAAAATATTAACGATTGTATTTGTATTTTGATAAATACAATGATAAAATCAAGCATAAAACTAATAATTCTTAAATCTATATTAGGTAGTAAAGAGACTGAAGACGTAAAGTTTGTGAGTTTATAACGTAGCAGGGGTAATCTGAGAAACTAAAAATCGTTTCTAAAATTTATTTTTTTTCTTCCCGCACTAAGGAAATTAATCCTCATATCGTGGTGGGTTTCACAGACATTCAGTTCACATGCACAGAGACACCCAGACTCAGGGCAAGCATTTGTTGAACGCACGAATTCTTGTCCTACGCGTTTTACTAATAGATAACCAATATATTTGTCTATTTACCCCAAAGAATACCTTCCGCCGAAGTAGGCACGTGACAGCTGTGTGTGTTTTAAAAACAGATTTTTTAAAATCCCAAAATCACTTATATTCAATTCCAAAACTTTGCAATATTATTAATAAAAAATCTTTCATTTCAAGGAAACAATAAATGAAATCAGTCACAAAGAGGTTACAAATACATATTTTCGCGAAACTTTTTTTTTTAACTACTTCTTAGTTTTGAAACTTTATTACTTGTGTAATATTTTGTCGCTCGCAGAATGATTGGAAAATACTTTTCGCGAAAAGAGCACTTTTATCGGGAAAATGTTTCAAGTATGAAAAGGACTTACGAACGAAAAAATCTCTGGGAGTTCTCTGGAACTGCCATAATGCTATATTGCAAAACAAGACGTTTGATACGGCAAAAGATAGATAAGGGGATCAAAAGTGACTCCAAATGGTTCGTGTAATATTAAATAAGGTGCTGCTCGCCAGTTCTAAAACTTGAACTTGACTTGACACGCTACCTTTTGTCTAGATTTAAAAAATGTGAGTTGGATTTGGGACTGTTCCTGGCTTGCGTGAATATATCCAGGTCCAGTATTTGTAACATCTACAAAGGAAAGGTAAAGCTGTTCAGTAAATGTCTGTAATAGTGATATTTTATACTACAAACTCAACAACACTGAATATTGGGAAAGTTTTCAAGCTTCCGTGCCTTAGAGAAAGGTAGCGATAAATCAAAACCGTCAGACTCCTTCTGACGGTAACACCTCCATTTGTTCTGTATCCTGGGGTCGCAATCGCTTATAGCAAGGTCATTGTAATTGTGAAAGCGAGACAGCTCGCTACATGGCGTAGAACGGCATCTCTCTTCCACAACTGCAACAGATTTACTTGAAGAAGTGGTGATATGGCTACAGTTTTATGACTAATTGGAGTTAAAGTTGTTGAAATTTCGCTACAGACCGCATAGACATGGCTTTATGAAGTCAACTAACCACCGCAGTTGCAAATTCATTCGAGGAATCAAAGAAGCTAGCTCGTTTTGCTCGCACCCCGGAACACTGCCATTTAGTAACTTTGACGCATAAATTTTGTAGTTAGAGACAAAAATATGCTAGTTCTCCTTCGTTATCCTAGTCTTTGAGGACTGTAGTCAGACGGGACATTTAATTTGATGTTTGTTTGTAGTAGTAGGCAATCAAGAAAACTCAGTAAAACTTAGTACTTTTCTAATGCGATCCGTTACAGTTTGTCAGAAGATTAAGGGGAAAGGTCAAAGACAAAGCCAAATTTCGAACAAAAATGTTTCGATAATGTAAATTGCTAAATTAATACACTTTAGCATATCTAATTCTGTACTGTCATAAATTATTACAGATCCAATCGCAACAGTTGAGAGTACATTCATGAACGAGTAGTTGAAGTAGCCAACAGAAACGTGTCTCGATCAAATAGATCGCAGCACTCGTTTAGAGCGGTGCTCAAAAGTTTTGAGTGAAGAATCGATTACTCGGAAGAACTGCTCGAGTGTTGGGCAAGGGAAGTTTGCAAACATCCAACTCGTATGTGGTTAGATAGACCAACAATACTCTGAGATCGGTTACTTTAGAAGTTCGGAGTTGATTTAGTTCTTCTTGGTTTGATAGGTGCACTTATTTTGTAAGGAAGTTATGACATTCTATCTCATATTAACTTGCATTCAATTGCCAAATCGATGTTCCCGTGATCAATGGGTCTGCTTTGAGTAGTCTAACTTGGCTCTTATTTGTAGAACATTAATTAAAGCCATTTTATCAGAATCGGCCAATACTATTATCACGGTATAACTGAAAGTTAGTCTGAAAGAAATTGAAATGTAGTAGGTATGTGGAAATTAAGAATTTTGTAAATTGTATTATCCTAAATGTGTTAATACATGTAACGTTTTAAAAAAAATGGGCAAAATATTAAAGTCACAAGATACAAAGTGGTAAAACATATAGCCTCATTTGCTTAATTTAAGAAGAAACTAACTCTAAATGGCTGGTAATAGTTTAAATACTGAGTTTCTCCTAAATTCCCCCGGTAGTGTGCTAGACGCGGCCACTATTTATGTTCTAGTCTACACACATGGAACCTATTCTCAACGTTTAAGACTTGAGAAGTGGCGGTTTGGTTAACCATAAATAACTGCACAGCTTTAGAATAACCCCATGTACAGTTACCTAAAGGAGGTAAATTATACTGAGGTTGTTGTACAGGTGAGTTAAGCAGTAAGAGCGTAAAACAGCGTAAGTACTTAATTAAAAAATGAACGCCTCATTAGGGACTATATTATTCTCTTCATTTAGGACTTAGTCCCAGTGGAATATCCATTTCAGTAGGTACAATCTTAGAAGGCTTAGTACTTATTTATCTATTTCTATATCAAGAGCTTTGTGTTGTATAAAGATCAACTTTGTTATTGCGCACCAAAGATACTCAAAACTTTGCCAATGCTTAAAAATATTTATTTCTCGCGAGTAACCGACACCATGAAAAGTATCAAAACTTCACACTTTTATTGCAAGTTGCCAAAGGTAAATAAACTCGACCGACCGACGCGTTAAAAACACTTTTAAAACAATAAAGTGGAAACTTCGAGAATATCCTTTATCCTCAGCTTTCACGAAACATAACGCGCATTGGCTCCCAAACTTTTCTCGACTACCCGCACTGAGTGCGCGTATTTATCATAAAAATTACGCCACTTCGCACGGCAGAACTATATTTTCGCAGGAAGGGTTCTGATATAAAGGTAGAGTCGTTATGCAAATTCCTTTTAGGTCTTTGAGCTATCCACTCCAATGCAGAATACACGAATTGGGTTTTCCGGAATAGTACAGTTGGAAAATCTGACGGGTTTTTGCTGACTACGTATATTTCGCATGAAAATGGTGAGTTGAAAGATGGCATATGTTCTTAGCGTATGGTTAGGGGAATATACTTATACTTCTTTAACATTGCTTTAGTATAGGTAATTTTTCAAATTTCCTAAAGTCTAGGAACCTATAAAAATAAGTGAACATCTAGATCGGTGATTAGGTATTACTTACTTGGAATCAAATAACTTATTTATGGACTAGGAAATCGAGAGCTTGAGTTTATTTTCCTACATTCCAGAAAATTATGTAACTTCAAAATCACGTTTAACGTTCAACATTTTATTGAATGCTGTAAAACGTAGAATCTGAAATCGGTGTTTGCGTTACAAGTCTGTGGGTCACAGGACAAATCTATAAAAATGTTAATTTTAACGTTTACTTCTCACGGGTGTCGTAAATGGTGAGGAAATCTATCAGGCGGGCGAGTGTTTTTAGCATACTAATACGGATCTCGTGTATTGACCTCGGTTCATGGCCTTATTTTGCACAGGACACCTAACCCCACGCTGAAGTTGATTCAAAAGTAAGTAATAGGGTTATATTAAGCAGTTGCGTTCTGACTTTCCAATGCATATAATGTATCAAATAGTTGTTTAACATTAATTTTTCAAATATGTTTTGCCTTTTTGACGCGCGCTTGTACTTAAAGTCAACTATTTTTAAGTATTCTTTACTAGTCAGGTATTTATACACCCAAATGTAATTTAAAAGTCATCAACAATACTATAAAGAGTTAGTACGTTAAGACCACCCTGTATTAAAACCGGCAATAAATTTACTAGAACGGCTTTCAAGTTCCAGTAAAAAGGTTTAACCGATTTAAAAAGTCCTTCTGCTTGACTGGCAGTTGGCGCTTTGCCCTGCACCCGTACCATGTACTCCTAAACCAAACCTGCTACCCTTGTGTAAGTGAGAAGGCGTGATACTGTATATAGTTGCGTCTCGCTTGCACGACAGAAATAGTCTTGGTTTAGGTGTTCATAGTAAGGGTTCTGAAGTCTGGTAGCTCGCTGTCAAAGTTAATCCTCTGTCCGAGGTGTTGCCCCAAAATGCTTGACACGCTTTTTGTTAGCTTTTCCAAAGGTTGATAGATACACCGTTATGGTACTTGCTACATCAACTGCAATACAAAATAGCATATTTTATGCAAAGGTATGTGTTTTTGCATATTAGGCATACTGGCTTTTTCCCTCGGCTTCGCCAGCGCAAATATCGGTTATAGCGGCCAAAGATTAACTTACTTTTACGCAGTCGTTTGCCTATGAGTTATCCAAGGTGTCAACTAACTCCGTACAAGTACTTCAACCGTTTAAGCGTGAAAGAGTAACAAACATTCATCTACCCTCATAAACTTCTCATTTATTATATTTGTACGATAATAATTTAAAACATAAAAAAAACATAAAATAAATGGATTTATTTTGATTTGCAGATAAATTAATTTATGTTAATTGCCGACGAACATAACTTGGCAACACTACAATTGAAATTGTTTGATTTTATACTACTATATGTTAACTATTTTATGTTAGTTTCTGTGGTTAGTTTTATGAGCCACTGTAAATAAAAAATTATGGCTTGAACCACCACAGGCTTAAACAATAGTTCGAATTATATTTTATTTTACACGACCATTCATAAAAAACGTTTAAATCCCAGTGTCAAATTGCAACCTAACCAAAAAACATTTTTGCAGTAAAAATGCCGCCAAATCAACTGTCAGTCATATCAATTTGTTACACAAGCTAAACAAAATGGCCGCAGATAGAAGTGTCAATCAGAACATGTTCCGTTTCATCGTACTAATGTTATAAACTAGCGACCTGCCCCAGCTTCGCACGGGTGAAATACTGATGTGTTAATACAGATTAGCCTTCCACTTGAATCACTGGTGCCGTTACCTACTGATCAAAATGAATGAAATGAATTTAGAAATATATAATATAAGTTTGTTTGTCAGCTTTCTGATTAAAATAACACAAGCACGTACGCACGTAAAAATGTGGCCCTGCGCCTGATCTCTCTCCGGTCGTGTCGCATTGCCGTCCCATCGGGCTATGAGAGTAAAGGAACAGAGAGTGCACCTGTGTTTGCGCACACGCTTGTGCACTATAATATGTTTTGCGTACCTGTCTGATGTCATAGGAACACTAGCTGCTGTAGCCGAAATCGGTCAGGAGATATTATCATCACCAGCAATGTTTCGCAACTCGCTCGATATTACCCCTTTGTATAAATGAGCCTTAAATCGAGCACTCTTCACTTCTAATTAAGTGTGTAACAAACGACAATTTCGTATGGATAATGTTTTAGGGTGTTAGGTTGCCATGGCGACGCGGTGACGTTAAAATCCAATCCCGTTAATAAACAGTTTGATTCCGACAACCCGTTTAAAGTGAAAAAGGTTGGGAAAGGTTGAAGGGATTCGGTGATTGAGGCGGAAGCTTGTCAAAGTTGATTACACCTCCATGCTGCGACTGACTCGGGAACACGATCTCTTTTTGTGTGATTTGTTTCTGAATGTGTTCGCGTGTGATCGTCTGCTGTTCGTGTGTCGACGTAGACTGCCCAATCGCACGGTTAAATAAAAAAATATTGAAAGGTTAATCCCGTTTTATAAACGAAAATGTTTTTTTTTGTACGATTCTGTACCAATTGTATAAATGTAATATTCCGGTAGAATTGATGTAGTAGTTGCCTTATTTCTCGTGTAACATCTGCATACTTAGCTACATTAGTATAAAACCATATATTACATCTTAGGCGAAGTGTTGAATGTCAGATGCAAAACAAGGTTTGAACCTAATGAAAAGTAAATTATTTATATCTTAAAAACCTTTTTAACAGCTACAAGTATATCATTATAATGTCGTTTCGTTAATGTTTCTCTCGAAGTTCACCTTCACAATGATAGTCTTCAATTAGTAGACGCGAAAGTTAGCCGAGTCGTCAGCAATTTCTTCAAATTGGGCGCTGGCAAGAGTCCAGACGATTAACAACTTAGTGCAAGCTGTTTAATTTCATGCCTGGATGCCCACGTTTTATGTTCTACCTTCCCCCTCCCCCCCTGTATCGCTTGATAGCCAACAAGGAACAAACGGGATCGATTCCGAGATGTAACAGAAATGGCATTGGTGACAATGGATTTATACATGAGAAACGTGTTTCGATATGACGATACATTTGTTTGTTATTTGATTTTGAATACTGTCTTTATCTCGGAGTCCGTGGCAGCTTTCAGGAGATTTTAAACGAAACATTCAAATTCAATCCAATTTTGCTCATAATTAAATAAAGTGCATCTCCATACATGTAATGATACATTCTCATGTGAAATTGATCTAATTGGTGTTTTATTGAGGTAGCCAACTCAATTGAAAAGTAAACAAAAAATCAATTCTGTTACATTGTGATTCCGTATTGTAATAAAAGTTACAAAGTGAAACATGATCAAGCCCTCGTTTGCCGTTCAATCCGCGCGACAATCGCACTTCCCGGTAATTAAAATCTATTGCTTTTTACATCGAACAATGACGTCACTGAGCGCTTTGTACCAAAATCGTACTTCCTGACTTCCAATGTGTATAGGTGCCTGGTGACTTACCACAAGGACTTAGAGGAACATTATTGCGAGTGAGGAAGAGAGACGACGCTATACGGACTATAGTGCGCTGTCTCTCTTGCACACGTGCAATAATGTTACTTTAGGCAGTGGTGGTAGGCCCTCTGTATCCCTGTATTAAACATGAAGTTATTATTCTCGTTACCTACTGTGCCTTTGTTGTCTTCCAGTATTCAAGGGGAGCGTGGTCTAGACATTCACTGCCAAGAGAATGGCCGAGGCTAGCTATTGATCTAGCAGGACTCCGGAATAAGGTCGAATGATTGACTGAATGGAAACTGTATCGTAGACTTGAAGCAGAATGCATAGTGAACTGTGAACCAAACTATCAGTCCATCAGGTGCCGCAATGTGATTTCATTCAAATGAGGTTTTATTTCGTTTTCATTTCAGGCTGACATTTTAAAAATAAAAATATCGCCGACAGATTGAGATTGAATCAATGCGAGGGCGAAACGCGTGGATGTGTAACGGTATGAATATTAAGTGTTATCTTCCCAAAAAACGTGCGCGTTTGTATTTTTACTCGGTTTCGACAAACAAACAAATAAACGGGCAATGATTTCTTGTAAATAAATTTTTATCTGTACTCGTACTGAGTTATCTGTCAATGTTTTAGGTTATGTTTAATCTTGTGTAGTTAAGGCTCGTAAAAAATAATACCTCTATTGTATGTGTTTATATTTTGTACGTAATATTCTGTTATTACAATAGGCCTGTGCGGTAATTCAGTATATTTAGTTCAGATGAGAGTACACCTATTCAGTAGATAGTTATAGCTCGGTATAAGATTCGTTTCCTTGCCTTTTAGACATGTCATGTTCGTAGATAATAGTTCGAGTCCAATAATAATTATTGTAGAACTAGCTTTTGCCCGCGGCTTCGCACGCGTTAAGAAGTATTATTGATTAGCAAGTTAGTGTAAAAATTAGGGCCTAAAAAACTTCCTTGTACACAATATTCTTAACTAATTTGTCATTCGGCGCTAAATCTATCAAGCTACTGGGAGAACTTACTCGTGAGCAAGCAACATAGAACTGCCCATGAGAGAAGCAATGTTCTCTCAAGTCAATACCCGCAAATTTGAGAGTTTGCCCCTGAGACTTGTTTATAGTCATGGCTAGTCAAAAATCGAAGAAGATTTCTACAAACATCCCCTATTTCATCCCCTTATGTGTGGAATTTATCAAAATCTTTATTAGCGGATGCCTACGTTATAGTACCTACGTGCATGTAAAGTCTCAGCCCGATCGGTTTAATTTTGACAAAGTTTCATAAAAAAATTCATCCCCTATTTTATCCCCTTGGGGGTAGAACTTATCAAAATCCTTCCTTAGCGGATACCTACGTCATAACATCTACCTGCATGCCAAATTTCAGCCCGATCCGTCCAGTAGTTTGGGCTGTGCGTTGATGCATTAATTTCGATCGAATTTGATTACCATAAAAACGATTCTAGTGAGTTAATCTTAAAAGATAGACATATACTGTCGCGGACATTTTTTTAGATCATTTCAATAGGAATAATTCTTACATACATATATTGTGTGTATCTTGAACCGTTTTCGCAGCGCACGCAACAGAAGCCCTCAAGGATGAAAAATTTTCCCCGTTTCTTTACACATTTACCATTATTTCTTCGCTCCTAATAGTTGCAACGTGATATGATATAGCCTAAAGCCTTCCTCGATAAATGGTTTATTCAACACAAAAAGAATTTTTCGATTCGAACCAGTAGTTCTTGAGATTAGCGCGTTCAAACAAACAAACAAACAAACAAACAAACAAACAAACAAACTCTTCAGCTTTATAATATTAGTATAGATTAAAAAAATGCCGTTCAGTAATGATATGCTGTTTTTACACAAACCTGATTTTTTACAGTATGATTACTATTCACGGGCTAATATCAAGGGAAGTAACCCAGTCCTTTTTATTATTATTACTACGTATTATTATTACATTACAAGATTGTACCAAGCCTATTGAGTTTTCGCATTAAAATTATTCATTTTGATGATATCGGAAAGCGGTTTACATTTACAAGTTAATTGATTAATTACTAATGAGAACATCAGTTTATTTATGAAAATTAATTGTCTACAATGTAGTTGTTATTTAATGTTTATATGTAACGCTTTATACCCTTACAAAGAAGATACATTAATTAAATCGAATGAATAAATGGACAAGCGTATCACGATCATAATTAATGGATTTTATTAAATTTGTACACGAAGATAGTAGCAATGTTGCTTTGGTACAAAGTTAATTATTATTTAAGAGTGAAGACTTTTTTTTTCTAGCTTATTGTGTCCCACTGCTGAGCAAAGGCCTCCTCTAAATCCTTCCACGTCTTTCTGTCCTGCGCCACCTCGAACCAGTCCTCGCGGTGTACGTTCGAATCATCCCGCCACCGCTTTTTGGGCGGCCTCGGCGGCGCTGTCCATCTGTTGGCTCCCATTGTGTGGTGACCAGCGATCATATGCGTGTGTGATTGCTTAGCTTAATTATTTTGAGCTTTTATTTTTATAATTATGATACGTACAACGTAAGGTAAGTTACATAGATACGTAATAAACCTTTTCAAATTCATTAACATTGATCCTGTCTCACGTTACAAAAGTTTAAGCTGTCAAAGAGCAAATTAATTAAACAAAGTTCAACTTTATTAGAATACTAGAGACTTTTAATGCCAAAACATTAAAAAAATAGTTTTTTCCTCAAACCTCATAAAACTGACACATGTATTTATTTCTTGTCTTTCTACGAAACTGATATTTCAGCAACAGGTTTAAGCGAAACTTATACTTTTTTTTTCGCCGAAATGTATAAAGATTAAAAAAAGGATAACGAACTGTATTCGTACATTTAAATATTTAATAGACTGACTTATAATACGTTTATTTTATCCGATATCCAGGTATTTTTTTTAGTAAAACTAATAAAATCACCCATTAAAACCTCTTTACGTTTTTCTTTTTTAAAGAGGGCTTTATTGCATCGTTTACTTACAAAGTCCACAAGCGGTCAATGCCATCATACATCCTGTACAATTGAAATAATTATGTTTTTACAAAGGAATCCTAAACCAGCAAAGGGAAACGAAAGAAAATAAATGTTTAATTAACAAGTTGTGACTCAATCACGACTGCAAGGTGGGTAAGTTGATATTTCTGACCGACACGAAGCATTTTGTTGTGGTACAAGACTTAAGCTTATAGCAGTTTGTTAGATAAAGGTTTTTTGGCTCTACTTCTCTTTTAGTCTAAATGGGTATTGTGTCACATTTTACTGGTGTATTGGGGTTTTTGTAATCAAGAAGACATGCTGCACTGACCCCAAATAATAATGGGGATAAGAGCAGGGGAATTATGATTAGGTTTTAGTTTAATATTGAATGTAGTTCCATGCTGAAGTAATTTTTTTTATTTTTGCGTTCCGTTATTAACGATCCTCATATTATTATTATTTTAAGGTATGGAAACTTTTTTCAACGCTGTTAGCACGAAACCATATATTCCTATTCAATACCCTTGAAAAAAACTGAATTGGAGACAATCTCCTCTTTGCGATATTTTTTTTGCTCGTTGAGTTTCATTTACGCTTTTTTGATTTGAATTTTTGCCCTCATATCCATCACAGTAGGTTAAACTAGATTTGAATTGTCCTTTCTCTCCTCCATCCTTTTTATTTTACTTCATGAACTTAATCTAAACAATCTTGACATTTCTCTATAGCAAAAACATATTTTAGTACTCAAGCACTAGTAACATTATTAGAAAAACCATCAACCTTTTCATCCCAACATTTACCTAAACACGTTCCCCGCTTATAACTTGCGCCTCGTACCAAATTAAACAGTGTATCGCCAGCAGCAGTCCGCTGTAGCAATACGTGACCGTTCGGGTTCCCACGACACCGGACAAGTGAGTTCTCTACCTTACCTTTCTACGTATAGAAAGAACTAGCGACCTGCCTCAGATTTACACGGGTGAAATACTGATTAATGTAGATACATTATGCATATAACTCTTCCTCTCAAATCATCCTATCTTTAGAAAAGCGCTTTAAAATCCGTCGCGTAATTGAAAAGATTTAAGCGAACAAACAGACAGAAAGGCAGACGAACAGCGACAGCGATTTTATTTGTTTTTTTTTGACAGGTTATTGATATTTTTTCTTAGTTACTATTATTACTTTCTTTTAATTAATTTCTTAATAATACTTGTAATGACTAGACTGGAGATACCGTTCAACTGAATAAATATCTACTACTCTTATTACATTTGTTACTATGGACTGAATTAAATCTATGCACTACTAAAACATTTCAATTTGTATAAATTTAGCGTATCAATAAATTTTAATAAGGTTCAATCAAATAATGATGAATTGCTACGTGAATGGAGAATTGTTATAATTACTGGAAACTGAATACATTATGACGTCTACTTATAACTAAACTCATAACTAATTTACATATTATAAATTTTAACTAAAACAAACGTTTTAGTTTATTATATCAAAATTTACTGTTTTGATTACACACACAACAACAACTTTTCGTACCAAAATAGTTTTGTTTTAAATTAAACACGAAGGATACTATTATTACTGGCATTCTGCAAAAACATTAAAAAATCCTTACTTTAATGTACCTAGTTCCTATAATGTTATTTACCATCCTATTTTGTTCGAACCTGCATTCTAAACAAATGAATATCTATTTTATTCTATATTTTTTCAAGATATTTCCATTGTTATTTCTAGTTATCCTTGAGCAATGACCAACCGCCACAAGGGATGAACAGGTAAGATCTATTGGGATCAATTTGCCTGTATCCACACTTACCCGAGATGAGATAAGTTAGATTCGGAAGTTTGCAATACGGATTCACATCCACACTTTCATATAAACAAACATCAAAGTGAAATACTCAGACAAATAGATTTTATCTCTGACATGAATCAGAGGGGATAATGTTCTACTTTTGTTTGTTACACGTAAAAATATAAATGTGGCCAAAGATTTTGTACACGTTCGCGTTTTCCGTAGACCGTGTTATATTTATTTGTTCCAATTTTTATCTCGAACGGATCGGCTATTAGTCATTATGTTCGAATACTGTTTGTTTTGTTCACATGATTGGAAAGGCAGAAATACGCTTCGGCAAGTATAAATGTGTCGTGTGATGGCTTGTACAATTTTATGCACGATTGCTGCCCTGATTGCGCAATCAAAAGAAATGGAATCGTTTTTGATACATTTTTTGAGCCGTTCGTGGGCTTATTAAGGAAACCTATTTTCTCGTATTGGAAGCTTGAAATGGAATGTATTTATTTTTAACTGTACTGGTGTTTTTGATGACGGAATTGACTGTAACTGTAAAAGTTAATTGAATGATGAATAATATCTACTTTTCCTTAGTAAAGGTGGTGTGGTGGTAATTAATAATTTAATAGTTTTCTACGCAACAAACAGTGGCTAACTTTGAACTTTGAGCGGTAATTTTATTATACATCTTTTTGGTGTCTAACGCCGCCCTGCAATGTTAACTTTGGTCGCAGTTAAACCGAAAGTTAAACCGAACTTTACATGTTAGGGTCAGAACATAAAACTAGATTGACACGAGGCTAGTTGAAAAACGACCACAGATATTTCCATATGACTGGCAAAACTCAGTAGAATCTTGTAAATTTGTCTTTCAAAACCAGTCACAACTACTGGCCTGAATTTTTACTCCGAAACTTAATCCATGACTTGCAAAATTGCATTCAACGTTTCAGCGAAATAGTAATTCTATTTCATATCCATCTGTAAATCCGAAACGTTTTAAAGTAAAAACCGTATTGTTGTGCAGCGTAAAGAGAATTTAATTTCGCACTAGCTGGAACCAACAACACGTCAATACAACGAATGGCTAGGACTAGCGCAAGACTGGCCTGAAATGCAAACGTCGCTCCGGAATTAAATTTAATGATTTACAGCCGTTGGGAGTGTGCCCCGCTCGAAACTCGATTACAGGGGTTGTCAAAGCAAACACAGACGGGTGACCTTCTAAATTAATTGCGTGATTCAATGTGACGCGGGTAAAACTTGCGTCGATTGAGTGGTAATTGGCGCGTTTGCGTGCCGCTACTGTGGACCTCGGATTGCGCTTTTGATGGCTTTCGGAATGATTGATTTATCTTTAATCGACACTGTGTGGGGGTAGCTGGAAAGCAGAGTCTATAAACATAATTCGATAATGTGGTTACCACAGAATTCGATAAAATTAAGGGGAAATCCGTTGCGGTATCGGTTTCTTGGAAATACGCTTTACTCTTTATGTATTTAATGCATCGTTGAATCGAGTTGTATACATAAATAAAGCTTAAAAGTGTAATTTAAAACTGTAATCACCGACCAAAATGGAAAGTGAAAATATATCATTATGGTCAAAATAAAACATTTCGTATTTATAACTGCAAAAAAAAGTTTAAAGCTAAATAGATCTATAGCTGAGGCATAAAAGGCACTAAATGAGTTAAACTAATACAAAGTTCAGAGTGAACATCTCTGACCGAAGGAGTTTATTATAAATTCATTTGAATGGTCCCTTGAGCAAACCGCCGGCTAATCAAGTCGATATAAAATTTTAATTTATTTATGTACTACTTCCTGAACTCTTGTTAATATTTATTACTTTATAAGTGCTTGTGTCTTCCGCCTAGTCATTTCCTCTCACACGAACTAGTTACTTTCTAGCGTACGTCGATAGACTATCGTATTTACCTTAGTGTGATTACGTATCTGACTCATACAGTCTATGCTCCTCTAGTAATAGTATTAGAATCAAAAGTAGTTTATTCAAATTACGCTACAAAATAGCACTTTTTGAACGTCAAGATTAAAAAAAAAATATAGTCAGCACCCCATCACCCACCCTTCACCGCTTCCTGTGCTATTGCTACGGGAGAAGAAACGGCGCAACAAACTCACCAGTACGCTGTCTTTCAAATTACAATATTCTAAGATTTTAGTATAGGTAGGAATCGTGCCAGATAAATAAATATTTGGAGGATACCTACAGAGTATTATGAAATAGTATCTATTATACTATTGTACTATTTAGTGATTACAGAAACCAAGGTCAGCAGACCGACCACCACGAGCCACCGTATTAATAGGATCAGTTGTCTTCAGTACCTCCATTCTACATGCTACTACTAGCGTCGGACTAGCATTCATGAAATTATTTAACGACTGTCAAAGATCAACGTATGACAGTCGAAACGTTGGAACCAATGATCGAATGCTTTTTGTAGAAGAGTCTTGGGATGAAATTAATAAAATAACTTACTATCGAATTGCGAACTTCCTCCTTTTGAAAGCGGTTCAAAGGACATCGTAGTTCTTTGATTGTTTACAGTCTGTGTTCAGTTTCTATCTAATACATTACAGTTAATAAAACTTTCAGTAATTTAAATAACAATTATAACTTCTACATTCTTTTGTTTATCAAAAGCAGATTTTTATAATAGTTCATTAACCTCACAGAAATCCTTAGTACACAATTCATCATTCATTGTTTTTCTTGTAAGCTAACAACGATATAAATATGATTAATCGTGATAGATTGTCTGAGAGCAATGACTCGCTACATTCTGGGAACAATAATAATTATATTAATAGAGAATGTTCTGGCTTATCATGGATATTATAGTCCTCGATATCCACTCGTGTCCCTAAGTAAGTAGGTTATACACAGACCCTTATATAGATTTAATAAGGAGACTTTTATAGATTTCTATGGAAACCATTATGTGTTCTGTATTTTGTTATGTGTGACCTTTTGGTGTTTGTCCTGTAAAAGTATTTTGGGAACCTTGGTCAAAAACATGAATTAAATGCTTTATTTATATTATGATATTATTAATATAGCAGTATCTGTTATGGTATGTAAAGATGTATCACACACTTTCGTGACAGTTTTTGCATGTGTCCTGGGTTCGATCTCCACCCAGGACAAACACTTTTGTGATGACCACGGTTATTTGTTTTGTATCTGTGTGTAATTTATCTGTAATTAAGAAATAGATAAGTATGTTTGTCAGTTGACACAAGTTACTCTCGTATACTTAATTTGAGGCCAGAAGGCGTTGTGTGAATATACTACTACAAACTACCAAAAAAATATAAACAAAACCCAAGCCAGTATTCTTCAAGAATCCCTTCAAATATATAATAGAACTAAAATAATCCAGTAACTAAAATAATTCACTCATTCTAATACCGCCTTTAACCTCACGTCAACATGTCTCAAGATCCAGACCAGAAATTTGTAACATGGGGCAAAGGCATTCCTTGGATCCTAAGTGATTGCCTATCGGGGACGGAGTTTATAATAAGAGACACCCCTATCTATGTAGTTCAAGGAAACGATTTTCATTTAACTAAAAGCTTATTTAAATATGTACTAGGTTTTGCTTATATGGATGCTGTAGTGGTAAGAAGTAACAACTTCAACACACTATAAATTTTATCTATATCGGTAAAGCGGTTTGCCTGTGAAAGAGACAGATTTTTTTTTTCGAGACAGAGAAGACAGATTTTATTTTCGTACAACGCCATCTAATCTCCAACTAAGCAGAGCTTGTATTATGAGTACTAGTCAACTGAAATACTAATTACATACTTCTAAATACACAATATACTAGTGTGTATGTATTTAGAAGTATGTAATTACCTGTAGACAAATTACGCCCAGACACACGACAATGATTGTCCTGGGTGCGGATCGAACCCACGACCTATGGTTTAGCAGTACCTAGTTTTTATAGTGAACTTATAATTTGTATGTAGATAATAATATTATTAATTAGCTTCCAAATCTGCTTATGAGATGTTGTTGTGCCCTAACAGGGTTCATATTTGAAACAATATTTTAAGACAACACCCTGTATACAATATGAAAGCAAATAAATGATTATGATTAAGATTATGATTTCCCCTATAATGACAAAGATAACATCATTGTATATTACTTCTTAAATACAGGCGAGAGTTATACCAAAAATCTGAATTTCTGAAATCCATAGCCAAATTTATATTTCACTCTTAAAACAGGTTTCATACATTTTAATGTTGTTTCGAAATCGATAATTTCCTTTTTATAATCTCCAGCAAGCATTACGAATTCAAGTCTAGTCTGCGAAACTTTGGAAAAAAGGCTTTTTCTGAAATAACGGCTGGATGTTCCCGCTCACGGATTGCCAACATCTTTGCACTTATTATGGAGTTACACGGAGGATATTTTCTCCAAAAAGTTGTCTTAAGTATAAACCTTTTTTTGCTCGTACGATAGATAATATTGTTTGGTCGACTTTCCGGCTTAGACTTTCGCTTTAGTTCTTTACTTTGTACACATACCCTGGTGAAATTGATGGAGGTAGTTGAAAACCCTTTTTTTACTCCTGTAGTCATTATTTATCAGTTTAGTTCCAACTCAAAATTGGTATCAAAATGGTAAAAATTCCCATCAATTTTTAAAATAACTAATAGGAGATCAATGGTTTGAACCGTTTCAGCAAAATTTTAATGCGTTTGGTCGAAAGGCCATTCTGGGCAAAGTTCATTGTAGATTTGACATAATACCAGGTCGTAACTGTCCCATTAAAAAGACAAAGCTTCTACACATGCAAAGGAAGGAGTATTAATCATCACGCTGTTTTACAGCCGGTTGGCTATTTCAACATATAAAATTCTGATTTCCTCGCATTTTTCCTGATCAATATTTTCTTCACTTACAATGATAAAAAGTACTTTATCACTTCTAAATGTTTTATGAGCCATGATCCTAAAGGATGTATGTATTTCTAATAGATTACACCCTAAGACGTAGTTCACAGAATCAGGAATCTCGACTCAAACATTACTATAATTCAGCGTATGTAGGACCAAACATCCCAAAATGTCTCAACCAAGAAGTTCCATCCCTCTCAATAACCGAGCTTATCAACAATAATTCCACAGCAATAAGTGGCAATAAGTCACAAATCTCTGCCATAATAACATCGTATACCATCGATCTAAATTATATTTGTCGTGTTCCAGCCATTTCGTACTGGCTGATGAATTATTGAGTTGCGTTGACACGAATCGGTTCCAGTAATCCGCATTGCGGCCACATATCTAAGGGTTTTAGCCCTGAAGACGGTATTGGGGCCTAATTAGTCATTCTACATTCTGACAAGCAAAGCTAAGATGGTATGGTTCGTACTTCGTGACGTCATGTACCTACTCGATAATTTTGGAATATGTTTGGGAATATCGCAAGGGGTCAAGTCGAAACGTGTATTAAATTGTGTGTGTTTTATCGGCAGTTGTATAGTAATTTGTAAAACAACTCTTGAAGGTTATTCTTTGCGAGTTGGAGTGGATTCACGAAGAGAAATAATGTTTGTGAAGAATAACAATAGTTTTACGAATTTTGATTCTCTATTGATGTTGTAGTGAAAAGCTTAATAAAATACAGTACTTAATTCTTTATTAGAATTCCATATGTTATACAGGTGGTATATTTTATAGTATCTAAGGAGAAATCAATATGGACTCTAAAGAGCACAGCTTAAAGCAGTTAAAGAGTTTAGCAGTAGCTTATTACTAGATTATAATTATATTTAACAACATTTTCTATTTGTATACGTGAGAGTGTGTGTGTGAGTTTGTGTACATTATTAGGTTATATGTGTTTGGAAAGATGTTTCATAATCGAAGCAAAACGATAATGAGACTATTTTATTCAAACTAAATTCTTAGGAATGAATGAAGAGTATCGCTGAGTGCAGTACATTTATCACTCGATTGTGTATCAGCCGTCACGAAGTCCATTCGATGTATTGTAAAATAACAATATGTTGTTAATATGCCCAAATAATTCACAAAGAGATTTTGCTGTTAATGCAAGGCTCAAGTTTTCTCCATATTTCGGGCATAAAATCCATGAACAAAGGAACATATACCGTTGTTTACAGGTAAATTTAATAAAGTTTCTACCGTATAAAATTGCTACTGAGATCCGCCGAAAATTCATCTTCATGAAACCTTATAACATAATGTAGGATCATAATTATATACCTAGATAAAATTTGAAATATTTTACGAAATTTACGCCATAAGCGACGCAGTAATTGGATGTAAAAAGACAGGGTGAATTAATTCACAACAAAGAGTAATTGTGTATTCCGAGGACTAAGACCAAAATAAAGTTACAGTGATAAATATGCAAATAAAACAGAGGCAAAGCTGGATAATCCTCAGGATGAATATAAATCGTGTCATCGTTAATTGAAGTCAGACATTTTGCTCGGAGGAGCATCGTGAATAATAATGTTTTGTTGGTGTGACTGCGACGAGAATGCGTTTTGTATAACACTTTTTTCTTCCTCTTACAATAGCTTGTGATAGTTCTCATTCTCGACATATGTGTGTTTCTGAACACACGTTTAAAAAAAAAACAAATAAAGCTATACATGGCATACGTCAAAGTAGAATTACGAGAATATAACTTAGTAGGTAGTTACGAAAAATATGAACAGACACAACAGTTTAAAGCTTGAATTATGAGTACTAGAGAACTGATAAATGTACTTATACATTTCTAAATACATACATATTATAGATAAATTACACCTTATCACAGAATTACGCACATAACGCATTTTTACACACACTGTTGCCTTGTTTTTAATGCATTTTTCCTATCGCAGGTCTGCTGGAAGAAATTTCTATAAGAAATAAGCAGTACCTTTGTACATCAATTATTTAATGTTGTATCCTTATTCTATTGTTCTGTGTGTACATAATTTTTAAATAAATAAATAATTGTCTTGAGTAGGAATCGAACCTCTGGTATATCAGTCAGAGCCACCAATGGACCAACAGGCCCGTCTCGATAATATAATTGATATCTGTTCTTCTATATTTTCTTTAGTTTAAAAATACATGCTAAAGAAAAAATATTGTTAAATGTATTACAGATCACCGAATTTCCTTTAAAAAGAAAAACTCCATACATTTATTCTGTGTGACTCATACTTATGTAGATGTAACAAAAAGAGTGTTCTGTTCCTATGTTTAGGTAATAACCCAAGCCTTGTTAATAAGAGGCTGTGTAGCTAGTTAAGTCAATGAGTTCCCGGCTTAATCTCAGTCTGAAGCGATCTAGCGACAGTGTTTACTAAGATAAGACATTTATTTGGCACGAATATGGTATAGGCACAAAATAATACCAAACAAGCTCAATACAAACCGTCCAGTATAAGTTGACCCCTCTGAAATTTGGCACAGAATATCTCCATCTTTGTCTCACATCATTATTTAAGCATAATAACGTCTCGCTCATTTAATACAACGTCAAACTTCATACAGATCAATTGATTTTGATTTGTTATTCAGTATCCTATTTATTCCTCAATTTAGTTGATTGCGAATTATACAACTTAAGTGTAAAACTATTAATTAATATGAATCGTTTTAGAATAATCAAGGCTATTCTGGGGATGGTTAAATTTCCAGAGGTTCAACAACCCGACTTTATAAGTACGACATTAATTGGAAAATCAATATTAATTAAGCCTAACTAAATACTGGTTATCGTGAATATAATATCATCTTAGAGTCGTTTTAGGCCTAAGTATAAAATAGAGCAGGCTCTGACTTAGTATGAAAAGTAAAATATATTTGGCCAAGCGTCAGTCTATGATTTCTTTTTAAGATCTATCACTTTCATGACTGAAATTCATAATTAGGTATTTAACTGTTTACTCATTTGAGAGTCACATTTGAAGACAAATTACTATGAGATTTTCTAGTCTAGAAAGTTCTGGAAATGTGGGGTAGTAAATTGTTTTGCTATCAAAATCAAAAGGTTCTTATTTCGAGTAGGCGCGACATGCCGCGCGTTCGATCCCCGCGTAGGACAAGTGTTTTTGCGTTTCATAAATACTTGTTCTGAGTCTGTGTGTCTGTGTGCATGTGAATTGATTATCTGTGAAACCCCCTGAGTATAAAACTCAAAATAAATGCTCATTCAATATAACACATTACAATTACCGTTCATGATATAATTACAGTTCATTAATATCTATACAACATCAGCAATATCTGTTACAATATCAATAGTGTATTAATTGCACTAAATGTGAAGTAATTATTTGTTTAATTTGTTTGATTTTGCCAGTAATCGTTACGTTATTGACACTAATTAAATATTGATGGATTAATTTAGAGACGAAATGAAATATTTTATTCTGTAGGTACAGTCACGAGTAAATACATGTAGTATACACGACAATTGATGCTTGAATCCTAGTCAAATGATTTATGACATTGTGAAATTTTGTTGTTGTTGTTGAAAATTTAGGTTTGTTGAAAAATATCTTAAAATCGTTACAAGAACCATTCACTATACCGTTTTCAGTGCAGTAAGGTGTAAACTGGAAAATATTAATACACTTTTTATAAATAGTTTCCTGATTCCGACAATTACAGTTATTTACAAAAACAGCTCGGTATCAGGTCGTATCACAATGGGAAGCGTCTCGAGACCATGCGATACCATTCAGAGGGCCAATGTTTGCAGTGTTTGCAGCACACACACGTTGGGCCAACAATTGTAGCACAGTCGGCATATCGCTCTCCACCCAGCTGATACCGACATCATAAAAATGAATTGTATCCGCCGACGTGACCAGAATAGCTGGAATTTCACAGCATGACTAAATAAATATAATGGCCCCCATTAAATTGCGCACGTTACATTTTGTGGGTGTAACATTTGTGTTTTCGAGTTCCGAATCCGATGTTTGGAAATCGTGTTTTACATCTTTTCAGGCGTTAGATTTTATGTGACTTGAGTTAGGAGTATGATAACTGCCCTTTTTAATGCAACGTTGCGAGCTTAAATGTTCTGAGCTGTTCAGGGCATTTGGCCAAGCGAAGTTACTGTCTTTGAAACTAGTTTCTGATCGGTGGACATAGTGGTTGGTTGTTTTTTGTTTTTAGTAGGACGAGAATATCGCTGACGTTACCTGATGTAATTTTTAACCCTATTTAGTGTTTTTAATTTCCTTCAAATGATACCGGCACATGAAATAAGCTTCCAGAAAAATCACCTCTTAGAAAATAGCTTCCATTCAACATCCTCTCGCAATCTTGATCTCGTATCCACTAAATCAATACAGATTATAGATAATGGACCGAAAAACAGTTCTAACGTTAAAAATCCAAATACTAAAACAAGAAGACAAGAGCGAATTTGTGCCTTCGGCAAATTCCGACGCGATTGCTGCCAGCATGAATTCTATTAAATGGGAAATAGCTGAAATTCCATTGTTGCGAATTTTCCGAACATTTCGGCGTATTTTACTTTGATATAGTGTAAAAGCCATTCGAAATAATTAAATGGTGTTTAGAAATCCAATCGATGGCCGTATAGATTTTGAATGGAGGGCAGCGGGTTCAGTATTTGTAATGTTTGGTAAATTACTGGAAATAGAAACCTGAACATACGTGTATTTAATTAGCCTGTTTTTATAACTATAATTTTATTGTATTTTTATGTAGATAGGGTTCTAAAGTTAATGTATAACGAATTTAGACTGTGGTTTTGAGCGGCTTAAATATTCAATTCAATAATATATTGTAGTATAAATAAAAATACCAAAATGTTGCTGTTTCTAAAGTTCTATTAAAATAAACCGTTGATAATTTATGATCTATTTGTTACAACACTCCCAAAATAATCAAACTTTTAAGTGACTCCTCTTCAGTTAATTTATTTAAGTACAGCTCCTAACTTATATCACACAAAACATTTACTAATTTAACTTCAAAATTATTTAATCAAGTTTCTCAAAAATATTTCTAATACTAAACTATTTTGATACTTGTGAAACACTATATCAAGCTCAAAAGTATGAAATAAATTCGTCCGACAGAATTTGTGGCATTTATCCTAACAAAGCGAGAGATGTTTTAACCTTTTTGCGGATATCGACATAAAACACTTGAATCTCAAATACAACGACGATTTTCAGGCTATTCGTAAAGATGAAAAATGGTTTTGTAAATACCTGTGAGTGTTCGACAGGTGTATACATGTAAAGTTGTTTATACACAAGCCCGAGCCCAAATGATTTAATATTCCACGACCTTCACTCAACGCAATCTAGACTCAAACTCTTAAACTAAGGAGGGATACTTATAGACTTCTAAATACGTACACATGTAGATAAATAACACCCAGACGCAGAACAAATGATCTTGTTCATCACACAAATATTTGTCCTGGGTGGGAATAGAACCCACAATCTCTGGTGCCAGTCAAACCTCTGGTATAGCAGTCAGGGCTACTACCCTCTAGACCAACCGGTCAGTCGAATATCGACAAAGGGTTCGTAACTTAAACGTGAGAGATGATAAGTTCAGGACACGGTTTTCCATAATAATTTAATCATATTTTAGGGTGTATTCAACGATATGGTGGCCAGTTCTTGCACCAATCATATTCAAATTAAAATGACAATGAATATTAAGGTTAATTGGTTTACTTTAATATGTTTGAATAAAGAAATAAAAATGTTATAAATTCATCAGCGTGTATTTATTTAGATACCAAACAACCAAACTTATACCTTTTTTAATTTCATATAAAAAAAATGAGAATACATGTATGGATAACTGAATAAAATTGCAACAATTTCTCGGTTATTGAAACATGCAACATTCACCGCTTGGTATCATCTACATCACAGGTTGTAATTTGAAACTCTAACAATATTTCGGCGAATACCAAATTAATTGAAACGACATTCCCGATGTCACACAAACAGTGAATAATTCCGGCGTAATTGAATGTTTTCAATGCGTTCAATTGGAACATTATAAGTACATGAAGTATTTATTGGTTTATATCATACCTTGGTCCGATTTACGATTTAATACATCTGAGCAATCTCGGTCTGCACTGACGCTCGCAATAATGTACAATAATGTACATAGTTTGTCTAGGGGTAGTCTCTACCTACTTCTTTCTAATTCTGGTACGTACCTGTCTCAAAATCAAAAATAGCTGCAACTTACCGAATTTTCTTATCAATCTATAAAGAAGGAAATAAAAAAATATTGTTCATCATTTCCAAAAAACAATCACAGGAATAGCTCCTATCAAGAACAAGAAGAAAACCTGATTCAAGTGATTCAAATAAAATCTAAATTTTTCTATTACTCACAAAAATCGAATCCCAATTTTCTGATTTTGCATGCAATAACTCCAAAAGCAAAAAAAATATGTTAAGGAAGTTTCTTCTATATGTATAAAGAAGGAAATAAAAAAAAATATTAAGCTTTTCCAAAAATCAATCACAGGAAAAACTTCTCCCATCAAGAATAAGCAGAAATCCCGATTCAATTGGTTCAAATAAAATCTAAATTGTTCTACTGCTCATAAAAATCGAATCCCAATTTTCTGATTTTGCATGCAATAACTCCATATCTAGCGCGTCACTATTTTTCAAAGATTTTCTCTTTTCTATTCACTGCTTTATCCTAAGACTTGATAGAAGTTGGCAGCCACTTCGGACCGGTTTAACTTCACTTGTTAATCTTGATACTTTAAGTAGCTCGGCTTTTTAACAAACTACCTCCTTTGAAATTTCACCGTGCGGCAGAAAAAGTTTCAACTTAGTTTTTTCTATAGTTCGTTAAGAAGTATAGTTATTTTACAGATGTGTAAAATATGTTGCTAAATTTGTGTGCAATATGAATAACTGACTGATAAATGATAAAGAAAAAATGAGAAGAAACATAGATTCAAATATGGCGCCTACTCGCAGTGAGAGAACGTGATGACTGATGCTCGTTCCTTCCTTATAAGGTGCCTTTGCTTAGCAGTAAGATAACTAAATAATAATAAACCAGCCTACACATACAGTTAGGCACAGGCCTCTTTAAGTTTAAGCATGGATCATCACTTTAGCTCACTGCGTATTGGCGATTTCAGATTTCAATATTAGGAATCCAGGTTTACTATGTTTTCCTACACCGTTTGTCAGTAGTATCTTAGAATGATTAAGAAATTAGTATATAACTTTGAAAAGGTCACAATGGTACTTGCTAGCGCTGGGGATCGAACCTGCACCTTGTGTATACAAACCCATACATAGAACCGCAAAGCCATCACGACATCCAGCAACCATAAGATAGTTGCAGGTAAGAATATAAGTTTAATAATAAAGTAGTTTTAACGACGACGACTTTTAGTCATTTATCTGTTGAGAAAAGAGGTTTTATCGCCACGACCCTAATGTCTTTTTAAGTCCAAGGTCACGTTTGCTTCTGGTATCGATGAAATATCTGCCAATGAAAGGAAAATATTATCTGTAACATATTTTAGAAACATCACTAAAAAATCTGTTTCAAGATTTGTTCAGAACGAGTTGAATTTGCGTCGCAGTTGTACGTTTATTGAACACTTATGAGAATTTATTTAAAAAGTGTGAAGGTGAAAACATTTAAATAAATACACGGTACACTAGCGTATCTTATGGTACTTATTTGAACGTACACGTTCTACATTAGCCTTTAAAATGACAGAGACTGTATAATAAATGACTACTACTTAAAACCGATAGACGTTTTAGTGTGAAATTATTACAAACTAGCTTTTGACCGCGGCTTTTCTCGCGTAGAATTTGGTCTGCCACATTAAGTTATATGACATAATTTTTTTAAATTTATATTTTTTGATGTAACTAACTTGACATCGAAATAACTATTATATGACAGAAATAAAGAATAAATAAAAAACGTCAACCGTGCTACGAACATCAAGTGTGCTACGAACGTCACTTTTGCTACGAATGTCAAGTTTGCTACGAACGTCAAGTGTGCTACGAACATCAAGTGTGCTATGAACATCACTTTTGCTACGAACTTCAAGTGTGCTACGAACGTCAAGTGTGCTACGAACGTCACGTCTGCTACGAACGTCAAGTGTGCTATGAACGTCAAGTGTGCTACGAACGTCAAGTGTGCTACGAACGTCAAGTGTGCTACGAACGTCAAGTTTGCTACGAATGTCAAGTGTGCTACGAACGTCAAAATTGCTACGAGTATCAAGTTTGTTACGAACGTCAAGTTTGCTACAAAAGTCACGAACGTCAAGTGTGCTACGAATATCAAGTTTGCTACGAAAGTCACGAACGTCAAGTGTGCTACGAACCTCAAAATTGCTACGAGTATCAAGTTTCCTACGAACGTCAAGTTTGCTACGAAAGTCACGAACGTCAAGTGTGCTACGAACGGCAAGTGTGCTACGAACGTCAAGTTTGCTAAGAACGTCAAGTTTGCTACGAACATCAAGTTTGCTACGAACGTCAAGTGTGCTACGAACGTCAAGTTTGCTACGAATGTCAAGTGTGCTACGAACGTCAAAATTGCTACGAGTATCAAGTTTGTTACGAACGTCAAGTTTGCTACGAAAGTCACGAACGTCAAGTGTGCTACGAATATCAAGTTTGCTACGAAAGTCACGAACGTCAAGTGTGCTACGAACCTCAAAATTGCTACGAGTATCAAGTTTCCTACGAACGTCAAGTTTGCTACGAAAGTCACGAACGTCAAGTGTGCTACGAAAGTCAAGTGTGCTACGAACGTCAAGTTTGCTACGAACGTCAAGTTTGCTACGAACATCAAGTTTGCTACGAACGTCAAGTCTGCTACGAACGTCAAGTCTGCTACGAACGTCAAGTTTGCTACGAAAGTCAAGTTTGCTACGAACGTCAAGTTTGTTACGAACGTCAACTGTGCTACGAAAGTCACGATCGTCAAGTGTGCTACGAATATCAAGTTTGCTACGAACGTCAAGTTTGCTACGAACGTCAAGTGTGCTACGAACGTCAAGTTTGCTACGAAAGTCACGAACGTCAAGTCGGCAACGAACGTCAAGTTTGCTACGAACGTCAAGTGTGCTACGAACGTCAAGTCTGCTACGAACGTCAAGTTTGCTACGAATATCAAGTGTGCTACGAACGTCAAGTGTGCTACGAACGTCAAGTGTGCTGCGAACGTCAAGTCTGCTACGAACGTCAAGTGTGCTACGAACGTCAAGTTTGCTACGAACGTCAAGTTTGCTACGAGTATCAAGTTTGCTACGAACGTCAAGTTTGCTACGAAAGTCACGAACGTCAAGTGTGCTACGAACGTCAAGTTTGCTTCGAAAGTCACGAACGTCAAGTGTGCTCCGAACGTCAAGTGTGCTACGAACGTCACTTTTGCTACGAATGTCAAGTTTGCTACGAACGTCAAGTTTGCTACGAAAGTCACGGACGTCAAGTGTGCTACGAATATCAAGTTTGCTACGAACGTCACGTTTGCTACGAACGTCAAGTTTGCTACGAACGTCAAGTTTGCTACGAACGACAAAATTGCTACGAGTATCAAGTTTGCTACGAACGTCAAGTTTGCTACGAAAGTCACAAACGTCAAGTGTACCACGAACGTCAAATTTGCTACGAACGTCAAGTGTGTTACGAACGTCAAAATTGCTACGAGTATCAAGTTTGCTACGAACGTCAAGTTTGCTACGAATGTCAAGTGTGCTACGAACGTCAAGTGTGCTACGAACGTCAAGTGTGCTACGAACGTCAAGTGTGCTACGAACGTCAAGTTTTCTACGAACGTCAAGTTTGCTACGAGTATCAAGTTTGCTACGAAAGTCACGAACGTCAAGTGTGCTACGAACGTCAAGTTTGCTACGAAAGTGAAGTGTACCACGAACGTCAAATTTGCTACGAACGTCAAGTGTGCTACGAACGCCAAGTATGCTACGAACATCAAGTGTGCTACGAACTTCAAGTGTGCTACGAACGTCAAGTGTGCTACGAACGTCAAGTCTGCTACGAACGACAAGTTTGCTACGAACGTCAAGTGTGCTACGAACGTCAAGTCTGCTACGAACGTCAAGTTTGCTACGAATATCAAGTGTGCTACGAACGTCAAGTGTGCTACGAACTTCAAGTGTGCTACGAACGTCAAGTGTGCTACGAACGTCAAGTCTGCTACGAACGTCAAGTGTGCTACGAACGCCAAGCATCCTACGAACGTCAAGTGTGCTACGAACGTCAAGTGTGCTACGAACTTCAAGTGTGCTACGAACGTCAAGTGTGCTACGAACGCCAAGTATGCTACGAACGTCAAGTGTGCTACGAACTTCAAGTGTGCTACGAACGTCAAGTGTGCTACGAACGTCAAGTTTGCTACAGAAGTCAAGTGTACCACGAACGTCAAATTTGCTACGAACGTCAAGTGTGCTACGAACGTCACTTTTGCTAAGAATGTCTAGTTTGCTATGAACGTCAAGTTTACTACGAAAGTCACGAACGTCAAGTGTGCTACGAACGCCAAGTGTGCTACGAACGTCAAGTGTGTTACGAACGTCAAAATTGCTACGAGTATCAAGTTTGCTACGAACGTCAAGTTTGCTACGAATGTCAAGTGTGCTACGAACGTCAAGTGTGCTACGAACGTCAAGTGTGCTACAAACGTCAAGTTTGCTACGAGTATCAAGTTTGCTACGAACGTCAAGTTTGCTACGAAAGTCACGAACGTCAAGTGTGCTACGAAAGTCACGAACGTCAAGGTCACGAACGTCAAGTGTGCTACGAACGTCAAGTATGCTACGAACGTCACTTTTGCTAAGAATGTCTAGTTTGCTACGAACGTCAAGTTTGCTACGAAAGTCACGGACGTCAAGTGTGCTACGAACGTCAAGTTTGCTACGAACGTCAAGTGTGCTACGAACGTCAAAATTGCTACGAGTTTCAAGTTTGCTACGAACGTCAAGTTTGCTACGAAAGTCACAAACGTCAAGTGTGCTACGAACGTTAAGTTTGCTACAAAAGTCAAGTGTAGCACGAACGTCAAATTTGCTACGAACGTCAAGTTTGCTACGAACGTCAAGTTTGCTACGAATATCAAGTGTGCTACGAACGTCAAGAGTGCTACGAACGCCAAGCATGCTACGAACGTCAAGTGTGCTACGAACGTCAAGTGTGCTACGAACTTCAAGTGTGCTACGAACGTCAAGTGTGCTACGAACGTCAAGTCTGCTACGAAATTCAAGTTTGCTACGAATATCAAGTGTGCTACGAACGTCAAGTGTGCTACGAACGTCAAGTGTGTTACGAACGTCAAAATTGCTACGAATATCAAGTTTGTTACGAACGTCAAGTTTGCTACGAAAGTCACGAACGTCAAGTGTGCTACGAACGGCAAGTGTGCTACGAACGTCAAGTTTGCTACGAACGTCAAGTTTGCTACGAACATCAAGTTTGCTACGAACGTCAAGTCTGCTACGAACGTCAAGTCTGCTACGAACGTCAAGTTTGCTACGAAAGTCAAGTTTGCTACGAACGTCAAGTTTGTTACGAACGTCAACTGTGCTACGAACGTCAAGTGTGCTACGAACGTCAAGTCTGCTACGAAATTCAAGTTTGCTACGAATATCAAGTGTGCTACGAACGTCAAGTGTGCTACGAACGTCAAGTGTGTTACGAACGTCAAAATTGCTACGAATATCAAGTTTGTTACGAACGTCAAGTTTGCTACGAAAGTCACGAACGTCAAGTGTGCTACGAACGGCAAGTGTGCTACGAACGTCAAGTTTGCTACGAACGTCAAGTTTGCTACGAACATCAAGTTTGCTACGAACGTCAAGTCTGCTACGAACGTCAAGTCTGCTACGAACGTCAAGTTTGCTACGAAAGTCAAGTTTGCTACGAACGTCAAGTTTGTTACGAACGTCAACTGTGCTACGAACGTCAAGTGTGCTACGAACGTCAAGTCTGCTACGAAATTCAAGTTTGCTACGAATATCAAGTGTGCTACGAACGTCAAGTGTGCTACGAACGTCAAGTGTGTTACGAACGTCAAAATTGCTACGAATATCAAGTTTGTTACGAACGTCAAGTTTGCTACGAAAGTCACGAACGTCAAGTGTGCTACGAACGGCAAGTGTGCTACGAACGTCAAGTTTGCTACGAACGTCAAGTTTGCTACGAACATCAAGTTTGCTACGAACGTCAAGTCTGCTACGAACGTCAAGTCTGCTACGAACGTCAAGTTTGCTACGAAAGTCAAGTTTGCTACGAACGTCAAGTTTGTTACGAACGTCAACTGTGCTACGAAAGTCACGATCGTCAAGTGTGCTACGAATATCAAGTTTGCTACGAACGTCAAGTTTGCTACGAACGTCAAGTTTGCTACGAACGTCAAGTGTGCTACGAACGTCAAGTTTGCTACGAACGTCAAGTTTGCTACGAAAGTCACGAACGTCAAGTCGGCAACGAACGTCAAGTTTGCTACGAACGTCAAGTGTGCTACGAACGTCAAGTCTGCTACGAACGTCAAGTTTGCTACGAATATCAAGTGTGCTACGAACGTCAAGTTTGCTACGAACGTCAAGTGTGCTACGAACGTCAAAATTGCTACGAATATCAAGTTTGCTACGAACGTCAAGTTTGCTACGAAAGTCACGGACGTCAAGTGTGCTACGAACGTCAAGTTTGCTACGATTGTCAAGTGTTCTACGAACGTCAAAATTGCTACGAGTATCAAGTTTGCTACGAACGTCAAGTTTGCTACGAAAGTCACAAACGTCAAGTGTGCTACGAACGTTAAGTTTGCTACAAAAGTCAAGTGTTCCTCGAACGTCAAATTTGCTACGAACGTCAAGTGTGCTACGAACGTCAAGTGTGCTACGAACGTCAAGTTTGCTACGAACTTCAAGTGTGTTACAAGAGACTCATCTTCTTATACACCGTGATTTTTAGGTCGTTTTAAAAAAGTCGTCCACACAATGTATCCGTCATAAAATACCTCTAGGCGCGAATATAATTTTTTTATCATTAATTAAAATAATATGCATGAAAAAAATAAATAATACATTGGAAATATGAAACATCCTGTTAAAAATGTTTACGTATCAAACTGTTGAAGATACATGCTACATACTTACTGCGAACATTATGATTGCAATAGTAAGACAGCTGTTTTACGCTAAGGTGAATGACCTGTGATAAGACGCCGCCGCGCCGCCCGCGCGGCCCCTTTGGCACAAGGTTCGGACCGCGCTCACTACAGAGTGTTCGTAAAACTGCCTTGTGTCATAATAATGAATAATATTTTTATTCATTCAAATCTTAAAAAAAACATATTTTTTTATTATAAACGTTTACTAGTCATTGGGTACATGAACTGGGCTGCTTTTTTAAAACGACCTAAAAGTCACGGTGTATATAAAAATCAATTGCTGTTTGTGTTAGTCTCGCTAAAACTCGAGAACGGCTGAACGGATTTATCTCATCTTGGTCTTGAATTGTTCGTGGAGGCCTAGGGAAGGTTTAAAAGGAGCGACTTTTTTTTTATTTATCGTTGGGGCAGTACGAAGTCTGCCGAGTCAGCTAGTATGCAATAATTTTCTGATTTTGCGAAGAATAACAAATCCTAATAAATAAAAAATTTTGTGTATTTTGTGTAACATCTCTTAAAGTGGGCAAGAGTTTTTTTCATATTTATCTAGAATTTATCGTTATGCAACGTTGATAAAAGCGAGAGGCATTAAATGAAACCACATATACTATAAGTGCTTACTGCTAATCCGAAACTATTAAAAAAAAGTTTTCAAGAAATATACGAAAAAACTTTTTTCAAAGAACTTAAATAGCTTAATTATTAACTTAAAATGTAAACACCCTTAATAAAAATTTACACTGACGTGCGGTGACCTGCGTAACAAAACGGCAACATCGCATTTGTACCTATCGTATAGCGCGTGCGGCGGGCTCACACACAGCAGAGCGGCCGGGTTTGATGTAGACGATAATGTAAACAAGTGGTGTAGGTATCGTTGGAAAGTATGATCAATGATCATAATAAACAATATTAATTCATTGTTATACTTACACATTAAATCTTCAATTGTTGGAAATGTCCGCCGTTTGCATTAATACACCAGTTATAACGATGTATAATATTGTTATTTAATCGTGCAATAAAATCTGTTTGTTGATTTTTTTTAATTTATGAAACGCTAAAATAATTCGGTTTTTAAGTTCCTCTACGGTATTCACGTCTGTTGCATACACTTCACCTTTCACAAAACCCCACAAAAAAAAGCAGTGTATGTAGCACGAGGCATTATGGATGTCTTACGTACCTAATTTACAAAATTATTAAAAACTGCACACACAACTAAACTTAAACTAACTTGTCCTGTCACAACATAAATCACTATCTTAGAATAAGAAGTTTGGTGTCCTATCACAATAAAAACTTAACAATATTAGAGAATATTGAAAACCGGACGCATGAGCGACAATAATTTGTGCTTAATTGCGTAACGTGCACCCCGGAAGCGACGCGTCTTCGCACTAAACAATGTAAAAATCGTGTCCTTAACCTACTTATCCGAGTCACCGCCGCCGTCGCCCGCGCAATAGCAACAGACTGATCTATTTCTATTTCTGTTACGCTTATTACATTAGAGTGAGATGACCGTGATCTGTACTTTCTTTTAAGGAAATATTTGGTAATAATGCACTTGTTTGTATTGCAAACTTACGATGCGGAGCGGCAACGTCGCGTGAATTTTGTTGTTTTGCGGTGAATGACTCTTAGATAACTATGCCTACAAAACTAAGTCACCTAATCAGGAAGATACAGCATGTTCAAACTAAAAAAAAACTAAAAAAATATCCTGTGACTAAACCATTGCTTACATTGATTTGATTTTTGTTGTGTAGCCTTATAATGATATACAGAATATGTGGTTTCATTTAATGCCTCTCGCTTTTATCAACGTTGTATTATGACTAAAATGACATAAAATCTTTATAAATTGTAGGCTTGTGTTATTTTGATTTTTCTTAGCATAGTGATTTCGTAGCACACTTGACGTTCGTAGCAAACTTGATGTTCGTAGCAAACTTGACGTTCGTAGTACACTTGACGTTCGTGACTTTCGAAGCAAACTTGAAATTCGTAGCAAACTTGATATTTGTAGCACAGTTGACGTTCGTAGCAAACTTGACGTTCGTAGCAGACACGACGTTCGCAGCACACTTGACGTTCGCAGCAAACTTGACGTTCGTAGTAAACTTGACGTTCGTAGCAAACTTGACGTTCGCAGCACATTTGACGTTCGTAGCAAATTTGACTATCGTAGCAAACTTCACGTTCGTAGCACACTTGACGTTCGTAGCAAACCTGACGTTCGTAGCAAACTTGACATTCGTAGCACTACTTATATTTGTAGAATACCTGACATTCGTAGCACACTTGACGTTCGTAGCAGACTTGACGCTCGTAGCAAATTTGACTTTCGTAGCAAACTTGACGTTCGTAGCAAACTTGACTTTCGTAGCACACTTGAAGTTCGAAGCAAACTTGACGTTCGTAGCAAACTTGACTTTCGTAGCACACTTGACGTTCGTAGCAAACTTGACATTCGTAGCACTCCTTATATTTGTAGAATACTAGACATTCGTAGCACACTTGACGTTCGTAGCACACTTGACGTTCGTAGCAAACTTGACGTTCGTAGCAAACTTGACGTTCGTAGCAAACTTGACTTTCGTAGCAAACTTGACGTTCGTAGCACACTTGACGTTCGTAGCACACTTGACGTTTGTATCAAACTTGACGTTCGTAGCACACTTGACGTTCGTAGCAAACTTGACGTTCGTAGCAAACTTGACGTTCATAGCAAACTTGACTTTCGTAGCACACTTGACGTTCGTAGCACTCCTGATATTTGTAGAATACTTGACGTTCGAAGCATACTTGACATTCGTAGCAAACTTGACGTTCGTGGCACACTTGACGTTCGTGACTTTCGTAGCAAACTTGATATTTGTAGCAAACTTTACGTTCGTAGCACACTTGACGTTCGTGACTTTCGTAGCACAGTTGACGTTCGTAGCAGACTTGACGTTCGTAGCAGACTTGACGTTCGTAGCAAACTTGACGTTCGTAGCACACTTGACATTCGTAGCACACTTGACTTTCGTAGCAAACTTGACGTTCGTAGCAAACTTGACGTTCGTAGCACACTTGATATTCGTAGCACTTGACGTTCGTAGCAAACTTGACGTTCGTGACTTTCGTAGCAAACTTGACGTTCGTAAGAAACTTGATACTCGTAGCAATTTTGACGTTCGTAGCACACTTGACGTTTGTAGCACACTTGACGTTCGTAGCAAACTTGATGTTCGTAGCACATTTGACGTTCGTAGCACAAATGACGTTCGTAGCACAGTTGACGTTCGTAGCAATTTTGACGTTCGTAGCACACTTGACGTTCGTGACTTTCGTAGCACAGTTGACGTTCGTAGCAAACTTGACGTTCGTAGCAAACTTGACTTTCGTAGCAAACTTGACGTTCGTAGCAGACTTGACGTTCGTAGCAAACTTGACGTTCGTAGCATACTTGACATTCGTAGCACACTTGACGTTCGTAGCACTCCTGATATTTGTAGAATACTTGACGTTCGAAGCATACTTGACATTCGTAGCAAACTTGACGTTCGTGGCACACTTGACGTTCGTGACTTTCGTAGCAAACTTGATATTTGTAGCAAACTTTACGTTCGTAGCACACTTGACGTTCGTGACTTTCGTAGCACAGTTGACGTTCGTAGCAAACTTGACGTTCGTGACTTTCGTAGCAAACTTGACGTTCGTAGGAAACTTGATACTCGTAGCAATTTTGACGTTCGTAGCACACTTGACGTTTGTAGCACACTTGACGTTCGTAGCAAACTTGATATTCGTAGCACATTTGACGTTCGTAGCACACTTGACGTTTGTAGCACACTTGACGTTCGTAGCAAACTTGATATTCGTAGCACATTTGACGTTCGTAGCACAGTTGACGTTCGTAGCACAGTTGACGTTCGTAGCAATTTTGACGTTCGTAGCACACTTGACGTTCGTGACTTTCGTAGCACAGTTGACGTTCGTAGCAAACTTGACGTTCGTAGCAAACTTGACTTTCGTAGCAAACTTGACGTTCGTAGCACACTTGACGTTCGTAGCATACTTGACATTCGTAGCACACTTGACGTTCGTAGCAAACTTGACGTTCGTGATTGTCGTAGCAAACTTGACGTTCGTAGGAAACTTGATACTCGTAGCAATTTTGACGTTAGTAGCACACTTGACGTTCGTAGCACACTTGACGTATATAGCAAACTTGACGTTCGTAGCACAGTTGACGTTCGTAGTAAACTTGACGTTCGTAGCACACTTGACGTTCGTGTCACACTTGACGTTTGTGACTTTCGTAGCAAACTTGAAGTTCGTAGCAAACTTGACGTTCGTAGCCATTTTGACGTATATAGCAAACTTGACGTTCGTAGCAAACTTGATGTTCGTAGCACACTTGACTTTCGTAGCACACTTGACGTTCGTAGCAAACTTGACGTTCGTAGCAAACTTGACGTTCGTAGCAAACTTGACGTTCGTAGCACACTTGACTTTCGTAGCAAACTTGACTTTCGTAGCACACTTGACGTTCATAGCAAACTTGACGTTCGTAGCATACTTGACATTCGTAGCACACTTGACGTTCGTAGCACTCCTGATATTTGTAGAATACTTGACGTTCGAAGCATACTTGACATTCGTAGCAAACTTGACGTTCGTGGCACACTTGACGTTCGTGACTTTCGTAGCAAACTTGATATTTGTAGCAAACTTTACGTTCGTAGCACACTTGACGTTCGTGACTTTCGTAGCACAGTTGACGTTCGTAGCAGACTTGACGTTCGTAGCAGACTTGACGTTCGTAGCACACTTGACTTTCGTAGCAAACTTGACGTTCGTAGGAAACTTGATACTCGTAGCAATTTTGACGTTCGTAGCACACTTGACGTTTGTAGCACACTTGACGTTCGTAGCAAACTTGATGTTCGTAGCACATTTGACGTTCGTAGCACAGTTGACTTTCGTAGCACAGTTGACGTTCGTAGCAAACTTGACGTTCGTAGCAAACTTGACTTTCGTAGCAAACTTGACGTTCGTAGCAGACTTGACGTTCGTAGCAAACTTGACGTTCGTAGCATACTTGACATTCGTAGCACACTTGACGTTCGTAGCAAACTTGACGTTCGTGATTGTCGTAGCAAACTTGACGTTCGTAGAAAACTTGATACTCGTAGCAATTTTGACGTTCGTAGCACACTTGACGTTCGTAGCACACTTGACGTATATAGCAAACTTGACGTTCGTAGCACAGTTGACGTTCGTAGCAAACTTGACGTTCGTAGCACACTTGACTTTCGTAGCACACTTGACGTTCGTAGCAAACTTGACGTTCGAAGCAAACTTGACGTTCGTGACTTTCGTAGCAAACTTGATATTCGTAGCAATTTTGACGTTCGTAGCACACTTGACGTTCGTAGCACTTTTGACGTTCGTGACTTTCGTAGCAAACTTGACGTTCGTAGCAAACTTGACGTTCGTAGCACACTTGACGTTCGTAGCACACTTGACGTTCGTGTCACACTTGACGTTTGTGACTTTCGTAGCAAACTTGACGTTCGTAGCAAACTTGAAGTTCGTAGCAAACTTGACGTTCGTAGCCATTTTGACGTATATAGCAAACTTGACGTTCGTAGCACAGTTGACGTTCGTAGCAAACTTGACGTTCGTAGCACACTTGACTTTCGTAGCACACTTGACGTTCGTAGCAAACTTGACGTTCGTAGCAAACTTGACGTTCGTAGCAAACTTGACGTTCGTAGCACACTTGACTTTCGTAGCAAACTTGACTTTCGTAGCACACTTGACGTTCGTAGCAAACTTGACGTTCGTAGCAAACTTGACGTTCGTAGCAAACTTGACGTTCGTAGCAAACTTGACGTTCGTAGCACACTTGACTTTCGTAGCAAACTTGACTTTCGTAGCACACTTGACGTTCGTAGCAAACTTGACGTTCGTAGCAAACTTGACGTTCGTAGCAAACTTGATATTCGTAGCACACTTTACGTTCGTAGCACACTTGACGTTCGTAGCAAACTTGACGTTCGTAGCACACTTGACTTTCGTAGCAAACTTGACTTTCGTAGCAAACTTGACGTTCGTAGCAAACTTGACGTTCGTAGCAAACTTGACGTTCGTAGCAAACTTGACGTTCGTAGCACACTTGACTTTCGTAGCAAACTTGACTTTCGTAGCACACTTGACGTTCGTAGCAAACTTGACGTTCGTAGCAAACTTGACGTTCGTAGCAAACTTGACGTTCGTAGCAAACTTGACGTTCGTAGCACACTTGACTTTCGTAGCAAACTTGACTTTCGTAGCACACTTGACGTTCGTAGCAAACTTGACGTTCGTAGCAAACTTGACGTTCGTAGCAAACTTGATATTCGTAGCACACTTTACGTTCGTAGCACACTTGACGTTCGTAGCAAACGTGACGTTCGTAGCACACTTGACGTTCCTAGCAAACTTGACGTTCGTAGCAAACTTGACGTTCGTAGCACAGTTGACGTTCGTAGCAAACTTGACGTTCGTAGCACACTTGACTTTCGTAGCACACTTGACGTTCGTAGCAAACTTGACGTTCGTAGCAAACTTGACGTTCGTAGCAAACTTGACGTTCGTAGCACACTTGACTTTCGTAGCAAACTTGACTTTCGTAGCACACTTGACGTTCGTAGCAAACTTGACGTTCGTAGCAAACTTGACGTTCGTAGCAAACTTGACGTTCGTAGCAAACTTGACGTCCGTAGCAAACTCGACGTTCGTAGCACACTTGACTTTCGTAGCAAACTTGACGTTCGTAGCACACTTGACGTTCGTAGCAAACGTGACGTTCGTAGCACACTTGACGTTCCTAGCAAACTTGACGTTCGTAGCAAACTTGACGTTCCTAGCACACTTGACGTTCGTAGCAAACTTGACGTTCGTAGCAAACTTGACGTTCGTAGCAAACTTGACGTTCGTAGCACACTTGACTTTCGTAGCAAACTTGACTTTCGTAGCACACTTGACGTTCGTAGCATACTTGACGTTCGTAGCAAACGTGACGTTCGTAGCACACTTGACGTTCGTAGCACACTTGACTTTCCATATATTACTGTAAAGTTTCAACCAAATCCGTCCGGTAGTTTTTTTATGAAAGAGTAACAAACGTCCATACATACTCACAAACTTTTATTTATATTATTATAATCGCATATATAATATTAGTAGGAAGTAGGATAGTAGGACTACAGGACCCCTAATTGCATGCAACTTTTGTGCAAGAATATAGCTCACTCTAACTAAGATAACATTTATAACTATTATGCTCAAATAAGCGTCTTAAGACGGAGAGTGGAGCTAGTTTAAAATAAGCAAAAGCTAGACATAACTTGTTCAGACAAGTTATGCCCCGACATGCGAGTCCAAGTTATGTCCTAGAACGTGCACGGATAAGGGAACTGTTATGTATATTAACATGCTTAGAGTTCAACGTGGATTCGTCTGTGTGATTCCCGTTTGAGCCATTACCTTAGGAAAAGTATTCTTCGGTTTAGTTGAGGATGCAAACTATCAGAAAATTAAGGAATGAAACTGAATAAAAGTCACGCATAGATTTTTACTTACCTTTTTTATTAATAAGTGTAATTTGCGCAACTAACTTGACTAACACTAATATTTTAAGAAGGTTCTTTGAGACGGCTGTAACAGCAGCTAGTGTCTACCACAAAGCTATGCGTTTAGAAGTTTTGACATGAATTACATTACAACCATCTAATTACCTTTGAAAGTCTTCTCATAAAAATTTTTGACAGCCTTGCATCATCATCCTTCACGCAACTACGAAAAATGTTATTTTCGCTTAACTAGGTTTCTACAGTATTTTAAATAAAAGTCTTACTCTACAATATCCTAACAATTTTATATTCTTCTATCGACCACAGGTCAATTCAAATCACGATGTATATTTTTCTATTTGGTTTAGTTTAGATCTAGACTGCTATACTTACATATTAACATCGTTCATCATTATTTATTCATCCGAACAACAGAAGAAATACCATCTCTAGAAAAACAAAATGACTGACTGCCTACGAATCCTACGATACAGTGTTTAGTATTCCTCAATCCACTGTATTCAAGAGCGGCCCATTTGAGTAAAATCCTAGTTCGTTCCCACTTTGGTTGTGCTTACGTAAGTAAGCGCAAACGAGAGAATAATACGCCCGAGGGTTCGCCGACATATGTTAAACGTGAAGACTGGAGCCGACTGGCATTGACACATATACATGTAAATCTAAATAGATGAATTTTTTGCTTGGAAATTTTTGAACGGGTTGTGTTGTGTTTTGCAAGTAGATTTAAGTTTCCTTAGCAACTCATGTGATGGCAATAATTTCGCTATTCCTCAAAGTATAAGTTAAATAAATTATACAATTGCTTTAACTTAAGTAATGTCTTTCTCTTATTTTTAACAAGAAGAGTTTGTCATTCAGTTTAGCTTGTTATTATTCAATCATTATTTCAAAATGCTCTGTGTCAAAAATATTTGCTTGCGTGGGTGTCGGCAAGCGGGTATAAAACTCGTCTATAGTCTATCTCAGGCTTTAACAAAATCCAAGCTTACTCTATGATATCATTATAAAGTCAAATGAAAATTGTTGGAACAGGAAAAGCCAACGAGCCAATGAGAACGCCTTTATATTAGTAGATTAATTACAGTACAAGTGTATTGACAGGATATTGGCAATAGCTTCTTTCCATAATAATTCTCCTCCTTTTAATAATAATTCGTGTGAAGTTAGCTGGCATCTTGAAATAACGCTAACGCTGTTTGTAATTCCGAAAAAATACTAGTAACTGCAAGTACCACTAGGGCTTAGTTCGGATTTACTAGGTTTTAAAATATACCGGTCAATCAAACTTGAACATTCAGGTTATGAATAAAGCGGTTTAACTTCTAACACATTATAACTTCCCGAGTCCCAACTAATGTTCATTGGAACACAAACAATCACATTTAAATCATGCGTGACTCGACTATTCAAATATTTACCGCGTATTTACTTAACAATGGGACAGACTTAAGTTGTGGACTTTAGTAGTTATAGTCCGACCCTTATGCCATTGTATACAGGGTGCTTCTAAAATACAAATTCAAAAAGTTTTGGTTTGAACTAAGCCTTCTACATTAAGGATCCTAGTTTCGCGACTCCAAAAAGTTAAGAAAAAAATGGGAAATTCTTGCGTGGTTGTATTTCGAATACAATTACTGTTACTCTTTTACAAATTACCGACGTTTATCAATTAAGCAATAGTAATAATACATACAATTATAAAAACCAAATTGACCAAACTTACCATAGCAGTGTTTATTTTTACCTATAACTTTGAAAAAAAATTACCTTTTTAAACACAGCAGTTTAATAAGACCACACATTTTCCCAACACCCTGTATACGTAATGTTTGAACTGCAAACATGTTCCATCTTCCTGTTACTTAGTTAAGATTGTTCGTTAGTTTTGAGGCCGAACTTATTCTTTTGGGCGAGTTTCTATTGTGTGCCTAGTTTTGAAATAGAAACTTTGAAATTTTCTCGCCGTAAGGAGATACTTTAATGGTACGCTATTCGTGTTTGTTTTAATTAGTTTTTGTAATGTCAAAGAGTCTATTTTTACTAGCTATATAACCAGGATTGACTCGTTTTTGATCATTGATGTGATAATTACTATGTTTATTAAATACCGTTCGTGAAGCGGATTCATAATTGTTTAATTATGGGAATGCACGACTGGTTTCGAACTCAACCGAAGTCCTTAATCATGAGCTGTCACGATGGCGCTGCGACGAGATCGCGAACCAAACTGGTTTAATTTCTAAGCAACTGTACTAAACTTGTACGAATATTTAAATGCTACTCAGATTTAAGCGGCTATGAACAGTACGCCGACTTTGTCAGTTTTAAGTGGTAGAGAACAGTGCACATTTAAGCACATCTCAATTAATTTGTTTGCTCTTCACAATGTGTTTCACAATGAGTTAAGTTAAACTGCAACTCAACATTCATACGCTAAACCACTATGAAAATTAAAACTACGTCATAATTCTTCCAATTCAATATCCACGTCGCAGTTACCAATACATTTTACTATCAACAAAATAATTCACGTATTGTGAAAAGGCCATTCATACTCGAATTTGTTTCGACAGATGGATCTGTCATGTCATACGTCAAACCGACAGCTCTTTTCACACAATAATACGGGGCCGTATTGAAAATATTAAATTGCCTATGAACAACTGTCAAGTGCATACTGAATACTGAGTAAAAAAACTTGGTGAGTCTTTGTAGGTGAATAAATAATACGGAAAGGAGCAAAGGCCTCTTCTTTAACCTTCAAAATTTTTGATAATTTTTTTTTATTGAATGACAGGCCTGTTGGTCTAGTGGTTAGTGGCCTTGACTGCTGTATCAGAGGTCGTGTGTTCGATTCTCACCCAAGACAAGTGTTTGTGTGATGAGCACGATCAATCGTTCTATGTTTTGTGTAACTTATCTATAATAATTGTGTTTTTAGAAGTATATAATATGTTCGTATATCAGTTGTCCTAGTACTCATAACACAAGTTCTGTTTAATTCGAAACTAGATGGCGTTGTGTGAAATCGTGGAATATATATTATATATAGTTACAACCAGTTTACGAGCTCATACTACACGCTCTGAAGAATGATCTATCTGATAATTCGGAAGGTCGCGGCACCCCGACGGTTGTTAATGACGTCACACCCGGATCAGTGATCCCGCTAAGCACGGTAATTATTGCAGAATCTCTCCGGGACCGTTATTGAAGAGTTGTAATTTGACAGCTAGGTTAATCATGCGGCTTTGTGGGTCATGAACTGTAATGATTTTCATTTATTTTGGCAAATTTTATTTATTTTATCAAAGAGCTGCAGGGATTTTTATATTTATTTACACGATAAGTTGATTTTTTAAATCGTGACATGTTTATGCATTGAAAGGAAGTATATAGTTATATTTATGGAGTTTTTGCCGGTTAATCTCCATAAGAATGTAATTTCGGATACACACAATTAGAGTCATTAACGTTTTAAAAGTGCCTAAGAGAGCGCCTACTAGAAATAAAACCCTTTTGATTTTATATAATGTGTTTAAACTATACTTTTCATCAAAAATCCAGTAACATTAATAAATATACCAATCAAAATTGGTATAGAAAGACTTATTTTTACATATTTCTGTCCTGAAAAGAAATCTGTCCATCCACAGAAACGTTATTTCAAATATATCTCCGGTGTATTTTAACAGGTTGTATATTTTGGATGAGTTTTTTTTTGTAACCAAACCTGCATAAAATTCCTGTAATTTGAGCACCTGTAATTTAAAACTTACCTCAACAAAAACTGTAAATTCGTCATACTCACTCTTCTTATCTCTGACACGCTCCTAATTCTTAAGAAAGAGCATCGTAATTTATTCCCTTACATTTTAAGCGTTCCTTAAATACTTCGCAATCAAACAGTTTTAACTTCCGAGCCATAAATCATGGTCAAAACTTCGGGACCGTCAAAGAAGGTCATAATGACAAATTGTTGAGATACCACACCCTCGTATTAAGTTCATAAAACGTAGATCAGCTGTTTATAGTATCGTAAGGATTTTACGTTCGATTCCTATTTGGTTGTGTGAGAAAATCGGGGAATGAAATGATTCCGGGTAAAGGGATGGGAAAACTACAGTTTACCTAATATTCTGCCGGATTCTTTCCCCTTCATTCAATGTATTCAACCTGAGAATGTAGAAGTCCAGGAGTTTTCTGGGTAAAAAGTACAACCAGACCTTTTTTAGATACTTGTCTGCAGGTTTTTATTCGAATTACGATAAATGTAACTAAAGGATTTGATGTTCATTCAAAAGCATGTTATTTTATAATGCTCGGTCCTTGATAATCAAGAAATTGTATTTAAATCAATATTCCGGTTGTTAGGTTACATTTTCATGTTTCCAAAGTAAGTGTTTGTCCTTCAATCAATCAAACAACTCAGTCTATTGTGGTCCACAACTGGGCGTAGGCTTTTCCCAAACTCACCACTCACTGGGCGCACCGTAGCCCAGCGTGACGTCGATTGTCAGAACAATGTGTAAAATAAACCTTCCTCTTTTCATATCCATTCAAATGTCATAACGTTTTATTACTATTTCGGTATTATAAATCTTTTATGGAACAATAGCAGCTTAATTCAACATTATTTCAGGAAACGGCCTTTATATTGTGTTAAAAGGAAACTTTATATTTGCAGTGACGTAGATATTATTACAATATACGTAACTAGCTAACCCGCGTGGTTTCGTCCGCGTAAAGATTCATATAACATAGAGGACTTTTTTAGACCATTTAGACCATCCAGACCGGTGAATAATAACAGTAATATACACCTTTAGATGATGATGATGATGAGATGGTCTAAAAAAGTACGCGATGTTACATGAATCTTTGTAATGTACAGGCGTTATTTTGATCTATGGTTCAGCCAGACTTGACAATTAAAATGACAAAATCTTTTTTTTACGAGATCATGTTGAAGCCTCGAAAATTATCAAGTTTATGTAGCATGTTTCGCAGTTATAAAATAAACCTACCTCCTGAATATCTCTATCTATAAAATCTATACCAAAATACGTTGCATAGTTTAAAAAATCTAAGCATAGGTACATAGGAACACAGATATAGCGGGAAGTGACTTTGTTGAACACGTATGGTCTGTATGTATCGTCGGTTGATCAATTGAAATCAGTTACTATCACAGTATTGTCCGCGTTCATTCCAGATTCTGTATTAAATTAAACAAATTAATACGTTTGTTTGTTTCGCCACACGTTTCGGATAAATTAAACGTTTCTACTCAAAATTTAAATTGGAAACAGGCGCTCATGAATTCCATTAACATTCAATCTATTGGTTTTGATATATGGGATTGTATTAATTTAGAGCGTATTTATTTTGCGTTATACTTCCGTTGTTTCATTTACAATGTAAATAGTGTGAATGTTTAGACATAGTTACGGCTGTGTTTGGTTAACGGTTCGCTTCGTTTTGGGATGTGTTGCTGTAGTATTAGATAATGTTTCAGAACTCGCATTCATTACTTTAACCTGCCGCTGTCTGTCGCCCTAGTAGCATTTATTAAAAGCGTCAACTCTGATCGAATAGTTTAAATGAATGTGCGTGACATTGTTTACTTGGTTTTCAATGATTATTTATTAAAGTTACAGTATTTTGAATTAAGGGCCTACTTCTATCTATCAAAGTGATATTGTTACATTTGTTATCAAAAGACGCCGCGAGTGTGAGAGTGAGAGTGTAGTTCGCTGTCATGCTTCCAGAGTTGCAATATTAATTATTGGCGGTAGGCCCCAAGCCCTATAAAAACATTGTTCAAGGATAAATGGTAGTGTAATGTGTCCCAAAAATAAATGAAAACTCTATTTGAAAAATAATAGTTACAAAATGCTGGCTAATATAACAAAAAACTCCATATTTTTTTTTACAAAACAAAAATAGATTTAAAAACAAATGATTAAAACTTATTGCGTCAGTAAATTCAAAAATATTATTGCACTGTGAACTCGTTATTTTGGTAGCAAGTGAGTCATTAATTGGCGTGAACTTTGATTGCTCACTACAAAGGTGTTGAAGCTTGTCAGGTGTCTAATTTAATGTCGAAATAGCCGAATTATTTTATTTTGTCTATAGTGTACACATATTTACTACACTGTTGTTGTGAAGGCGAAACGCTGCGTGAATCTGCTGAACTGCGTTAATCGTTTTTTACTTCGCTAAATAGCCCAAGTCCTGATCATAGTACTAAAGACACAGCACAAATATAAATGGATTTATTTTCAAGCAGCTGATTCCAAAGGAGGTTTTTGACTTCAATTCGGTTCCCGATTCGATCCTGCACTATTGAACTAAAGCCAATCGAGCTGAACTACATACAAATTTCTCCATCGAGAGTAGGTCTAACTCGTGCTGCTGTACAAAATAGCGTTACTGTTGGTTTCCAGAGTACCAACTTGATCTTAATTAGGTTGAAATAGAACTCGATTTTAACTGGAGTTATCTAGCAGTGGGATGTGTTATTACATAAGAAAAAAAACTTACCTCTTTGTAAGCTCAGAAACCATTTTAACCTCCAAAGTCTTCAAGTAAGTGTATTTATAGAATAGTTTGCTGACTCCAATGGCTTAATCAAACATCAATGTCGGAGTAACTGTCAGGGGATTAAATGGCTCTCGGTGACCCAGTTAAACTTCCAGACGGTCATATTGTTGACAACATTATGTTTACGTCTTAAATAATCTTTGTTATGTAACAACATACCCTTAATAAACAAGTACGGTATTGACATGGAATAGTGTTAATACTAGTTCTGTGATTGAATTGTTTGCACGGATAGCCGAGTGGTATAGGTCACCAAGCCAATTACTACAGTGCGCGACGTGTCGCGGGTTCGATCCCCGCGTAAGACCAGACTTTGTGCGTTTCACAAATTCTTATTCTGAGTCTGGGTGTCTCTGTGCATGTTAATTGAATGTCTGTGGAACCCCCCGCGATACAAGGATTAAATTTCTTAGAGGGAAAGATTGAGTTTCTTAGGAAAAAAAAATCCTACTTATTTCTTAGTGCGAGAGAAAACCAAAAAATCTATTTGGTTTTATTTCAAAAAATGTTCTCTTAAAAAAGCCGGTAAAATTTAGAGCTAGTGAAGTGCAAACTAAATGTTATTACATCTCATTGGTTTAGTCACCCTGGAGTTGCCGAGGGTCTAAAGAACACTTAGAATACTTTGCCCGGGAAAGTTTCCCTAACCCAGTCTTCCGCTTCTTGATTACCCCGGCGTAAACCAACTCGGCGTGACACCCAAGAGATTTTTCTACCCTTCCCGGGGTAAATTATTGCCGACTACCCACATTTTACTTTATTATCGTGTGCAAGTTTGAATTAATACGGAAGGGAAGTTACTTTCTTGACTTGTTGTTTAATCTCGAACTTTTGAACTGATATTGGAAGATTAAATATTTTGGTATATTGATTTATTATTTTTTGATGTTCGTAACTAGATTATCTACTGAATGTTATGTCCATTTTTACGACGTCCTTTTCTTGATCGATGAAGCTAATTAGGATTTCAGCTTCCTGGACAATAACAAGAGGCAATTAAGTACAAAAATAGGTTAATTTCGGTGCCATATTTAACTTTTTCCTCCACGAAACACCTCCTTCTCGAAATCGATAACAAAATATCTATAAAAGGGAGGGACTTGAACAATGTTTACTTTTAATTAGTACAACTACTGAGAAGTTAGGAACATGCCATCGGCTCTATCAATAAACCTAGGTACGTTACAAAGCTATATTACAAAAACAAGCATGTAAATAAAAACTCACGAGTAACTAAGATAAAATAATAAAAAGAAAATGTTCAAGCATTCAAACCAGTTTTATCGAGTCAACATTTCGAGAACCAATAAACTCGGGGAAACCTATTAAAATAACCGTCACAAACTGCTTACATTATAGATTCGGAGTGCACTGCGATAGCGAAAAACTATTTTGAAGCGATCTAAAAAGGTGGGAAACTTCGATAGAGTTTCGAAAGCTTAAGTTGTCGGGTTCTTAGTGACGATTCAATTTCGGCGAAGTTTCGAACAAAGTGGACACAGGCCGTGATAGAGCAGAGCGCTTGAAGCGCTTGAAAGACCAAGAACTCTACCAAGACACTATAAAGAACGACTGTTACATTGTCGAAGAGAGATGCCGCTCTACCATCGTGTATAGCGCCGTCTCTCTTCCACAACTGCAACAGTCTTACTTGAAGAGGTTGTGGTGGATCCCCAGTGGGTACAGTATTACAGCACTGCGAAGACGGAGGATCTGGGGATTAGACGTGTTTCCTTGATTTAATTATAAACGAGATAATTTGTTAAGGGTACTTTTTATTGGTATAAAGTTTTTTTTTTTTTTAATTAAGTTTGCTCGTTAAACCTTGTAAACTATTGGGCTCAATATTATATTTATTAATGTATTTATAAATTATATATATTAATGTATATTATATTTATTAATGTATTTATAAATTTATATACCAACAACATACTTAAAAATAATATGCAAATAAACATTGTGTGTAAACTACTAAAAAATGTCACTTACAGATGCACACATTATTCACATAGCCGTTCATTTTCTAATTAAATTATTATTTCCATATAAAATACACTATCATTGATTAAAATTAATATAAGACTGCATACAGTAATATTTCAAATCGATTAAAAATATCTATGCACTCACAATGATAAGAACGTAACAGTGACATCATTAAATTAAATGTACGGAACATTCTGCGTCACGAGCGAGATTCGCACTTAACCTAAAAAGCTAGTATTCAAATAAAGTCTTAACATCAGTATCGATTAACATTTCTGGGAAATATTGACTGTAAGCAACTTTGATCAACTAAACCTGTTATTGTCACTGTCAACTTTTGGAGCGTATTGTCCTGTTAGTGAATAAATATTTCCGTGCGACGATGAAACGGTAAACGAGTTACTATCCTGCCTTCCATATTGACGCAGACGAGAAGGCTTTGAAACGTCAAAGCCAGTAAATATTACCAAAAATACTGAAAATATCGAAGGAATTTAATAGTCGTGATTGCATGAAATATCTAAAAAAACTATGGGAGAAACATTGCCCGTACTCTACCTAACGCGTCGTGTAAACTATAATATATATACTTACAGTTTACACTTCAAATTCAGGGAGTATTAATAATATCAGACTATAAATTTCCCACAGCTGGGTATGGGCTACTTCCAATATAGGGAAGGTTTGAGCATTGATTACCACGCTAGCTCACTGCCGATTGGCGATTTCAGATTTCAATACTTGAAATTATCATCAGTATCTAAAAATAATAATTAGGAAAGTACATAAAATTGTGAAAAAGTCAGTTTGGTTCTTAGCTTGCGTTTTGATCGCAATTGCAGCTTGTGCATGCAAATCCATACATAATACCGCAAGGCTAACATGACACTACGGGAACATCTTGTTACTATACACTTTAAACCACGAGTGAGACTAAAGAGCAAAAAAAACTATGAATTTAAATTTTAAAAGAGGCTCATTGTTAAAACTTATTATTCATGCATTTTGCTGACTACACAGAAATCAGGAAACAAATGAATTTCAAAATAAAAGAACATCATCAAATATGCTATGGAACTTAGCTACAAAGCTTCCCACACACACTATTATCAGAATACCTAACAAAAGCGTAACAATATCACTCGAAACACCAAAACTCGTCGATATAACGATAACAGCGTTATGATAACCGCTATAACGCTAGCGTTAACCATAACTGTCTTAAATAACGCGCGTTAATTAAATGAAACACGCGAACGCCGTGTTAGACGTTACGTTTGATAATGTTAACGGAAATGGCTGTTGCTTCGGTTATTTTTATTGGAGATTACATTGTGGGAACGTTTGTGGTGGTTTATAGATTTTTTTGGGTCTGATTACATGGTGAAATAGGTGTATTGATACACTTGGGTCTAAGGCTAAATTTCATGTTTATCATATCTTTAAATGTTGCAGAATATACTGTATCGCAGTATCAAAATTGGAGTAATATCTTAATAATACATACATACATTCCACGACTTTCACGCAACGCCATCTAGTCTCAAACTAAGCAGAGTTTGTATTATGAGTACAAGACAACTGATAAAAAATCTTATACAACGTTGATAAAAGCGAGAGGCATTAAATGAAACCACATATTCTGTATATCATTATAAGGCTACACAACAAAAATCAAATCAATGTAAGCAATAGTTTAGTCACAGGATATTTTTTTAGTTTTTTTTTAGTTTGAACATGCTGTATCTTCCTGATTAGGTGACTAAGTTTTATAGGCATAGTTATCTAAGAGTCATTCACCGCAAAACAACAAAATTCACGCGACGTTGCCGCTCCGCATCGTAAGTTTGCAATACAAACAAGTGCACTATTACCAAATATTTCCTTAAAAGAAAGTACAGATCACGGTCATCTCACTCTAATGTAATAAGCATAACAGAAATAGAAATAGATCAGTCTGATGCTATTGCGCGGGCGACGGCGGCGGTGACTCGGATAAGTACGTCAAGGACACGATTTTTACATTGTTTAGTGCGAAGACGCGTCGCTTCCGGGGTGCACGTTGCGCAATTAAGCACAAATTATTGTCGCTCACGCGTCCGGTTTTCAATATTCTCTAATATTGTTAAGTTTTTATTGTGATAGGACACCAAACTTCTTATTCTAAGATAGTGATTTATGTTGTGACAGGACAAGTTAGTTTAAGTTTAGTTGTGTGTGCAGTTTTTAATAATTTTGTAAATTAGGTACGTAAGACATCCATAATGCCTCGTGCTACATACACTGCTTTTTTTGTGGGGTTTTGTGAAAAGTGAAGTGTATGCAACAGACGTGAATACCGTAGAGAAACTTAAAAACCGAATTATTTTAGCGTTTCATAAATTAAAAAATTCAACAAACAGAGATTTTATTGCACGATTAAATAACAATATTATACGTCGTTATAACTTGTGTATTAATGCAAACGGCGGACATTTCCAACAATTGAAGATTTAATGTGTAAGTATAACCATGAATTATTATTGTTTATTATGATCATTGATCATACCTTCCAACGATACCTACACCACTTGTTTACATTATCGTCTACATCAAACCGGGCCGCTCTGCTGTGTGTGAGCCCGCCGCACGCGCTATGCGATAGGTACAAATGCGATGTTGCCGTTTTGTTACGCAGGTCACCGCACGTCAGTGTAAATTTTTATTAAGGGTGTTTACATTTTAAGTTAATAATTAAGCTATTTAAGTTCTTTGAAAAAAGTTTTTTCGTATACTTCTTGAAAACTTTTTTTTAATAGTTTCGGATTAGCAGTAGGCGCTTATAGTATATGTGGTTTCATTTAATGCCTCTCGCTTTTATCAACGTTGTATACTTTTAAATACGTACATATGGAGACAACGTCAAAATCTATTTTTAATACCAAACGAGCAGGGACAAAAATAACTCTCTCAGTTACACTGTCGGCTTACGGCAGAATTATCCAAAATTAATCGCCCAAGTCGAACATTCGATATCTTCCAAAATCCTTGACATGAACCAAATAGTTCGAACCTAAGTTCGTCCTATTCACAGCGCCACTATAAATTACCTAATGCCCCGATGAATTGAACTAATCTCTCTGAACTTTAGCCATCGAAGTAAGAAATAGTAATTAAAATAGCTCGTACAACTCCATTTTGTGTTTCGTAGGTAAATTTTATGAGATGCAAGAGCTAAGCTTTATTGGAAACTAACTGAACTCAGGTTAGCTCTAAAAGCTGTAATGTAGGTAGCTGCTCAGCTTTATCCTAGAAAATTACTATTTTACGTATGTACTTAAATACATCGTATTTTAAAAAAATGCTAGGCGAAATCTTTCTCACAAAGATTATTACAATGGATATAAATAGATACCCAATAAAAGAATATTCGTTCTCGATATCCTCACTGTTTCACTCACTATTATTATTTAACAAACTAGATACAATATCATCACGCCTACCATGAGTCCTTAGTAACATTCTTGCGTCGTAGAAGCGAGAGCTACGCAGCTACGTGGCTACGTTGCTACGCAGCTACGCGGCTACAGGCGTAGCGACATCTTGCTTCCACAACACCAATAGTTTTCCTTTTGACTGCTCATAGTACAGAGAGAAGTGTAGTGTGAATCGGACCATAAACATTGAACCCCGAACCTTAGAGATAATATCAATAACTGTTATAACACTATTACACTTCGGACAGATACCGATATCACCGAAATATTCGCTACACCATAGTTACACAATACGTATTTGATCCACAGTGTAGACTCATCAAATATTATTGCCTTACAAAATAAGTGACTCTTTTCATTGATTTTATTATCTGTTACTAAAAAGATTAGGATTATTGAAGTAATAATAGAAAACCAATTAGGTCGGCGAAAAGTTTTGTTTTCTTTTTTACTTTTTTAATTGCTTTCAAAATATACAGTAAGTTATGTTAAACAAGGCGTTATTTATGACCATTAAAATGTATGGAAGTGACAAATGTATATTCACGAATCTTGTCAACGATAAAGTCGACTCCATACATTGCAACGTTTTTATTTCTGTTAATGTCCGTAGAAGTCACTTGTCTGTGGAGGCTTAGGTCAATGCTTCTAGCGCCCTTTGTCATCAGAATAAGTGTTTTACATTGCATCATTAATGAAATAGTGCTTTGGAGACACACTTCACACTACATCTGATCTTCAAATTAATATATCATTTGTGTACAAAAGAAATTCGTGGAAAACATTATTATGAATTCTGTTTAGTTTTGAGATAAAAAGGTCAAGCTTCAAAATGGACTTAATTCTTTATCCCGTATTACTAACTATAGCTACATAACTAATATTATAAACGCGAAAGTTTGTAAGTATAAATTGATGTTTGTTACTTCTTCACGCTCAAACTGTTTAATCAATTTTGATGAAATATGGTGTGGAGTTGAGTGACACAGTGGATTAAAACAAGTTTCTTTTAATCTACCTGCGTCAAAGGAGTAATGTTTCTGCACTTATACACAACATTAACGCGGGCAAAGTCGCGGGCAGCAGCTAGTAGCTAGTTATTGTTGTCGGTAAGTATCAACGTATACAATTTTGAACTATAATATAAAACTCGTAAAATGTTTAAAATATATACGAATAACACTAATTGTGTCTGAAACAAATGTTTTCAAACAAATTTATAGTGTTTAAGTACGTTTACAAGCCTCGTTCGGGATAAATAAGGTTGCAAAATGTTTGCTAAAATTGAACATGTTGGCCTATATCCACCAATATTTATACAAGCTTAGTTTAAACGGAATACTTGATTAGATGTGATAATTACATGAACTTTATCTATATATAAAAGGAAAATACCACGACATTTCTGAAACTGTAACATCTGAACACTAAAAATTTGATAGGTAGGTCCTTTACAGGGTGTTTTTTTTATTTTTATTAAACGACTCTCGCACTTGTATCGCGGGGGATTCACCAGACATTCAATCCACATGCACAGAGATACCCAGACTCAGAACAAGCATTTGTAGAACGCAAAATTCTTGTCATATACGAGGATCAAACTCGCAAATCGAACTTTAGTAAAGGGTGTAACACGTTGATAAAAGTTTTTATGAAAGTTCTATATAATAATATATTACTAAGGTTAAAGTAATTAATTACGGTAGAAAGACTTTTAATGGTATTTATGAACAAAAATTAAAATTAGTGTTTGTTTTTTCCAAAAATAAAAATTCATGTAGGTGGAACCGCGGGCAAAACCTAGTTAACATGTGTATGTCATTATTAGTTTCTGTGTTGAAATGATGCCTCAAACAAATCGTTTGCCTATTCGGCCTGTTTTAGTCTAAACACTACAAACTAATGATGTTATGATTGTGCTCTATGTATGAGTCTTGTAACTATTAATATGATGTTCGGAAATTCATACATTGTAATATAACACTTAATATGTACACAGAAGTATTATTTTCAATTGCCAAATCACTGTTTCAAACTTCCAGGAAACACTTAAAATGGCATGATCAGTGTGGTTATTAGAATGTAACAATCATGCTTATATTGAAAATCTATACACATAATTGAAATTTGAATGTCTGTTTACATATTGAAATAACGAGGGACGGATAAACGCGTAAAGCGACTTTGTTTTATACTATGTATTGAAGTACCACAAAACAAACACTTTCTTAAAACTTTACACATTGCATATTTTAGAATGAGCGAAAAACAACAAACTATATCTTAAGGTGCTCCTTCACCACGAGCATCCGCTTGTAATGTAACGTTACAACTTACATTACATTAGTTAAGGGTGCAAATCAAGCATTTCAAAAACAAAAGTAAATGCATAAACTTAAATCATTTCACGCGAATGTTCGTCAGTCAAGGAGGCAGTAGGTATCGCGGTCAGTGTTTGATGAACCGCAACGCATTGCCGCGCACCGACCAAACACACAAAACGTTGCATGGTAGTTCAGGTTTAGTCAGTAAGAGTCTGACACTACCTACCTTCTCCCCCGAGGAGGTGGGTGTCCATGAAGATTTCCCCGCTTTACAAAAAAAGGCAGTAGGCATTGTAATTGAATGCTCGAAGACGAATCTAAAGCGCAACAATACGTGGTGAAGAAGCTTCTTTATATTTATTTCAATATTTCCCATAGCTTTTTTCCAATGAACTGTGAACGGGATAACTCGAATGCTTTCACGACCATGACTGGTCGCCTTATTTCCCTTCCCCTCCCTCCCTAGCAAGCTCGGTGCATAACGATTGCACTATCTACATATTGAATAACGTTTACACTTATTTTTTATGAGTAAAGGATGTTCACACTGTCCGGCTTTTTGAATATAAGAGGGCCGTAAAAGTCGTTTAAGTTCAGGGGAGTGTTATAGTCTGTATTAATAGTTTAAGTTGATGGGGTGATGTTTTCTTGTTGTACATAGTTGTGAGATAATGTTGTTTACGTTCAAAATAAGCGTAAAATGATATAGCTGTATGCTGGGATCTAAAGTAGACGAATGGCAAAAGACTTAGGTATCATGACGGGTCTGTTGGTCTAGTAGTTATTAGGTCTGACTTTTTTACCGGAGGTCGTGGGTTCGATTCCCACCCAGGACATATGTTTGTGTGATGAGCACGATCATCTGTTCTGTGTCTGGGTGTAGTTTATCTATGATGTGTGTGTATTTAGAAATCTATAAGTATTTTTATAACTTTTCTAGTTCTTTCAAAGTATCGTTTTTGCATATGGCTGTAAATCTTCATTCATTAAAGCAATAACATATGCGTTTGAATAAGCATATGAGAAAAACGATCTATTTCAATTTACATTCATTCATAAATCATAAGCTTCGTGACTCAGCTTTACTAGCTACATATGATGCTTACCAGAGATCAAATCAAGTTATTATTCCTACTCATAAGCATTTATCGTTATCATTAATCTCAAGTTCTTAGACATGAGTTACTTGTACGTCTTTAAATACAAATAAAAGATACGCTAAGCTATCACGTTAAAGTGGAACTGTGCTAGGCACATCTGTCGTATGCCAATAAACCAATAGGCCAAAATAACCACCGAATGGTCTCTTATACAAAATAAACGTCAGCGAGGCAGACCCAGGCGGAGATGGCGAGATGACCTGGATTCATTTCTACCGAACTGGTCACTTGTGGCTCTTGAGAGAGATACGTGAAAGAAGAGAAGGGAGGCCTTCGCCCAGCAGTGGGACATCTCAAGCTAGTAATAATAATAAAAGATAGGCTGTCGAAAACATCGTGCTGTTCGTTCTAAATATACATTATCATGCAAATAAAACACATCAAATAACTCGTAAAAAGCTAAACACTAACAGAAAACTAAAAGAACAACAAGTCTTAAGTGAAATAAACATAAAATATGAGTATAAAGATTACAGGTTGCTTCCGAAGTTTTCAAGTGAAATATATTGAAGTTCAGAACTTTGGGCAATACGGGGCTGTTAATAAAGAAATACTCGTTCATCGATCAGACTGAGTCGAAGTATTCTGCCAGTTTTCACCAAACTTTGATAAGGCTGGTACTATGAACTCTTTATACTGTATTCTTGTCGTTGTGGAAAAGAGAATGCAGTCTCAAGTATTCACTGCATGTAGCTGCGTCTCGCTTCCACAATGGTTCCTTTTCTGCTGTGAGATTTCATGGTAGTGTAAGTGTATTGGAAATATGATCGAAGTGAACCACACATTCTGATTTAATGAGTATTTAATTTTACTCAATATTTTGTCGTCATTTCGATTTCATATAACAGAAAATTTCTTGGTTACTGAATATGTATTATTATACTTTATTTATAAGAAAAATATGTATCGATCACACGTAATTTGTGATTCAGATAGTAAAACAACCTATTTTTTTTTCATTTGAACACATAACACTGACCGTCTCATTTCGGCCTTCATTTTATGATAGCATCTTTGTTTACACCGTTACCATAGCAACTAGCAACCACATAGGCCTCTCCAAGTACCTGACAGCGACTTACTTCTTAATTAAAACTTGCACAGTTATAAAATGTCGCCGCTTGCGTTACAACGTAAGAGAAAACTCATTAAGCTTTAAGTCTCAGGAAAAGACAGCAGTATCACCTGTTGTTGTCGTAAAGAGAGCTGCTGGGGAAATAAATTAAACATGTTGTTATTTAAATACTGCATCTAGGAAATCGGAGTTTAAATCTGTTGCTTTTTTTATTTCGTTCTAGAAGGTAATGTCGTCGGAAATACGGTTTTAGACAATTATTTTCTCAAAAAGTTTACATAATCAGTTATAGGGACAATACAATGCCTATTATAATTTATAAATACACACAAACAGCCGATTTGTGTAGTGGATTGGTACAGTAAGTAAATGTAAATGTTAAAAGATCTTTACAGTGTTTGCCGAAGACAAAATATCATGGTAGGTAGTAATTTCGCTTACTAAGTACTGCCACATCTTAAAGTGATACTGTTGCAGTAAAGGAAGAGAGACGTCGCTTCACGCCTTGTAAAATGAAATGCTTATCATAGATTTTTTTTCTTTTGTCCGATACTATAATTTTTTAACCAGAATTTATCTGTCAATACTGAATAACCCTGTCACCTATCAACCGTTCCTATATTTAAAAACAAAAGAATTTTCCTACACAATACACACAATACATTAGTTCCAAATTCAAATCTTCCAGTAACAACGCTGTGCACTTAGCTTATAAATTGACAAGACGCGGGCGGTCGCGTCACTGACACCATTTTTATATACAAACTTCTTTGTACATAACAAAAGTGCATATCTATGTTCTATGAACTTTTGTGTAGTCTAAAGCCAATAGGTTTCACGTTATGAGGCAACAGAATATGTATTATATGTATACCAATACGTTTTGTATTCTTTATTTACAATTTATTTTCGACCTTACGACGGGGTGCTAGAGATTCAAATTGCTTGCGGAATAAGGAAATAGTTTTACGGAAAAAAAAAAACGTTCTAAATTTGAATGTACTACAAATTGCCACCATGGAGTTCGGTTATTTTTTAAGAACATAATATATCTGTAAAGAGATTTATTTCAAAAGAGGTTTTACTGAGCAGTGCCAGATTTACATGTTGGTACTACGATTTCAGTTTTTTTTTCAATTTAACCAACCATTGAACTCATGAAATGGTTTACAAAAACACACCAAGCTTTGGTACTAAGACCACTGAGTATTATTTAATTGGGTTTTCATAACGATAAGTAGAGACATAATGTATGCACAGTTAAGTTCGACAGCTTAAGTGCCCAGCTTAAGTGGGATTGGGAGGGCAAGTCTGTCCTCTGTCAGATGAAGTCTAGAGGAAAATTAACACTAAGAGCTTCTCATCAAATATAAATATTAATTTATTCCATGATTATTATTTTAGAGAAATAATTCGTTTATTTTTGAACACTGTAAGCTCAAAATCATTGACAAAGAAAACATAGTCTTATAAAAACAAACTTTTGGTCGTTGTCATCAAAATAATGTAAATTAAAAAAAAAAACAAAAACAAAACCAATCCAATCAAATAAAGGAAAAAATATTTTTAATCATAATAACTCACAAAAATGCGACGCATTTTCATACTTCAATATTTAAAATTCGTAAATCGAACACATCAACCGAATTCTTAACGGTCCAATGGGCTTGAAGCTGCATCACGCCATACACCAAAGTTTTTTGGCGCCTTCTGCTATTTTTACATTGCACCTCGTAACTTTAAATTTTTGTTTTTTTATTCACTGCCGTTTCGGATTGGCGTTTTAAAAGTTGGACTAACCTATTTAGGGCGTATAAATTTGCAGGATATGCTACAAATTATGCTCTACCTCGATTTTCACACACATTTTCTGTGTTGTTTATTCCGAAGTTAAGCATATTTTGTAGTTGTACCTTATGTATATTTTTGTTTTAGTCTTTAAATGTAGTTCTGTTACTTACGAACTGCTTGTAACAGAAGTAGAACTTGGAGTTAAAAACAACAGTATGTAAAAATATATTTATCGTATTCTACGTAAGTATCCTACAAAAAAAAATGTAGAAGAAAACAAAACAATAAATCATAAAGCACAAATTTCTTTACAAAAAAAAAAAAAAAACATCATAAAAATATACGAATACAAATTAAAAAGCGAACCCTAATAAGAAAACAGTATTCTAAATAGCCATCTGATTAAAATTATTCCATAAGGCGAAATACCTTTTTGTTTTCCGATATAAAAAGAAAATAAAAAGCCTTCTAAATATCGCAAAGGCCGCGCTATGAAAAACATTCAACATTTTAAAGATACTTAAGCTCGGCATAATTCTTTTGATGTCGCCGTTAAGAGGGGTTTATAAAAATGTTGTTACTATTCGTGTGTTCGAGTATTTTTTGTGATAGATGAGGTACTTAATTTTTTTTTATAAGTTTTGAAATAGGTGCTTATTGTTTTCAGGATTGTATATGTGTGTGTGTATGTTTGTGTATTTATTTCACTATACTTTTGACTGTGTGAATAGAGTTTGATGTATGGGATATTATCAGAATCCTTACATTATTATCATCATTAACACTGGTTACTTGGTGGTGAGCTCCATTTTTCCGCGTGTGTGGTCTGTGGCTCCTGTGGCCCGCTGAGCGTGTAGTGGTGTTGCTGGCTGTCAGTCCAGCCAGCCCAACACCCTCCAGAAGCGCAGAAGTCTCCTGGGACGTTCACAGGCCTCCAGGAGGGTGCTCGGTGTGCCGAGTGTTTCAGCACAGTAGTTAGCCACTCCCATGCATTCCTGGATCACGTGAGCATCCTTCATGTTCTAGACAGCCCCTACATAGTGGACTGTAACATTGATGGTAAAAAGGTGTTTATTCAGTGGTATGTGCCCGGTGTATGAGCCAACCACCTTTGTTAGGTCTACGCGCTTTAGATGGATGAGGCCGCGAGAAAGTTCTGGAGAAAGGGACGGTATCGCCTCTTTGGACTATCTGCAGATACTCATGCTCATTGCTCATTCAGCGTTCGTGAACACTGGCTACATACATTTGAATAAAAAGATTATTTTAAAAGGGTACTTAATTTAAAAGTTACTTCCTGTTTATAATAAATTGCGATGATTTTGTAAACAATTTTTTTTGCTGTCACATTGATAACACCGTCACCCCATTTAAGGGGAAGTCGGAAGAAAATCATCAATTCATTAAAATTGACATTTTCGAAACAGTTTTGCAGCGTAGCTTTCTATCGTATCTAACGAGGACATAAATGAAACCTGTCAGTAACAGGACAAGGAAGGAATAAAAGGGAAATGATTAAATAAATAATTGCTTATTGTTTTCCTGTATTCTTTACTATGAGCTCTCGATTGGAGAACTGTTGCTGTTGAAGGAAAGAGACGCCGCTATACCCTGTGAGGTGTCTCCATCTCGCTCTGATAATGGCAATAGTTCTGCAAAAGATTACAGTACAGGCAATGATCTGTTGACCTTATTTCTGTACCAATAAATGCTCAGGAATTTACGTATTATTTTTTTAATATTTACTGTATAACAAGCTGATGTAGGATGAGGTTTCATAGACATTTCACGTGCATGAACACACCCAAACTCGCCACAAACATTTGTGGAACGCACAAATGCTTAACCTACGCGAGGATCGAACCCGCGATACGTTGCACACAGTGACAATTGATGTGGTGATCGATACCACTCGGTTATCAGTGCAGTCAAACGTAAAAAAACATTGCAAGGGCAGGCTTAAGATTAATGTAATCGTAGGTACACCTATGTACATTAAACTTATGGTAATTTTTTTATAAACAGTTGTTTTAATTACCAAAAAATGTCCAGATCTTAGGTGTAGTGGTTTGGTATGGTGTGCCTTCTAACCATAGCCCATTTTCACAAAACAGTGAATGCAAGCAAAGTCACCAACCGGCAACAGTACAAAAAGATTACCAGAAACTCCTTAGTATGACGTGCATACAGAACAAATAAAAACGTCAAAAGCAAAGGACTCTAGCCAGCGCTAAGCCTAGTGTATCCCTAAGAGGATTGTCATCTGCTTTGCGTTTCCAACTAAAACTTTTGACTCGTATAATGTACGTACTGGAATATATTTCAGGGAGAATAAAGGTTTAATATCTAGGTTGTGTAATGTGTTCCCATATATAAGGTTTGGAGTAATGCTTACATTAAATTATGTAACTAGATTGCGCCGAATTTTTAGGCGTGAATTGTGTTTATCGCGACGGGACATAGAAAAGTAAAGGCACCTGCTTTGCCTTATCCGTGGAACCAATATGACGAGGTTCGTTTTTGAGGAACAGTTTATAATTTTCTTTTGTATTACATCATTATAGTTATGCTTTTAAATTAGCACTGTTAAACTTGAATGTCTTGTTTGATTTTAGCTTCGTGTAGTTAAGCTTGTTTACGATATTTCCTAGTTCATATTACCTGTGCCCAGCATTGTTACATACTGGTTCGTGCTATTATATATATACAGCAATAGGAATGTTCATGTTAGCACGTGAAGTTACCTAGTACCTAGGCATCAAAACGCAAAGACTAAAATCACTAAAATTAAACTAATAAAAAAACAAAACAATTCAAGAAATCTTGACACAATTAAAATTAAAGCCAGATTCCACTAAAAAAATTAAAAGTACTGCCAATCCTACTTATTGCTGCTGAACAAAAGCCGACCGGTCGAAAAAAAAACTTTAGTAATGACGGCTAATGAATATTCATGACCGTCGAGCTCTTACACAACGCTTTTCATAACATTTGCATAATACCAAGAAGCTTATATTTTTAAGTCTTTTTACTCCCCACTTTTGATTATCCACCACTTTTTAAATATCTTTATTCAAGAATTGGATCAAACTGGGAAAAGCCACAAATATTAATTTGAAAGAATTAAGGTTTTATTTTATTTCATTATTTGATTTTTGGTAAAAATTGAAATGTAGAGCAAGAATATTGGTTGGAGTTCCTGGAAAATGGGTCCGTTTTGCCACTGTATAAAAACATTCAGTAGTATAACTCGGCCGTTTCTAGGATGAAATGCCTACATCCACGTGGTACGTAACAGCGATAGGGCCGCTCACCTACAGCATTTTAATTACATCGACAACATAGCGTTCGTTCGTCACTTCGACACGCTTGTGGCTGTATCATGCCTCGATCGGATAGCGTAGGGATTTATCCTGGGTGAATTTTAGACATAGACATTTGTCCTGGATGAGAATCGAACCCTCCGTATAGAAGTCAAGGCCACCAGACTAGACACCATTAAACACTAAACAAATTATCGCCTTTACATTGATGACTTAATAAGTTGATGATGTATTGACAATAGCTATGTCGCGATATCATTCGCGTATTCAGTACAATTACATCGATAAATTACCGTTTGCCAAAGCTAATGATGCAACTGCTAATAGACATTATTGATGTACTCATTGAACATGAGCTTAATTATTTTGGTTTTGACCTAGTTGGTCCATATTTAGGTAATAAATCAGATCCGGGTTATAATTTGATGTTTTGTTCAAGTATTTTGATGCAATAATCATGAGCTCTTGAAGTAAAACTTCACAAATGTTGTGAAGATTGTTTATGTGTATCTTTTACATCTTTACTCTCAAACGCTTGAATTAAGATTAAAATTGATATGAATGTAGTTGACACCCTGGATGAACACATTCTTCTTGCAGATATAACTGTAACCCTCGCAGACTCTCCTGGTATAGGTCATCACGCTAAGTACTATTGTACGCAACGTGTCGTGGGTTCGATTCCCACGTAGGACAAGAAATTGTGCGTCCCACAAAATATGCTTGTTCTGAGTCTGGGTGTCTCTGTGAAATGAATATCTATGAAACCCCCCACAATACAAAGATTAATTTCCTTAGTGCAGAAGTCGTCTTTTTTTTTTGTTAAATACGAACACCACTTGTCTATTACAAATAGCTATCTTTTTAGTAGATAATAAAACCTACTTAGACACAGTTTCTAGGTTCTAACCTTGTTCTAAACATCTCATCTTACAAGTAGAGCTACATGTATCGATGTGCTGAGTGGTTTGTTCATTACCGAGCGTCGGCGATGCGGTTTCGACTGTCCACTATATGTAGACCGATTCTACTTCACTGCTCAAACAGGCTTCGTGTATCAGATCGTTGTACTTTTAAACTTGAAGATAGTGGAAATGAAGTGAGTAGTATTTTATTTATTTTGTGAAGCAAATAGATGCAATAGATGAAATGAAGCTACACAAAATCTAAAATACTTAGTTTCGAAATCGTATCAAAACATTTGTGCCAAATTTATGAAAAGAAAAACAAGACAGGCATTAAAGAATAACGGAAATACAAATAAACGTATTAAAAGAATACGTTTTCTTTTACAATAACGTTTTACTTTTCTTGAATTTGGTTTTAAGTATTTTATTTTCATCGATATGACTAGAATGGGTATATGTATAGTGCATTTTAAATCTCTGATTAATGATTAACCATTATGAATTGCAAATAACTCTTCTGGTTGAACGTTAAGAGCTGCTACGTATCGGGTTATACAAGAGCACATACAAGCTCAATCTGATACTATAAATATCGAAACAGATAAATACAATAACAATTTCCTCTTTCACGTTAAGAGCATGAACTGAAGCCAGCAAATTAATTAACAGTGTTAATTGCTCATGCAAAATGGCTGCCTCAACGCTTGATCCATAGTAAACAAAGAAGCGAATTTTGCAACAAGCCACTACAAGTTAAAAGTATACTCCATCCACTATCAGGATCAATACTACTTCAAGTAACGTCCAACCCGATCACTATCGACAAAGCCTTAATTAAAAAGAGCACTTCTTGGCTTCGAGAGAACCTTAGACAGTACAATTAATTATGAACAAGTTTCTTCAGAAAACTATCGATTTGTTAAAACAAAACAAAAGTTTTTGCTCTAGATAATACCGTGATCAGATAAGTCACTCTCCTAAATTTTACTTTCATAAATAATTTTCAGTAAAGAAATAATTATTGAGAGATTTTCTGTTACTTAGAATTATTGGAAAACGAACACGTATAATTTATGTCGAATAACGAAATTAAGATGGTAACTAAGCAGTCATTTTTAGCGAGGAAATTTAAGACCTAATTAATTAAACTCAGAGGAATTTCTTAATAAATCCGGAGGTAATAGTATTTTATAACTTTCTGAAGAAGTGAGAGAGAATTATTATTATTAATTATTTTGGCATGACGTGGCTTTATCAAATCTGTTGCTATCGTCAACTCAACTCATCTTTGCGCGCGGAACCATGTGTGAGTAGCCCTCGTAAATATACAGTGACTTTAAGGTATAATACAACTTTCATTTGTCTTTTATTGTCACGCAAAGCTTTAATGCACGCACACATAGCTCCTTGCGCATATATGAGTTTAACTACCCGTACAAAGTACTAATAGATATAGATTTTACAAGCATATAAATGGAATGTAAACCTTTTTTCCGGGTGAGCGACTTGTTACGGAAGACTCGTACCATTGCTTTATATATGAGCACCGGCAGTGACTTTATGACTCTCATATCGATTTCTGCATCGAGACCTTTGAAACGGCAACAGTATTAATATCTTTTCGGGTTTCAGAATTTGAATTTCACTTTTCAGAAGCAAATAGTGACAGAAAGTGATTGACAGTCATCTTCCTGCCCTTATCCCATTTTACTTGGGGTCGGTTTTTATTACTGAGTATCAGCATTTAGTACGTACATTAAAAACCTGCTTTAGGTAAACCTACCCTATTAGATAGTTACTTGATTTATTTATTAAGACATTACGAAAAGGTTCGTTAGCTAAAATATTTTTGAAAACAAAATTTATCACTCTTTCAGTTGCCCTTTACCCCTCACCGTAATTGGAATGTTTGACTCTACTTTTAGACACAGTCACAGAAATATGCTAGTTTAGAATATCTCACCTCCACCCGGAAGATGTGTGTCAACATGGAATATGTTTATTTATTTTCCACAACAACGTCAGGATACTGAGAAATGTTTACAGAACTATCGAGGACATGAATTTGTTGTCAGAGAAATGAATAATGTAAATATATTAGAAGTCAAGATACCGTATAAAATCACACCAACATAGGAGCAATATTGAACTATACATTTTCCAGAAAATCAAACAATGGGATGTCTTAGAATTGTTAAACAACTCTGTTTGTAAAAGACTAGTTGTATTCTCAAAATGAATTGTAATTATGTCACAAGCAACACCCTTAGAAAATATAAATGTTTCTAAAATATATGTTACGGTAAAATCACAAAATCTGGTTTATTATTTGAGACTAGAAAGCGTTGTGTGAATGTTGAGGAATATTATATGTTACATGTGCCGTACAAACAACTGAAAGGAATTGTATAAGAATGGGAAGCCACACGTCGGACAATAGATTTCAAATCGGTATCAGATAATTGAATGCTCCCATTGTATTTCGACGATTTCAGGGAATCAATTCGTGAAATTGATGTAAATTTACCAGTTTTGGAAGATGTGAGGAATTTTGGGAATCATATGAATTTGGAAGTTATTATAGTTAGGTGTTTTGAGTTTGCCTAAATATTATAAGGAAAAAGTCCATCCATTTTCATTAATGAACTTGATGGTTTTATTTTCCTAGCTTTAAGAAAGTAATTACTATGTATAATGTAGAGCTAACTGAATACATGTGTAGATTATCATGCATTATCTCTATTAAAACAGTATCTCTACTAAAAATTCAGGTCTGCTTTCTCGGTACTGGATCAAGTTGGATACCAGAACGATTTCTGGTACTTATTGCTTGCTAGTAGCGCAGCGATCGCTTACTGTGACTAAACTGACGGAGCTGAAGTATCTATCTCTTTAAGTGATATGGTTGCAGGTGTGCAAGCGAGTAAGCGTTACATACTGTGTAGAGCGGCATCCCTGTTTTATATCCACGATAATAAATATTTCTTTATATAAGAGATGATGGTAGAACCACTAAGCTATGTCAGCCAAGGTCTGATTTAGCTGCAAAACGAAAGGACTTATGACACGCTGATTAATTTTATTACTTACCTCATTAGACATGAAAAGATATGTAAAATTAATAAGTCATCAATACAAAGTTCTACTACTAGTCATTAAAAAGTAATTGCTACAAAACAATAAAAGTTCAAGAATTGAACGTTAAAATAATTTTTTATTAAGTACGAAAGTCTGAAAACGATTTCATGATTAGGTGTAGGCTGTATACCTAACAAGATTTTAACTTTGCCCTATCAGTAATCGAAATCAACTTTTATTAGGCGCGTAATTAAGACCGTATTTCGAGAATTCGAAATACATGTCAAATATTTAATTAATTATGATGTAATCGACTCTCGCTCCTAATTACTGAGGTATATCGAATATGTATTGATTGTTAATATTTGTTTATCACTACGTTAATGTATTTTGGCATTTGATTTGATAAGTCCTTGAATTTTTCGGTAGCTAATATCTTGCCGATCAGGCTTGTATGATAGCGAAATTGGTGATTTGCCGTGATTGGGCAACAAAAGCTTGGTTTATATCAGGACTATAAGTCCATTTGTAAACCTACCATCACTATAGCAAAATTTTCCTCTGATTTTTGTTATGCAGTCCGTAATCTTTCGTAAAAGTAAAAACTAATTCTTACCAACATCAAAAAGTATCTAACTCCAAGCACGTTACAATAATATCTTCATAAGATTAAAACGACATTCCAAACAAAAACTCGAATAAAAATTCGCTTTCACACATGGCTGGCGAGGACGTAGACATTTATTAAACTAATAAAAGGCCACATTAAACCGTGCTAATGGCTCGAACGGTGCGGCCGAGGTGAGCCTGAATTGCAGCAAATGACACTCCGCCCGCTACGAAGACAACTCGAAAGCTAGCTAACTTTATGATTTAAAATGCGGATGAAATTTAGGATTTTGCTGTCTTGGTTATATTTGTGAAGATTACTTTGTATGTGTGTGTGTGTATGAGCGTGTGTAGGTTCTATCGAAGTAATTTCTGTTTACTGGTATTTTTTTTATTGTAGTTGGTGTTGTTCTAGGAGAAAACATTTTATAATTGGACCACTTTTGATAGCTCATTAACTTCAGCAAGCTGTTTAAAAAAGGTTTCGTTTAACAAAACATTAACATAATAAATAATAATCAATACAGCAAAAATTTGGGAGTACAAAAACACTCCTCACTTCTGCCTACCCCTTCTGGGAATAAAGGTGTGATGAAAAACATACATAAATGATCAATTTTGTTTTATCCCTTGCTATATTACAACTGAATACCTGTGCATATTTAAGCGGGTATTTCGAGAGGCACTCATACATAATTTAAATACATGCCTGTCCCTAGTCCCCGGTTTTTTAGGATAACGTATATTTCTGACTAATTGAAAGTACATATGGCCTTTTAAGCAAAATCGTAATGAAATCTGTTACATAACTGTATTTATTAGTCTTCCAAGTAACTACAAGTAAATAAGTTATTTACACGCTTAATTAAATTTCCAGTTTCCGTTTAGCAAATAAATACTTTGATGTCTTAAATGTATCTCGAAGTTTGACGCCTTTGACGGCTCTGCGAGATTGCCTAATTGGCGATGAGTTCGATTTCTGTAGTAGATAAACATAAGCAGTATACAGGCAGAAGTAAATTTTGTAAGTAAACGAGGCACGAAAGATTTATTACTAAATGCAGTCGTGAACGCTAGCGCGGGTTAAAGATTTAAAAAAATATCCGACCGTCTCGTAAAACTGAAAGCATTGTTACGCCGGTTTTAGTGTAGGTTTATTATTTTAAAGTAGTTATGTAAGGTTCACGACAATAATACGGTCGCGTTATCTTCAAAAATGTGGTCGGAAAACCGCAGAATTTCTGGCACGACCTCGGTCGAGCGTTTCCAGGCACCTGTGCAAACAGCCCTCAATTTAATGTTTTAGACTTAGCTTATAATGTTAGAACATTATGTAACTTTTCGCCACAAATCCGATGATTAATGGGCCACTATCTTGAGGCCTAACTGCCGGCATACGATTACGAGCGAGTCAGTCTCGTCTTATTAGTATTCTTGAGGCATCAGATGGATGATCCTACTACTTTTACTTTAATAAAATACTCAAATTAAACTTGAAGAAAACATTAAACTTAGACTTCGTAATTGGATTACTTAGAGATTTTGTGTAGGTACCATTTAAAATAATTTCTTTAGGATTAATTGTGATGTTTTAGATAAGTATTTCGTTTTATGTTTTTTTCACAATTGAAACGGCTTATCATATAAAACAATTATTGTTTTGCAAAAAAATCGGTCTTTTTTCTTTAAATTTTATTTAAATTATAATAATATATTTTCTCTCTGAAGGTTTTTTATACATTTTTTTGCGTGTGGCAAGGAGAAACATCTTTTTTATTGTACGATTATAAATATTGAAAGTCTAAATGAGTAGACATCGAAAGTCGATTTTAAATTCGTGGTTGAACGTATGTCGAACAATTAAACTTATATTACAAAGATGTCTTGTTATCTGCACCCTTTTTTATAAGGAGGGTAAATCAAAAAGTATTAATTTCCATGTTAAGTAATACTAAAGTTAGTTAAAGGTTTAGGTCAAGGTTTAAGGTCAAAATTCTATATTCTACATTTATAGAAATAGCTCAGATAGTTTATTAGATCTGAAGCCAGACTAGAATTTCGGGCAATGAAACCAACGATACGACCTCTCTTGATTTAGATATTGTTATATATAATAATATTATAAGTATATTGTATGTATGTATATTGTTTGGCCCGCAGATAAATATTTTTTTTACCAATGTTATGTAGGAACTCTTCTACTCACTTTGTGTTATTCTAGTTGTAGTGGTTTATTTACAGTTTGTACTCTTATCTTTGTGATATCTACCATACCGGCGTAAATAAATGTCTTTCTCTCTGCAAATGTTTGAAATTGACATTTGTCGAAAAAATTTGCTGACGGGGAAGGGAGGTCTAGATTAATTATTTATTGCATCATGAAATGGTTTATGTAAATATTTACAATATTAAACTAGTAAATAGTGTAATTACAAAATTAAATAAATATCCGTGATAATTACTGTTTCTATAATCTATATTAATACTCATTGGTGTCAGGCATTTGATTATTTCATTCCGGATTATTTGTTAAATATTATTTCAAAGGGTTCGTAATAAACCGTTATTTATGGAGCCAAAATAGAAACATCATGTTTTATAGAAATGCTATCACTGAACTGATGTTAATGTTAGTATTGAAAAAAAAACTAACAATTACAACCTAAAGTAGATAGAGGATTGTAGTATATACTTTTCCGATGAAATTATGAATGCTTTTTAGTAGAGACAGTCACTCCCTACTTCTCTATAAGTTCATCATTCCCCTGCCCTTATCCCCATTATTATTTGGGGTCAGCGCAGTATGCCTTTTCCACACGTTTCTATCTGACGTCATCAATTTCTCTATAAATTATCTTGGAAATTTTCCGAGCTATGAGTTTTGCTAACTAGCGGCATATTATGTGGTACGTATTAGCCGTCGTATGACAGATATCCGACGGCGGCGGTTAGGAGGAGCGACCGCGCGGAATCCGATTCACAAGTGCGGGTGACACGCGACAAACACTACAGATATGAGCTAACGGTATTTTGGAAATTTAGGGAATAAAGCAAATTCTTTGCATATGTATTATGATGGATAGAGGTTATTGGATATAAGTCAAAGATGGTGCATAGAAAGTCAAGAACATCCACGAACTCTGTCATGTTTAAAAGTTGCTTTTGTGCAACTGCAACAAAGCTTTTCTTCAAATATGGCTTACAGATCAAAGTTATATGCTGATCAAAAAGGCTTTTGTTTTCTAGAAGAAAATTGTTTATATCCATTCCTAGAAGACGTAGTTATAGTATGTTCGGGTTTCGACGAAACACTGCACCGATATCAGGTGGGTATAGAGCCTTTTTTTGTATTCCAGTGGAAATCCTCGTGGACTATCCTCCGTCACGGGGTTGAGGGAGGGGTGTGCCGGACTCTTAACGGCTAAAACCACGAGTGTACTCATTTGCCTATGACCATGGACACGGGGTTCGCTTTCGTATGCACCGTACCACCAATATAGGAAGTAGGACTACCATGTACTCGAAAATCAAGACATGAATCTGTGTATTTACTATAGAGAAAGTATCAAATATTGAAAAAGCTTCGGCTGTAGTTTCCCTCGCATTGAGCCTTGATAAAACTGAAAATAAATTTACGTTACTTAATAACAGTGCTTTTCAATCTTTCATCGAGAAACTGTTCATATAATATGTTGTTCTGTGATATACAAAATAGGTTCATAGATTCACAACTCACCACTAATCAACACACCGTCAACACCATCGATACCAGATCAACTTTTAACTCAACAAAACTGACTTAAGCAGAAATATTAATTGCCAGTGGGTTTCTTTAATTATTCATTTACAATCTAAATTATACTTCGTGGATGTACTCCACAAATGTAAAATCTATAGCGGGTTTACGAAAGTTGTTTCCCATGAAGATTATTCTTATACTTTGCAAGCTTAGAAAGTTCCAGAATCGCAGTTCCATTCCGTACTTACGATGATTGATGTGCATAGCTTACGTCATGATTGATAGCTTGATTACTCTTGCTAATTGGCATTTTGTGTAGCGCTCTTCTAAATGGATACTTGTAATTAGGTGGGTGTAGTCCAAGAATAGGACTTAATGTATGATTTTAATTAAAGAGTGTGATATCCATATATAGAAACGATACTTAGATAAGTGGTGTTCTGATATTTTTTGTTTTGTGTTCACATTTTACTTGACAATGGTAAGGACAGAATAATACCTTTTTTTTGGTGGGAAATCATCAAATGACCCAGCCCGCTGTGGGTGCAGCAGGAGAGAGCGTCAGACTTTTGCTGACTAAAACCCACTATGTTCCTCCAGAAGCCCTTTAAGTGCCAGGGTCGCGGTAACTTTTACGTACACCCCGCAGCTCCAGCAGACAGAATGACACCTAAGGGCAACATTCTGTCTTGTATGGGGTGTGCGTCGTTCTTGCACGGCTATAAGAAAGTTGCTACGTGCGATATCAGTGCCTTTCTTCTAACTTTTATAAATGGTTGGATAGACTTTTCTTTACGAATTGACACTAATTATTTGTAAAGATCCATTTCTTAAGTGGTCATATTACCTACAACAATTAAGTAAGAGGTTATAAGTTCAACAAAACTGAGTGTTCAATACCATATCATAAATATTCATAAAAAAGAACAAGCAAATTGAAATAAATTCAATGTAATAGACGAAAATACTCGTAATGGAACGTTACTCGGAACCTTTTTACATACGTATTATAGGAAATAGGGTTAATAGAGTAAAAAATATATTTAATAGAGGGTAAAACGTTATTGCTACTTAAGAACACCTGTTTGAAGGCAAATGGCAATTGCCAAGGCCTTGCGAGACTGTTTTCTGAACCTTTTATAGAATATTTCTTTTATAATGTTATCTTTGGGTGGCTGGCAATAAGTGGATAATGCGTATTTAAGGACTCATTCTATGGCTTGTAGACTTTTAAAACACTTTACTTTATCATTTACCGCTTTTGGTTACTAGCATCTGACAAGGTTTGTTTAGGGAAGCTTTTTAGTGTATGTGAGAATAGGCTTTTTTTAATGTTTACGTAATTAATGTACTTGTGTACTGAAACTAGCTATTGTTTATGACTTCACCTGAGTGAATGACGGTTGTAGTAGATTAAACTTCCCCGTCAGCCACTGTCGGTCATACCAAACTTCATGAAAATTGTTTCAGCCGTTTGAGTGAAAAAGCGTAACAAACATCCATACATGCAATAAACTTTCGAGTTTATAATATTAGTAGCATTACAATTAACCGCTATTTTCAATTTTGTGGCAAACTCTAAAATCTATGTATTATATTTTCGCTCAAATGTAGCAGACTTTTTTAAACGCTTACAAACTACAAAATTCTCGGAAATCTTTATTCGATGTTTCATATAAAGTAAGTGCTTCTGTCTCCAATAGAGCCTGGAGTACCATTACGAGTCACACGAAAACAGCAGTCCTCTTGTAAATAATCAAACACAGGAATATTCTTGTACTATACTGACTCTCGAAATCAGACTGTTGCAGTTGTGGGAGCAAGATGGCGTACTAATAATGTTTTCTGAGTGATTTTGGCCACGGCGGCCAGTGTTACTAAGACACCAGCCAGCTTCGCAGGACATAGTATAGTGCACAAGCGTGTGCGCAAACACATGTGCACTTTCTGTTACTTTACTCGCATAGCCCGATGGGACGGCAATCCGACACGACCGGTGAGAGATCAGGCGTAGGACCCACATTTTACTTGCCTTACGAAACACGGAAGCTGTGATATTTTGTTTATAAATCGCATACAACATGCGAAAAGTCGGTGCGCCTCGTGGGGATCGAACTCGTGACTTTGACTTGGCAGTCATTTGGTCTTACCACTTGGTTATCACAGCTTCTCTACATGGCGCATTATACGGCTTACAGCGCCATCTCTCTTACACAATTGCAACATTCTTCCTTTAAGAAGTGAATGTAGATTTTCCTTACTTCGGAACAGGGAATTTTATCCCTCGTTACATCTTATTCGAATCGACTGGTAACTAATTATAGGTTCATTCGAGCGCTAATTCTAATCCGTGTAAAACATTAGTTACCGAACTTGGGTTTTGGGGTTAGCCGGATTAAATAAGTAGGTCGGTTCAGTTTAAGTCAAAAGTTAAGGTGTATTTTGGAATATTCGTGATTGTTTAGTAGTTTTGTGTTGTTAGAGGTACTACATCACCGGTCTATTATTTAATGATACCTTCTAAAATCATGATGGCATGTGAAATTTAAAAAGACAGCGTGCTGCTGGGGAGTTTGTTGTCGTTTTGTTCTCCCGTAGGGAAAGCACAGGAAGCAGTGATGGCTGGGCGACGGGGTGCTGTCTATTATCATTTGAATAAATGACTTTTGATTTCGATTTCGACAAAAAAAATGTAGAAGATCATTGGTGATCGAGAAGTATTTAATAATCTGATATAAGTCTTTGAGATACTGGCCAGAAAATAGGTCCAGTTTTGAAAGCTGTCGTCTATTGATTATTAGTCTAAAATTTTTGAATATTTATTTTTAAGGTACCGAGAATAAGACAAAAGTCAAACTTTCTAAAGGAACTACTATCCAAGGTAGGATTCAACATAACCAATGTCTGTAAAGAAGTTTCAGAGTTCTCATAAATTAAACAAAGAAAAATAAAGTTCCTAGAACTGTGAATTCCGCAAACATTGCTAATAAAATGTTTTGTCACAAACCAGTTTTAACAGTTAGCAGAAACTGTGCAAATGAAGTATGTGGCTTCATTAGTGCTCAGCAAGCTTTGTGGTTTTTAGATCATGTCCGTTCCAATTTAATTAAAAGTAGTTTTACTAAATCACTGCGCTACTACAGGTATTTTATTTGTCTTCTAAGGGTAAACGATGCTAGCAAAAAAAGACATGATTTTTGTCTTTAAAAACAAATAATGGCCAAATGTATCTTACGTGTTATCTGTAATGACAACTTACGGGGAAACGAGGTAGTGAAAAAAATAGTTTTCATTCACATTTCGAAAAAAAGTCTTCACTGTATGATACTATGTACGAGTACGATGATATACTTAACTCATCGAACTTCGACCAAACTGTGAGTTAGGACCTTTCTGCGTAACTACATCCAAATGTCCTAAAGATCCCCGTATACAGTTGTCAGCTATCAATCCCCAAGAAGTTCTTATGACCAACCCTACCAGTCACATAAATACAAAATAAGGTAGAAACAATTTTAGTTCAAAACTGCTAGCCTGTAACTGTCACAACAGATTTAATACTCTGTGCGATGTCTGGCCAAAGTAATCCAGTACCCGTTCCGTTTGATAAGAAAATAAAACTACTTGGAGAGCACGACTTTTGTAGCCTGTTGTCCAAAAATCATGTGGAGACGTAAAAAGAAGCATATTGTATCAGGCCCGTATTTATTGGTCGACATTTTTTTTATAAATTTACGTAAGGGTTATATTTTAATAATTAAATCGCAAAGGCCAGGGAGATTTGAAAACATAAAGGGGAGGCCTTTGCCCAGCAGTGAGATCTTAAATAGGCAAGAAAAATAAATCGAGAACAGTTTTTGCTCTTTTGGATTTTGAGATGAGAGAATGGAGGATGGATATTCATTTTTAAAACAACACTATACAATAATGCACGAACCACATTACTTAACAAAGTTCCGGAGCATCAATTACTGAATAATTAATTGATTACCCCGAAACAATGCAATTAAAGATTAATTGAATAATTGATGGGAATCGAACTGTATCAATTATGTAAGACGCCTTCAGCTACAATTTACCTTTTTCGGGACAGAACCATTTTGACAGGTCGAGATTTTTATACGTGTGCTAAATAAATAAGTAGTTTCCTCCTGTATTCTGTAGTTCTAAATGTTTGAAACTCCAGGTTTACCGCAAAATAGTTCCTTTTCTTGCGTGCCTTCTATAGGGAGTTTTCAATTGGAAAACGTCACTGGCAGTAAAATCCAACGAGAAACTGTTTTAGTAGATAATATATTCTTAGTGCCTTTTGTTTACTTTGTAAGATTTATGAATGTTTTAAAGTTGTTGAGGGACTTCTAATTGTCAATTGTTTATGTTTGAAATAATAGCGTTGAATAGATTGGGCTTTCTTTGTTTCATAAAACGAATTGTCAATATCTTTTAAGGAGCAGAATAACCTAAATATTAAGAAGACTAAACTAAATTATTATTACAAAACAGCACTCATATTAAAATTGGCATTCAAATAGTGAGTGCTCATTTATTCTTATGCAAATATATTTCGGCACAGCTCTCGGCATCGTGTATTTGCATCGAGCGTCTTCGAGTAAGTTTCCCACTTCCAGTCTCTTCAAATAAAGATGACGTCACAACTAGTCATGAGAATGCTTCTTATTCTCGTACGTTTTCTAAATAACATTTATTTTGATATACACAAGACAATAGTACTTGTAGCTGTCGAAGAACGGTCACGTAGATTTAAGGCCTCCGTATGTGAGGTCCAAAGCACAGATTAGTAAATAAATGGAGTGATTTCGATTTACTTTTGGATGCGATTTTTTCAACTTTTCTACTGTGGTTCGGTTGCAAATTGAAATTAAACCATCGTCTATTTTGTAGCAACTATCTGCTGCCCGCGACTTTGTTCACGAAAAAAGAAAAACAGGAATGAAAAATAGATATTGGAAAAATACAAAATTTCAAGAGAATCGGTCTAGCCGTTTCGGTACGGTAACTAACAATGTGACACGGGAATTTTATATAACACGATAATGCTGGTTTCACATTATCCTTTACTTTTGTATGTTTTTAGGCGGACTAAACAAAAAAATAAGGCCAATAAGGTTAATATAAATCTCCGCCTTCTCACTACTCTATGTCCAATATGGACTTATACAAGGTACAGAAGTTCGCGTCCCGCTGTGACATTTATCGGATTTCCCTTTGTGACCGCGCACGTCTCTATTAGGGCTGGTGCACAATTATTGTATCAAAGCGGTCCGTACACAGACGGCCGGCAGTTTTCACGCTTTTCAGTTTGACGTGAATAATGCGATCACGACACGGCCACTGCTCGGCGTCGTATTGGTTTTCCAAATTATTGAAGTATTATGCTATTGTTTTTGTCCTTATTTTGTCTTTGTTTGACACGTGGATGTTTGCAAGAAGTGTTACTTGGCTTCTTATTATCTTGTGGTTGGTATGTACATATCTTTCTTTTTTGTAGGGTTGACGTACAATCTCGTGTCAGTGGTAAAGCCTTAGGCATCTCACTACAAACTACTTGGTAGATGGTTGATGTTGAAGGGGTAAAACCTCTGATGTACCTTAACACACACTTCAAAGTTCTGTTTTGTAAGGTTCCTCAAGATGTCTTTCTTTACCGCTTTAACCAAGTGTTAATACTGATCGTCATCATCATGCCCTTGCACTTATCCTAATTATTATTTGTGATCGGTGCAGCATGTCCACACGAATAAACGGCCATTACTTCGTAAAGACATTGGTACGTACCGGTGTCCGAATCTTAGTCGGTCCGACTTGACTGTCCAACGAGTACCACTAGAGTATAATCACTGCTTGATAGATTATGAGGATTATTACATCAACAACGCTGTAACAGCAATTGTGTGAGTTCGGGTAAACATCCATTTGTTCTGGTGTCAAATATCGAATTTATCAAATGGGACAGTATTTAGAATAACCAACAATAGTCACATTCAAATTAAAACCATTCATCAAAATACCAGAGTGCGGTCAAATAACTGCAAAGCAACATGCAAACACTGAATTTGTCTAATTACCAATATTGGAGTTGTATTTAATGCAGACCGTCGGTTGGTAACAAAAATAGTTATACATTTATATAGGTTTAATGACGATAACGAATACTTTAATTGGATTAGTTATAAATATTCGATATTTGATTTGGTTCCTCTAAATCGATAATCAACTGTAGATTCAATTAGTTCTAATAATTTGATTTATAATTCTTAAAATAAGAAACACGGAAAATATGTCCCAAAACACCAATACTGTTTTTGTTTTTAAGTTTTCAGAAAATCCAATATCCTTCACTCTCTGAAACTTTGAACGTTGTTCATTCCATACGAATTTCCAGCAAGAAAATTATATTCTAACTAAAGACAAATTACATTACAGAAATGCTATACTAATCTAAGTATCTTCAAGAATTTCAAAACATTCTGAACATGTCGCGACTGAAGGCCAACGTTTATTTAGTTTGAATAGTTTTATAATTCGCTTCTGACTTTTGAAAGCATTTAAAATGTTGCTTCAACCCTTGGCAGTTAAAATATGTTGGACATGAAGCATTTTGAGAAATAAAGTAGGGAAACAGTGAAGGCGCATTTACATTGGGTCAGTACTGGCGTCAGTATATGGGAGCTGAGTGTATAAAATGTCAGTCGATAATATTGGTTATCCATTTACAACTGGCCTGTTAGTCTAGAGGTTAGTGGACCTGACTGCTATACCGGAGGTCATGACTTCGATTTTCACCCAGGCCAAATGTTTGTGTGATGAGCACGAACATTTGTTATATGTCTAGGTGTAATTTATTTACAACATGTATGTATTTAGAAATATATAATTATAATTATCTGTGTTTATCAGTTGTCTAGAACTCATGACACAAGTTACTCTCGTATACTTTATTTGAGACTAGATGGCGTTGTAGGGATGTTGAGGAATACAAAAAAAGAGTGCCGTCTCGCAGTAAGTAGGTTCTTAATCAAAGCCAAACCCAATGTAATATGTTAATCCCTATTATTCCATTTTAATGAAAATTCAGGGTTTGATAAGATTTTTCTCCGAAACAAAAGCGAATCAAGCAGAATAAAATCCGTAAGATCTTTATTTATTTTAATCAACGTTAATGTATTTAATATACAGCGTGTTTTGGTGAACTCTGGACTGTCTGGACACATTTTAAAACCACTTCTGGGTATGGGAATAACTAACAACTTTTTAAATAAAACTATAGTCTATTCTGGAAAATATTTTCTTTATAGGTATTATAATATGTTTTGGTCAACTGGAATGAGAGAGAATTGAGAATGAGAATTGGAATGAGAATTATTGGTCCACTCCATTTTTATTTTTGCTCCCCAATCGATTCTGCTGCATGTGGTTCATTATCATGTTCAAGTTCTGTTTAAAATATGGACGGATTATGTGCAAAAACTGTATAAAAATCTATTTCAAATAGGCAATTTTGTTGTTATTATAGTTTATTGTTTTGGTGTCTGAAGTATTAATTCGACGGAATGGTAAGCATTCCTGGTCAATTAAATTACACCCCTCGCCACCACTTCCCTTATGTACCCCTCCTCTCCATTTTACTGGTGTAAATAACAGTGTCAGAAGCGTCAACCATATTACGTATACGGCAAAAGCGCAATCATCATCATCGTCATCGCAAAATATGCACAATAATTAATAAAAATTCGTAGCACCTAATTATAAAGTAAAAAAAATATTATCTCAGAGCGAAATTGTACAATGCTCGCTGTCTGTCAGTGCCTAGCAAAACACGTAATACGGCAGCTCCTGTTCAAAAATAACCTATTATGACGAGCGAAAATCAAGCAAAATATTTGGTCGAGTTCACATTGTCGGAAGTTTCCCGGGAGTCAGTTTTTTGCCTGTGCCCTTGTGCGGTTTAATTCTCCTCGGTTCGTACGTCAAATCGTTTTGAAACGAGAGTTTTGGTACAACGCCAGTTTCCGGACCACAGTTTTATATTTTACTTGTTCAACATACAAACTGTTTCTTTTTCTTCTGTAGGTATAACTATGGCACAGTGTTTGTACTGGTTCGGATTCATTGTGCTTTCTGACGTCGTATTTTTTGCTTATAAAGTAAGGATATAGAAATGTAGGTAAGATTGCTGTTGTGTTAAGGCCAGTAATATTCGGATCATACCCGATTACGTCGGGGAGAGGGAGGGAGGATTCTAAACTACCAAAACTTTTTTTATAAAGATAAATAAGAAAGCCAGGCACCGCAACGTTTTTCTAAGTGACCATGGAACTGACAGAAACATATGGCATAAGAGAAATAAATATTTTATTAAATCAGTAATACCTACACGTGTAAAATAAAAGGAAAAAGGATATATTTATGTAATGTTATGCTATTTAAAATACGGAAAAACACGCTCTTTTGATTTTACAAATATAATAACAAGTCACTGTCATGTACAGTAAAGTAACATACAAAAACATAAAAAAATATATTTTTGTTGGCAAATTGTTAAAACGGAATCATTCTTTTTGCGAAGCGCCCGCGGCCATGTGTACAAATGGTAAAAATAGGTTCCTCTGCTAGTCAACAGGTTAGTCGCGAGACTGATTGCTTGTATAATAAGAGCATACACGAAACTGATGTACATGTATAGGGAATATTTGATTTGTATAGGGTATATTAAGATTATAAGGTTTCAAAAAAACATAAATTGATGAATTTATGGGTTGAATAGACGGAAACTTCAAGATTATACTGCTATATTTTGCTATAAAAGGCAAATCGTGTCGCTGAGGAAACAGGGCCAAGATACATCTGCAGTCTTTAATATCACGGTTATTTTATATAGGTTTCCTTTTATCATAAATCTTCTTTTAATCTCCTATTAAACAACTTACAAAGTGTATATCAAATACAAACAGCATATAACTTGGCACGAGTCATTGGACCTCAAGTCGTCATTTACGGGAATTTTCCTCCACCTACATGTAAAATGGCCTTAAAACTTGGTATACACACCCACATAGGTATGTTCACCCTTCCCACGTTTTTTGTTTCTGTTACTCCGCGAATGACAAATGGTAGATAATTTGCATCCTCCCCGGACATTTTAGCGCACACGTGTTTCGTGCTATGACTAATGTCAGCCAGTACTTCAGAATTTCAGATAAGCCTTCCTTTGGTAACAATGGAATTATTCATTTATTTATTTTAGAATTTCGAGTTAAATGTAAACAAAAGAAGGTCCAATGACTTCTGTAATCTTTTGAATGAGAGGGCTTAGACAAAGTTATACCGAACTAGAGTAGAAGATGAAAAAAAAAATCAAATACGAGTAGGTATATAGGAATGACATCGTTTGAGATAAGTGCCGTGACTTGGGCTTGACTGTTCGTTATATTTGTCAGCAATAGCACGCGGAAAAATGTAATTTTTCCATAAAACCAAAGTACAGGCGGGGGGGGGGGGGGGGAGATTAATCTCTAAAGAGTATTATACATATAAGTTTGTCAATTTGGTACTTTAAATGTGGAGGTGGAGAAACGAAGTAAATATGTCCAGCATTCCATAAGTATCAACGTTAAGCAGATTTCCACGAAACTCCTGTTTGGCAGTACAGTTGTGAGTTGTACAAAGTTTCCCGGCAAAGAGAATTTCCACTTCAAATGAATACTTTAGCACTATTTTTGGATATTTACGGACCACTTTTCGCGTAAAAAATTGTCGAATGATTTTTTCCTGTGTTTATTCGCAATAATTGAGTTTTCGTCCGTTCGGCCGGTGTTTTAAATTAACTTTGAGTTAACTGTTAGTTTAACTTAACTGATGTTAAAAGTTGTTTATCATATTGTGATTGAGTGCAAAAATAGATCATAATTATTTAGTAAAAAAATTGGTAGGTACTCGTCTTTGATTACCTTTTTGTTTTCTTTTTATTTTAAAGCGGCTGCCGCACTAAGTTATTTAATCCTAGTATCGCAGCGGGTTTCGTAGACATTCAATCCACATGAACAAAGACATAGACGTCCTACGTGGAGTTCGAACCCGCGACACGTTGCGCACAGTGGTAATTAGCGTGGTGACCTACACCACTCAGATTAAAAGGAGACTTTACAAAAACGTAAGAAAATTAATAATTTAACAAATTCAAACATAAAGACCATAAAGATAATCAATTTTATATACAATCTGCTGAATCTATGCACTAACCGCATACATCTAGCTATCCCTATGATAGTATTGATACTAGGTGCAGGTATTAGGCTGACGAGTTTGTAATACATTGCGGTAATTTAGCTAATCCACGTAAATTACATAAGCGCATCGGCATCATGACATGTTGACTTAAAATTTATGGTTAGGTATGTGTATTTTATTTTTCTATCAATTATCATAAAACTGGTACAGTTATGGAGTTGAGACGATACTCTACATATTGTCATAGAGCAGCGTCTCTCTTCTTATTTAGGATGATAGTAGAGTATGGTATATGGTCGTACAATTGTGCAGTTTGCCAGTGATCCGGAAAATTGTTTGACACAGTACAAAATATAAATAATTTTGTTTGTTTTTCCGCAACGTAAACATTACACATAGTTAATTGGATAAAATTACTAATTAGTGGTGACTGTTTTCGTTTCAATTTTGTGGATTAAATGCTAATAGGTACTAGATAAATATGTTGATATTTTGTTGTAGTTTTGTATTAAAAATTAAATGTTCAGAACTTTTAAATAATATGGGAACTGTTTGTGACATAATAATTATATCACTACAAGTGAATAATTAAATATTATCTAACAAATAAAAAACCTAGACTTCGTTCCGCAATATTTGTGGGTAGGTACTATGTATCGATAAATAAGGTTTATAAAACAAAAACTCTACTAAAACATTTTTAATCTGTACTAGGCACATTAAATCACAAAAAAGTGATAAACGAACAATAAATCCACCACATAATGAGCGCGAAATTTAAAAAACGAATATCGCGGCCATGTTTCATGTTTATACCTATTAAGTTCAAAGCGAAACGGTTGAATAAACCCGTTCTATATTTAAAATATAGCCGTATATTACGACGATTACAATAAATAAGTCAACGTTGGTATAACTAGCCAAGTCACACAATTTATCCTCGGTGTTGCGTTCCAGAGCAAAAATGTTTGGATTTATTGCATTTTATACTTACGTCGGTTTAGCCTTACTTTTGCGTGAACTCATTTTGCGTGAATATAAATGATTTATATCTTGTATTCTGACTTCATTTACATGTTGTTATGTTAATACACGTTTTTTGTTCCTCTTTGTTTGTTTTGTTCGCCGAAATGTGATGGTAACTGAAAATTATGCAAACAATATGATTTGTCTTATTTGCGTTGTTCCTTTTTGCTTTCGAAATATTTATTTATATTGTAAGCCAGTAACGTGGTACAATATCGAAAAGTATGTAACATTTTACTGGTTTCCTAGAAATCTAATGAAACCATTCATGGGATTCCTAAGATTCTATTGTTGAGCATATTCTGGGGTCGAGATTTCGAACAAAATATAGTAAATATATTTTCTAATTATTATAAGCACTAATTCCCTATTACACAGTCCTGAATAGGCCATAATACGTTATGTTTTCGTGACATCACAGACCCACAGGCCATAATACGTTGTATTTTTGTGACATCACAGACCCTATGTCCAAGTAATTATAATAAAAATACCCTTTGGGGATGTATGTTCCCTATGGAAAGTACCAACACGCTGGTTACAAAACATATTTTTCTCGCGAAAATTTATTTATTCAAAGCGAGTGGGTTTAGCCTGATGTATAGTATTTATACCCACACATGTACTGTCAACAGCAAAAGAGCCGATACTATCAGACTTAGGAGGTGAAGATTGCTGACAGTAACTTTGTATTGGGTTTGGGGGAACAAAGTTCTATAGAGTTATCAGTAACTTCTATAGAACTTTGTCTCTTTAGATATTCTTAATCAATAATGATAGGTTTTGCCTAGTTGTGGGATCTTATATAGGCAAGGGGGAAAAATGGTGGTTTAAACATCTGTGAGCTACAGCCACGTCTTAAAGTAATATTTGTACAGTTGTGGGAAGAAGGTTCTACACGAAGACTCGGCGTAGAGCGTCATTCTTTCACAACTGCAATAAAATTTACTTTAGCTTACTCCTGTGATAACCTTATGTAAAACCGCAGGACTGCCAAGTCAAAGGTCACCAACTTTTCGAATAATGTGTGCGTTTTAGAAATAAATATCAAGGTTACGTACCTTGATATTTATTTTTAAAACAAAATATGCGTCCTGCGCCTAATCTCTCTGGTCTCCGGTCGTGTCGGGTTGCCGACCTACCGGAGTATAGGAATAGAGAGTGTTTATTTTTGTTTGCGCACGCGCTTGTACACTATTTTATGTTCCGTGTAGCAGTCTTTTGTCATAGTAACACTAGCCGCCGTGGCCGAAATCGATCCGGACATTTACATATTAATATTACTTTTATGTGGGTTTATTGTGGGCGGGAATCCCTCTGAATTTGTTCACCGAGTTTCGTTACTGACAGTACTAAATAATATTATGTAAGTATTTAGCTGCTTACACATTTTTGTAATTCTTTGTTGTCTGTAACATTAAAGTGTCGAGATTATTATTAAAATAGATGTTATAACAAAGTACTTCTGCCTACGCACTACGCAGAAGTTTCTCTTGTTGGTTAAATATATTTTAAATATTACGAAAATAACCTGAAAATGTTTCGAGTATTGTCTGTCGTGTTTAGTCTAAAAACGTCTCATTGTGTTAGTGGCCTGGTAATAAATATATTTTTTTTCAGAAATACTTTGTTCGTAAAGAATAACTGTGCTACTTGCTTAAAATAGACAGCGCTTTTCGCTGTATAGTTCCGTTGCTTTATAAACTGCAAGCATTACTTTAAGAGGTGGTAGTAGGCTAGTTAAATCGATCGATTTTGAAAGACAAATTAGAATAAATAAAACATCGCTAAAATATTAATAAGAGAGATAAAAAAATTATAGTACACATAGATTAGGCGTTAAACGTAACGTTTATACATTATATAGCTTTATACAATAAGCACGTCGTGTTCCCTTATTGATTCAAAATATATAATTGAAAACTCACATGCCGCTTCCTGCCATGATTTGTATATTTTCACACAACGTTTCATACCGAACATATTCCGGTGGCAAAATTGAACCTACATTGTTGTAAATTATACCAAATTTTGTGCAAAATATCATGCTAGCGTTTCAATTTACGTGCCAACTAGACTGTAAAGAAAATTTATCTGTTCTGACCTTGCGAAACAGATGACATACGGAACGGTTCATTAGGGCCGCGCCACGTAAATGTAAACTAAGATATTACATCAAAATAAATGAAAGAACTTTATTAAATATCTGGCTAGAACTAAGAATTTTGACAGGCCTGTTGGTTTTGTGGTTAATGGCCCTGACTACTATACCACAGGTCGTGGGTTCGATCCGCACCCAGGAAAAATACTTGTGTGAAAAGCACGATCATTTGACAAGACGTGTCTGGGTGTAATTTATGTATAGTATTTATATATCTAGAAGTATTTAGGTACCTAAGTTTATTAGCCTAGGTGGCGTTATGTGAAAGTCGTGGAATAATTATATTAATAAAAAATCAGAATTTGCGTTACTTTTTTATGACGACATTAAATCCTCTTTGGTCGAGATTCGAAACATCAGTAGTAATATGACAAGAAACGTCAATCCTTATTTCAATATGCTCTTTGTACCTTTATACGGCTGCAAAAATAAACGAATGTGACGGAAAAGTACGATTTTAAAAAGTAATTACAACCGACGAAATTAAAGCCTACGTTTCTTTGTGATTCATTTAAAAACTGACGAATATTACTTGCGAGGTCACTATTAATTGAAAAATAAGGTCAGTGATCGTTTAAATCGAGCCTATTTGCCAACTTGTTAATGCCGCTTGACAATATTGAAATATGCAATTTCGAAACTGGCAATGTATTTTTGTGACCAATGATTTGTGGTAACAGATTACCGGTATTGCGGTCAAAATAGTGTCGCAATATGCATTATTGTTTAATTTAAAATTGTTTGCTTTTTGTTATTAATTTTAATTGTGTCCATGTGTTACGGTTTAGCAATTTAATGCTGACCACTTTAAAAAAAAAGTGTAAATAGTTCTAAAGGTTGGCCAAAAACATTGACAATATTTAAAAAAAAAACTGTGTTCTCTTTTTAAAATATTGACAATATTTTTGATTGTATCAAAAATTAAAACTTTGAATTTAAAAATGGAACAACGAAGTGAACAATTAAGGCTTGTTTTAATTTTTAAAGTGTCATTAAATTAAATCAAAATAATTATTATTAAAATATTTGTGAACGATTCACAGCAGTAACTATAATAATAAGATTAATGCCCGAGTACTTTTAGAGAAATAAAAATCCTACGCCCTTGATAATAGTAGTTCTAAAAGAAACAAAACTGATAACATTATCATTATCGACGATTAAGACTACGATTTAATCCTATATTTCCATTCTTAAAACCTTAAGCCTTAAAATACATTACAATAAGAGCAAAAAGTTTATACCACAGAGTATAAGCTAGGTATTAAACATTTCAAACGCGTTTCTCGAAATGCAGGATTGTCGGTCTGAGGTCGTTGCCACCGCAATATATTGTGTCTGACTCTTGGAAAAATGAATTTATACCGATGCTGTTGTGTAAATTATACTAAGTGGATTAAAAATATTAAGTCTCACGATTTTTTGTTATATTTCATACGTAAGATTTATTTGTCAATTTGAAATTCGGTTTGTGTATTATATTGCTGATGTTAATTATATTCAATTAAATATTACCGACAAACTTTACCAGACTATGACCGAAAATAAACTAACACCATTTGTCTCAGTCATAAAAAAAACTGTACCGTAAAAACTTAGCGCATTTCTCCTAACCGAAACCAAAACCCAGTTCACAGCGGCATTATCACGATATAATCAATCGACAAAATCCATTCAGAGCATAATAAAGACGTTTCCCACCGTCTGCTTCTTTACGGTCGCCTCAATGCTTACTTACTTATTCTATCCAGTGTTTACGACTGAGCAAATGTGTATAGGTACGCGGAGGCAAAAGGGACTATTTGCACGAGTTCGTAATAACCCAATGTCACGTAGACACATATTAGCCTCCGGCGAAACATGTTTAGAGCTGTTTTTTCTTCGGATATTGAGGATCTCCGTTTTATGGCTGCGTAGCCGAGGTATCGCTAAATTCCCCCAGTTTCTGAACACAACTGATTCCCCTTTGAAGATAGTGTTGCGTTGAGTATGGTAAATTGCGATTGGGAGATAAAAAGCCAGAGATCGGATCCAAATTGGAACTACGGAAAACATAGTTCGATGTTTGGGATAATTTGATTACGTTTCTTTTTGAAGTCTTAAATATTCCTTTTTGCCTTTTCGTTTTACCCTTTTCTATGTTTCTAGTTAGACTTTTTTATAGGATTTGTTCGGAGTCTAGTTTTGTGTTTTATTATTCATTGATATCAATACGTTTGATGTCCATGTTTCGTGTTAACCAGACGCGCGTGACACGGAAATTATTTGTGCGCTTTTCAATGTTTTGCAAAAACAATAGTGGAATATTTTTATTATTTTTCCATCATTTACAACGAATAACAATCCTGTCAATATTATTGTCGGTAGGTACTTAAGTTATTTTTCTTTAAATAGGTTGTTATAAGTCTCACGATGCCTTAATCACTCTATGGATAAATGGATAAAGTGAGAGTAATATCATACCACAATTGCTACCAAACAAGATGTTTAGACCAATACCCAACATACAGGCAAACTAAATCCTAGTGTTCCAAATTGAATTGCTACAATACTATAATACGAGTATAGGAAATATTTTTTCCCAATCGTAACGAGTAAAGCCTACGGATCCTTGGGCACAAAGGGTACTGTATCGTTGCTTGATAACGATACTGAAGTTGCTGTAATTGAAATGTCTGGAGGATCATGACATGATTGACGTTTCAAAATTGGCCTTTGGTCGAAACGTGTGCGAATTCTCAACGTATTAAAAGAAGTTGGAAAAGAAAATGTTTTTTACATGTTTTTTTTTGTTTTGCTTTAGTATAATATTAAATGATCAACCTTTAATTGCTTTTAGATTCTCCGTTAAATTAAATTATTATTGAGCAAGTGCATTCATATCCAATCACTACATAATCGTATAAGATACAATGACAGCTATTGTTTATGCTGGTAAGCCGGAGTTCTTCTGTCACACGTATTGCTCTCGATTTTTGAAACTTATAATCTCAAACCTCCTTCTTTTCGTCTTAAAACATCCAAACTTGACACCTTTTAATTCATTTTTACATTAATTAACCTGCGTTTCGGATTGCATAAGGCACGATATGAATGAAAAAGGAGTAAATGATAGTGTAACGTCTGATAGGGGAGAATGGAAGAAAAAAAAGTGTTGCACCGACCCCAAGTAAAATGGGACTAGGGCAGGAAAATGATGACTAACCTGCGATTCGGCTGCTCAGATTTACCTTTGATTTAATTACCGTATCATATTAATCACCGATCACTAGATAACCACATTATCGTATAAGATTCAATGACAGCTATGATATATGCTAATAAATCCCCCGGGTTCTGTCGCGTGTCGGTGTCGGCGAGCTGCCTCATACAATAGATTCGCGTGTCATTTGCTCCGTCCTCTTCCGTTACTCATCTCCATACATTTGCATGTTGTTTGTCGTGTCTCGGCCGGTCTCTACCCTGCCTATTTTAATCTCTTAGCATAGATTATTGTACTTCGTAGATACAAGTTTTTGAATTCGTTGGATGTGAAATATGATGTTATAACTTATATTGTTTAAACTAAGAAGAGTAATTTTTTACACTGTTGTTGTGTTTAGGAATTAAAAAGTTTATCTTTTTATACTACTTGATAAAAACATGCTGCGTCAACCCCAAATAATAATTGGGATAAGGGTATGGGTTTTTTTGTACTTCTTGTTTTAGGGCAAAAGCCTCTCTTGCAACAGCCTAAAAAAAAATCATAGGGTGAGTTTATTTTTTCCTGGAAATTAATTAAAATTACTTTCATACAGTCGTTGAAACTACAATTCGCAGAAGCAGTATTTTGAAATGTAACAGTTCTCAGCTTAAATACCATGAGTAAAACTACATTAAAATAAATACGTTAGAACATATATGTATACATGGATTACGGACTTAAAAGCTATTGAAAGATAAATACGTAATGTGGAATGGACAATTATTGACTGTAGCTCTGATTGCGCGAGTTTTAAGCGGCGTGTAAACAAAATTAACGAGCGAATGACTTGCGCACCCGATTTCCTTTCAAATGTACGTAATGACGCGCTCATATCGGAGATTCTACACACTTACATGTCCTTATTACGTCTTAGCTTCATAAGAAGGAAATATTAATTTTGTATTCAAACTCCTTGCTCTGATTATGATGGGGAAGTAATTATGAGTGTTGAAGAAATCCTTGTTTTGATTTTAAGGAGTATTTTTGTTGGCATTCTTAGACGTAGGTATAGTCAGCAGCAAAACTTTTTAAATACTACCAGATTCAGTTGCATGAGTAGAATGATACTCATTAACTCAGCATTTGAAATCGTAAAACTGCGTTTATTTTCACTTTCGTTGCTGACGATGCAGTACTACATATTGTTACTTTTTTATTAGTTAATTTGGTCAATTGATTGGCCTGTTAGTCTAGTGGTTAGCGGCCCTGACTGCTATACCAGATTTCGTAGGTTCAATCTCCACCCAGGACAAATGTTTGTGTGATGAGCACGATCTTAATATAATTTATGTCTGGATACGATTTATCTATAATATGAATGTTTTTAGAAAAATAAAAGTACGTTTATCAGCTGTCTTATACTCATAATACAAGCTTTGCCTAGTTTAAGACAAGATGGCGTTGTGGAATATTTACATATATTTAATTTTACATGTTCTCATTTCTACGGTAAATAAATATTTAATTTCTACGATAATCGCGTTAAAACTCATTCAGCACACAGCGTATTCATTTAGTTCATTACAGTACGTAACTACAAATAGTCATAATACCTACATATATATAGTTGCAACCAATTTACGTAATATCAACAAATTCAATCTCCTATAACTGTGATCCGTCAAATCCGTGTCGTATCGTAATTGATGCTGTAGTAAAGCCTCAATTAACGAAATTTAATATGAGCTTAAAGCGAGTTGGACCGAAGTGTCGATTGGATAATTATGTAATTTCAATAAATAATTACAAAAAACAATAACGAGATTTAAGTTTATTTATTGCCTGTGGTGTAAAAGTTTGTGGTGAGTAATACTAATTGATTGGTAAAAAAGACACCTGGTTCCGCTTTTCAAATATGTTTTACCATTTTTTTTACCTTTCATCGAGGACAAAACTATTATTAAAAACTGACCCTCCACCTCACCAAAACTTGAAACAGTCATTTATATTACGGATCACTTAAATGCTTGTGTGTATGCAATTTGAAGCTGTTATAGCATTGTGGTGAGACCGCAAGACTGTTTGGTGTGCTTGTATAAATATCACAGCTTTCGTGTTCGAAAGGCACGTAAAAATATGGGTCCTGTGCCTGATCTCTCTCCGGTCGGTCTGATTACCATCCCATCGGGATATGAGAGTGCATCTGAATTTGCGCACACGCTTGTGCACTATAATACGTCCCGCGTACCTGGCTGGTGTCATAGTAACACTTACTGCTGTGGCTGAAATTGGTCCAGGCATTATTAATTACCCGATCACAAATCAATCACGTACTAATTGTCTTCTTCACAAACTATCTTCCACACCTTTATCTTCTATCACACCGCATGCATTCACATTCGACACGGTTGTTGCCACGTCATGCGATCGTTGTGCCACCTCCTATCCCAATTAGTTTAGAATCGGTCCGCTCTATGTACTACGAAAATTAGTTTTGTACGTGCATTGAATGGCTTTACGTAACTCAATTACAATAGGATTTTGGTTGTAAAATGCTGTTAGTGTAAACCCAAAATGTATTTGTTAAAAACATGTCTAGTAACAAAATATTTTTCCTACATTTTCACAATTAATTTGCTCAGCCACGAATCGCCTACTACAGAGTACAGGCATCCTCTTTCTTCTGTCGATTTTGACTCTCCTATACGTCTTTTATCCAAATCGTTGTCAGCAAACTTAGGTTCATTTTAAAAAATTTAGAACCAACACACAAAATAATTGTACACTTGTGTGTTTTGTACACTTGAGTTACCTGTAATAAACATTAAAAGTACCTTCTTGTAAAAGAGTCCATAAAAACATCTTCAACAAAAAGATTCTAATTCTTAACACCGTACTTTTTAACTTTGTATTGTTGTTCACTTTATAATTTGTAACAACTCCTACAAAAAATCAAACGTTCAATTATCGAGTAACAAAAAGTACAAACTTACTTGTATTTTGGTAACAGAAGTTGCGTGTTATAAATAGCTCAATGGGTGTGAGGGCTCTCTAATGTTCGTGGTTTTGACGTAACCTACTTAAGCAACTTAGGAGCATGGTGGAGCTTGGCTACTTAACATCAAACGCCATATTTTACCTTGAAGATAAAATGCGTGACGGATCAACAGTTACAGAGAAAAATCTATTAACAGATCAGAACTTGTCAAAAGATATATTCTATGTAACTACGTATAAAATGTGTACAGTTTTTAAGCTTACTGATATTTTTGTGAAGATTACCTTAGATTAGATTAGGCTATTAGGCGTCTTTTAAGTAAAGCTCTTTTTCTGTAAAGTCCTAAGTAACTATTTATGTAAATTCCTATTTACCTTATGGTAGATGAGGCAAGTAACATTTAATTATTAAAGTCTGTTTAAACTTAAACTCCAATACTAGGTATAAAAATGTCGCTTCCCTCTGTCTTTCTGGCTGTTAAACGACACTATACTTAAACGATCTATAACAATCATTAAAACTACACAAATAATTTTAATGCGGTTTCAGGAGGAAGGTTTATATGTATAACATCAGTATTTTAGCCAGACACCATGTTAAGTCAACCATATTATAAGAGTATGTTTCTCAGGACTGAAACTGACAAAATAACTTCATCTAGTTAGCACAATAAAAATGTAAGAACGTTGTGAAGAAATTATCAAAAACACAAACGTTATCTCAAATACCTCTAGCTATGCTCGTATATAGCGAAAAATAAATGCTATCACATTATAAAAAGCAGCAAACATTTTTAATAAACACTTACAGAAATATCGTCGCTCGGAGAAGTTAAGCTGAGCACGTTTCGCAACGTTCCGGTTCGCATCCAAGGTAAGAGAGATTGTAGCGTTTTGTAAGGGACTTCCCACACCAAATCATTTTGAACGCCACGGTTTCTGGAATTTTATTTTAGGAGCTTAGTTGAGAATGTAGAGTTATTTTTGTGTTTTATTTTCCTTAATGGGAAACGAAATAGTTCTTATTTAACTTTTTAAATTGCTGAGAGAATTGCTGCATCTTTAGGTCTGTGTATGGGCCTGTGAGAAAGGCTGAAAACCTAAACAGTTGAACAGTGTTATTCCAGAAAAATAATCAAAGCTTCAGTCGAATTTTACATGATATTATGTTATATATCCCTAGAATATAAAAGCCCTATAATTGTTAAGTAAATCACGTGGGAGGTAGGTAATCAGGTTACTAGAGACTGGCCTGTTATTCTAGTGATTCCAGTGAGATGAGCATGAACATTAAAATTAGTTCTGTGTCTAAGTGTAATTTATCTGTCATATTAATGTATTCAGAAGTATATAAATTATTTTTATCAGATGTATAATATTCATAATACAAGCTCTGCTTAGTTTGAGACTCGATGGCGTTGTATGAAAGTCGTGGAGTATTATATTATAATATTATCTGAAACACCTTTAATATCCCGCCTTGTTCATCTTCCAGCTTTGTGTGACATTTAGAAAGATATAGCCGTGAAGGGTAATAGTGTATGAACGTCTCAGCTCCTGCAATTAGCGGTTGTCTCGCCACGACGAGTCGACATTATTTCCTGCAGCCCTGGTATCATAACAACGGAATCTTGAAGCATTTTGTACGGTAAGTAAGCAAAAATTATAACGTTGTAGATTTTCTTAAAAATAAATTCGGTGGTTGTTAAATTAATGTGTAGATAAAAATGAAAGAAACAGTCGTTTGCTGTGTGATAATTAGGATCTAAAATAAAGTAATTACAAGGGAATAAATTAAAAATGTCAAGAAAGAAATCGGTTAGAAATAAGTCTCAAAACACCTTTAAAGAATTGAGGAAGGAAGGTGCGTAGCAATCCCTTTAGGACTGTAGTTTAAATGTTATTCTTGTCAATCATTAACTAGCACTAACTCTGCTATTATCCCGCCACACTCTTTTATAGAGGGTGATTAAAAAGAAATAACACGACACAAAAATTGATACATGACCTTTCGTAAATCTGTCACACGGCGTAGGTATAACCTTTAGAAACATGTATTCGATTCATATTCCTAAGTAACATTGAGAGAAATAAATACGAAGTTCGTCTGCAAACATTTTGTTTTACGTCTTAGAAGGCCTACCATCCACCGTTAAAGCGAGAGAGTTGCAGTTGTGCAAGCGAGATGGCGTTCTACAAGGCGTAGAGACTTCTCTTTCACATTGCCAATAGTCTTAGTATAAAAGATGGTGGTAAGTTCTCAGCTCTCTTAATATGCGATATTACTTTTTAATCCCAAATAAATTAATATTATGATTATGTTTACAACCTTTTTGACTTTCTTCGAGAGTGTCTTATTAATATTTGCTTGAGAATTACGTTTTTGAGATATTACAAATAAATCTTTCATATCACATACAGAGATATAATTATTGTTGAATGTTATTTGTTATTCTGTTTCTTTTTAGAGCGTAAATTAGTTTCTTGTAAAAAAAAATAGTAAAATAAAAAGTTTATTGCATAAACTTGTACGACTTTTACATTTGTAATCCCCTTCTTGATTCCTTCTTTTTGAAAGAAACTACTAAAGATGAGATTGATAGGATTATAATGGGTTTAAAAACAGATTGTTCAATAGGATGGGATAAAATTTCAAATAAACCTCTAAAGCAATGTAAAGTATTTCTCGCTCCTCCACTTGCATACATCTTTAATTTATGCTTTGAGACAGGAATCTTTCCTCAAGCATTCAAAAAATCAGTAGTTTGTCCTATACATAAAGGTGGTGACAAAAAGGTTTTTAGCAATTACAGACCAATTTCGATACTTCCCTCTTTGTCCAAAATCTTAGAGAAACTGATTAATATAAGGCTCACTAGATACTTGAATCATAAAAAGATTATCTCAGATCACCAATACGGTTTCCGTTCCGGAAGATCAACTGATGATGCAGTACTCAAACTCACCGACCTTATAAGCTCTAACCTAGATAAGGGTAAGAAATGCATATCAATCTTCCTTGATTTGTCAAAAGCCTTTGACACAATTTCTGTGCCAGTCCTTTTGCACAAACTCGAACATTGTGGTATAAGAGGTACACCGCTCAAACTTTTTGAGAGTTACCTTTCTGATCGATCTCAGATAGTTTGTCTAGATGGCCATTACAGTGATGAGCTTCCTATATCCTACGGCGTGCCACAAGGTAGCATCTTAGGCCCGACATTATTTTTAGCTTACATAAATGACCTTACAAATTTAAATCTTTTTAAGGGCGAAATTATCTCTTATGCGGATGATACAGCTCTCGTCTTCACCGCCGATCATTGGAATGAGGCCTTTGACGCTGCCCAAGCAGGTTTTGATACAGTTCAGAAGTGGTTAAAGAATAATGTCTTAACTCTGAACCTTGATAAGACCAAGTATATGGCTTTCTCTATTAATAAGAAATCACAAGTTAATGCCCATCACTGTATCGTCTCTCACAACAGTACTTGTACAAATAAATTAAAATGTAACTGCAAAGCTTTGGAGCGTGTAGAGTTGATTAAGTACCTCGGTGTTACTTTGGACAATCATCTGAATTTTAAAGAACACGTAAAACTGCTGTCCTGTAGAATTCGCAAACTTATTTACGTCTTCAAAAACCTCCGCCACGTCGCAGATAATTCCCTGCTCAAACAAATTTACCTGGCCTTATGTCAATCAATTATAACATACTGCATTTCATCTTGGGGGGGAGCTCCTAAAACAACACTAAAAAGAGTGGAAATTGCTCAACGTGCAATTCTAAAAGTCTGTACTTTTAAACCAATTTTATTCCCTACAACGGAGCTTTACCAATTTTGCCAAGTGGCTACTGTAAGACAACTGTTTATTAAAATAGTTGTTCTAAAACAGCACAGTAACCTTCCCTTTGACCCCAATTTGTCCAACAGACGAAGAACACGCGATGTGTGCACTCGACCTAAGCCCATCACTTCTTTTATAAGAAGGTTTTTTACATTTATTGCACCATATTTATATAATAAGTTAAACAAATGCCTAAACATATACCCTCTTAATATTAACTTATGCAAGAAAACACTCCATAGTTATCTTATTAGTCTAACATATGATGAAACGGAGACTCTATTGGGTATCCAAAGTTGAATCACAAAACTTTAAATAAAAATTTTCACTATTTTTGGTACGTTGGTACTTTACATACATTTTCACTTTTACATAACACTCATTACACCTTTCATAAACACCATCCACCGCATTACACAACACATACTCATCACATTCACAACACATACACATCACATTCACAACACATACACATCACATTCACAACACATACACAATTTCCCAAATCACATTATACTACTCTTATACTCTCCACCTTTTTATTTTTTCATTAAACTGCACTTAGTATTAAATTAATATTTTATAAAAACTTGTATATTAAGGCTTTTTATGTCTAAGCTAGTATCTTAAGGGGTAAGGCGCTGCACGCTGAGATACAGGACCTGTCCTAGTTTGGCTGCAGAGGCTCCCACGTTGTATTTTTCTAATATTAGCCTGTAAGTTATTCTTAATAGAAATTGTATTTTTGGTGAAATAAACATTATTATTATTATTTGTATCTCTTTTAATTCACGGGATAACTTCAAGGGAAGAAACCCGGTCCTTTTTAAAGGCTTACACGGGGACACAGGTCCAACATGCAGAGGCCTTGTTGAGAACTTTAATCTAATATGTGATGGGGCAACTACCAAGGGCCATCCACCCCTGCTCTATGAAAGAACAGACTTGGACGGCCCAAGGTAGCTACAAAACTATTGTAAATTATGGATAAAACTAATTTGAGCTATGGATTGGATATGTTGGATGTGTTTATTTCCCAAACTATGGATAACTATGGCACCTGCCTTTCAACACATGAGAATGCAATTAAATTGGCAGGCGGTGACTCGCCGGCTCCAAGATGGGCCCCCTATTATACCGCCACGATAGGCAGCAGGTGGGCAACACCAGAGAGTAAAGGCTAAGGGGTGTAGAGAGGTGCGACACCGATTTCGCCATCGCGGGTCACAGACCCGGAGCGGGTTTCCTCGTTATTACGCCATTAGACACTTCCACCCCCGAGCATATAGCTCTAGCGACCCCTCTCTAGCCAGCCAGTTATTATTATTATTATTATTTCATCTTACGGACTTTCAGTAAAAAAAATTAATTATACTAGGAGGCCCCGCTCACATTAACAGGCAGATAGCAAATAAAAAAATAGAAAACGCAACTTTTATATAATGGCTTCATAATAATTACCTATAACTAAGGACTAATAAGGACGATACCATTTTGCATTTTTTTTTCCAAAATAAATGTAACCATTTCATGTCATTTGGAGGGTCGTAAGGAACTCATAAGTTACTACACCATACGTGCAAATTGCTTATGGCCCACCCATGCTATCGTGGAAATATAAAGGCTTACGTACATACGAACCCTGTAAATATAACATTGCTTTGCAATTATTTGAAAAATACCAAAAAATATTCTTACTCGAACTTTACACTCGTATATAAATACGACAGTCTCCTTTAAATACGAGAAACTGGAACTATCAATAGATATTGTTATACTAGAAATACGAGTAAAACTTCACCTTTCAGTACGAGTCGTTGTTTATACCTCCTTCAATTTACATTTCGTGAAATCTACTATTCTACTGCACTTTTAGAGTTTTCCATCAAACTCCTATTGTACCAGTTTCGACTGTTATTTGCTGGGAAAGTGTCGTCAAACAAAAGTACTCACTGGGAATTAAAGTTGATTGAAGGAAAGTTCGTGTGGCCGGTGAAAGGCGTTTTATTTGGAATTTTACATCGTTGACTGTCGATCAAAGCATTTGTTTAGGAAATGAATTTGTTTTGAGTATTTTGCTATTTCGTTCAATTACATTATGGTAGTAGGGTTTGGTATAATTATTTTGTTAAATTGTGGATTAAAGATTGTGACAAAAGTCGACCTGATAATATTTTTATGAGCAAGTATAAGCATATTATAATTATGGAAAGCGCAAAATAGTAATCCTCTTCTAGACATACATTTATAAGCTGATGATGATGAGATTAAACTTCTGTTTTAGCAACGAATAAATTTGTTTGTCAAGTTGGCTACATGTATCATATGATAAACAACATTCTTACTCATGTAAATATTGCTATAATAAGTTTGTCGTCGAATTATACGATTAACTCACGCGCATTTATAGGGAATGCCCGACTAGTTTCGGACCCAATCGGAGTCCTTGATTAAAAGCCAAAGCAGCAGCGGGATCACGAGTCGAACTCGAGTTCGACTAGTCAGGCATTCCCGATAAATACGCGTGAGTAAACCGTATAATTTAATAATCAAGTAAATATTACTTCCAAAACACGGAAATCATCGTTAACCATTTCGCAGCTTCGGTTCATTCCAGCGAACTGAATTCTAGGGCAAAGCTATCTACTTATATCGAGGCTCGTGGCCCACTAGAGCCAGAGCATTCTCATTTTTCAAGGGTTTAAAACAAGTACCGAGATATCGTGAAAGCAGTCTTTGGGTATACCTGATCGTGTAATAAATGTGTTGTGTATTGGAGTGGTTTACTATCTCTTTGAGTTATATGTGCCTTATTTTCACTTGGATGATTCTGAAATTAGTATGTGCACGGATTCGTTGCTCTTTTGTTATAAGTATAAAATTGTTTGTAAGGTTAATTAAGAGTGTCAAAAATTTATTAATGAGAGTGTTTATAAAGTGAACGTGTAAGCCGATTATTTTCACCTATTAAATTATTATTACTGGCTTAATATGTTACACTGCTGGGAAAAGCTTCGAGAATCAGATTAATGTTAAACTCTGTACAGCCTACGTATGTAAATAATAAAGTTTTCCAATACACATACAATCAACGAAAAAAGGTTACAGTAAAAAAAAAAACGAACACAAACAGCATTCATATTTAACAGCGTCAATGATTAAATAAAACGTAAAAATACCGAAACAATTTCATACAGTCATAACGGTTCAATAGTTTCATCTAAACTACAGGATGTTATCAAAACAACAGATACGAAATTGAAGGCCATAACTTAAAACGTCCGTTCGTACGTTTAAAAACAGTTGAAATCTGCTTTTTGGGCGTTCGGACGTGAAAATTAAACTATTATGAAATTTTCAACGGAAAGCACCTGGTACCCATTTTGTTGGGACGTGAATATATGACTGGAATATCGCCGTTTGTTATTTGTTTCCGGGTATGTTTGCATTTGTCAGCGGGAACATGCTCGCGTGATATATGAATTATTTTGTATGTTATATTATGACGCCTTTTCTGTCACGGCGACGTGTAATACAGCTAAATGCAGCGGCTGTGTTTTGTTTGGTTGGTGTTGCTTCTTTGGTTGTTAGAGTTTGAGATGTTAATGGTGACAGCTTCTTATTTCAGGCTTTAAGAATGGTTGTAGTATAAGTTAAAGTAAGGCATAGGACTATGTCTATATCTAAACGGTACATCAATCTTTCAAGCTTGTGACGGGTGTAAATTTTTCTTTTGGCTCCCTTTGTATTATAGTTGTTACGTATTGAATAATATATAATAATACGAGAGCAACAGTTTCTATTCGGAACTAACGCAAGTATTAGAACTTACCTACTTAAAAATCAATGTCTGAAAACTTTATAAAACAAACAATTTCCACAATACTCGCACCGCCGCACTCACTATATCAATTTCAAATACTACAAAGGAAAATGAAAAATACTTTACAGACCAATCTATCATTCGAGAATCGAGCAAATGAATCCTCATAAAGTGCTCGTTTAGATTCACCTCCAGTGTTCAATTTCAAACACCCTCTACAGTTCACTAGAACATAATAAACCAGAAATTCAATAGAAATAGTGTTATTTCTGTTGGTACAAATGGCTGCACGAATTTGGTATTGTTAGAAATCAATTTCAAAAAGATCGTATTACTAAATATCAAAAGAACATGCTGCGCTGACCCCAAATAACAATTGAGATAAGGACAGGGGAAGGATGATGATTATTACTACATAGTATAAAACAAAGTCGCTATCGCTGTCTGTCTAAAAACTAAGCAACGGATTTTGAAGCGGTTTTTTTTAATGGAAAGAGTGATTCAAGAGGAAGTTTTTTATGTATACATCAGTATTTCAGGTCGTTAGTGTAAAATGATTAAATGCTGTCAACGTCACTGTTATCACCAACCTGCTGACCTTTTGTTTTTTTGGTAAGGTGGGGAAATGCTTATGGACAATCTCCTCATGGAAGAAGTGGATTGTGACAGATTAGCAGACTAAATGTGAACCACTGAACACAGAGACGATGCACAGTGGTGCATCGTCTCTTGCGTTTGCTCGGTGCGTGGCAATGCGTTTCACCACGCACAAATAAACTAAAATGCTAATCTGGTGAATTAAATACTATTATTTTTCGGTGTGGAACGACTTAATAACTGAATACAAATTAAGTTATTAAGTCGTCCAACTAGCCAGGATGTTCAGACTACAAAGCAGCTAAACAAAAAGAACAGAGAGTAACACTGCTTTTGCACAAAATTCTGTACCGTGACAGCATTTATTTCTTTCGGATGAACTTTGAACGATTTCTACCCACGCCGAGTTATCCTTCACTGAGCTGAAGTTGAGCAATCAGTAGCGCAAGCACTGTCTCCGGCGGGACTGAAATAGCACTTGCAAAGTAATTATAATCTAAAAATAACTTGAACATAGTCCTCAAGAGATAAACCTTTTAAATAAACAGAACGATTCTTAACAATAGAAAACAATTTATATTCAACATAATTATTCATTCACAAACTGAGTTTGGATAATATATTATGCCTCTTGCGACCTATAGCGACGGGCCTGTTGGTCTAGTGGTTGTGGTAGTGGCCCTGACTGCTAAACCGGAGGTCGTGGGTTCGATTCCCACCCAGGACAAATGTTTGTGTGATGAGCACGATCATTTGTTCTTTGTCTGGGTGTTTGATGATTTATCTATAATATGTATATAATATTTAGAAAAATATATAAGTATGTTTATCAGCCGTCTGATTACCATAACACAAGTTCTTTTTAGCTTGGGATCAGATGGCTGTTTGTGGATATTGTCCCAAGATATTTATTTATTTTATATAATGTTGGACACACAATTGATGCAGCCGTCTGTACAAATAATAATATCCCTTAAGCCTATTTTTGAGGTCAGTCCGGCTCTAAGCTCGCCGAGTGACAATATTAACAATTCATGTCGTATTAATATTACAACGCTGGTTTGTGGCTTACTCAATCCCGAGGGTTATCCTTTATTTTCGTTTTAGATGACTTATACTGGTATATTTTTTGTTATGTTAATAGGCAGAAATTTAGAGCGTAGGTTATGAGTGTAATTATGTTTAGAAAAAATGTGAATTATAATTGCGAGCTTACTGGATGGATGGCTAAATGGGTAATTGTTACTGTTTCACTTTAAAATAGCTAAATCAATTTTGTTGTAACTGGTGAATAAAAGAATCTGGTATGGAATGAGATCTAACACCCTGGATTAAAACATCCGCTATTTTTTAACCGATTGCGTCACAGGAGGGTAACGCTTTTGGAGGTATAATCGACATTCGCGCTGGTGAAATCGCGGTTAACAAAAAGTGCTGTAGTAGTATAATTTTCTTTTTTTTATTTTTTATTTAAAAAGGCACAAGTTACATGTTGAAAATAGAAAAAGTCCAACAAAACTATATTTATATAGTTTGTCTGTTGGATCGTTATATTACATCTTATATCTATTTTAATATTTATTATACAATGTTATATTAATAGCTAGCTAAGGCAAAGGTTGGTACTTATAACCAACAAACTTTATAGTTTGACTTTTTTTGATGTTTGACAAATGGACATCCGCATTTTTTTTTTTATAAATAAATGCCTAGACGTTTTACCAAACCTATATGCTTAAAGTAGAATTAATAAAAAGGTTAAAGGCATTTACATGTTAACGTTATGGGACTTGGGAACTAAGTTAAGCGATTAAAACCGCAGTGAGTGCTGTATAAAATTAATTGGTACGAGTCTGTATAACTTTTAACATTCTTAAAGAAATTTCAGAACATTGCAATTAAAATAGAAATAGATATCAAAATTCGTTCTGTATCTATTTCTATTTTAATTGCATCATCATCCATCATCATCACTCCCCTGCCCTTATTTATTTATTTATTTATTTATTTGGATTTCCAACAAAGGATACACAGATTACATGGCTCATATAAATCACATATCTCGGTAAGTTGTGTTCCTTTAATTACAGGAAACCACAGCATGCAATTATTATAACTAGGTGAACACAAAAACTAAAATAGAAATAACAAACGATAAAATCTTACACAATTGTTAAGTGGACTATAAAAGTGAAACATAGTAAAATGAAAAATTAAACTTAGTAAAAATGAAACTTAAAAACTAAACACTAACAAATAGTAATTATTAATTAATTTATATAACATAATAACATAATAAAATATTTTTGTAAAAGAGAGTTAAGAATTACTCGTCTCGAAAATTATATTTTTCAATTCCCTTTTATATCTCGTGGTTGTAAAACCGATATCCAATCCACAACGTTTTGAGAGGTCATTGAATTGCCTACAGAGCCTTGGCAGAGCAGCAAAGTGTCCTAGGTTCGTTCTAGATCGTGGGATATTAAAAAGATTATAGCTTGATATTCGGGGCAAACGAGATGGCGCATTTAATTGCAACTTGCTGAGTAACTCGCCACAGTCTATGGTGCCATTAAATAATTTATGTAAAAATATCAGATCCGCTAATTTCCTCCTGTCTGCTAATGAATTTATTTTATAATGTTGCAATCTGTCCTTATATCTAACAATTTTTTTAGCCAAAAAATCTTTAAAACTAAGGTGATATAGAAAACGTCTTTGGACACTCTCGATGTTTTTAATATAGACATCGTAGTGGGGATTCCATACCGTACAACTGTACTCTAGAATTGGTCGAACCAGCGTGTTATACAATTGTATTTTTGTAGATGCCCTTTTAAATTGTTTACTATTGCGCAAGATAAATCCTAAAATTTGAAAGCCTTTTGATGCTATATTTAATACATGCTTGTCAAACTTTAACTGTTTGTCTATTGTGACACCCAATAGACAAACAGTTATCTTATCCCAATCATTATTTAAGGTCGGCGCAGCATGTCTTCTTCTTTCACACGTTCCTATCTGACGTCATCTTGCAAGTGACATTCTTTGCAGCCATTACAATCTTTCACACAATCCATTCATCGTTTTTAAAATTGCAATATTCTAAAATTTCTTTAAAGTTTACTTTCTTTGTCTGAATTGAATATTCGGTCTTCAAAATTCGTTCTAAGACCGAATACTCAATTCGGACAAAGAAAGTAAACTTTAACAGATTACGTTCTTCATACATATTATATTACCTATTATGAATGAAGAAGCGCGTTTCCCTAGTTAAATACAGTATTTGTTCTACAGCCAAACTAATTGGTTCCCATCCATCAACTATTATTACGAAATTAAAACGAAAGGCCGGTGGTTCCGTGTCCAGAAACACAATAGGCGCTAAATGATTATTTTAATGAAGGAAATCCATTACATTTCGATCGATACACGTAATAAATTGATTTAAAATTGTAGCTTGTTTGTTAAAAGCATTAAATTTTCATTTGCGTGTAATAAAAATAGTTTATTTATATTTGAAACAGGTGACTTAATTGAAGAATGAAAACTTTAAGGATTAAAACATATTTGTGTAAATGAACCACTTTACTAATAAATGAATATGTAGCTTTCTTTAATGAAATAGGAATCGTTAACGTCTTAAAATTCGTCCGCATAATTGCCGGCCGGGAGTGTACTCAAAAGACTGGCGGTATTGATTAATTTATCAGTGATAAAACTAATCTTTATTTAATCTCTTATTTGCTAGCTTTCTAGATACATTTACTTGTCATAATTAAGATATATTTGTCACAATCTAATAAAAAGTTTAATTAATCTTTGTCACTTGCTACATTGCAGTCAAATAATTAAATTAAACGTTTGACAACAACCTAATTTCGAGCTAGGTTTTCAGCAAACCGCGGGCGGGGTAAATTGATGGTGTGCGCAGGCAACGAGCCAACAATCTGTCATTATTTACGCACTATTGCAGTCTCCGTGTACGTTATGTACGTGACTTTGTTAGTACTAAAGTAATCGTAAAGTGTGAGTATTTTAGTAAGATGATATTCGGAATTATGTTTGAAAAGTATCACTATATAGTAGAAAATAAAGTCTCTGTAACTGTCTGTCTGTTCGTTTATATCTTATGCTTAACATGAGACTAGGTGGCGTTGTGTGAATGTCGAGTAATATTTATAGTAATTTAAATTTATCTTTAAAACTACGTAACAGATTTAGAAGCGAATTTTTTATTGGAGTGACTTAAAAGGAAGGTTTGTATGTATAATACTTCAGTATTTCACCCGTGCGAAGCTGGGGTAGGTCGCTACTTAAATATAAAATCTTTAGCTGTATCGTAAGAAAATAAAAATGCTAACCGTGAAACTACGATTAAATAGTACTAAAAGTATCTGAATAAATAAGACGTAAAAATAAAATGAAATTAGACGGTATGATCTGCAAATAGGAAAATTATTATCACTTTTTCATGTCAATTCGTAAAAAATATAAGCTCGTTAAAGCCGACATTTCCTAAGTGGCTACTTTGAGACGAAACGTCAAAGCAAACTTAGAGGTCATCGACTCTTATAATGAAATCTGTCAATCGAAATATTACACGACGATATTATTTCACTAATTAAAAAAAAATATTCAAAATGTAACGTGTTTAGCTCTACGGCTACTTTTTCTTTATTAATAAAGTATTTGCGACAATCTGAGGTATTATGGGCCGTTTTTGATTCAAAGACGAGAAGAGTGAGCTTGTACTACGAAAACAATTATGAGCAAGTAATATCCCGTATCGGAAAAAGTACATTTCTTCCAGCATATGGATCAAAAGAATACCCATACATACTACGTATCTATGAATACTGCACCGGCACAATAAAGCGGGGAAAGACGGCAGATTAAAATATGTTTTCAATACCTTAGACTCCCATACATATACCTATGTAGATGTATCTACGTATGTTGGCGTCATTCCTTGCAGGGGAGCGAATCGAACGGTATTCCAATGGAAATCAGTCCTGTAAGAGTAATGAAAATTTTCCAAACTGAATATTGGCGGAGTTTATTTTACATTTTATGAGTCATTTGTTTTTTGTTTTGTAAGCCGCTTATGTATGCCAATAACAGATAAAATATTTGCGTCCGGTTTTATAAGTTCTACTCGTAGTTAATTTTTTGAATTGAATAATTTTTCAATTTTATTTTACAAACAGTATTTGATTTGTGTAACCTAACATTTTAAATTCCGACTAGAAAACAAATATAATCACTAATATTAAATTACTAAAAATAAAGTTAGAAAACAGTCAATAAATCATTGTGGTATCCTAATAATAAGTATACCAATAATATCAAACAATAAACCATACACAATAATGAACTCATACACACATATTACATACACTTTATCACTACATATCTTCGACAAAAGCGATCACAATCTATCATACTACATATTATTATAACGTCGCTAAGTAGTTTTTACCGAGAAAGACCAACATTACATATAAATAAATGAAGAAATGGCATTACTGGCAACGTTCGACCTACTATCATAAATGAAAAAGTTTGGTGACCTTTATTCCTCTACCACGAACTCCTAAAGTATTATTACCGAAGTTGTGGAAACGTGACAGCGCTCTATACGGCGTATAGCGGCGTCTCTTTTCCACAACTACAATAATTTGACTCTAAGATCTTGTGGTAGTGTGATAGAAGTTTTTCCCGCACGATGGACGAGATTAGCTATTGAACGTAGATTGATGTGTAGCCCGTGATTTTTCCTTGTGCCACTAAAATCTTCATCAGTAATGGTTTATTAATTTGAACTTCGCCTGTTAGGTAGGAAAATATTGAAAATGAATGTTGTTTGAAGTTTGCAATGATTTTAGTAGCGTTTCTTGTATAAGTCTTCTTTAGTTTGTAATTATTAATGGGTATTGGAAAAGTTGCACTAGCATGAATTATTTTTCAGGTGTAAAGTTTAATGAATTGAATTGCTTTCGGATAGATAATTATGATTATGGTATGCAAAATGCCATCAAAATACCTGATAGTTATCCAAGAAAATATTTAAATACATTACAATATTACATTGCTACTTTGGTCTGGGTCGATATCAAATATAATTATGTAGTTCCTGTGATTTTCTATTTAAGTTGTAATCTTGCAACCACCTATGTAGAAAGTGTCAGTTATCCTAACTTAACTAATCCTCCTTTTTGATACACCCGAAAAGAGCTCCTGAATGTCAAAGTAAACCCCGTATCCCACGCCATAGGCCGTTGAGGACGCTCCAATGATTTTAGCCGGTATGAGTCCGGCACACCCCCTCTCGTCAACCCCTTGATGAAAGACAGTCCATGAGGATTTCCACTGGGATACAAAAAAGCAAAAATTGCTGTATGTATCCTTTTTCTAATCTAAAAGTGAAAACCAAAAAAAGGCTTATCTAGAGGCCAAATGGTAGCAATCATAAACAAATATATATAACGTTTACTAGCAAAGTGTTAGAGCTCAAACGAATCCCAGGTCGAGAGTTTCCGATGCTAATACAGGTCTTTTATTACTCCGCATTAGAATATCGAATATTCCTCTTTGCCGAGCTTCATGCTACTCATTAGCATATCACCTCTCTTGAAGTGCTGTGCTCTTAACAACAATTACTTATCATTTCACTGGGTGTAATTTATCTATAGTATGTACCTACGTATTTAGAAGTATATACGTACATATATGTTTATCAGTTGTCGAGTACCCATAATGTAATTGTCGTTTAGTTCTAGACGAGATGTCGTTGTGTGAAAGGCGTGGATAATTTATTATTATTATAAAGATCGACGTGTTTGAGTTTTGACGATAATTATGTATTACCAATAATTGTCCTAAAATTTGTAACAAAAAACAATTGAAAGGTAAGGTATAGAAACAAAACAGAAGGGTTTAGTAGACTTCGGGTAGGATCATGGGTCAACCCTTGACCCAGACCTTTTAGGTAGCATTGTTAATTAATTAGGTTTCAGATAATATTTTAAAGTGTTTTTGAAAAAAAAGATAGAGGAGCCATAGACAAATTTTAATAATCTAATGATGTTGCTCAAAGAACAACTTTTATGTCAAAATATTAAGTCAAAGGTATATCAATATTATTATGATTACAAATCAAAAGTCATTGAAATTAAAAAACTTTACAATAGTTTATCAGAGACTTCAAACCAAATTCAGACTATTTTTTAACAGAATTTGTAAAAATCTTTTAGTACTTTTTCGGTGGATATCACATAACCTCGCTGTTTGCGAATTAAAAACCCGTACGGTGCACTTCGTAATAGGACACGACCGTATCCGATGTTATACGATCGAACTTTATATGGTACTTCGTTAAAACTCGTGAAGCCCTCAAAAAAGAATGTATTTAATTTGAAATATTCTAGAAGCTATTGTTTTAATTCCGCAGAAAAATGTTGCTTATTTGTAGGACAAACAGTGATGTAAATGATAGTGTAACGTCTGATTGGGAGAATGGAAGAATAAAACGTGTTGCCGATCCCAAGTCAAATGGGATGAGGGCAGGAAGATGATGATGATGATGATGACGAAACAGGATGCAATGTATGTCGGTGCAGTAGTCAGGTGGGTGGCTAGTCTTTTAAATTATAATAATATTGTAATGTGCTGGCCTGGACCTGATTGACCTGTTGGCCTAGCGGTTAGTGACCCTGACTGCTGTACCGGAGGTCATGAGGTCGATCATTAATTTAATTTAACTTTGTATGTATTTAGAAATATAATATAAGTATGTTTATCAGTTGTCTAGTAGATACTCATAGCACAAGCTGCTTTAATATGCTTAACGTGAGCCTGGATAGCGTTGTGTGAATGTTGACGAATATTTATTTATATGCACACAGGTTTTTTATCGAACTCGCAGAAAATTAATTTAAATAATAGTCTATAAAATAGAGTAAAGCAAATATATAAAACTTAAACATAGTACTTCATTACAAACTTGATTCCGAGTATTTTAAATCTTATTTTACGTTTTTGCAGTAAAATAGGAAACTCAGTCACCGTTTTATATAATAAAACTTTTCCCGTCTAGCTGTGCTGGTGAAAATAAAGAAAAACGCTGTAAATCATAACTACTGAGCGATGGCTACACGTAATACCGCCAACATTATAAATTTATTTGAGTCAATGAAGATTTACCGAGCTTTCTCCGCAACATTTTTCTCAAGTTTTAGTCTTTCTAAAAAGAATTACATGAGTTATAGATTCTTGTAAAGCAGATGAGATTTTTCTTCTCGATTTTTCCTGTGTTACAATGAAAGCCTCTAGTGAGGTAGACATTGAGTTATTTGTGTAGCTTTAGGAGATATCTTCACATTTTCTCCCAAAAAGAAAATAGTTCTAACGGATTCAAAAAGAGAGTCGTTAATGAACGGACATAGTTTTGATGATATTAGTCAACACTTAACATATATTGATTCCATAATGTACATAGAGACAATTATGGATCCTGTTGGGCACAGCATATTTGTCGGAGAGGAAGAACGTTTTCAAAAGATTCCTTCATTTCTATGTATAATTAAACATAGTATAAAATCGTCGTTCCAATAGGGGCACCAAAAAGGTCAAACTTTGACAAACGCAGAAAGTACCTGTCAAAACTCATTAATTACTTCTAGAAACTTAAACAATGATGTTGCCATAGCAACGGTAAACTTCAAACAGTGATTTTACTTCGATTTTATAAATAACGAGTTTCTCTTTGAAAATCTAGAACTTGACGGGAGTCTTCTAAAGTACTTAACATAGGTATAATAATATGGTCAGCAACAAAAGCTCAATCAGATTTGTAATACATTTTAACAAAAATGTGTTACATTTTGACCTTTACAGAAATCATACCTTCATCTGTTCATGACAGGCTATTTATTTAGTTTCCTAATTCCAACCGAAACGTTGAATTTTATTGTGTTCTAGTGATTTATATCTGATTGTAGTAATTTAATTTTGTTGCTGACTGTACAAATAAATTAGATTTTTGGTAATTTTAGTAAACGTTATTGTGTGTCGTAGTTAACGATTTTCATGAATATTAAGATGTATTAGACCGATAAAAAGCATATATTTTGAATGTAACTGTAATTTGTAATCATTATAAATTATTTTCCTCTTGGAATAAAAATTAATTATTATTTTCCTTGAAATATTTTGACATCCTTTTCCTCAATCTTTTTTAAGGGTAATTTTTTTGTATGACCTTCAAGTCGAAATTGAGTTTAATAAATTACTTTTTAATACAATTCATTGAGATTTATTCAAATAAAAAATCAATTAAATGCCAATCACACGGGACTCAATCAAATGCATCAAAGCTAAACAATCTATCTATCTGTAATTTGGACTCTATGAAGTAGACCTTAATTGTGGCAACAAAAACCAGGAACCAAGTTTATAGCTATTGTCCAATTAGTCGTATTGTTTACTCTGATCAAATCGTGTCACTGACCCGACGAACGTGACCCACATATGCATTCGTATAAAAACACCCACACACACACACACACTATAAGTAAATATTATAAACTAACCGTTTTGCAAAAAACCTTTTTTGTGTTATGTTTAACGTGTTTAATATTTATGTTTAATTTACTTTTGAAAGAGTAGAGGTTGAAATTTTAGTTTGTCGTTGGGGACTGTTTTTTTTAGAATATAGTTAGTCTGAAATAATTTTACTGAAAATGTATCTACTCCGTTATAACTAGGGTATAAAGGATTTACTTTGAATGACACGACTTTGTTGTGTTTTTAAGGACGTTATATTTTGTCAGTTAATTATGAAGCACTAGCGATTCACAACAATTTAACAAATATGCGTTACTGATAATGCTGTATACATAATTATAAATATTCCTCTCTAAACAGTCTATCTATTAAAAAAATAGAATTGAAATACATTGCGTAGTCAATAAACCAAGTCGCTTTCCGCTGTCTCTCGGTCTATCTCCATCTATTGGTTTTGATCCTGTTTTGTAATAAATACAATGTTTTAACATAAAAGTTTGTATGTATAATACACCGGTATTGCGCCCGTGCGAAGTAAGGGTAGGTCGCTAGTCACATATAAAATCAATCCATTGCGGAATAGAAACGTCGCTCTACGCAGTGCAGTGCGCTATCTCTTATATTATATGGGTTAAAAACAATCTTTTGCTTAAAAACTTTAGAATTAAGCCTGTGGGTTTGCCGAGTGAACGACCTCATGATTTTTAGTTGAAAGCTTTAAGGCAATTAGTTACATCGCCTAGTCAAATCCAATCTAGTCAAAAGACAAACTAATTGTATTAAAACTTTGAAATCTCTGATGTTATTTAATTCTATTTCATAAATACTTTTTCGTTGAAATAATAAAAGTGTCGGTACATAAACGTTTTATATAAAATCTTTTATAAATTAATTTCATGGTCTTCTTAAAGCAGAAATGTGAAATCGAGAGTTATCGCTTGCTCATCGTTTATTTGGGATTTTAAGACGATCTAATACAATTGTTACAAACGCTATGTACCAATGTGTTTATTAGAACCGATTCATGCCACTAAAAAAATTCAAATTCTTTGTTTCCAACGAAGTTTTAAACACCTGAATGTTTTGACAAACCTTTTTAACTATCTGCTTAAATAAACAAACAGGTTAAGTGAAACCAGACTACTTGTAAGGGAACTAGGGGCATGATGGGGTCACGAGGTATGACGGGGTCACGCACTCGTACGAAAATCCCAACGTTCCTATGACACGGCGCATTAGCCAATCAGAAGCTGCTATCGAACAATACTCAGTGCGGCCATAACAGTCGGTGAGAGTGAGTGCGTTCTTCGTTTATAAACTAATTACTGCTACAGCGCATCTAATAATCTAATTAATATAATATTATGTGCACGTGAACGACATCAGAAAAAGGTAAGAAAAACAGTTGAACTCATTGTGTTTATGCACTTTGTTTTTACATTTTACTTGCTGTTGATAGGCACATTCAAAATCATTCTAGTCCCAAGCACTTATTTAAAAAATTTAAATATTTAAAAAAATAGTGACAGGGGCAAGATGGTGTAGGTCCTACGGGGCATAATGAGATTCATCATGGCCCTTCGATTTTCAAACAAGTTATTACTTAAACAATACTAGGTTGTGTTTTGTTTTTAAGTTTACGGCTAGATTGATTCACAAAAATAAATTCATCATCACAGCCTAAAATATTGACCTCATTACATTTTTCTTTTTCAGATAAAAATGGTTCGCAACTACAAGAAAAAGACAAAAAGTCTTAATAGATAAAGTTATGACAAAAAAGTCAGGATACAGGAAGGCGGCCTTAGACCATAGTACCCTAGACCCATCTTGCCGCATTTATCGTACACCATCTTACCCCGCGTACGGGGCAAGATGGTTTTTTTATGTGTTATTAAAAAATAATTAATAATGAAAAATTGACATGACATGTCCGTCCAAAGAATATGCCATTTTGTAGTTGATTAAGTAACTAATGTGCCATAAATAAATGAAAACATTATATTAATTAGATCTGTGTATTTTTGTAGTTTTCCCTTAGCGTCCCCATCATGCCCCTAGTTCCCCTACCTATTTGTGAAATGTTTTATCATTTCTGAGGCTCTTTAGAAACAGATGCAAATATTATAATCAAATCCAACAAAAATCCTGGCCACTCAGAAAACAAAAACCTATCAAATAAAACTAAACTTCAAATATATATAAAAAAAACTAAACTTCCAATCGAATTCCATGAAAAATAAAATAAAAAACAAACAAGCGAATTCCATTTTTAAATTACATGCCGCCATTATGCAATAACATATTCTCGGGGATTAAAAAGATTACGCTTTATTTAGTTCGACTGTGACCGCAGTCGGTGCAGGCCGGTTGGAATGTCAAGGGAAATAAAGAAGCAAGTAATCGGGTTAATTCGCCTGTATATTTTATTCGTGTGGATTTATTTTGTTAGTATTATAGTGGTCTGTTTGGATTAATTGGATAGTTGTGTTCATTTAGATAACTAGACGCGATCTCTACTTAAATGAAACTTTTGTTTTACGCATTAGTTTTTTATCTTTACGTAACACGTAAAGATATATGTGGATAAAGAAATCACATTGAACTTTAAAATCTTAAAGAACATAATTATTAAAAACCAACAAAAAACAATTAAAACTATGTAAGTACCCAAGAATACTTTAAGTTTACTTATTGAATGTCACCCAAACTTCAGTAAGTTGTGTGTGTATGTTGACTCGTCTAAGCACATAGCAAGCGGCGACCCGTATTTACCTTCTAACTATAGACGTGTGTAAACAGACCCAAAAAAGTTATTAATTTAGACGAAACCGTTTTCAAAATATGATTGGATGTCACCGGAATACGGTTATATTATTATCTTTGAAACGTTCTTTTTTAAATCAACTCCCGCACTCAGGAATTTAATCCATGTATCGCGGGGGGTTTCACAGACATTCAATTCACGTGGACATCCCCATCTGTGGTGTTATTCTTTTCTAAAAAAAATAATAACACTTCGCATGAGATTTGACTAACGATTAAGTCTCTTTAACTTCTATAGAACTTTTCAAAGAAAGATCTGAGTATCATTGAGCGCATTTCAAATTAAAACATATCATTTGTCTTTACATAAATTTGACATAGCACTCAGCGGTCATTGTCCTTGACGAATCATATCGAACTATTGGGCAGACTTTGCCATTAACTATTTGCCAGTGTCAAACCCAACTCAACTTTACAGACACTTGGGTGACGAGTGGGGATAATGTGGGATCCCCGTGTACCCATCCCCGTAGATGGATCTTAAGGATTATTACTAGCATATGTGTGTAATACGATCGAAGATATATTGTTTACAGTGCACATGTTATGGCAAATTTATATGGACAGTTTAGTTTACATTTGATTTGGTTGGTATTTCAATTTTCGACTCTCCTTTTTTACTTATGTGAAAATAAATAGCACCAAGTGCTCAAACTCAGTTAAGTGTGTATTTAATATCAATGATTGAGTTTCACGCCCCGCGAAGGACGCGTGTCTTGAACTGCCTAACTTTAACCAGGCTGAGAGATAAAAATGATAGGTTTTAGGTACTTACGGGATGCTGGGAGTCAGAGGATCACCACTCGATGTCACAAATAGTCGGTTTTCACAGTATTATTAAGATTTTAACCGCGCGCGCGAGTTATTGATGCCGGCCGGCCATTGCGTCAGTTCGAACTGTTGTTGCGCGCTAGGTGGCGGCAGGTGGCGCCAGTGTTGCTTGTTTGGCGCTCGGTGATTGGTGTGATGCTTTTTATTTTTAAGGGAGTAATAGGATGGGACTAAGGAAATATCCCAAAGCCTGTTCATATCCCCCCACTTGAAATCACCCAGGGATTTCATGAGATAAGATAGTTTTCTAAAGATAGAAGATAGTTTGACATTTATGGCCTATGCAGATTCATATGTCATCATGTGTGTCTCAGATTTAAAGTTAAGTTGAAGGATATAATAAAATAAGATAATATATATATATATGTTTTAAGATAAGAGTATTTAAGGTGTATGCAATTAATTGTTTTGGTCTATAGGAAGAGGACAAATTTTAACAGCAGGTCTTGTAAGTAAGCCTTTTGACGTTTTGCCCGTTACCACCCGAGTAATGTCATCTTTACCGGGGTGAAGCCGTACAACGCGACCTAATCTCCACTCATTAGGAGGTAAGTTGGGTTCGTAAATAGTTACAAGGTCATTCACTTTTGGCTGATGCTTGCCGTGTTTAAACCATTGCATTCTCTGTTGCAGTGTGTGCAGATAGTCCCTCTGCCAAGTGCGCCAAAAGCCCTGAGATAAGCGCTGTAATAGTTTCCAGCGAGAACGTAAGGTTTCGTTTTCAGTATATACCGGTTCAGGCAGCGATACTAAAGGTCGACCGATGAGGAAATGACCAGCCGTAAGAGCGTCAACCTCGCCGGGATCAGAAGATAGTTCCACTAAGGGTCTAGAGTTTAACATGGCTTCTATTTTCGTTAAGATAGTATAAAATTCTTCAAAGGTAAGAATCTGAGATCCGATTATACGTTTGAGATGGTATTTGGTAGATTTTATACCACTCTCGAATATGCCACCGAAGTGAGGGCCTGAAGGTGGATTGAGCTTCCACGAAATTCCTCGAGAAGCGAGTTGACTGGAAATACTGTCGTTATCGCGGTTGAGCATTTCGCTAACTTCCGATAAATAACGCCTGGCACCCACGAAGTTAGTACCACCATCTGTAACTATAGAGCTGCAAAGTCCTCTTCGTGACACGAAGCGATGGAGCGCGTTACTGAGCTCACAACTGAAGCGAATGCTTCAGTTGTGAGCTCAGTAACTAGCTCGAGATGAACGGCTTTAGTAGCGTGGCATACTATGATGCAAAGATAAGCTTTGTAAGTTTTAGCGTTACGACGTCGACTTTCTTTTATGATAAAAGGACCTCCGAAGTCGATGCCGATTGTTTGAAAACAATGACCCGATTGAATTCGAGAAGGTGGAAGGTCACCTTGCAAAGGTTGAAGTGGAATAGGTTTGACTTTAAAACAAATCACGCATTTAGATAAACGCGATCTGATAAGATTTCTAATGCCGAGTATCCAATATCGACGCATGATTAAAGATTGGAGTAGGCGAGGCCCACAATGAAGGTAAGTTGTATGATAGTGGTCAATAAGAAGAGTACTCAGTCGAGATGTCTTAGGTAAAAGATATGGATGTTTGACGCGACAAGGTAATGACGCGTGCTTAAGTCGTCCCCCCACTCGCAAGATTCCGCGAGTGTCAAGAAAAGGAGAGAGTTTTGATAAATGTTTAGGTAGAGGGCTGTTGGATGCGATTGATGATTTATGGTGTCGTTAAAGTTTTTATGTTGAACATGTTTTGTAAGATGATCCAAGGATTGAGCTAATTCAGTGGCTGTGAGGTAAGATAATGAAATGCGGTCAGAACGTTTGGCTTTCGCATTGTTGATGAAACGGTAAATCCAAGCTACCACTCTTTCCACTCGGGAAAGAGAGGAGTGGCGTTCCATAATGGCGTCAAGCAAATTAACATCACGTGTCACACTAGTGTGACACGCGCGTGATAAGGGCTTGAGCTCTGGCACGTTATCTGATACGTCAACTGCTGATACAGGCCAGTTGAAGGGTTCCTGGTACAGCCACTGAGGACCAGACCACCAGAGTTGAGATGAGGATAAGGATACGCAAGATGAGCCACGACTACAGATGTCGGCTGGATTGTCATGGGTGTACACATGTCGCCATTCAGTTGGCACAGGACTGTCGTTGATAAGGACCACTCTGTGGGCAACAAAGGTCTTAAGTTTGTGTGGCTCAGTGTTCAACCATGACAGCACAGTCGAGCTATCTGTAAATAAGATGGATTTATCTAAGATAATTTTTGAACTAAGCAATGAGTGAATGCGATTTATTACTTTGAACAGTAAGACAGCACAGCACAGTTCTAAGCGGTTAACCGTCAGCACTTTTAGAGGTGCTACCTTGGACTTAACAATCAAAAGATGAATTTGAACGTCGTGAGAGGTAACGACACGAAGATAAACGCAACAGCCATATGCCTTTGTGGATCCATCACAAAAGCCTATGAGTTGAAATGATTTAGATTGAGTAGGTATTATCCTACGAGGGATTTGTATAAGATTTAGATTGAGGAGATCAACTATAAAAGTTTGCCATTCTAGAGCTATGTCTCTGGGTACAGGTTCGTCCCATGAAAGATTAAGACGCCACAAATCTTGAAGGAGCAATTTGGCTTTTAGGATACAAGGTGTAAGCCACCCTAGAGAATCGAAAATACGCGCGATGCTAGATAAGATTGACCGCTTGGTACATTCACTGTCCTCGATAGGGGAGTGTGAGTAACAGAAGTTGTCAGTCACAGGATCATATTGGACTCCTAAGATTTTTAAAGTTGATTTATCACTTTCTTCAGAGAAAGGTTTAGGTTTTAGACAATGATCTTCAGGCAAAGTTTTAAGAAAAGATTGTGAATTGCTACTCCATTTTCGGAGCTCAAGTCGAGCACAACCTAGTAGACTGATAAGTTGATCTTTTAGCTCTATGGCTTCAGATACAGAGGGCGCGCCGGTCGTGACGTCATCGACATACGTCTCACGAAGAAGAGCTTCAGCTGCGCGTGGATACGCGGCGCCATGATCGATAGCTAATTGGTGGAGGGTGCGGATGGCCAAATAAGGTGAACTACTAACTCCGTAGGTGACAGTCGCGTGTTCGTACTCTGTTACTGGATCACTAGGAGATTCTCGCCATAATATGTGTTGTAAATGCCGATCCTCCGGTCTAATCAAGATACCTCTATACATTTTTGAGATGTCGCAAGTTACTACTACTGTATGTAATCTGAAGCCAGTTATGATGTCTACAATATCTACTTGAAGCTTAGGGCCAGTGTAAACAATGTCATTTAAAGATAGACCGTTGGTCGTTTTAGAACTGGCATCAAACACTACTCTCAATTTAGTGGTCGTGCTTTCTGGGCGAACGACACAACTGTGAGGGATAAGATAACGATTGAGAGTAGGTACTGCAGGGTTAGGTGCGGGATACATGTGATTTAAATTCTCGTACTCGCGCATAAAGTTGACATAATCGGATTTAAGTTCAGTCTGACGATTAAGTTTCTTTTCAAGGTTAGTGAAACGCGATAAAGTATGATTATAAGATTCACCTAATGAACGATCGCCTTCCTTTAAGAGGATAGGTACGACGTATCGGCCGTTAGGTTCGCGATAGGTTAAGTCTGTGTACATACGTTCGCAGGTATCATTCTCGGGTACGGTGATAACAGCGCGCGGTGGTTCTTCCACTTCCCAAAATTTTTGTAATTGTTCTTCTAATTTAAATGTGGTAGCCACTAAAGAGCACGCTGTATTTAAAGGTACAGATTTAGAATTGATTGCCCCTGTTAGGATCCAACCGAAAACGCTATGCAAGGCGGTAGGTAAACCGGGCCCCAGATTGATACGCTGACCGTCATAAATTTCGTGGAATAGCTCCGCCCCTATTAACAAGTCGATTTTGGCGGGAACATCGAAGTCGCGATCCGCTAGCATAAGATGGTTGCAGCGTTCTCGAACGACTGATGGTACTTTAACGCTAGGTATTGGAGCGGTGATGTTATCTAATACGACTGGCTTGATACTAAAGTTCGGAGCGTCACCATGTACGGGTCGTATGGTGCATTCCGTCACCCCCTTTATATGTGTCACTATATTTTGTCCTAGTCCGGCTAAGTGAAGATTACACCGGCGGAGTTTTAACCCAAGCGCCCTTGCGCACGCAGAGGTGATAAAGCAGTCCTGCGCCCCACTGTCTACGAGTGCCCGCACGGTACAGTTCGTACCGGCGGCCGTGTTGAACGTGCGCACTTGACATGTTCCCAGTAAGACCATGTCACAGTTAGGTACTTCCGCGCGAGAATGAGCTGTAACATTCGCTCCAGTGGATGCGCCGGCGCCGGCGCTGGTGGATGGCGCTGGGTCTGTATGCAATAGGGTATGATGACGTAAACCACAAACCGTGCAAGTCATTTTTGATAAGCATTTTTCTATGACGTGATTTGTACGTAAACAATTTGTACACATATTGTGTTTACTTTTTACTGACGCGAGTCTAGCACGAGAATCTAAAGATTGAAAGATTGGGCACTGATAAATCGAATGCGCATTATTATTACAATGCGAACAAGTCACATTTGCAACTAAACTAATTTAGATTTAGCGAGATAAGATGAGCGTTTTGATCCGCTGCTATTCTGCCTACTCGTGGCGGGCGAAGATTTCTTACTCTCAAGGTTACGAGAGAAGTTAGAATTATTAATATTAGATTTAGTTGATAGTTGATTAGTTTCTAATATTTTAACATAATCTTGAAGAAATGTTAACAATTCACAAAAGGTAGGTACTTGCGAAATGTTTGTTTGAGTTTCGAAACGAATGCGGGTGTCCGGATCCAACGCACGCGATGTTAAATAGAACAAAATAAAATCACCTAAGTTTTCGATATTGAGTGATTGGAGCGCATGATAAGATTCATACACAACGTTTGTCAACGATTGTAATTCCTGGAAGTTACCCTGTTTTAAAATTGGCTGGTTAAGAAATTTATCCAGATAAGTTAATGCTGTGAGACGCTTATTTTTATAACGCTCAATTAAAGTATTAAAAACCACTTCGTAGTTGTCGGCAGTCATAGGAACCCCTTTCACAATGCACAAAGCGGGTCCTTGTAAACAAGATGCTAAATAATGAAATTTTTCTATATTTGAAATCGACTTATTATCATGAATTAACGATTTGTAAATGTCGTAAAATGACTGCCAATTTTCCACTTTGCTGTCAAATTTGGGTAACTCAAGTTTAGGTAAACGCGCGTTGCGTCCACCCTCAGAAGCCTCCGCGCGCGCGGGAAGCTCCGACGGCGACGCCCGCAACGCCCCGTCGACGAAGTTAGTCGCGGCGCTAATAACAGCATAATATAAATCATCAAATGAGCTCAAAGACTTTTGGCTCACTTGAGCATCAGGTTTAATAGTTAGCTCCAATGCCTGGATTTCGTAACGAATTCGTCGCGAATTGAATGTATGCGAGAATATCGCGCCTTGAATGACGCCACCTTTGAATGATCTTGTAACATTTGTATTGACAAGTCATAAAGGATTTGAATATCCCGATAGACATATTCGCGTTGAGATTGAAGAAGTTTTAGTTTACCCTCCTCCATTATGTTTTAGTTTCGTACGTGTGTAGGTAATGAGAAATAACGTATGAAAATACGAACCTAAGTTGAGATTGTATTAGGTGTAAATCACTACGTTTAGGTGAAATAGTTATGAATTAGTGTTTTAAGATAGTATACTGTGAATAGATAAACAGATAATAAGATTACAATAAACTACGTGAAATTATATTTTTACGTAAAGTATTGTGATATAACCCGACTAAATAAAGATGACCTCTGAATCCGCATAGGTTGCACGACGAGTATGACTAACAATATTTTGTCGGATAATAGTTTTAAAATGCAAATATCTAGAAAATCTCAGAGTTTTCGATTGAAATTGAACCTGAGAGTGACTGAATAAACTGTAATCTACAGGTATTCGCGCTCGAATTGGACCACAAATATGATTGAGTTTCACGCCCCGCGAAGGACGCGTGTCTTGAACTGCCTAACTTTAACCAGGCTGAGAGATAAAAATGATAGGTTTTAGGTACTTACGGGATGCTGGGAGTCAGAGGATCACCACTCGATGTCACAAATAGTCGGTTTTCACAGTATTATTAAGATTTTAACCGCGCGCGCGAGTTATTGATGCCGGCCGGCCATTGCGTCAGTTCGAACTGTTGTTGCGCGCTAGGTGGCGGCAGGTGGCGCCAGTGTTGCTTGTTTGGCGCTCGGTGATTGGTGTGATGCTTTTTATTTTTAAGGGAGTAATAGGATGGGACTAAGGAAATATCCCAAAGCCTGTTCAATCAAGATGGATGCTATCATGAGCTTTTTAATTGGAAAGTTGCATACGTACTCACCGAGAGTCCTGCCTTTTTACCCGTATACAGTAAACAAGGGGACCTAATGATTTGAAAAGCTATTTGAAATAAATGATCACCTAAAGAAGACTTCTTAAAGTTATAACCAGCATAGATCTAGGTCTCAACCTTAATACCGAAAGGATGTAAAGTATAACTATAAAATTTATAGCAGTATATTTTATAGAAATATTCCCAGTATGTGAGCACCTAATTTAGATACGACGTTCCTTTTTACAGCCATCGATCCCGCAAATAGGATTCTACGGATTTCGGGATAATCTTTCTTTCAATTTCCAATACACGTTAGTGAATCCGTAATATAGAGAGTTTAACTATAACTAGCGGCGAACGGAGGTAGTTTCTGGGAGAAAATGATTACGTAACTAAATTTGCATGTTCAAACGTTGTATAAGAAAATGTGTAACTACTATTATTATTTTTTAAGTGCCTAGATACATGGTATAATTGAAGTCACCCTTTTTATCACTTGACTTACTATTTTGAAACAGAATAATTTTTCGGAATTTTGCCTTTAAGTTATCGAAAAAATAAGGTCAGAAGAATTCTAAGTACGTCTACGAATTCTATTTAATACGTCGTTGGTCTAATTTAAATTTATTATAACTTATGTAGTAGTAGAACAGTTCTAGGTTTCCTTACATCTATCTACCGTGTTACCTAAAGAAACTAAAAATTTCAGATATTTACCTTATAAGTCCTGAATAGTTCGTTTCCAGGATAAAATTCACCGCTTACAATTTTCTTTTTCGGGCATTTTTCGTGAATGTAGATATAAACGTTTTCAAAGCTGAAATCTAGGATTTGAAAACTCCAAGTTAAAGGAATGTTAAGAGAAATATATTTTTATAATTTATGAGGCAAAGTTTACTTACTTTGGGGAAAGGTAAAATGTTTTGGTAGTTAAAGTGAGTGAAAGAAAATTAAGTACTGAAATTTAAAACTGTTTATGTTGTTTTTGAGTAAATAGTGTTTACTAGAAAATAATTTTGAATTATGCAGGAGAATAATAAACTAATTTCGGGCCGAAGTATTTTCTGAAAGATGTGTTGATCCAAAAGATCAATTAGATAGTAATATACACACATCAACATAGTCTAGGGATATTTTGTATTTCTCCAATTTACTCGAAATTTATTGAAATTAACCTACAACATATATATATTTTTATAAAGCCTATTTATCGATCTACACTCTAGAATAAAAAAATAATATTTTTTTTGATTACACAAGTTTTTATTCAAATAAAGAAAAAGACGTGAAATAATGTTAAAACTAACAATTAATGTTTTTATCAAGAAGAAGTGAAAATTAAGCAAAATGATTATGTTTCTAACTGTAATGTGAAAGATTATTGGTCATTAAAACGAACCATGACGTTAATGACGGTCCTACAACGGTTTTTTATGCTTAGGATTAAGTTATCGAAGTCCTGTTGCGGTATATGTCCCAGGTCCGACTAAGATGCAAAAAAGTTGTTCTTCCGTCGCAATGTTAGCAGGAAAATTCCTCAAAGCCCTTCTTTGGAGCATGCCCCACGCGTGTTCTATGGGATTTAGGTCGGGCGATTAAGTGAGTCAGTTTAAGACCGATGGGTCGTGCTCCTGCAACCAGATCGTCACCATTCTCGCTATGTGCGGGTGGGTGTTATCGTGCATGAGCGTGATTTTTTGGGCCCATTTGTAGTCGATGGGGGTAGATTATCGATACTAGCAACTCGTTACGCAATTTTTCAGCCGTCATGGTGTTTCTGATTCAAACGAGATCTGTTCTTCCACCAACACGAATTCCCGCCCAAACCATAATTGTCCCCCTGAGGTATGAATAGACTTCCTGAGGATGTTGCTGACGGGTCTCACGACCAAGAACTCGCCAAACACTTCCTCTACGTATATCACTGTGGAAACTGAACCGGGACTCATCGGTAATCAGCACTACAGACCACTGGTTAGCTTCACAGGGCAAAACTTCATGAACCCACTCTAGTCGTCGTCCACGATTTCCTCCACTTAATGCTGGAGTACGAAGCGGTCTGCGAGCATAAAGGTTAGCTTCATGCGGCCTCTTCCTCACAATCTGGTCACTCAAAAGCAATTGGTGCTCTGACTGGAGCCTCTGAACCAACTGCATGGCCGTAACATTTGGTTGTCTTCTCGCGGCAACATGCAGAAATCAGTCTCGTCGTTCACTGGTTTTGCGCTTACCGCCTGAGTGTCTTTCAGCCACTTCAACAGTAGCACGATAACGTAACCATAATGTTGATATCACGTTTTGTCGTGTCCCTATCTCCTCAGCAATACTTCGTTAAGTAGCGCCAGGTTGGAGCATTCCTACTGCCCTTAAAATTTCCCCCTTCGATAAATGGCGCCGCAGCGTGATGTGCACAATAACAATAATTCGATATTAAGAGATAAATTGTTATAAAACTTAAATTTGCTACAAAAAAATAGCCAAAAACCACTGTAGATAAATGACACCTTCGGACTTCGATACCATTATGGCGCGTAAATCTTTTAATTCTAAATATATTTTTTAAATTCAAATTTGGAATCGTTCAAAAACGTTTACAAAATAAGTTTTCTTCAAAAATAATAATAACTAGTCAGTATTTTTTGAGTTTATGAATTTTATACAAAATATCCCTAGACTATGTTGATGTGTGTATTATGTTGATTATTGACTACTGTTTGGACTTTTTCTTTATGCCATGTTTTTCAGAATTTTGAATACTAGACGTAAATTAACCATAGCAGGTATTCTGTTGAAAGGTTAAACGACAACGTGTTATTGTTAAACTTATACTGTTTTATATTATTTGTTTAAAACATGGATTTCTATGAAGTACAAAGGTATTCCATCCTTGTGTTGCGGGGAGTCTCACAAACAACACTCTCTTTTAAAAACATGTTCAAATATTCGTAGTAATGATAAAACATCATAAAAATAAATTGCTCACAATGACTTTTATCTCAAAGGCTGTTAGCTCTTCAACTCAACAACAAAACGAAGCTAATAAAAGTTATCGAATATTAATAGTCTACAAAAAGGGGTGTTTGCTTAGGATGATATTCGCCTAAGGGTATGCAAAACAGAATACTTTTTTATTCTATAGAAATTCTTTATTAAGTACATAGGACTAATTTGACAAGTTTCTGTATTCAGCCTAAAAAAATAGAAACAGGGTTATTTTCTTTGTAATATGAATATGGAAGGTTAATAAAAGTAATCAATGTATGATCTTCTGTCTGTTTCAATTGTAATTTATTTTAGTAGCAAATAATAATATGTATATCGAAATCTTATTACGGTTGTATAACGACTCTTGCTACAATATTACTTTGAGGCTACGTCGTAGCTTCTACGTAGCTACGCGCTACATCAAATAAAAGTGCTATCAGTTGTTTTGTTGTTTGATGTCCTTAACTTTATTTAAATCTACACAACCATTAGATATTTTTGCTTTTAACAAAGTATAAACTTGATCATAGATGTTAGCAAAAGTTCGTTAAAACTGCATCCGCAATCCACTTGAACCGTCCAATTATAGTTGGAATAACCGTTCAAAACATCCAGAAAACTTCCTTAGTTCTCCTTGAAGTTCTACGTATTGGTAGGCGAGTACGTTTTCTACGTGCCCTATGATTCGAGGCTAGCCCGAACATCTTGTCTGCTACGTCACGTACCACGTTGCCACGAAGTGCTCCTTCTGTAACCAACCTCATTGGACAGACCTACAACGCGTACGATCTTCATTTCCTTGACACTTACAAGCTGCACGTGTTTTGAGGTTGGATTAAAGAGGTTTTATGTAAGATAAAACTGAAAAATCCGGACCTGCTGAATAATACAAGTATCTCTTTAGGTATACCAATTGCAGTCATTGGCTTTAAGCTGTTTACCAATTAATTTGAAACCTTTATAAGGACACGCCTGCACACTACTTTTTGAGCCACTAGCATGTTACTGGTGTGAAAGAGATGCCGCTTACTACTTCATAGTGCGTCATCGCGCTTCCACGATTGCAATTGTCTGGATTTAAGAGCCCCTAGTACAGGCACTGAACAAGTTATCAATTTTGGCCTCACGCCATTGTACAAGTGATCATTTTATGTACTGCAACATCTGTGCTCGTGGCTGAATAAACCGATACTAAAGCCGCAGGACACAATATGACAAGCTATGGACGTAGGAATTATGAGAAGTCAGTGTGTTTCAAATGAGTTTAATAAATTTTTGATTTTCTATTGTGTTGTCGTATCTTTAAAAAAAAATGAGCAAAATGCGACAAATGTGATTAAAATGTAGGTTTTCCTGTTGATTTTAAAAAGAAATGTTCCACGAGTAATTTAACGATGAGTTTTTTTTAAATTGTAAGTTCACACCAAAATATTTTCCATGAATCCAATTTATGGTCAGCGGTTTTAGAATTTGGTTACAGGTAAGTCAGAATACCTACAATTGGGAAAAAAAAAACATGTGTTGTCAGAATATTATTTTTATTTTTCATTTCGAGTTTGCAGTAGAATAAAAAATTGAACCAAGAGTACTTTTGAATTTGTCGGATGCTGTGGATGTTGATATTTTAGTTTTTTGAACTGACGACTGTTCGTTAGGGTATTTTGTAAAAGCCAATTTATATTCATGCCGAGTTCTTTCATGAATTTCCAAAAAAGAAACTCCCCAAAAAGAAACGGAATATATCGCAGTACATGTGATTTTTGATCCCAATTTCAATGAAATAACAACATAATTCAGTTAACATTACTTAGAGTAATATGTTCCTTGAAGCATATGTGATTAGAGTCATATTTCTTTGCATGAAACCATTTAAGTTAACTGAATACATACTGTCCCGAAACAGTATAGAACTCCAATTGAATAGAGAACTTCGGAATGTTCATAGTTGTATGCAATGCTTGTTAGGTATGAACTAGAAACCTTTCCTCGATTGTATATAACAGCCCCCTTACTATGAGATCTTAATACAAAATTGTTACTGTTGTGCAAGTGAGACGCCGTTACGTGTTTTGTATAGCAGCGTCTCGCTTCCACAATTACAACAGCCTTACTGTAAGAGTTCAAGTAATTGATTATTACTAGTAACAGTGGCAGTGCTTTTAGTGTTTTCCGTTTGTGGGACAACTGCTATTGCAGCTATTTGCAAATGCTTGAAGAAAGAGACGAAGAAAGGGTAACCTATGACCTTTATTGACGTCACGACGTTAGCTGTGGCTCAAGACATATAACAAAACCAGAGGCTGATAGGCTAAGTAGTAGTAATACTTTTAAAGGGCAATAAAAAGCCCTGACTGCTATACCAGAGGTCGTAGGTTCTATCCCCGTTCAGGACAAAATAAATGTTTGTGACAAGCGCGATCATTTGTTCTGTGTCTGGGAGTTATTAGTAATATGTCAGTATTTAGAAGTATATAAGTATATTTATCAGTTGTCTTGTACTCCTAATACAAGCTCTGCTTATTTTGAAATTAGATGGCGTTGTGTGAAACTTGTGGAATATTTTTCGTTGGAAAAAGAGCTAGAAGACTTCAAACAAAAAAAAAGAAACAGGATTAAAATACACCTTGTGCCAACAACAGTATCTTCAGGGTCCTAAGTAAGACAAGTACCAACTTGTTGTATCAAAGTAAAATTATTTGAAGAGCTTAGTAAGGTGTCAGTCCCGCTGGAAGTACCTACAGACAAAGGCCTGACAATCAGACGCTTGAGAGTTCAAGAAACGGTTTAATTGGATAGCTTTGGGGATGTAAATGAAAGGAAACGACGTTACGTATAATGGTATTTTAACTTGAATTACAATGAAGTGTCCAACTTTGTGTATCAATTGTTTGTGATGAGTATTCTCTCATTTTAAAATTGAATTCTTTGAATAAAGTGCTCTTAGAAAGAGTAGTATTCATATTGATGGCAATTTTTTCTTGTCAGGTTGTTCATTATTGATTGAAATATTCAAAGAATATTATTCTGAAATAAAGGTAGTTATGCCATGTAATTCCATGTTAATCGTAAAAAAATTAAGGTATGAACGATTCCCAGATATTCAATTCACATGCACAGATACACCCAGACTCAGAACAAGCATTTTACAGTGCAGTACACACGTCGTGCACAGTGGTAATTGGCGTGTTGATGTATACAGGGTGACTTTGAAGTCGTGGGCAATATTTTAAACTAAGACACTATTAATGATACTAATAGCGTTAGGGCTACTTTTAAGCAAAAAAAAAAAAGAAAAACAAATGGTGGAGTGTGGGGCTTAGGCCGTGAGGCGGCCCCGTACCCACTAAAACCCCCGGGTTTTCGGCGTGCGCCACCATGGAGGGGTCACGGGAAACCAAGACGATTACTTCCGCGACCCCTCCGGCGCCGGGGGAAACTAGGTAACTACCTGATTTTTTTTTTTTTTAAGTAAAAATAGCCCTAACGCAATTAGTATCATTAATAGTGTCTTAGTTTAAAATATTGCCCACGACTTCAAAGTCACCCTGTATAATTATAGCACTCGGCTATCCGTGCAGTCAATTATTAATAGCAAGTCATTGCCCTCTATCGTTCATTAATTTGTATATCGGTTATAGTACTGTTGGACACTGGTCCTGTTTGATACATATTAATACGATCAAAAGGTAATTACGTCATCATATCTAGTAAACCTCTGATTGCAGAATAGTTGGAATTGTGTATCAGGTTGCTATTTGACTGTAATATGATGATGACTAGGTTCAATGAGTTCACATCTTTACGTAAATCTCATTTTCTTTGATGATTTCGAAAAGATTTTGGCGCGAGCTAAAATTTAATCCCATAACCTTTGCCTTGGCAGTCCAACGGTTGACCACTTGGCTATCACTGCTTGTGTCATTGAGTGGTATTAGTCATCACGTTGATTTCTGCATAGGACTTCGATTTACTTGATCCCCAAATAGATATTTTTAGAAAAAGACTCCCTAATCACGGTGGAGTCCACCCGTGACTACGGCCAGTGTAATTCGGCCGAAACGTCACGATAAAAGAAGTATCGAATTACATCGTGAACAAGACCCGTTTGGTGTCTAAAATATGTATAAGTCGGGAAAGTTTAAAACAATAATTTCACAGTAGATACATCCACAAAAATGACAGTTTCAGAACTTTCTTCTTTTTTTGTAATTTGTCTAAAATTGTGTCGCAGTAAGTTTGCCCTATATAAGTTTGTTAGAACATGGATGTGTCAAAAGCATTTCACTATAATACTTCTCTGAGGAATACTTATGACGTTTTACATGTTACTGAGTGATGGCGATGATCGACAGTTTATAACATTTCTCAGCTGAACATTTTCATATTATGGTTTTAAACTGTAGAAATGCATTTAGAGATTAATGAAACACTTTATACTACTATTTATTTAGCACTATTACAGAAATACGTACGGAGGCCATGCGTGGATATTGACAAGAGAAAGCGGAAGCGGCCATATTGGTTATTCTTACTTTATGGATTACTCTATGGTTATAATAAGTTAATATTATAATGTGTACTACAACACAAACGATATTAAACATATGTTAATGTTGTTTTAAAAAATCGGTGTGCGCCTGGGGATCCAACTCGAGACATTCGATTTGGCAGTCCTGCGTTCTTGCCACTAACCTACAGATTTTTGTCAACACAAGTAATTTTCTGGACTGATTGTAAAATGTCAAAGTTAACAATCATTCGGTTGCAAACATAAACCCGGGAACAAGAAATAGTAGTTGGCTCTGTCAGTTGACGTCTTACAACTTAGCTCCCATGGGCGTCGTAAAAAGCGACTAAGGGATAAAATATCAAGATAATGGTCTGTTTCTCTTTTGCATTAATAACTAAATTCTTGGACTTCACTTCTACTTGTATGTTTATTTAATAGGATTACTTACTATACATTTTATTTTTTCTGTTATTGTGTATTATCCTATTTAATTTCGAAATCTTTTAGATTTTCGATTTTTTGTTGGTACAGTACAATACGTATAGGAAAGATGGGAAGTATAATTTCAGGCAGAAAAACTCGCATTATTCTTACAAAGTAGGTTAAGTACTTTATATCTACAAACATATATTTTCCGTCTGTGCTTTTTCACAGCTAGGTAAGGGTCTCACTCCCTTTTATCTAACACTTCCAACTGTTAAACATAATTAATCACAATTGCAGATAGGACTGTTTAAACGATACAGATACCGTTTCTGAGTCTCTCATCTGTACTGATGTTGATACAAATTAACCTTTGAGTATAAACTTGATATTCCTGTAACGCAATATTAAACGGCCAGGAGCTAATACTAGTTGCATTAGGAGGCAACAAAGGCGCCTACACGCTTCAATAGCCGACAAAGGGCTGCCTATTTGCAGCGGTCAGCTTGAATACTGCAACGATTAAGGGCCTGTGGACATTCGCCTAATTTGTGATGGCAAACGTGATTGTTGTGCAAATATTAGGGAAACAGTGCCTATAGCAGGCATGTTAGAGTCTATGGTCATTGTTGAAGCCTGTTGGAGGCAGTTCAATGGGTTGTGGTTATTGAGGTCTCTCTTTACTCCTATGTTGTTTATTTAAAGTTTTTTTTTGTTAGGCGGAGAAATACTCATGGAAGCCCAGCTCCTCGAGGGAGGATAATGGATAGAGTAGGTTTAGACAGTAAGAGTAACACTATCCCTGTCATATTCTTACTGACTAATCCTAAACTGACGTGTAAGGTCTCCCCGCATTTAGTTGGTGCGTGACAATGCTATTCATCATGCACCAGAAATTCAAAGTAGGCTACTAAGTAGCACTTTATGAACTAAAGATTACACTAAACAGCACCCTGAGCAGCTCACCTTTCACCGCTTCCCAAGTCTCTTTTCTACATCGGCTATAGTTCTTCTTTAAGAACTCATAGTATATAGGCTCATGGCATATAAAGGGAAAGGCCAAGCAATATATTTTCAATAAACAGCAAAATCATTTGAACTCTTCAAACTCCAGTACCGTAAAATAAGTTGAACTAAAAAGGTCTTAATTCTACAAATCTCTTTAATAAAACTTTATTACAGAAATTTGCGGGTTCCTATTATGCCAGTGTGTACGTGCTGATCTAGGAATACATAAAGCCAAGCGTAGAATGCATTACCAACCTCTTTATTGTTTTCCCGAGTCGTTAAACTCAACTGAGGTGAAATAAAAATGGGTGGCAGAGATCAGGCCGCATTTGGCTTCAATTCAATTTACAAAAAAAAAACTAAAATTTATTTTTGTGTAAATGCTAGCAAAGCTAAACTTTCTAAATTCTTTTCTTTTACGTAAAATGTGAGGTGCTGTATTTGGCTAGTACAGTTTCGGCCAAAACTATCATAAGGTGTTTAATCGTTTTTTTTTATTAATTTACTGAAGGTTTGAACATAATATGAGCTTTAAATATTATTTTAAGTAAGAAAAGTATTTAATCAAGCGCTATTTATTGTTAGTGTCTGTTATATCGTGTACTATGGTTGCATGTTGATGATACTTATCAAACGTAATATAACTTACTGTCTACTTAACACAAACGTATTCAAAATAAATCTAACAACAATTTATGACTGTCGTAGTTCCCAGACTATTAAACGTCTTGCAAAATAACTAAAGTCAATACCCATAAGTTGTTTTGAATGAATCGCTAGACTTGTGACAATCTAATTTCCTCCCGCTTTCATAACAAAACAAGGTATAAGTATATGAAAAATAAAACTACAAGAACTTCGCTTATAGACTGCTCGAAGTTGAACTTGACTTGAAGGAATATTAATTGAATGTCGAGTCATCAGAAAACGTTTATTTCGATATTCATTTAAACTTAAAGCATTAATTTCGATATTTGGTGGCTGAAATTTAATGATAGCACTAAAGATGTTGTGTGTCTGTGTAAGGAAAAAGAAAAATCTTTATAACAAGAGATTAATTTTATTTAAAATAAATTGTGAAATATACCATTCTTGACACCGGTAAAGGAGTTACAAATGTGCTATATTATATCCTAACCTATTGTGCCCCATTGCTGAGCAAAAGCCTCCCTCAAATCTTTACCGTCAAATGAAAGAAAATATTCCACGACTCTCACATAGCGCCATCCAGTCACAAACTAAGCAAAGCTATAAATACTAGACAACTGATAAACATACTTATATACTTCTAGGCGGTGATCGAACCTACGACCTCAGGTATAGCAGTCAGGACCACTATTATAGTCCTCCTTATCGATTTTTCGATAACGGCGACCCATGGTAAATTCACCTCCCAGCGACCAACCAGTTAGGACCACTAACTACTAGAACAACAACCAGTCAAAATTTACCATAATATAAATCTGTATTGCAAGAGAAAACCATTATTTCCAAAGAGTAAGTACATCTTCCACACATGTACAACAACATTATTACAAATAAGAGCCTTAATTTACGAATGTTATTACAAGCTGAAGAGTATTGACCCGATTCTCGCGAGATCAACTAATGTAACTCCACAAGAACATAACAAACTATTAGTACTTTATTTGTCTTGGAAACTACGTACAAAAGTCCAATAACCGCGCTAATAAATGGGCCTTACACGAAGCCTTTCAGGGCAACAGAATTTTTCTACGTAGTATTTTTCCAAAGAGTATCTAAATATGAATAATGTTTGGTTATTACTACAAATTCTATGTATGAACTTTGCCTGTATTATGAACTCTTAAATTTTCTGCGAGAGCAAGATTCCGCTGTACCGAGTGTTTTGCTTCATCTCGCTTCCACAACAGTGAAAGTACTGGTCTAAGAATTAGTGGTACAGGCCAACTCCATATAAAGGCTTATGTTACATTGCAATAGTAAGTTAAATAATTATAATGTTAGTGGTTATTTCGTGATATTGTTTAATGTAAGCTGTTTATAATCAAAATGTTTTCACACCTTACATGTTATGTAATTATGATTTGTATTAATATTTCCGTAGTATTAGTATTTATCAGTATTTCACTGGTTCCTTCACCACAATTTTTGCGTTGCTACTTTAAAATTAACTTTACAATAATTGGTTTTCAATAGCTAAGCATAAAAACAAACAATATCACCTGACTACAGCGCATAAGTGGAAACAAGAAAAGTCTTTGACCTGCAAGGAGATACTCTGAACTTATTAGATTATGTTGATACTCTTGCTGTAAACACAACGGTTTAACAAGTAATATCACGATCTGATATTGTCAAGAAACTTCTTGTTTACCTGTGAATTCTACAAATATGAACTCAACACGACCCCAAATATTGTCAATCCAAATTGAATAATAATACACGTCCCACAGCTGGGCACAGGACTCTTTCCATATAGGAAACGTTTGAGCATAGATCACCACGCTAGCTCAATGCAGATTGGAAATTTCAGATTTCAATATTTTAAATCCAGGTTTCCTTTCGATTTTTTCTTTTTACCGTTTGTCAGTGTGATTAAGAAAGGACATATAACTTTGAAAAAGTCACATTGTAACTTGCCTGTGTTGGGGACCGAACCTACACCTCATGTACACAAATCGATATGTAGAACCGCAAAGCCACCACGCCATTACCCCAACTTATGTAAGAATCGATAACTCCAACAATTGGAACAGTTGTACCAAATAGTCTGAGAAAAAAGATAATAATAAAGTAGTACATTCTCAAAGTTCACAATATTTTCAAGGAGAGATTTCACTTCATTTCTTAAGAGAGCTTTTAGTGCGGGGCGTATTTACCCCGTGGGGTAAGTCTTCCGTTTTGGGCCCATCCGGCGGGTGACACGCCCTTTACATTAGCTCTCCACCACTATATTCTACAAATTCAGTGTGTAGTGTACACACTTCGCGAATGTACTTGTTTATGGTAACAGTAAATCACTTGACAGTTGGGGATAAGGAAAAGTTCATCTGGAAACAAAAGGAAATTTGTGAATGTGAAAATCAAACAATGAACCCTTTTACTTTTTTTCTCTAAGTGCATTGTCATGCAGGTTTTACTAAAGAAAATATGATACAAATTACCCTTGTCGTATAACCACGTTTGAACGTGGTACATAACTGACCATAATCATATATTATTTTTCTTTTTATCCAAGAAAACATTATAAATGGTACATAGCTAATAGTTTTGATTTAGTTCTTACTTGCGACTGCCAGTTTAAACTCAGTTCACAACAATAACTAGTTTAGCGACAAAACTCCATCTAAATAAGCAAACGAAGTAGTTTTTGCACGAATTAAACAACTCCACATACTCGGGAAACTTTTTATCTTATTTCGTTGCTACGCCGTAGCCAGGCGTAGCGCATAACAGCCTAGCAGCGTAGAAGCGTAGTAGCTGACCATTTAACTACGTTACACAGTTGTCCACTAATCACATGCATAGCGAAAAGGCATGTTCCAGCGCTAAATGTACGTTAGCCATTAAAACGCACTAATTATAATCTCATAGGGTTCTTAACGCGGGATTTATTTCCTAATAGCTGGAGACTGCAATGGTTACGCAATTAGATCGCGCAGTTGCACGTTATGTGAACTGAATGAGGGTGTGCAAACCAAGCCGTGTTTACACTGTAAATGTGCATTTTCTATTCACTTACTTGAAATATTAGCTTTTGTGCTGCGGAGTTTAACTCGATTATTTGCATTTAAGAATCGGAAGCTATTATCATGTTTAACTGTACTTAATACTGATTTGATTAAATTATCTTTTGTTAGTTTTGAACACTATAATAACAAACTATAAAGCAAAAAGATACTCAAATAATAATAAAATATAAATAGGAATTTTACTTATAAAACCCATTTTTCTAAATAATCCGGACAAAAACGAAATTTCCTTACGTATTGACCAAAGAGATTACAAAAAGTTAAAAAGGAAAGTCCTGGAGACACATTGAGTGTGCTCTAGCCAGTTGCTATCCCGATATATGAGAGCTTCAATTAGCTCAACTAGCGTGAACTATCTCAACTAATTGGACAAACAGGACCTGACGACATATATTGTGTTAAGCTTAACCTAGAGAGAGAAATAAATACTCTACCAAGGATTAAGCTTAGCATCCTTTGCTTTAATATGTAATCCTTTATTTTTAATTATAATACCATTTGTTTTATTTGTTTTTCCAAATTGTTATACTTTTGTAATACATACATTTAGAAGTATAATATACATATATTTTTTGTGTGAATACTTAATCTAATTCTTATATTTTTTTTAATGACATTAATATTATATTCGTCGATTGTTTTCTTCGTTAGTTAAATATATTATTATATTTCATGGAAATTACATATTGTACTTTTACTTATAATGTACTTAATTTTTGTAAATGGTTGTCTTAAATTATCAAATAAAATAATCGAAGACGCTTTCTTTTTTTTCTTTAATGAAATCTATTCTATAAACGCTTCATACAGATGGCCATTGTAAAGCAAACACGATCTATTACAATCTCCACGGATCCGTGAATCGTCTGCACAGAGATGGAATGTATACCTACTTGATTAGATACAGGCCCGGCTTTAGAACATCGCCTATCTAAAACTAAAGTAAATCTACAATTTATTGAAGTACTCACTGACTGACCTGTTGGTCTAGTGGTTAGTGGCCCTGACTGCCATATTAGAGGTCGTGGGTTCGTTCCCACTCAGAACGAACGTTTTTGTAAACAGTCGTTTACGTGTAATGCATTTATAATTGTGTATGTATTTAGTAGTGTAGTGTATACGTATGTTTATCAGTTGCCTTGTACTCATAATACAAACTTTGCGTAGTTTGAAACTAGATGGCGTTGTATGAAAGTCGTAGAATATTTATTTTCTGTTGAGGCTAATTTATGCCATGTAGTTGTGAAAGTGAGACGTGATGTCTGGCTTCCATTATAAGCATTCTTGCTTTTTGAGAACTAAGTGATAAATCAATGACAATCAAGTGACTGTTCTTGATTTTTGACTACACGTTTAAAACATACGTTTTAAATCTATGTCTTAATTTTATAACGTAAAATACTTGTCATTGCTACCTAACTATTGTATAATGTAAACGTGATTGATGTTTCCTCTCGGTCCTGAGAAAAAAGGGTCCTGGCAGACGGACAGGTGTATGGATGAAAAAAAAAAACAATCGTATAAGGGATAAGTTTTTGTTTTCGGTACGTTTTTAAGTTACGGAACCTTAAAAAAATATCAGAAAAGGCACCAGCACCACTTTGTCGAGCAAAAAAACATCCATATCTTTTCGGCTCTTGCCTCCAATAAACTCTTATCTCGGAGGGACTGTGTTTTAGTACGAAAGCGAAATAAAATGCGAGTGCAGTTTACGATGGGAATTCAAGGATAGGTATATTAGAATCTATATGTCAGTGTATAAAATTGTCGTTGATGTTGCTGTCAGTGGTTCATTGAACAGATTCGTATCTAAGGTTGCAGGTTCGAACCGAATGCAGGAAAGTAGCAACGTGACCGTTTAATTCGCATAATGAGTACTTTATTAATAAATAAATTATTTTTAGATATTTCTGAAAAATGCCAAAAAAAACATCGTAAAAAAATCGCGGTATCAAATCGTGAATCCTTTTCTAAATGGGAGGAGATCTTTGCTCAGCATTGGGACGTCATGGCAAGTATTACTTTATACATTCCTACGTCGTTTGATATGCATATGCTAAACTTTGAAAGGCTAAAACCAGGTAGTGATTTCAGGAATTTCTTTGCGAACGTTGTGCATTGAAGGTTTATTTTCTCTTAATGTAAATTAGAGTACCATTCATATATGCTTTGACAAAATTTCCAGATAGAGACGTTTAATCCTTCTGAGTAAATATTAATATTGAGTTTCTGATCTATACTCAGTATACCTACATTTTTTTTTTACTATCCTACTAATATCATAAACTTTACACGAAAGTTGTAAGTATGGATGAATGTTTGTTATTCTTTCACGCTAAAATGTCAGAAGTAATTTAATGAAATTTGATGAGGTGCTTGTTGCCACCTGGATTATCACAGGCTAGTATTTAACCGACAGTGTCAGACGGGAGTAATGGTTTTGCAGTTACAACAAAAATTCGTGCGTGCAAAGTCGTGGGTCACAGCTAGACTTTACATAAGTGGACTGCGTCCTAATGAATTGGATACTGAGAATTAATGTTTGAAATCTAATATTCGGTTATCAGTGCGTTTATATGGACTCTCGAAACTCAAAGGAATATCATCGTTGTAGAAGCGACATATTGCTCTGCTATCTCGCTTGCACAACGGCAGCTATCCTGCTCTAATTATCATAGTCCAGGCACCTGATTTAACTACTAAATATAAAACAATTTAACAAAACCAATAAAGCCTTTTAAAAAGGTTATTTGAGACATTGTTTATTTTTAATACTTTCATTCAGTATATTAAATTTCAGTTTATTGGACCGTTATACATAAACTCTTAATTTAACCTTCTCTAAATAAACCTACTTACTTTTTAATTAAGTGCCAAAATGGGTGTTGAAATTGGATGGACCTATCCGTCCAATTTCACACCCTTTCGGGTTAAAATAACTAAATTAAGAAGTTTTTGTCTCTGTGTACTAAATTGTTTTGGTCTGTTGATTAATATGGTTTTGTTCTTCGTAGCGACATTCAGTGTATGTTTATTTAAATAGACGTATAAATTGATAACCTATACCTTAAAGTGAACAACATTGTATTGGTGATTATCAAATAAGAAAATAGTAAAAAAAAATATCCACAAGAAAAAAACCTGTTTTCTTCTTTTTTGATCTTACAAGCAAATCTACATAAACTTGATTGTTTTCTGAGTTATTTGTGTTACTTTGCGTCGAAAGAGTTAATCTACAGTCTATCCTGCTACAATGGTTTGTAAGGTCATTGTTTCTTTATTTGTAATCAGTAAATAAGGTGTAAATAATAAACGCTGTATATTACTCGAATGTATAAGGATCAGTTAAAAACGTATTTACTTTAATCTTCTTTAAGTATTTAAAAAAATGTTAATAAATAATAATACCATCCTATAAATGTCCCACTGCTAGGCACATGCCTCTTCCGATATAGGGAAGTTTTGAGCATTGATCACCACGCTAGCTAACTGCGGAATGGCGATTTTAGATTTTAAACAATCACTGTCTTAAATTAAGTTCTTCACCCATTGCAGTCGTAAACCACTTACATGATAAACGATGATTTCATTCTACATATCATAGTAGGTACCTAATCTCAGAGTTATACAAGCTTAAGAGATTTATAGTCTATATTAAATGTAATGTTCAGAGTCACAGATCACGAAGTACATTGTAGTCTTAGTTACTTGAAACTTAATGTTATAATTATACAATTTTAAGGATTTTATTTTTGATTTATGATCGGTTATTTTATCCCTTTCAGTCTGTAAATATGATTTAAAACATTTTTACATGCCAGTGCAAAAAGAAAAACTCAGAATACAGTTTCAAGAAGTCCACTGTTGGATGCATTGAAAGTAATATAAACTTACATTTACCCAAAACGTATGTATATGTTATGGACCAAGTGATTAATGCGGGCATTATTCATAATGCTCGGGCATTATGAATAATGCCTAGCATTATCGGGCTAAGTGATTAATTACTATCTTAACTTCATTATTATCATATCGCTCGGTCATTATTATATTGCTAAATGATAGTTTTCACCTAAATAAATATAGATTTTAACAAATAAAAAAAAAAACCTAACCTCACCTAATTTAGGTTAGGTTAGGTTTTTTTTTATTTCTTCCAACATTACGACCGCAATCAACATCGGAACTCGAACTCTTACGGTGTCCCCAATTGCAGCCATGGTTTATTTAGCGCTTGATACAACTTAAATATAGCATTAGTATCAAATTGCCCAACTATCATTTAGCAATATAATAATGACCGAGCGATATGATAATAATGAAGTTAAGATAGTAATTAATCACTTAGCCCGATAATGCTGGGCATTATGTATACTTCCCAATTTATCACTTGGTCCATAACATATACACAATTCCTACGTTAAAGAAAACGACTTTTTACATAAAATCTAGCCACTAATACCACTATACACGTGTTGTTAGAGTGTGGCGGGGTAAAGTGTTCATTACAAGCAGCTAGTCGTCTTTCATTAAAGCTGGCCGATCTCGTGTGTGATAACCAAGAACCCGATATAATCTCTGCTACTTTCCATTCCTTAATAAACAACGTAATAAAGTAAGATTTAGGGCGATGTCACACGAGCATTGTGGTCGCGCTGCGTTCTCATAACGTGATCATTTTAACAAAGACAGTATCACACGATGCTGCGTCTGCGTTGCTTCATCGAAGGCCATCAAAAATTGACACGTTAGCAACAATTGTGATGTTCCTTTGTCTCAACGTACCTCCGTCGTCATATAAACGCATCGTGTAGCATGTCCTCCAAAATTATATAAAGAGCGACAGAGCGTCACCGCCGTGCCGACGCAAAATCAAATCAGCGCACAAACGAAGCCCGTGTGGCACCACCCTAAATCGTTTAAAACTCAACCATTCCTACAAATATCGTCCATTGTTGGGAAAATATTTATGTCACTCAAATAATTATAATTCATACAATCTTCTTGAATAACAATAACAAATATTTATGAAAGATATTTGCTTGTCCAAGTTCACCCAACTTCGTCATCGGAATTAATATAATGTTATCTTGATTCTTAAGCGTTTGGTTTGTTTTAATAAATTTCGAGGGTTTTGTATGATTAGGATCTTGTGTAATGGTGGAAAACATTTTGTTGTTATATTGTATTTGTTAGCGGCTGTGTTTTACTCGGTCTCATTAATTATAAGTATCAGGAAATTATTTATTCAGGAGGTTATTTCTTTTATTTAATAACTACGTAACATTTTAATTCATTAGAATGTTCAAATTGCGGCTATTTAGTAAAAACTCATTTTAATTCCCATCTAAGGTTTTAACAGCTGTTGAAAATAATATTTAACAAGAATAAATAATTTCATCGTTTAATTTCTGCTCATAATTAAACACTCACAATAAGCTGAACATAAAGCAGTAAACATCAATGCAGACATCAAAACGGTACGATCTCACAACCGTTTTATATAAAGTTGTAATCGTTATATCCTTCTGGAAACCCTTGAAAAACTTTACAGACGAGCTAAACAAAACAAAATTAATATACAACTTCAAAATTCCTAAATTGAAATGAGATTTTCCTGTCCTACTCACAGCGTTCCTAAGATTTTGCCCGTCCAGTTATAAAACAAGTCAAAAACTTTGAAGATTCCATTAGTATTCATTAATTTCATTATGCAATTTGTTCAGAATGAAAAAGCTTCGTTCTAGTCTAAGTATTGAATAAAAATTCATGGCTCTTTTTTCTTGCTTCACATTTTAGTGATTCCTTATCCATTACAGCATTTTTCACTTAAAGTTCTGAAGTGACCAAGTTACAAAATTTCTCATTATACGCCATTACAATGGTATTATTTCGGGAAGACGTGTCATGTCATCCAGGAAATCGGTACGAAATTGTCCACATCATTATGTTCCATTTTTCTTCGCAAGTTCCGGGGAATCGTCGACACAATGGGATTTTTGCGAGCAATATTGTTGTAATATCTCAGGTAATTCGTTAGCTAGTATCAAGGAACAAAGCAATAATAAAAGGTTATTAATGCTACAGAATTATCTGGTCCCGATGTCGTCAATACGTCCGGGGGCAATAAATGGCGTCCATATTTCTCTTGGCGAGCAATGAATCCAATTATCGGGCTCTGCGGAGGCGACATGTTAAATGGTCCCCATTGCTCCTCCGGCCCGTCCTCTGTCTACGATCCACCTCAATAATGCGAGCATCATTATACCCTCCGCGGATTATCTTCATTTTTAATATTATTAAAGCGTAGGACTCAACAATGGATGGAGGAGTTTTTCTTTTATTCAAATGAGCAGCCATGATTTGCTTTTTGGAAGCGCTATCGACTTATTTAATGATGACAGTTATTAGAGGGAATTATAATTTTTAATGGCTTTTGTACTTAATGGTTAATGTTGGCGTATTTTTTACACAAGTAAGCACTCACGGTTAGGTCTGTTTTATGGACAGTAATTATATACCTAATACATTTTTTTAGGGCTTGGTCTTTATGCGAAACTTATTCATAAAATATTTATGTCGTGTGGCGGAAGTAAAGAAAAAGAAAAAGCTCAGCGTCAGCAAAATAATTTCCAAACCAGAGGCTATAGATCTCCTATACACTTAACATACCTCTATTTTCAGCAATATATCCAAACACTTCACCCTAAACCTTACTTATCTTCACAGTTTAAGCAAATTATGTTTCCACAGTAGGTGGCGTGAGGCTCGTATAGTAGATGGTGAACACCATATATCCCTAGCGCCGGAAATTCGTGTATACCGTGACAGGTTGAGCTACCTGCGATAGCTTGCAACACGGCAACACCGCAATGTGTGAATTTTCTCACTTCTAGTACACTAAGTTGGTGAAAGGGGGCTGGTATGCAAATGAACTCGAGTGTCGACTTCGATTTTAAACAGAATTAGAAATTGGCTTGCTATCCAGTAAGGGTTAAAAAAAGTTGTATAGATTCTGATAGTCGTTTAACAAAATAAGATGCTCAGCGGAGTCTGGTAAGAATGAAAGCCGTGACCCCGATATAGATTGGGAAAGGCAAAGATTAAAACGAAAAAGTAGAATGAATGGACAAATAAGAATAATGGACACCTTGATGATTGCTGATGGAGACGAATGGAAGAAAAATACACTTTTCTGACCCCAAATAAAATGGGGGCAAGGACAGAAAATGATGATGGCATTACAACTAATGTTGGAGTTTGAGTCCTATTTGTGGCTACTCCTACAGTTTAAAAAAATGGTTTCCTTTTTTATGTATCATGAAGAAATAACTTTGTTTTCTGATTTCTAGAGGCATCGACCTTTGACCATAAAAAAATCAAATTAAGTATGTTTCTTTAACAGGTTTTGAACATCAAATCAAGTTACAAAATTTATTCCATATAAGAGCAAAAATGAAGAAATAAATCAAAGAATTTCTGCTTTCTAATTACACTCTAGCAGTAGAAACGATATATAAATATGGAAACGAATTTCTTTGAAGTTTATCTTCAAATGTTTTTGAGGGTAACAGCAATGACGTTATGCGTAATGAGCTCGATAAATTGGTACGTAAGAAATATACTCACACACGTATTTTGCTTATATTCGACTATCAAATCTGAAAGGGAGAAATCACACATATTTTTCCCTTAACGACAAGTCTGCAAGAATGATATTTTTCACATTTACTTAGCATTTTGAATTGATGGTTTTGTGGTGTGGTTAGGAAATTACACAGACTTGTATTTTGTCGAAAAGTCGTGGAATAGCCGTATAGATATCTAAGATGACCACGGAGTTTTGACCTAAAAGGAGATTTTAACTACGACATCAAGTGGATATTTTGTCAAATCCAATTAAATAATTTATTGAGTATTTAAATTTTCAATAAACCTAATACATGGACTAACCTAGTCTCATTAAACCTACTACATAGACTCACAAATCCTGCGACTAAAGCAAAGATTAAATATTCAATACGCAGCGCAATTAGTACTAATCCTGTCACAAATATTGGCCACACTTCGTACTTTACCGGATTACTGGCCACAAGCCGGCCAATGTTGGATAGACTGATGTGTTCATTACTAGATTGCTATTAAGCGCAAATTTACCTCAAGTAAATCGCTCTGTGCGTAGCCAGAAGTTCATCAAATTAGTAATCCAGTTATATATGTTTGTGTGTGGCCTGCTAAGAGCAGAAACCATGGGACCATGAGAAGAGGCAGTGGAGTGTGAATGTGGTACTACGTTATGTGTGTAATGTTTCGAAAATGTTAGGGCGAGGTAAGTGAACATTGATATACAGTATAAGTACCTACTTGCTTGATGGTATATGTCTAAATAATGTCTGTTTGGCAAATGCTTGATATGAGATTGTGACGCTCTTTAGTTGATATGAAATGAGAGTATTTTATATCGCTACTTTAAAAAATGGAAACTTTTAAAAATGAATGGCGTGGCAAGAATACGTTAGTGTACATTACAGAATGCACTTTTTGTTATAGTTTATTATTTTATTTTGGATGAATCAAAATTTAATAAAAATAAATTAATTCGTAATTAGCGGAACTTTGATTACGTAGGTACACTTTTTGAGGTAAAAAAAAATGTATGAGCAGTTTCTTCAAAACCAATGTCTGAAGTGATGATATCTTTTAAATTTAGCCATGCAACCTCTTTAAAATAGTTTATACTTTATGTATCGAACAAACTTCCCTCTTATACCTACTTCTTGTATCGAGTATACTCCTATTTGAAGTTCTTTTATCCCCGTGCGGTTAAAATAAATAAAGCGGTTTATACAAAACCTTTGGTCAGGGCATCGAATCGATTTAAGTGGACGCAACCGGTACAATTTGCTTTGACCACTGCGGCATGCCAAGAGCTTCTTTACAAGCTTTCCACGGGCATACTCGTAACTTCTACATAAATATAATACATTTTTCTATAGTACACTTGCTTGAAAACTTATATTGGAATTTGCTTTGTCTTCTTCAAAATTAGTCTGGTGATTATGTTATATTATACTTGTATAGTTTAGTTTTAAATCATAATTACCCTACCCTTATCTCAATTATTATTTGGGGTCGGCGTAGCAAGTCTTTCTCTTAGTTTAGTTCTGACATTTTTGTTTCGTATAGTTTCTGTTGCACATTGTACTGTGTTATGATTAAGTAAATGTCTGGTGATAATTATTTGAAGTTCGGAAAAGTAAAAGTGTAACCGAATAAAGTGATCCTAATTTAACATATCCCAAACAACCAACACCATAATAAAGACAAGACAAAATATAATACAAATTAACACACGATCCTGTTGGTATAGTATAGTTTCTAGAAAATTCTGGAACATTCCGGAACTTGGGACCGTGCCAGATAAATGACAATAGAAGCAACCAATGGAACTTTTACTGTTTGGATTATAGTGAACACGACTTCTTTATAAATACACCTTTTGTTCTAATAATACTGGTCTAAGGTTTCGGTGCAATATCTCAAGGCATCGTAGACTCTAATTAGAAGATCGGTATGAAAAAACGGGCCAAGTGCAAGTCGGACTCGCGCACGAAGGGTTCCGTATATCATCATCTATAATAGAAAATCTCATTTGTTGCAGTTATACTAATTATTAATATGTTAGTTTATTAAGATAGAGTAAAAATTGCTTAAAAATTATGCTTGTTGGACCCCTATAGGCTTGCAATTTCCTTCAAATGTACAAAATAATATTACAAACACGATACCTAACAAATCATTCATCATAATATGAATCATTTAATATGTAAGCTACGCTATAGCGACAAAGATGAGAATATTAGCAGCCAGGTAATGTAGAGTCGGGAGCGCTAAACTCCAGAACACGTTCACTGCACTAATGGGCGCATTAAGCCCTAATGTGATGTTAGGCGACAGGTTCTATTCGAGGCCGTATTCGAGAATTTTCATGACGGAATCCGATTGCACTTAACCCTATTTGCGTAGTAAAGAGCATAAGCTGTAACTCTCTGGAACAGGGCATGCTGACCTAGTGTGAATGGAATGGTCGACTAATTGTTATTTAACGTATAATGTGTTTCGCCAGGTGTGTCATATTTAATCTAAGGGACTTTTTTTAAACCCAAAGAGTTTTAGTTAAAAGTTTAACGTTCAATTTGAAGGTAATGGTCCAAAAGAAGCATAAATTACTTATCGATTCCTGAGCAAAAAAAATTTCAGTATAAACATGTTAAGTGTTAAGGTGCGTCCACATATGTAATATTACGCCGAACATTATCTTGTAACTGTAACAGACTCGCGTATCGCGCGACTAAGGTCCGAAGAAGTATACAGACCACAGTTCAAATTAGACACACTATCTTACATTGTCTGGCCGCTTAGTCCGTATCCAGTAGTTTTTTCTAGTGTTCGAAATGGATTAAAGTGTAACATCAGCTTGTAACAATTTTATTGTTCGCGTAACATTAACCATTCACACTATGCTCGTAGCAAGTCCGCAGTGAGCTATATTCTATGAGGAGCTATGTTCGCGAACACGTTACATGTATAGATGCACCTGTACGGAACATACAAACAATTTTATCCTGAAAAACAAGAGTAAAATATTTCCGGTCATAAATACGACCAAATTGGGTACCAGTCCTGGTTCAAAATAATGAATCTCGTTCTACCCTTTTGCCCGAAGCTTGCTCATAATTTTATTACCGTCTTATTATCTTTAACGCTGTGTCCTCTGCCTATAAAAAGCCTATCGTAAACAGCCTTGCCTAAAAACAACCTTCATAAATCCGTTAGTCAGCACTATGTGTTACTTTAACTTCTGAAGCATTTTTTGGGAATGTATGGTTTTTCCCAAATTCGTCCAGATCATTTTCGAAATTGAATAGTGAGAGCAGAATTATCGACTGGCTTGCTTGACTTACGGTTTCCAATCCACAGCTAATGCCTGGCGACACAGCCCGAATATTGAGCACCCTCAAGATTTACACTCATCATAAATCATCCCTGAAGCGTATGACGGACCAGTACGGAATTTAATCAAGTAGTTTGTGTAACAAAACACAGGTGTTTCTAAACGTGAACCGCATAGTTGTGAAGGTGCAGCTTGTCGTGTCGCCACTTCGTGTTTCTATTGCTTACTCGAAATTACTGTTCTTGGTTACGTGCTGGGACCTTTATTAAATTAAGTTTATAAATAAATATCAATAATGAAAGTGGCTTCTGAATTAGTTTTGATCTAACTTTTGTCTGTGGGTTTGATTTACCACATAGATTAACGCCGGAGTCTGAGTTATTATATACCTATGAACTGACGTACATAAATGGGCTTTAATAATTAATCAGAGCATCATAGAGGAAAGCAAAAACAAAGAATTGCGTGTAATCTGAAAAAAGCAACTCACATAATACATTATCTTGTTATCAAATTTATACCAAAAATCTTTTGTTACAAATACAATTCATCTGCAAAGCGGCTTAAAAAATTACAAAAACTTAAAGTTTTTACATACAACTGACAGCTAAATCTTTTGCCCCACGTTGTTAATGCATACTTTAAATTCGCGGAAAGCAGAAAATTAATCCCGCGATATACCAACAAGGGTAAGCATCAAAGAAAGTTTTGATGAGGGTCAATTTTAATGGCGTCCGAAACATAATCCCGATTATAGAAACAGGAGATACGTTATTACCTCATTATGACGATAAAGTTGGAATCTGATAACGCCTTATGAGCTTAGAGGTCGTTAACACGAAGTTATCTCGAGGCCTCCGAGATACCTTCCAGAGATTTACCTTTGGTCCTTATTCGAAGGAATTATCTATATTTTGGTATTTAATCCGGAAAAATATACTCTTCAAAATCAAAATAAATCCACTGAATCAAAATTTTAAATATTTTTTCGTTTTAATCCACCACGGAATAATTTTTAACTTTGCAATGAAAAAGAAAATACTGTTCGTAAAATGAAACTAAAGAAGAATACAGTTCCATGTAAAAAATACCTACTCGTGTAAACCAGCTTTTAAACCAAACATTGATAAAAATCTACATGATTTAAAAAACAACAGAATAGAAAATTCGATATTTTTAGAAGGAAAAACAAGTTTTCTGTGTTTGTAATTTTAACGAACATCACGATTCCAATATTTAAATCTCTTTTTGGTCAAGGAACGTGTTCAATAAATACAGAACTAAAATAATTTAATTTTTTTACTTCATAAAACAAATTGGTTTACGTGGATAGAAAACTTTATTAATGTATAAAAGTGACATTTGATTTGAAAAAATGTGTAATTTCCATACATTTCAGATATTTGCCGTAAGCAGTTGGTAAACCGAGACATATCTCGATTATTTACTTTTTTCGCCACATTTTTTTTCAGGAGACAGTTTGCAGTTGAATTCCAACTTTAAATATTACTAAAATTTCTTCCAAAGAGTCTTTATTCTGGTGAAGCAATGATTATTGTTTGCCCAGTTAGGCCATACAAAGGCGTCATCTATGTGAGATTGTTTCAGTGATCCGTGTTCGTAATATAATGGCATGAGTAATGAGAATCGTGTCTGGGTCGCCATGAGAGACCACTTAAAACAATCCCAGTGTTATCATCTTCACTTGTTCTTGTGCCCTACAATTGTTTGTCAGATGATGTTCATTTTGTTACGTTATCTTTGTAAAGAAATACAAGAGGTACGAATTTGTATAATGAAATACGTTTTCTATGTCGGTAATAATATAAAAGTAAAAAAGGCCTAGAAACTGAAAAAAGGTGTTATTTCTGGGATATTTTTATTTTGTGCAACGGTGGTTTTAAAACTTGAATAACACTATTAATTGCAGGCTAAATTAAATTTCGGTTTTTTTACACCCAACCATACTAGACTAATAGAACTAGTAAGCAAAATTACTATGTTGCGTAATGAAATTGCTATGCATTACCACGCACCGATCAAACGTGAGAGATGTTACATGGTAGTTCAGGTTTAAGGGTTTAACCAATAAGAGTCTGACCTAAGTGTGAGTAAGAGTCTGACGCCTCCTCTGGGCAAGAAGTGGGTGTCCTGAAAAGAGGAATCCCCCGCATTAACGAAAAGAAAGCCAATATTACTGTACATTACATACGATAACACAAGTTTTTTTCGTGATTGCACTTGGGAATACAATCGTTATAGTAATAAAAAAATATAAGGTTTATTTTCCGGTTTATATTCAAGAATTTCGATAACAGCGTTCACGAGTGTTTATTTTTCATCAAGCACATATTCTACATCGTCAACAAAAAATACTCACTCATACTTGTAACAAAAAATAAACATTTTTGTAGCTGATATATAAAAATATCTGATATTTTATTCTACTACTGAATGTAATTTTTTCGTAATAAAAATATGAAATGTAAGAAAATTACGCAATCCACAAACGAAACGAATATGATCTAGTAATTTGATTTAGTTTTAAAAACCCAGAATTTTATTGCCAAGACCACTGAACGAAAATGAAATCAAAATACATACGGTACCTACAAAGTTTGCAAAAAATACAAGTTTTTTAAGTAAAAATACACTAGTTTATTTTAGTATTGAGGTACCAGTGGTCGGCAGGCAGGCGCTGCGAATTGAGTACCGGTATGTGCCACAGTTAGTTGCAACATCACCGTTCTCTTTTTTTCACTGCGAGTTTTACTACTTCCCTGTAGATAGTGGCTGTGGAAAAACAGGATTCTACTGCCATAGTTAAAAGAGGTGATTCGTTTGACTGATTCCGGTTTCTGAATGGCTGGCCACTGCAAAAGTTTGTTTAAGTATTTCAAGGTATGAAATATAGAATATTTTTCGTTTTCGGATGGTACACAGGCTGTGAACGAAGTCACGCAATAGATTGTAATACTAAAGTACAAAGCTACTTGCAACTGTTTTTGGGACGATTAGGGTAAATTAACCAATTGTCCAGACATGACCTAAGTGTGTAGTGAGCTTTATATGCTTCGATAATGTTATACAAAGGATTTCCAATAAACCGTAGTACTACAAATACTTATGTAGGTGACAAGGTGTGCATTCAAGCGCGAATATAGCTAGTTTCCAAGTCGTTTGCAGTGTCACGTACAAAGATACTAGATAGAACGTGATGTAGGCGTTGCAGAAAGTCGCCCGAGGTGTCTAGAACCATTCGGATTGTGTTAGGACTGTACGCTCCGACCCGGTTGTCAAAGGAACCAGGTTTAATAGGCGTGAAGCTTAGCACGAAGTAGTGTAAGCTGACTTTCAACTAAATTATTAACGTGACTTTAAACCTTTGTCCAAATACAGATCCATCCATGTACTGTTACTGACACAATACACGTATGAACCAAGTTTTGTCGTAGTAAGTTAAAATTTTCCGGGAGGAAAGACTCGGTCTTTTTTAGGATTTAGAGAGCAGCCAAAAGGACCCATAAAGCTTAAGTTAAATGAGTAAATACTTCGGAAAGGTTTTAAAATAAAGAACAGAAGAGGACAAAAAACCTAGAGGAAAATAATTACGTAGATGCAGTTCAATTTTCGTTTTCAGACCTTGTATAAAACTTAAGCATTTCATGAAAGCCTCATAATCCTCTGGATAAAGTTGTTATTGTTTTCCTTATAGAAATATATTTTTGGAATAGATTCAATTAAGCTACTGTAGTCCTGGTGTATTAGGATCCGAAGGACCAAAATAAAATGTTGGTCCTTAGGTCCTTTAGCACTTGACACGTTTAACATCATTAACAATTCACTCAACATGTTTACGTACATTGTAGACACTTCCCTGATACAATTTGATAATAGTGTGATATATGTAGAGTGCATTATGTGCGTGAGTTTAATGTTTGATCACAGTACCTGTGTTCAACGCTAATGGGTTTAATAAGATGACGTGATAAACGGCTTGGCGGGTTGAAATGGTTCATTCACATACATACATATAGATTGTAGGTACATTATATTAAATAGAGTGTTCGAGTGGATGTGGAATGTAATTATACTACACCTTTACGCCATAAGGGTTTTATGGTTAAACAAATGAGAATTGAAAATAAATGACTGGGTTTGTTGCGAAATACTTTTCATGAAGTTCAACGAATTTTTATCTATCAGATCACGTTTGAAGAGAAGAAAAGAGCTCTGTTGCCCAATAAACTGGCTAAAAAATTACACTGGCCTGATTTAAGTCTTAAAATTGCTAGATCCATGTTCCAATACTTACGTATAAGAAGATGCAGCACCTTAATCCCCTACAACATTTACCGCCTTAAGCCGAACACTAGTTTCCAACTACCAATTCAGCAACGCAAGCTGAATGCAAGACTAGATTTACACTAAAATACCAACTCCCAGACGGCGCAACACGAATTTACAATACATCCACTAAATCGAACAACGAATGCCTAACGAGAAACGTTTTCAGGAAATAACTTCCCATCGCAAAGGTCACGGTGACGTGAGAAACAATCTGAAGATTCCTCCCGAGACTTAGTATCGGCTTTTATAGCTTCCCCCATATAGCGAATCACAAAGCAATGACCGAGCAGTGAAAAAATATTTTCGGATCCAGCTATTCCCGCGTGTACTTTTTAGACGCATAACGGATTGCGGGAAATGATATTTGCTTTGGGAAAAAGTGTGGTAACGGTATCGACGGTCGTGTGTCATATATAACCTGAAAAATTGGATAGCATGACATAGACATTGTTTGTAGCTCCGCTTGTACAGGTTCGCCTAAATTTTTATGATGGATACCCGCAACGTACCTGGAGTGTGCGGTGTAATTTCCTGCCAACACAAATCATATTCAAAAACAAGAGTTGGGTACTGAACTCCGAACAGACATTTTAAGATTAACTCAGATTTATGGCGGAAATTTTGAATGAACGGATCGTTTACTAAAATTTGAAGATCTGATTAGCTTCCATAACGGCGTTCAAAAATTTTTGTTCTTAAGAAGATCTCTTAAAGTGGGCTTTCCTGGACAAGATTTATAAGATAAGATAAGAAAAAGTTACTAGGTATAAAATTACTTCATACAATGATTGCATTTAGGAACTTTTTCTTAATTTAGGCCAATTTTCATGAGACTGAAAGAGAATTTCATGCACAATCTGGAACGAAACCAAATAAACGAGAGGCGGAAGAATTCATGTGTTATTCTACGATGTTGGTATCTTTCTTTCTACATTTCAATAGATTGTAATTATTTGTTCAGTTGTTTTGCTCCAGTTATATCCATTTTATTTCCCGCGGGTATTGCTGTACTTATTTCTTACGAACAAATCATTAGACGTTTTTAATGAACATTAGTATCGAAGATGCATTTCACTGTTAATAAAAGGAATAAAATAGCAAAATGCTTTGAAAAATTAAACGAAATATGTAGGTCATATCGGTAAAAGCGGAACATTTTTCAAAACACACAAACCGACAGAAATCAAATATGTCCGATGGCATCCAGAAACGAATGGCGGTCGTAAATAAAATTATAGCCGTTACAGATGATAGAAATGAGGGCCAAAAGTTGTGCGAACTTTAAATCTTTCTTTTACAACCGCGATAAGATACGCACCAGCTTTCAGTTTAGGACCCCTGGCCCAAACTTGGCAAGTTTACTTTGTGTTTTGAATAAGTTGCCCAGTTGCTCAGTGTTCAGACTCCAGATCTGTAGGGACGTATTTGGAAGTTCGATTGCGAAGATTCCGAACACCCGAACTGCCTCCGGCTTCGTTCAAGAGAGTACAGGTTCAATAAATTGTATTATTGGCCAAACGTAATTTAGACGAGTGTTTTCTTCCCGAAGTGGAAAACATCTCTGGGGAAGCCGTGTTGTTTCTGGGCGCCAGAGTGAAACGGTGGAATTGAAAAATCAAGCCTGATAGTTCGAATGTACAATCGACTGTTACAATAAATACACTGTAGTTTTCTTTTATGTGTTTTCGACCATGAGAAACTGAATGCAGTAAAACATTAAATTTTTTCTTGTATTTATCTTAAAAAAAATTGTGTGCGTCATACCCATAATAAAGAGATACATACAAGCTGAAAGTTAAACAGACGAATCTGTGATGACTCCATTTTTTCCCATTCCCTGAAAATGTGAAATGTTGTGAACTGCAATCAAAGAGACTTCCATAATTATAATCAAACAATCTTAAGGTCACAAAATTGAATATATCGTAGCAATTTTGCAATATTTGATACAGTAAAATAATTATCTCCGACTAATATTACATGAAAGGCTGTTATGCTGCTAATACGCGTTGTATTATGATAATGCGCCTTATTAGAGCTCACGTTATAGTCTATATTGTGCGTCGGATGTTAGTAATATAGTTATGTGGATATCGTCCCTTTGTACGCAATATAGGCATGCAGATACAAACAGTAATACTAATAATATGTAGGTATATTGTTGAATGGCTAAGATTTAATGCAATGGTTAATCACATAACAACCGATGATGTATTTGTTTGTCCAACCATGTTTGTACCAAGAATTTGTTTGTCCTTTGGGTTAATATGAATGTAATTTAGCAGTCCCGTTTTGCTATGATCATGTTGTACAATGTGGATGCCTCGCAATACACCATAAGCCATACTACGCTATTATAACCTCCTTGAGACATATTGAGTCAATACCTTCAAAGTGTGAATCAGCGAATCCCCACACAGACATTGCAATAGTTTTTCTTTCAATGTTGATTTGAATTAAAACAGAATTGAGTAAAGGATTGGCAGACGATCAAAGAAAAGTATACTTCGCGATTTTAAATATTAGTCGATATTCTAATGACCTTTACTACTAAAAATGTTGACCTTACCTCAAAAATCCATATAAGCATCTTTGTATACATATTTTACTTTTACAAATTGTTAGTTTGAGATATTTTATGAAAGCTATGAGTCCTCCACGTCTAAAAGTGAACACGCTTGGAATTTTCGCGGTAAACCTAAATTTGCGGTATTCGAGACGACACAGTTATAAAGGACCTTAACAAGGAATTCGAAGGAAAAATATTTTATTAGAAAATACATTATCGTCTGAAAGTTTTACTTTGAGAGGCTTATTTATAATTTCTTGATAAAATGTGATACTGAAGGTCAATGACCCCGACTTTTCTATGTTATTCGTTTGTTTTTTAGTATGTAATTGTTGTAAAAGCCAGTAATGACACTAACAAAGTTGTGTAAAATAGTTAGGTGTATTCCTTTGTGGTCATTTTTCATAAAAAGGTAGAGGCTTGCTCTAAGGCTAATTACATAGTTAAATTCAAAAACCCATTTTTAAAATGATCATGGCTGCAGTATTTTACAAAAATGAAACATCCTCTTACTTTTAGTAAAATGCAGTTTAAAGCGAAAACAAAATTACCCACAACAAACCACGCTGGCAAAACTTAAAAATATTTTTCGTAAAAACTCGTTGACATTTTATAAGACGCAATGTTTTAAACAAACCCAGCTTCGTGGAATGAAATTTTACTTTATAACAAAATGAATCGTTCTTAAGATACTCAGCTTCCACAACTTAATGAAATGATGCCAATCAATTGCTTCTACCAGTCGCCACGATCGAGCTGATATTCGATTCAAGATAAATTCGATCAGAAATTCTATTCGATTATAATCTCTATAGCTTGGTCGATTTAAATTCAAAATGCCGCTTCAAAATTCGCAATTTCAAGTCTGTAGGTTTAAGGAAAAAAGATGCGATTATCACGATGTTCTGGCAAATGGGTATTCGGACCCGAGACCGGTTGACAGGAGGCTTTTACTGTCACGAAACGAATTGCCACTCAACTATAGTACATACTAACAATATAGCTACTCAGAAATGTACCAGATGTGGATCAAAACGTACAAAATACATATGCACCGTCAGTGTTTCCGTCTTCTGTATTTGTAAAACAAAACGGCATGAAGTGGCCAGCTTGCAGTCATGAATAAATGCACGAATTCGTATTACTCGTACGTAGTGCGCCTTGCAAAATATCAACTGTAATAAAAGTGGTGGGAATTATGTGAAAGATGAAATTTGGACTCGGAAAATGTATGTAGGGTCAGCATCTCTTACAAATAACATAAGTTGCGTATAGCGCCACGTCGCACGTCACTATGATTACTACAGAAATGTACGGCATAAGGCTTAAGAGGAACTTATAATGTCCTTTCGAAGCACTTGCAGTTGTGGAAGAGAAACGCCGTTCTTCGCGTGTCTGCTTCTTCAAATGCAATAGTCTTTAAGGTTGCCTGTCAAGTGGAGCGGAGCTAGGCTGAGGAGCGGAGAAACTCAGATATATTAACCAATAGGATTGTACAAAATCTCCGCTCCTTGCAATTCATTGGTTAATATTTCTCGGTTTCTCCGCTCTGCAGCCTAGCTTCGCTCTCGTGGACAGACCTAAGACAGCCTAAGAGATGGTGGAAGGCCCATTGTTGTAGTGTTTTTCACAAGAGGACATCAGCGTACATTTACTATGAAGTATCGTGAAGCGGTGTACGAAGTAATGATGTAGTCTATGGCGTTGTAAAAGACCGCAGTTATACGCTAAGATGTGCACAGCTAGGTACAGGTGTGACACATTTAAGCAGCTTTGTTTTATTTCTACCAAAAGATTCTGTATCACGGATATGTGGGACCATAACCAGAATTTATTGCGTGTTAACCGAAATAATGTAGGTTTCTCAGAACACAGGTGTGTTATACATTTTATTGCCTTCATTTATAATTAGGTTTTATTACGTGTTACACAACAAATCTTTTATATAATATTATAGTAATGGAATTTAACCCGAAAACAATTTAGTGTGTACTTTTTAGTTGAAAGCAGATTTTGGATAGAGTTCTGTTTGTTTTCAATCAAACAATTGGTTTTTGTTTGTAAAACCACAATTGTCTGTCCGCAACGCAGCTAAATTTTCATTGTTGATTATATACGCGTCGACACGTCATTGTTAAAAATTGACACGTCTGATATTGTCCGCTTCGTTGTATAAAAAAAAATTTTTGGTCAATTTATGCACGTTTTTTTAACTAGTCCCTAGTATACTGCATGGCTTTGGTTAAGTATTCAGTAAATTTAATTCTAGTAAATGTAATTAGGTACTACATAAGATCACTTAGATATCATATATTATTCAGAATATTCAAGCTTACTGCATATTAATTCTAAATAGAATCATTAATTGAATACGTGTCACATTTGTAGCCAATCTAATAAGCAAAAAACCGTATTTAAGCCGAAACCAGACAACACAACGAAATAATTTGAAAGCATAGCCCAATAGAAGACAAATTGTAGCAGTCAGCGGTTAGAGCATTTTATTACTACAATGTACCTCAAAGACCCGTATTAGAGGCAAAGTGGTGGTCCTGAAGACCGCAAACCGGCGTTAAGTAACGCACAATGGCGCTTCGGTGACCCACAGAGATCGCTGATTACTTTTGAAAGGGATTTAAAATTAATAAGGGTTGAAGGTCTTTTGAAATAATCGTCATGCTCCTTTTAAGTTTAAATTGATAATTCAATATGGTTAGATAATGCTACAGGATTTTCAAGATGGCTTACTTGTTTATCCGGACGGTAGGACCAAATTTACTAATTCATTTTCGTTGTTACAGGAAATGTTTTAATACGTTTTCACTTTCGGCTTATTCGATTTATAATTAAAAGGTGAAAAGTATTTCAGGATTACCAAGTAACAACCCACACAATTTTAAACCTTTTATTCTGACAACAAGCTAGTAACGTTAGTTTAAAAAATTGTCCCCAAATTGTTATCCATCAAAACTCTTTTTAAAACCTTTTTTTCCAAGCTCGCAGTTCGTCGACTGATGCAGCGAGGCGACGGCAATCAGCAATGCGGATTCGGCCAGTAATTGGTTCCTCAAAATTCCCGAATATTTATAATTTCAAATCAACTCTTAATCGCCGAACGAAGCTACTCAGTTGAATCCTTCTCGTTTATTTGTTGAGAGAGTTATTCTAATTATAGCTCATTTAATATTCACCTTGTTTAATTAGAAGCCAGCGTAAGGCGAAGTTAACAAAATTAATTTTAACAACGTACGGAATGATTATGAATATTGTTTTAGTGTAATTCGTGTTTGAATATAAAGATGTTGGAATTAGCGGCCTTGATGTGTTGAACTTTATTATGATTCTTGTACTAATAGGTACTAAAATTAGCGCTTAACTAGAGCAGAAAGGAGAAGGCGTTTTTATCTCATTTTATTTTTCTTCCTTTATAAGACTATTAATTTTGCAGTCTACTTTATTAGTTCACTTAATGACTCACCTAGGCAACATTTTATGTATTTGGTTTATAGGAATTTCAGCTGTTAGCTAAGCCATTTGAGTATGATTACTGCTTCATTTGATCCGAAAAGCACCGCTCAACATATTGTTAATTTGGTCGTTAGGATCTGTTTTTCAGAAAATCATGGCATTGTACCTTTAGTATGGTTTTTTTGAAAATGGGTAATGATAGTGATCGATGATGTGAACTATTATAATTGCAAGGCGTTTTATTGTTTGCATCCCAATTTCCTTTGTGTTATTTTGTTTATGCTTTCATATTTTGCTCTCATTTTGATATAAACAAAAGAAAAATACTTTTTATTGGAGACGATGTATTTTTTGATGAATAGTTCAGTTATGTTGTGTACTGTATTTTCCTCAATATTATTTTGCTGAACTCAATGTATGTTCATTAACTTTGATTAGAATAGTAAGAATTTAGTTTAAAATTTGAATGTTTTGACAAAATACATGTCATGTTCAATAATGGCATTTATATATTGAGGTATTTAACCTCAAAATAAAAATGAATACCAGTTCCCAAAATCAAACCTATAAATTGGTCTCGGTATATGAAATTTACCAAATGGATTCAAACGCAAAATTCAAGGAATTTGCACTGGATTTAATAACAAGTATTTTCATATATCGATATAAACCAACATTACAATACTAAAATGAACTCGGATTTTCTAGATTGTTAATAGTCTAGCTCTATTTTTTGTTTCCCCGTCGAGGAAACGGGGATATGTTGGACTCCCATCGAATAATAATAACTCGGGCTTCTTTTACTACCTAAGCCAGAGTCACAGGTTACTGCAACAAGACTCTACCTTAAACTTATATACGATAAAACTTTTTTGGTTTTAAAGTAATAAATATTTGAGTTAAATTCAGTTAATTAAAAGTTATGAAAACGTGTAAAAAAGTTTTAAAACGGCAAATCATGTTAGCTATTGCCGAATGTTACCGTTTTGTGAAACCGCGCAGGTAATCTAGTTAAAAATGTAAAACACAAGAAAAATATCAACATGATTGTTTACCGTACGGTCCCTTCTATTCGATTGGAAAACTCTTGCTCACTAAACCGTTTTGTTTACGGCAACATCAAGCGACTCTATTGGATGGGAAAACTAAAACAAAATTCTACCTGAAATTGTATTATGACGCATCGGGAACTTTTATTTTGTGGCAGAAAGGGACAGAGCTTCTTTGTCGATGTAGTGCTTTCTCTCTTCTTTTTAATTCAGGTTAGATAAGAACTTTTCTTTATGAGAATTGAATTTTATTCGAAGAACTCTGAAATGTATTATTTATTTTTATATCATTATGATATTCATGCGTCGTCTAGTACCTATTTCTGCTTTGATTATTGAAGTTCTTTGCAAGATTATTGATCTTTTTGTTTAAATATTATTATTTTATTATTTTGGGAAAAATGATTTTCTAAAATATTACCTACATAGTTTGAAACTTTTTGTTGCTTTGGTTACTAATGTTGAGGTACGGGCCATATTGTAGAGTGAATTCTATATTTTACTATTTGTTTAAGGGCATAATTATGTAGATAAAAATTTTTACCTCTTTCGACTTCATAATAAGCTCTACATTTTATTAAAACTGTTTCTGAAACGTCCAGGAATTTTAATATAACTCTGTCTTGTTAATACATTTTTTGGATCATAAAAACTATGTAATAAGCTTTACATTTTATTAGAACTATTTCTGGAAAATCTAGAATTCCTAGTAATAGTATAATTCCTAGTAAGTAACATTACACTGTATATACAATCAAGTCTAGGAACCCTTAGAGAATATAATACTTACGAGAAAATCTTTGCTCTTGACTATCGCGCTACATTGAAAAGTTGTACATCTCATTCATTCCGTGCTTTCAGGTAATTCTATCCAAATGCATTCACATACCTGGCGTAAGTTTAGTTTAGACTTGCAGTGAATGTATCCGATTGAAGCTAGGACTGTTGCAGTTTTGGAAAAGAGATGGCGCTCTACGTCGTGTAGTGTTGTCTCGTTTGCACAAATGCTACTGTCTTATTTTGAGAACTAGTGGTTAGGTCGCCTGAGTTTCACAACTAACAAACTTTTACATTTGGAGGATTCAAACGGTTTTAGAGAAATAAAAATTGAGGAAGCTTGTATCGGTGTGATACGTGTTTTTGGTGTTGTTTCAAAATAGAATGTAGAAATGAAAAATTAGCGCTGTAAGAGACTTTGTCGGACAATTTACCTATAGATTCGACTTTTGGTTTCGTATGGCCTTTGTAAATTCTCCAAAAAAGTATTGATTTTAGAGAAAATACAGTACACGTGCTGTTTATTAACGTTAATAAATGTTAAGAACAATTTATATACTTATAAAAAGCAGTAACATTTTGCCTTATCGAGAAAAAAATCAAAGATCAAAAAATCAAATAACAGGAAAACATTTATTGGTTCGGTTCTGAAACAAGCAATAATTGTAATTTGAAAAATTATAGAATTACGGTGGTTATTGGATATTCGTTTTGTTCCCAATTATGACAAGCATCGATAAATTGCTCGCTGGCGAAGCGTTTTCTTTTCACAATTCTTGCCTCGCTCTTGCGTTTCAATTCACCCGGATGAATACTTGTGAAGCCTTATCTTTGAATGGTCTGTTTGCTAGCTGTTTATGCGGTATTTATGATATAAGTCTACACAAAATATTCTACTGCAATTCTATAAAAAGCCGATGCAGTTGTTTTTCTGTCAAAATAGTTTAATTAGTTAAAACAAACAGAGGTAAATACCATACATTTTAGGACGTCACCAAAAAATACGCGGAACTATCAAAAGAGTATTAAAATAAGTAAGTTTAAACCATCAGACAATAGCTAGCTACACTAATGACATAAACATTAAATATAATAAAATAATTTATTAAAGAAACATTTGTGAAACACCGCGATGGTTCCCAAGCGAATCAATGTTGCGTATTTAATAAGGTACGCAAATCAACTCGGCAACTTGCCCTTAAGGCAATTGAACATTGTAAACAAATACCTTCCCCTTAACACGTGCACGGGGTTTTTGGAGCGAGAGTAAATTGGCATTTTGTTCTAAATAGACCTTCCTTGTCGGTGATTTTATTGATCTATCAACACTTGAAAAAGGTTGGAAGAAAGGGTGAACACTGAACATTTTTTTTCGTTTAAGGTATTTACGCTTTAAAATTTTTGGGAGAAGAAATGTTGACGTACTGTTGGAGATTCTTTTGGATTAAATAATTATTATATGCTACGATTACGATATAATTGATTTTTAAGTGCTTATTTTTTTGTAAATAACAAAACATAAAAATCCCTAACTGACTTTTAATACTCACGCATTCAAATTAATTTCATTACACATCGTCACTTGATAGTTGAGATACGTATGAATAATATTATGTTAACGACTGACGTAGACCAGCACTAATCAGGGTAACATGAGTTGCTTCAGCTAAACTCTTGCAAACAGCTTAATTAGCTTAGCATGAAACTTCGTCACTGTATGCAGAAACTTTGATAATATCTTTATCTTTGAAAGTGAGGATTTTGTTCTTCATTTGTTTTGATGGTGTTCATAAGTTAGGAATGTCTTACAGTCCACCAACTATAACTATGAACGAGAAACGATTACAACTAGAAACTATAAACGAGTTAGCAATCAGCGGGAATCGAGTGTGTAGTTTCGATAGTTTTGTCTCGGGGTTATAAGCGTGTGCGACAAGAGATCACTTACTCTATCGTAAAATATATTATCGTCCTTGTCTGAACTAGATAAAAATGAGTGTTGCAATGATTTGTTTATATAACACGTCTACTTTAAAAGCTGCACTGATGTCACGATCATGAAAAGAAACTATGATTTATGTTAAGACAGTGAAGGATAGCGTTTTACAGAACAGCCTGCCTTACCTTCTGACACCTTCTTTGAAGTATTTTGCTGCTGTGGTAATTGCTATCAACGTGTATATTTTATTTCCAATAAAAAAAATATTCAACAAAACGTGTACTGCACTTGCGGATTACTTATGGAGAATTCATTTACAGGGAGCCGGGCTTCCACGACAACGACTTATAATTCCTAGTATTCTTACTAACCTTACACAAATCTTATCGATTTAAGAGTAAAAAAACACTATTTGGTTGTTGTGTTATTCAATTCCACCTATTGTGGCACCATTGTCACTATTTGTTTTTTTTAAGTCTGTGTTCACTAAAGCTATGTATCTACATAATATGCCTATCTATTATAATATAAACTTAAAAGACGGAGTTTGTAAAACCAAAATTTTCTTATAGAAATAACATTAAATATGCCAATATAATATTCATTATAATAAATACGGCCATACATTTTCGTCCCTTTTGTACTAGGCACCGATTTCAGATTATGCCTTCAATACGCCAGCCCTTTGTGCCCAGACCCGGTAACATAGTTTAATTTCCGAAACATGTCTTTCAGCCTTGCCGCATGAAATATTTACCTAAAAAATAAAAATATTACATACTGGCATAACTTTGATAAATAGATGTACTGTAAATAGGTTGCTTCTTAAACCTGCCAGTGAAAAATGACAGTGTAATTTGTTAGAAGGTAGGAAATTGAAAAATAGATTGATACGCCTAGAAGAAAATGCGTATTCGTATATTTTTCCTAGAATCATTGCCGTTGGCTGGTTCCATTTGGTACTTACTTTCTGCTTCAATACTTTTCGTTTTGAAAACAAGTTGGAAAGGTGAGAGTTGGTTTTCGTTACCGTAGTTTTGTGATATTTTGAATAACGTTTTCTTTGCCGTGTTTCTGTGTATATTTTGTGAACTTTTTTTGTTTTAAAATACAAACAGGTGCAGCCTGTACCGAATATAAGTAACAAACGTATACAACAAAAAACAAAATACTACCGTACAGCTATAGCAAACTACCGTACATCCTTGCTTAAGATCTAAGCTTACCCCGTACCAAGGTACACCCTTGTACCATGAAACCTTAACAAACACAGTTAGTACATAGATCAGAGTCCATTGTCTATAAAAATATGTAGAAAAAACAAAGTATTCATAATTGAACCACGTTTCTGATAAGTTTCGGTCTATAACCTATTCGTATCGGCTCGCTTAGGACGTGGTGACGGAATTAGGTCACACATAACGGAGTGGCAGCCTTCGCCATTCATCAAGTATAACACATAACACTGTTTTTATTACAACCTCCGTTTGTAGAGAGCGAATTTTGAGAGTTCGTTTTAAAAACTACAAATAAAAAAATGCTGGTTTTCAAGCTTCTTCAATGCATGTCCATATAATAAAACTATTGTACCGTACAACAATTTTATGCATTTAAATTGTAATTATATAATTGACTGGACCGAGGTGGCACCGGACTGACAAAAGTGGAAAAAAATTGGAGTAGGCTTTTGCTCAGCTATGGGACACAACAGAATAGGAAAAAAAAATCCTTCAAATTCTGTTATTAGTAAGTCGTCATAATATGCTATGTAAAAAATAACATTTCATATATTGAACGAAAAACATTCATTTGATAGGTTAATTTCACATGCCTTTCAAATTTCAAGCAGAATTCTGGTGTTAGTTACTTCTTGTCTAAATCCCAATACTGCGTCATTGTATTTGATCGGATACAAGAACCTTGCGAATCGGTTAGTGTCCAAGGATTTCTGTTGCTGACTGAACGTTAGACTGAACAAAAAGTCGTCACAGATGCGCCCGGCAAGAATAGCACTTGCCGCCTCATGCAGCTTTGTGCTTCAATGCTGTGTTGTGTTTATAGTCAAAATCAAGTAATTTCACAAATTGCCTGGAAATTATATTAGTTTTCAAAGGCCTGTTAGTAATTATTTGTTACTTGAATTTGTAGGTAATAAGGCAGTAAGGTATTTTGTACACCTTGAACTTTGTGTCTCGTCATTGTCTCGTTATTGTCAAAGACAACCAAATATCCTTTTATTTTTTTCTCATTTTCGTACCATAAGATAGTTTGTCTAATAAGTGAAAGTATTTAAAAGTTGTTTATTTTTTTTGTGCGATCACTTAAATTAATTAACTTTTATTTTGTGTTTGTCAAACGTAGCTTCAACACGTAGTATAAAACAAAGTCGCTCTTCGCGTCTGCCTGTCTGTCTGTGTATGTTTAATCTTGAAGACAACGCAATGGATTCTAATATGGTGTTATTTTAATACATAAAATGTTATAATACATCAGTATTGCTCACGTGCAAAGCTGGGATAGGTCGGTTAACAAATATACTATGCATTTGGTAATTAAAACCACGTCTAATTACCCCTTTGAGAATACAACTAACTTTAGCATAACGTTTACTAAAACTTTATATTTTTATTCATGTTTTCCCCACGTTTACTGGACTCAGTGGAAATATGAAACATTGTTGTTAAAGTATCAAGGAACACGTAAAAATGTTAGCATCGCTTCTGAAATTTATGTACTCAACTGCAAGGCGTTGAGTTTTATAATGTTTATGTTTCATTTTTGAACTATTATGTTTAATGTAAAGCTCTATTTATTTTATACTGCTAACTATGAAGAGACATTTGTTATTTAGATAGGTTAATTTGTACCAAGTAAAAGTATCTAGTCTATAATAGTTTTTGATATCTTCATCATCAACTTCAGCTTTGTAAATATACCAAGTATTGGGCAAATGTTTAGCCATTCCTATTCCCTATTTACATCTTTTTTACTACTGTCACCTTTTGACACATTCGAAATTCAAAAACATTGCAAAATCTACTTTTATTTTAATTTTGCTCGTATTTTTTTTACTTTACCGATTTAGCAACCGGCCAGCAACATTTTATGATGTATTCTTCTGCACCGTTAGCCTCCCTATTACGCATATAGGAATATCTATGTCGCCTAGTTGCATGGGAACGCCTTATAATATCATTATATCGAAGACAAGGTAGGGTGGGGCTATTGTAAATGTAAATTATCGATCGTTGGATTCTTATCGTCGTCAATTTAAATAAGATGTAGGCAGAATCAAGTATAGATTCTGGTTTTGGGGTACCGTAGTCAAATATAAAAAAATGAGCTCTTATTGATTCGTCATGTCTGTCTGTCCGGTTGTAAGTCACAACCAAAAACTGTAAGAACCATAGTGTTTTAACTTGGTAGGTAAACAGATTTATTTTGTGAACCGCACTAGGGTTTTCAGTTTAAGTAAAACACATTGATCACAGCCACGAATTGTATATTAGTCTTATAAACTCTATATTACTCTATTATAAAAGTAACACCAAATATAGTTGTTCGGATTCAACAATTCAAAGTTAAGAAATCCTCATTTGTAGCCTTCTCCATGGTTTTGTAGTTATTCCATATTTCGGTTGGTTAATAGGTAACACTGAACTTAAATCTCTGTTTACCTCACAAAATCTAAAAGGATAGATCCAGCGTTGAAATGCTCGTAAATTTCGCAGATAGCGCTTGTCGGCGCTTGATTGAGGAGCTCGAATCTTCAATAGATTGACGCGATAAAATAGTGCGAACACTCGGGATGACGTCATTGGAGGGGCGGAACCGATAGATGCTGCATTAGGTTTGCAAAAAATTGGACTCTAGATGGCTGGATTTTCAATTTGTGGTAAGAAATTTTATCGTTGTTCTAGTACTCAAAATGAAGCTTTTCCTGTAAAAAACTACATTTCGAGCGCTATAGGCATATTTTACTTATAATTCTGTATCTGATCAAATCCTGTTTCTAGAGCAAAGATATTTAGATGCCACGTCAAGTTCTGGATATATTAGTGAAAGGCTTTATTTTTGGTTACTTAGTTAAAATTAGTTAATTAAATAACAGACGAACTAGCAGTCAAAGGGTCGTACATTTTTGATAAAATAATATTTTGATTGATCTACTTTCTAACAATTAATAAACATTTGTTTCCTAAAAGTCCTCTTTATTTAAAAAGTAAACAAAATTACCGCCAATTAATGATGTCTTTGTGTAATTTCCGCTTCTAATGAAACAGAGCAATAAGGGTTAATATAAAATAAAGGGAAGTTTGGCCTTTGTACAACACCATAACAGGGGCGCATCGGGCGGTCTCATATCAAATTTAATTAAAAAACCGTAGTCCCATTCACATCCTCGCATGTTTATGAACATTTCTGATTATTGCTGCGACTCGTAAATTTGCCGTTACTACATAACTACCTAAATAAACGCTAACTCTATTTTCCTTCACGAACTGTTAAAACCAAAATAAACTGCTCAAACAACTTCTACTTTGAAATGGACGTATATGATTCACAAACTCCGTTTTATAGAGCATATAACAGCACTTTATGAAACCCAAAACATTTTACAGTTGGGATGCTAACAAATAGTGAATAGTTGGGCTTTATGTTTGTGAGCGCCAAATGGCTATATATTTTTTTAAATTAAATGTCACTCGCTCGTTTTCACGTAAAGTATTAATGAAACATTTGTTATTCTATATTGTAATGTATGTCTGGACGATTAGAATTCATAGTTGCATGTCACTAAAAGCGCAATGATTATCCTGGATGTCATGATACACTGATGAATTAAGAAACGTGTCCTTCAAATGCTACGTGTCGTAACTCTCCTTCTCACTTAATATTTGAAACATACCGTAACTAATGCTACGCCGTAGCTACGCCGTAGGCAACAGGCAGCTACAGCGCTAAAGTAACAAAATACACGACAAAGCTCGCTGCCTTACAATGTTTTCGTACAACTTTGAGTAAATTATTATGTTTGCACTGTCTCTCGTAATAAGTACACTCGTTTGATTTACCAGGAGCATAATTATGGACTTGAGGGATTTCACTGTTCTGTGTAAATAAGAAATAGAGAGTCTTATTGCAACTAGCTGCGATTTAATGATTTTTGTTCATTTGGTCCTGTAGAATGGAGTACAATAATTATATTATCTATGTGCAATGCGATTAAAACGCATAAAATAAAAGAATGATAAATAATTGAAAACTATTTATAAAGCATTCAGAAATATTATATCCATGGTACTACATTACTAAATATGGTTGTATTAAGTTGCACTGTCAAAAATTACTAACTTGTTTATAAAAAAAAGATAAAAGTTTCTACAGAAGACCCAAAACTCATTACAAATAGATCTAAAATCGCTTAAAGTTTAATACGAAAATAAAAATCAAAATCCCTTCAATAATCCCAATATTTCGTAAACAGTAAACCCAAAACTTTGTTATTATAAATTAATCGAGTGTTGAAAATCAATCTGGCAACCCTGAAGCCTCGCCTAATATGTTTTGTTCGTATTCACAAATGTTGCCAGCTTACAAAATAAGGGTCAAAAATTACCTTCGGTCAAGCTATGGAGGCTTTACTAATGTCCTGGGATTCGCACAAAACCCGTAATTTAATTTGAAATATCGCGTGAATTTATACAGGGTGGTGTACTTTTTGCTCTCTCCGAGCATTGTCATTAAATCGTTTAAGTAAACACAATCGAGGGGTTTTGAAATAAAAGGAAACATTCCGCCGATTATATTAAGCATGCGTATTTAATCTTTTGAAATCCACAAACAAAACGTAATTAATTTATGAGTGGATTACTGTATCCTTTTAAATGTCCTTGAAGCAGAAATTGTTTCATAAAAATTTCGTGTTTTCCTTCAGTTATTAACTTTTAGAACATCAGAATCTTGAACAGCAATATTCGTTAAAGGTCTAAATTTGAGTTTGTGAGATGCAATTAGTGTTTCGCAAAGTTTCTGTGCTTGAGTTTTTGAGTTCCCTTTACAAATGGCTGTCTGGTACGTGTCTCGTCAATACAGTATTCAGTTACAAACTTTCGTTAATTATGTTAAGAACTTCTCGTTTGGTAGTTTGTCATCAGCAAGTTTTGAAGCGAGTTTAACTTACCCGTGTAACGTAAGTACCTTGTAAGGAAAAATCTAAATTAAATAAAAATGGAAAGAAAAACACTTTGTCCTTCCGTCGGTACTCTTAGTTCACTGCGAATCTCACTTCTCCGGTTGGTTTGTTCTTGTAATACGGTACCCTAAGTATATTAAAAATCTCAAGCAATGTCGCCCTCCTAGCTTTCAAGGACTCTAGGTCCAACAAAAACTGAGTCATTAAGCCGCCAAAGATATAAATTATGTTTTTAAGAGTCCTGTCAAACACAGACATGGGAAATGTCTTTAAAGTTTTTGTGAATTCCGCTAACACTGCATGGAGTATCATCGTATTAATATTCCACGACTTTCACACAACGCTATCTAGTCTCAAACTAAGAAAAACTTGTATTATGAGTATTAGACAACTGATAAACATACTAATATGAATCTAAATACATACATATCATAGATAAATGACACCCATATTCAGAACAAATGATCGTGCTCATCACAAAAATATTTTTCTTTTGTGGGAATGAAACCCACGACCTATGGTATAGCAGTCAGGGCCACTTACCACTAGACCAACACGCCAGTCAACATTATACATTAGCAAAAACAAAAAAATAGTTAATGATGATATTTAAATATAATTTTGGTTTAATTTAATACATGTACACCAGAAATGTTAAAATATATGGACAACATATTATGTTGTACAAACCTAAATTACGATATTGCAATAAATATTGTTGTTGTTTCTTAAGAAGTTGTTAATTGCCTCTGAAATGTCAATCACTTGATTTTTTAAACCAGATATACAACGTTGATAAAAGCGAGAGGCATTAAATGAAACCACATATTCTGTATATCATTATAAGGCTACACAACAAAAATCAAATCAATGTAAGCAATATTTTTATAATAACTTTCGTGAGGATGATTCATACTTAAAACGTTATAACGGTTTACTCACGCGTATTTATCGGGATAGCCCGACTAGTTTCGGACCCAACCGGAGCCAACTAGATAACTATGCCTATAAAACTTAGTCACCCAATCAGGAAGATACAGCATGTTCAAACTAAAAAAAAACTAAAAAAATATCCTGTGACTAAACTATTGCTTACATTGATTTGATTTTTGTTGTGTAGCCTTATAATGATATACAGAATATGTGGTTTCATTTAATGCCTCTCGCTTTTATCAACGTTGTATATATAAAAACCCCCTAATAATTTATTAACTCTAGCAATATGTACAAAAAATACTATTTCTATTAGAATACTAACTCTCGTTGACATTGGATGAAATAGTTTACGTATGTGTGCACTCTTATACGTGTGTTCAATGTTGGTGTGTGTAGCTTTACATCTTTGTATATGAGGACTGCAGTTCAACATCAGACTGTTAGCTCTTAACTCTTTAAATTAGCACTATAAGTAAGTTATACTAAGCTGGATGTTAGAGCAGTGCAACGACCTTTATACTAAAGCTTTTAAACTTATTGCAGAAGAGTATATTCGTTTAAACTTGGTGGGTTTCTAAGGATTTGCCCAGCTTTAAGTAGGAATATTAGTACTATACAACTTTTTAATTGAAAATCTTAATTGGAGAATAAAATCATTTTTAAGTAGCTAGTTGTTATTGACTGACCTATCATTCAAGTGGTGAGTGGCCCTGACTGTTATACCAGAGGGTTCGTGGGTTTGATCCCCATCCAGGACAATTGTTTGTGTGATGAGCACGATCATTTGTACTGAACCTGGATGTAATTTATAGATTAATAATATGTAGGTATATTTAGTGTTAGGTGTTTCCGTGTGGTGTCCGGATTTCCGTTTGGTGTCCGGATATAAAGAATAGCGCCACCCCATATCCTCCACTGGGTGTCGTAAAAGGCGACTAACGGACCTTAAGACCCAGTGCACTGTACCAAGCACCTTGGGTCACCCGAATGGTGACGGGTAAACAACCAACAATCGCATTCGCAAAGAGGGTTAGTGTCAGGCAGGCGGCCGACTATAAAACCATAGCCAAAACCATTAGCGACATGTTTAGAAAAAAAACATGTTGCGCCGACCCCAAGTAAAATGGGATAAGGGCAGGAAGATGAGAATGATGATGTAGGTATATTTAGAAATAAATTTGATCTAATCTGCGATGAATCTTTCTATAGACAAATAATAAATTTGCAAACTGATGTTTTCCATTCAAAATATTCATTATTACCCGTTATTTAAGCTGTTTAATAAAACTTCTAAATCTCAACGTCATTTCACACCTCGTTAGCCTAAAGCAATGTAAATCAATCTTATTTGAATGTTTAACCATAATACAAGCTATCAAGACAAGTCTAATTTTCATTATTAAAATAATTTTAATTTTCAACAAAGGAGATGAAAAATGGTCGAATCAAAAATTCTCCGAAACATTCATAAATTAGTTTAGCAATTTTAAATGTGATTCGCTTCAAAATTTTATTTACATTAAATATTTGAATGTTGAGGGCTAAATTTAATGAAACAATTTCGAGAATTTATTTATTGCATTTTCTTATTACGTAGAATATATTTTTATGATTGTGACTGAGGCAGACTAGTACGGCTTTTTGGAAACTCGTTCTTTTTTAATTATTCTCAGATACCATTGGCATCTAGTAAAGAAAACCTCGTAATTAAAATTGATTCAAGAAAAAAACCAAATCGAATTCGTCAAATCCTTCGCAAAATCTTCTCTATAATTTACAATTACCGATTATTATTCCAGAATAGTCCATTAATCTTTAGGATCACAATACGGGACAACAATTAGACATTACAAGCAACGCTGTTCATAGCATAAAATACAACACGCAACTTATAATATATAATAATAGTACAATATCTCACGACTTTCACACAGCGCCGTCTAGTCTCAAACTAAGTAGAGATTGTATTATGAGTACTAGACAACTGATATACCTACATACTTCTAAATACATACATATTATAGATAAATTACACCCAAATACAGAACAAAATATGATTGTGCCTATCACACAAACAATTTTCCTGGGTGGGAATCGAAACCACAAACTCTGATATAACATTTATATCAGTCAGGGCCACTAACCACTAGACCAACAGATCAGTCAATAAGAACCAGCTACTTAAAAAAAATATATTCACCAATTACGACTTTCAATTAAAGAGTTATAGCAGTACATACTTATATAGCAGTCAAGACCATTAACCCCTAGACCAGAGATTGCAAACCAATGGTGCGCGTGCCACTTATGGCATATGGCACAATATTTTAGGCACGTCATTGATCATGCACTAAGATGATTAAAATATGTAAATTAGCAATGTAAAAAGTCCTCCACGCGCTACGCGAGATTTTTAAATACAGGGGCACGTCACGATCCCATTAAATATTTTTTGAGAAAAATGGCACGTTGATTCGTAAAGGTTTATCATCCCTGCCCTAGACAAACAGGCCAGCCTTGTATAGGTACTTGTATGCAAGCTGCAGCGCCAGCAAATTTAGTGAGATAATTTACGTCTCCCCTGTGCCTCGTCGTAATCATTTTATTAGTGCTCATCTTACAAAGTAACGTCTTTATCGTCCATGTTGTTTATTGCCAGTAGAGAGTGAAATGTTTAATGCTTTAGTTTAATGCTGGAGTAAAATGATAGTTTGGCGTTTGAGTTAATTGGTACGGTGTATGCTTTATCTGTATATGGGCACAGCATGGCTTTACAGCAAGTTTGTGTTAAAAGATATCAGCCGTGTCTAATCATGTCGCATTGAAATAATATTGTTTGTTTTTTAGGTACCGTTGAAATAAAACATAGAATTACATAATTCGACTTACCATCATGTTTAAATGGAGTAAAAGAGCCAACCACCTTGGGTCAGTGCAACACGTTTTCTCTTCCATTCCCCCCAGCCGCACGTCACATTATTATTTACTCCATTTTCATATACAGGTAGGTATCATTCCTTACACAAACCATTAATTTTTTTTTGGTCAGTGAATACATAACTCACTTTAAACAAAACACTATCCTATTTGCAAACAAAAGTAAACCGTAAAAGATAAACACGGCTCACAAGTCAGCAAATTGTTTCAACATAAACGCACGACTAGCTCAAATATTTATCGCAACACTCGCATGCATTTTGTTCTCCTTTTCTCTAAGCATTAGAGGCATCTTGTTGTGTAGAACTTGCTGCAAACTAAACGCCACTCGGGGAAACTTATTTCCGTACTCTTTTGACGGTATATTTGCTTTAAGTTTACGTTTGTGTTGGAAAGATTAAACGGTAAAAATATTTGTGTGCTAGTATAAGTAATAATATAATAATGACCGGATCGATTTCAGCCACGGCGGCTACTGATACTATGACACTCGCCAGCTATGCAGGGCATATTGTAGCGCAAAAGCATGTGCGTAAACACAAGTGCACTCTCCATTCCTCCACTCTCATAGCCCGACGGGATGGCAATCCGATACGGCCGGAGAGAGGTCAGGCCCACATTTTTACGTGCCTTTTAAAACATGTACTGTCAAATTTATTTGCAAAACGCACACAACATTCGGAAAGTTGGTGCGCACCGTTGGGATCGAACTCGATACTTTTGACTTGGCAGTCTTATGGTCTTACCGCTAGGCTATCACAGCTTCACTTTTAATTAGTACTTCGAGTATGTAAATTAGGTTGTTTGTGTTCTTTGCATTGCTATAGCATGTGTTATCGTTAATCCTAGTGACACTATCTTTAAAGGAGTGAAAGAATGTGAGTGTGTATCTCTGTTTGGTTGATACTAGTTTACGTTTAAAAACGGAGTAAGGTTTAACAATATTTGGCACATAGGTAGCTGTAAGCCCGTATTAGCATTAGATCTCATTTTATTGGAAAATACCTATGTAGGGCGCACTTAGTAAAAAAATATCTGTAAAATTCAAAACTTGCCTTCTTACCTTAATAGGGAAATGTATATGGTACCGCATACCCGATACTACTGGTTATCCATTAAAGACCCGTCGGTTGTAGGAACATTGACTGTCGCAGCTTCAGCAAAGCACCGGAATATGATAAAGGGATTAAATTCTATAGTACAAAAGTCGTTTAAAAAATCTAGTAGTAAACGGGGCAATAAGAACATTACCAAAATATAAATGAATTATTAACTCCAACTAACTACCATAATCCATAATTTAACCTATTAATCTTTTTACAAGGTTGTTAGTTGATTATTTATTATGAAACCATTATGTGAAGGCATGGTGCAGCGGCCATGATATATTATTATTAATTGCGGCAAACTGATAGCTTTGTGGTAAGCCTCCACGTAACATATTTCGGAAAATAATAAATACATATTTTTAAATTTCGTGGTACATACATATACATAATACATACATACTGTAGATAAATTACATCAAGACACAGAACAAATGATCGTGCTCATCACGCAAACATTTGTCGTGGCTGGGGATCGAACCCACGACCTCTGGTATAGCTGTCAGGGCCACTAATTACTACCAGACCAACAAGCCCGTTTTAGAAGTATAATCATATCTTAGTTTAACATGACATGTCTTTCTCTGCCTCCCTTATTAATTTAAGGTATGGTAACATTGACTCGCAGTTTGGTATCCTACACACATGATGTTCCATACAATGCTATGCGGTTCAACGGCGTTTCAACTATTGGCTCTTAGGATATGCCAACACAACTGTTCGCCAATACATCGCATGAATAACGTGTTACGTGTTCATAAATTATGAGGACGTATACTCCCGTAATAAGTAACTAGACTATGTAATAAACCCTAGCCAAGCTTCGTGATTTCTGCTTCTCTCTTGTTATACAAAATGTATGAGAAAATTGTATTTCTATACTGTTATTTAACTATATTCTGGTCTGTAGCTATTTTATTATTCGGGACGAAGATAAATATTTTTTTATAATAACTTTCGTGAAGATGATTCTGACTTAAACGATATAACATGTCGCGAGTCGAACTCGCGACCCCGCCGCCGCGTCAGCTCATGATTAAGGACTCCGGTTGGGTCCGAAACTAGTCGGGCTATCCCGATAAATACGCGGAGAAAACCTAGCAATTCAAACATCTATTTTAGCTTCTTAATAATATAAACAGGGTACTACTATGAGGTGTGTTTAAGTTCAAAATAATACCTAATCAGCCTTTTGCACTTTTATTAGATTAAAATAAAATATTCTAAGAGTTCGGACAAAATTTTGGATCGAGTACGAGGTTTTCCACATTTATAAAAATTTACTTGAACTTCTGACATTCTCTCTACATCAAAATAATGATGGTAAAGAATGCGAACGAAATAAAAATATACCTTTTACTTTACCTTATAACTAAGTAAATACAGGTACACAGTATACCAATAACGTCGCGACGCAAACAAGCCACATCTTGTGTCCCAATCACACAACATTAAACCATAACTGACTTGTATTCAAATACGCTTGCATATTGTACGGTAAACCACACATTGAAGGCACGAATCTACGAAAATAGACCTTAAAGTAAAGACATTAGGGTCAGTTACGGTCAACGCTTGTTACTGTGTGGTGTACTGTATTTACCGCATTGCTGTCTTTAGTATTTCCTCCGGGAATCGCTAAATTATACACTCAAGGGTTAGTAGAATATTAACTGTGATAATTAATTAGGCAACGAATCAAATTCTGGGGATATTGACATTATGAAATCCATAATCAGCTAAGGGACAGATGTAGACAGTTATTCCATTCTATTGTATTGTACGTTACGATTCCACAGCTGAAACGCTCAATCAATTGTAACAAAATTTAAGCGAAACCGCGTATAAAAGCTAGTCTAGTGTATTTAATGTGATATGTTTAAAATTAACATAGTACACATGATATAGTAAGGTCATGCTTTTCTCTCAGTATTCAAAGAATTTATAATGGATTACAACAGCTCTCTCACTTCATTCAATCTCGTTGCAGCGCGCTAGTGTGTTGAACAAAGTAATTTTTTACTCTTCCTAGAAATTGTAATTTGACAGAGATTTTTACATAAATTATGTAAAATATTTTTTATATGGAGTTTGTAATAACAATTTTATTTTGAAGTTATAATAATGCAACATATTTTTTTATTAAATTGCAAAGAGTACTTCCAGCCAAAATTAATCAAAATTATTGTAGGTTTTTTTTTACAATCATATGATAGAGGTAAGGCTGCATTTCCGCAAGCGTAGCACAAGCGTTACTAGCCTCATACTTTTAGACCAAGTACCACTTTTCAAAGTCATATTATGGTTGTGGATTCGAGACGCCCCGCTACACCATGTAGTGCAGTCAAGCTCACACAACTGCAATACGCTTCAAGACACGGACGTCAGAAATTGGTAAACACATACTAAAATTGGAATGTACATAGATCCCTAGGAAATAATCACAAACCATTATTTGGATACTGAGCTAGAAAACCACCACGGCATATAGTAATACGACTAGCATTATATACTATACGAAGTCAAAGGAAACTAATAAAAGAGCATTTTAGCTTCATATTTGCAGAGTAGGTATGTTGCTATGTAGTTAGACTGTAATAAGCACAGCAGTGTCATTGCATTTGTGCTCAAATGTCGTTGTCCCCCTCGAAACTAGTGTCGCGTTCGCTTCAATTTCTCCGAGAACGATAGCGGACAACGAAAACAACAATTTTTGTAGCAAACTACAATAATAATTTCGTTTTAAAATGTTAGGAGCTGCGTTTTATTTTGTAATACCAACAATTTTGTGTAAAATGAGAAGCTTGGATCGTTTCATGTAGCGTTTCTATGTGGATACTACAGGCTAAGTTTGTAGGACATGATATCGTTGAAAGCTGGACCTCGAATAATGTAGGATAACAGTTTACTTTTTAACAAAAGTTAACGTGCTTTTGGACGTGAAATTTTAAGTAGGTATGTTTAAAGATGGAGAGTTCGTAAAAAGAAGAGCAAGATATAATTGTTTTGCTAGTTTAACTTTAAAACCTAACTTACGTTCCAAATAATTATAATAAGGTAATTGACAAAAAAGGCTAGTTGAATAAAAAAGCTGAAATTTCTATTTTTACATTTACCGACAAGCAGTAAGCAGTTTTCTCTAGTCTAATGAAGAGTCTAATATGTAATTACTGCAACACCATAGTAGCATTTAGTACACCAAAACCAACAAATATTAACTAATTAGAATAAAAGCTGAGTTTAATCTAAGCAAAAAGAAAATGAATACTTTTCTAAAGCTAACCCTTTTACAAATACCTTCATTATATTGCAGTAGAGCAATAAATTAGAACAAAATAGCATGGCGTGAACGGGTGTCGACAATTAATTATGTTAGAATTGTTTTGGCTAATAAACACCAAAGGTTTATAAAAGGGCCCTTGAAAAGAGGCGTAGGTACGAAAATAATTAACATTCTGAGACTTTAATCAGTTTGTTTGTTAATAATTAAGCCTATGTTATAAGGTGTAGGTGTGGATTCTTGAAAATAATTCAGCAAAAAATAAATATCAAGTTTCAGTACTTAACTACTTAGTAACATTTTTCAAAGGCCTAAGAGCTTTCTTAATGTCATCTAAAAATATCGTATCTTCGAACAAATGTTATTGAAACGTCAAAATATAAAAATAAATAAAATATCTTGTACCATTTCTACGAAATCATTTGAATAGATTGCTAATTCCGTAGCATTCATATAAATTGAGTGCCGTACCTGAAATTATGGGTTCTTCAATATATAATCAAGTTTCCTGGATCTAGAAATTTAATATCTTATTATTACATTTCGTTTCTTACAAGTTCGATATTACTTAGGTACAGTAAACAGTAACCCACTGCGATTATTATGAGCTCACAAACCAATACTGGTGGTGTAATAAAAGTGAGACACCTTTAAGCGTTGTATTTAGTCGTCTTGGTCACAATGACAATATTCTTCTTTTAGTTTCATAGTACAGGTACTATAATAGACATGTTCTTGTCTGCTATCGTAGCTAAATAGAAGGTTACTTTTAGCATATTTGAACCTAAAACATCTAACTAATTTCACTGCTTTTTTAGCATATGAATAAAGCGTCGCAGGGTCGTCTCCAAACATTTAAAATATTCACATATAAGTGTTGGTTTAGTGTTGCATTTGAACGTGGAAAATTTGTGGTAGACGGCCTCCTTTTGTCAATATAAGATACATCTTGTTCCCATAGGAAATCCTTCGTCACTGGCTACCTATGTCACCGTTTTGTTTCGACAGTTCGCATTTGTTTAAGTGGTAATCATTTAAATCTACATTTTAGCGTCACCGACACTTTTTAAGCATTCTAAGATTTTGTTCTTCAAAATTTTCTTGCAGTACAAAATCGAGCAAAGAAATGTACACGAAAGAGATCCAAAACAGCACTTGCAAGCATTTATTATAAACAGAGCGTAAACACACGCTTTCTCTACATTAACTACCTCGTGGTACCACAACTCGTAAATCAGGCTGCATGCATTAGAACAAGCAACCTACTAAACTTTGCATCAATTTACTAAACGACCAAAGTCGCGGACAAAGCCAGTCTCGCAACAAATATCTGCTTTGTCTTCATACAATTTACAAAGGGACAATACAAAAATAAAATTCGCGAACAAAAATGCTTGTAGCACAATACAGTGTTGAGTAATGGTCCCCGTGTGTTTTCTGCGGAACGAGGAACCCATGTCGGCCAGACAGGGATGGTACTGAATTGATTGCCTGGATGTCACACCTGGAGCCGCGATACAATTTTATCACCTACGTCGCTTGTTCAATATTTTTATACAAGCAGAAGTCGAAAGGAATTGCGTTGCTCCGCTTTGTTTTATTTTCGCTGTTATGTTTCGAATACAGTGTAAAGAGTTTGTGGATAAACCTTATTTTAGATGGATTTATGTTTTACTTAAACTTACGTTCATATTTCTTTCAGTGAGCTCTTTTTTTTCTTCTGGTGCCTTTCCACCTCCTGAGGTTGGATGTCAGCTCTGCACATAGCTTTCTATTTCTGGCGTGACGAAAGAGCTCTTTTACGTTGGTGATACCGGCCCGTTGTCTGATATTGCTAAACCAGAATATCTTTCTTCTTTTGAAACGTCTTTTCCCTTCAATATTTCCCAAACCAATACATTTTCTTTTAAATATAAAGATAAAGTTGATTGATACTCATATCCCTATCTGAGGAAAATCACCAAAAATGTAATGTATGTAATTTTACCGAGCAACACAATACGCACCTTATAATGTTAAAATGTGAAATATCTTAATAAAGCTTGTACCTAACATCAACACGTCTGAATACGGAATCAACTAAAAGTGAATGCACAAAGTCGACTTCATAATGTGACATTACACGCGAATGCTCGTCAGGCAGGAAGATGACATTGTAATGTAATGCTCAAAGTCGATCTATAATATTACACACAAATTCTCCCTTTAAATGAATGTATGTTTTTTATCTCTATCACCATTAAATAAATCATGCCATCACATATACAAGACGCCATTCTCTTTACAGATAACGATATAAGCGACTTTTTCAACTGTATAAAACAGGTAATACCTTTAGCCACAGCTCGGCCGGACAATAACGGTTAATGCCGTGTGATCCCCGGATAAACTAGCCGGACAACTAGTTTATCTCCTCTTTCGAGGTTTCGTACCTTTCTATTAGTATATATTACGTATAGAGATGTATGGTGGTAGTTAGTTTGATGAAACAATTAGTGAGACGGTTGTTAATGTACGGAATGTCTTTTTAGAGTAAGAATAGTAACAGTAAATGATGTTTTTTGTAATCGTTGATTGTTGAATCTTGAACTTTAGTTTGTTTATAAACCGACTATAAAACCGTATTTTGAGCTGTCATTACTCGATTGTACTGTGTAAAAATCATTGAATTTGACCAGTTAAATAATATTGCAGTTTGAATAGAGCTTCAACAATAATGAAGGCAATTCTTTAGCAAGTCAGTTACGTAACGATTTTGTTAATAATTTTCAGAAGAAAATATTATACAAAAACCTTTAAAATTTCATAGCAGTAGTAACTTCATTCTCCTTATGTAGTAACTTTTAGGCAAGTATCTTACTATGGGAATAATTGGATAAAGAATATCTCGAGAAAGTTTCACTTCAACAATTTCTTATTATTGTTGATGATACTTCGGAGATTTTATCCACTTTAGCCACTTGTGTATCGAGTAAATATTTTTACATACTTTCACTTCGAAAAAATACGTTTATATTTTGTTACTCGTACTTTAAATTATTCAGAACTTATTCTGACTTAAAGGGACAATACAAAGTCAATGAGGCTAACAGAACCCCTGAAAGAAAAAATGTTGCAGTCGTAAGAGTGAGACAGCGCACTATAGGGCGTAGAGCGGCGTCTCTCTTCCACAACTGCAACAGTTTTACTTTAAGAGGAAACACTAGATACCCTAATAAGTTATTTGTGCAGAATTATCGTCGAGTATGGGCACAAACATAGGTGCACTATTTGCACCTTAATTATATCTAGCCAGCCAGGACAAATCAGGTACAGAAGCAGTAATGAGTTTTGTGAAATCATCCTAATAATTACGGACTCTTAGCTAAACTGAGTATTTTGAACCGAACAAAGTATTTTTTTTTTACTTTCATTTACTTACCTAATTATATTATTTTTTTGCCACTGAGATTGTGACTACAGGTATATTACAATAAAAAAAATGACCGGCATTTGAGTAATAATCTAGCTTCAGTCAACAAATATCTGCATACCATGTGACATACCATAATCGTAAAACGTAAAATCCTATAAAATATATCATAAAATATTTACACCCGTTCAGGTACTTTATTTAATCATACTGACAAACAAGTCGTTCTCAACGGCGTTAATGCTTATTGCCTTGTTAACGTCGATACGTCGGTCGACCTACTTCTTTAATCAGTCGCTCGCTTAGAGAATTATAGAAAAACACTTGAGCTCCCTTAGTTTACCACCTCGTTACGTCCACGAGATAATTAATTTTTCTTCGGACCACGGAGGTTTTATTCAACATGGAAAAGGTCAGCAAACTGTCACTGGCAAACAAGCATCATATATTTTGAACGTATTAAAAAACGAATTTGTTTTTGTGATAATCCTCTTTTGTTTTTGTCTGTTGTTTGGCTGGAAACGTAATATTTCCCGTGTCCTTGCTTATCTGTTTTAATAAAGAACAGTAGAATACATTTTTGAAACAACTCAAATCGTAATAATATAATTTCAGGATTCTTTTGTTTTGTTTAAATGGCTAGTACTACTGAAAACAACCAATTCATATTGTAGTGTATAAGAAAAAAATAGAGAAGATAGTAAAAATTAAATGTATAAAATAATTTTGGCAAATTTGGCATCATAACTGCACACTCATAGCTTTAGATGACACAATTAATTAAATTATCCAATTACACCAATATAGCGTAATTGATTTGTTTAATTAAAACTGGATTCATTTCATTGCATTCGAGCGATAAATCTGTGATAAATGAAACCAGTTTCCTACTTTATCAACTTGCTTAATAAGGATTGCACTTACAAGTGTACAGTTTTCTAATTCGGTTTACTGTCTCGAGTATCGACAGTTTAAGTTGTGTCGACTGTAAGATATATTGCAAGCTTCTGTAGATTGAAACCAAATATATTGTTGTGCGGTGAATAGACAGATATATTAAACAGACGCATTCTTGGACTGAAAACAAGTCAAGTGTGAGATATATTACTAGATAAAAAGTCTTCAGTTTAGTTTAAAATATGGCTTCTGCTTTTGATCTCTTCCTTAGAGTGGGATTTCCGAACCATCGGGCTGTAGAGTAAGAGAACAGAGAGTGCACATGACATGTGATCATGATGATTGGCATGTTGGTCTAGTGATTTGTGACCCTGATTGCTACACGAGGTCGTGAGTTCGATTCCACAAATGTTTCTGTATCTGGGTGTAATTTATCTAAGTATATTATGTATGTAATTAGAAATATAATTCTCTGAGCACATGAGCATGAACAAAAAAAGTAGAAGAGAAGATTTCTTTGAGAAATTTGATTGGTTTATTTCATAGAAAGGGTTTGGACCGTTTAAAAATGTTGTATAATGAAATAATTTCTGACCAAGACTGACATAAATTCTTATGAGAGATTGAATACTTACCACTGTTTATAATGGCCGCGAGAAATGTATCATAATGCTATTATTATTATCACCCTCAGGCTGCGAATCACCTATAATATAAAACGAGGTAATAACAAACGCGTCCATTGTATGGTTTCCACAACATTTCCTAATACACCTCCCTATCAAGCTGTGAAAAATGAAAGGCCTCCGAAGAGGCATGTTTTTCGCTTTTTTCCTGTTAATTTTCATGGCTATCCATCACAGACACTAAGCGACAATTGAAATACTATAATGTCTTTTCAATTACATTATCCGTGTGAATAAAAGAATAAACCGTTTTTTCTGTTTTCCGACGCTTTATTTGTGAGTAAAATAGTGGAGAGCGTCATTAACTCGATCTACATGCAAATAAAGTGATTTGTACAGAAAGAGATTTTGTACATTACATTTTCTGAGATAAAATGAGCTGTTTCCATTTATTTTTAATGGAAAATTAAAACTTAAAAGGTTTAATAAATGAAATTGTATGTAGCGATTGGATGTAAAAGAGAGCAATGTAATTGTAAAGTTTTGGCGTTTTCACAGTAAAATCGTTTTATTCTTACCAGAAATGATTTTTATCTCTATGAATTGGGCCTCTGTCTGGTCCTCTGTATTTATTTTCCGCTACTTGAACTAAGTCAGCGCGCTTACCATGTCATATTAATGTTAGATCTCTGACTAAAGAATAAGATGCCACTACTTACAGTGCAGTGCTTCAGCTTGCCTCTATAACCACAGGTACAAGCTTTCAGTTACACTATTTTTTTTCTGACCACATCCTAATCATAATCTATCGCAGTCCATTGCTGGACATAGACCTCTCCTGGTACACGCCACTGAGATACTGTTTTTTGACCTCAGTGATTGCTTCTGTTACAGTTCTGAACTAATTTTATATGACGATCTCATAACAGAAAACACACAATAGAAGCACCATTTACATAGTGTAAAATAAAGTACCTTCTCGCGTCTATCTGTCAGCCCTATCATACATAGATATTTAAAAACTACGCAAATGAATTTCCATGCGGGTTTTTTAATAGATAAAAGGTTATTCAAGGAAGCAATATTAATAGAGGAAGATTTTATAATTATCCAAAACCACCCTCTATACAAAGTAAAAAGCTATCATACTTGTTACTAAATAAAACAGCAACCGACACAAATCCGTTACTAGATTACCTTATTTTTACAATAAACCCATATCAAACGATAACTTCATATTAAACCGTGTAAACATGTTTCCATCCCGGTTATAATTAAAATAACATGTCAAAAATCCTTTCCACCGTGTCCCCTACATAAAAACTGCATAATTGATTTAACTTTATACTGTGTGCTTAAAGCATACAATTAATATTTCATGGAGTTATCGATATCAGTATATGGCTTAAGTGATAAAACAGTGGGATGTTCACCTTTAGTATGTGTCGTACATTTTATTTATCTCCACAAACTATCAAACATAGTAGCTTCCTGCTGTCTTAAGACCTGACCCTATGTATTCTTAATTATTTAAAATTACGCATTGGATTTTGATGCATATTTGTTTTTTTTTTACCGTGCAGTTCCCGGTGCGAATAGGGCTGTCCCATATCGACCAATGGGTGTCGTAAGAGGCGACTAAGGGAAACTACGACCCGGCGCATACCACCTAGCACCTCGGGTCAACCTCCTGGTGGGGAGTAAACCACCAGCAGCATGAGTAAAGACATGCTGCGCCGACCCCAAATAATAATTGGGAGGAGGGCAGGGGAATGATTATTTGTTTTTTTTTATATGTAAATGTTTTTTTTTTCAGAAGCCATTGTATAATTTGTCTAGCTGTACCAAAATTACAAACAACAAATATAGGAGGAATCATTTATTTTTTAAAACAGTGTGAATGTCAATGTCTGTGATACATCAGTATTGCACCCGTGTGAAGCTGGGGCTGATCGCTAGTTTATAAAATAAAATGTACCTGCATTGGAACCATTTTTGTCGAATAACTTTTATAATTTTAGATATGGCTAAATAAATATCGTGTATATTTTTCACAGTCAATTCAGTTTTGTTTATTTTAGGCCTGAATATGAATTATTGAAATAGCTGTATAGTTATTTGACACAGTTTATGGGAATGGGTGAAAATATCATGAAACACTTAAATAAAAGTGATCAATCACAGTATGCCTGCTTTATAACGACACTTCACACATCAATCAAAATTTTATTACAACGAAAAGTTTATAATTTAAATCAGTCCATTATTTACATAATTGTTTCAAACAATGATAAAGAATATTGTAATTTACTTTGCCGCAGCAGCTTTCAATAGTTACTTAAATAGATTGCAATTCGTTTCACACCAAACTATTTTCGCCGTTGCAATGTGTAAACGATTTTGTCGAACAGGCCATTTTCTGCAGTTAAGCTGTAGGCCTGTGGCCTGTGTGTAATCCCTTCGATCCTTTATGAGTTAATAGTTTGAGAACTATCAGCCCCTTTTGTATTTGAAACGAACCATTCGTATACAAGTAAGCCGATTTTTCTGTGGGATATTTTAACTGACGTAGCGGTTTGCGGTGCTACGCTGCTACGGTTCGTAGGCTTACGCTACGCTGGCTACGCTTTTTGTTAAAAGAAACAGAAGTCATGGATTTGACTGAAAACTGTGAGGGACTGAACAGGATTTTGGTAAGGGAAATATTTCATGAATAATAAAATGATTTAGAAGCTGTTAAGGACTATAGAATCTGTGTACATACGATATTTTTTGTTCAAAATGTACTCTCTTTAGAACTGTGCAAAATGTTTTAAAATAGTTGACTTTATGCCTTACGATAATTTAAAAACAAGAAAAATACTCAAAAAATTACCTTGAAAAGGAAATGGACTCTGTTTTTTTTTTTGAAAAATACAATAGCACTACATATTACAAATGATACATTCAATTTTAATACATATTTGTTTACCAAAATAATATATTTCACGTTACATTGCAAAACAAAAAAAAATACTGGTTATGGTAACATAATTTCCTTATTCGTTTTTCTCAGTAAAAGGCAACTTCCTTTTTTGCGAAACAATATGGCTTGATATTGACTTCGATTACAAACTTATTCGATTAAAAAAGTATGAAAGTATGTGTGGGAGTGTATTTGTATAATTGTGAACAGACTACGGTTTATCAGATCAATGTATTTTGTTATTAAAACAACTGATCACGACTGTGATTGGTTAATCACAAGACTCACAACCAACAACAGTACTTATCACCAATATACATTTTTTTTTGGTGATCGGGGTAAAAACAAGATTTGAATGTGTGATAATCCTCTTTTAATAGCGTCTGTGATTAGTTGGCCACAAAATAACCAATCAGCTCTAAACACTGATCAACTAATTTTGTGATGATCAGCGTTCGAGAAACCGGCTGCTGGTGTTTGTGTGCTTGTATAATGTTAATTATCAACAAGAGACCATTTTCGTGGGCCATACGAGATTATGGACTTTTAAGAGTCTGTTTATGTCATGCTGTTTGTTGAAGTACGACGTAACCGTTACAATTAAATGCGGCTTTTACGTATCATAACGACACGTTCATAATTTTCATTGCGAACGTAAGTGGCTATGTAGTTTTATGTTAAGAAGGTTTTATACTCGTTTAACTGTTTGTGCAGTATTAAAATAACTTTCGCTTTTGTTGCTGATTTCTTTACTAAAGATCGTTTGTTTTTATTAATGATAATACTTTTAGAATGATTACTAGAATGTTTTTGTGAATGGCTTTACATTTCCAGCGAACGTGAATCAGCCAGTGCTTTTTTCAACAATGTTATCCCTTGTTGAACTGCGGTTCCATAACTGCAAAATCTCTGCACTTATCTATGCAATCAGCGTATAAATTTGTTTTCATAATATATATACCTAAGTATATGTATAGAAATAAGCTACTAGCTGCCTCCGAGTATTTTTCGTTCCGACCCAGGAAATCATGGAGAGATATATTTTTAAATATTCGTCGAACAATGGAAGGCCTCATAAAAAGCGGCGCAATTGGTCGTGAGCCTGGGAACATTCGCTGTGCCGACAAATTTGTTGGTGGCAAGATTTTCCGCAGCTCTACCCATCTCCGTCGAATTACAAAGAATTCCTCCTACAATAACCGAACATTCCGTGTTGTCGACTCTACCGAATGTAACCAATCTTTTTTAATTAAATTACTGAAATAAAAAGTTGTTCTATTTTTTCTGCCTAATGGAATTATTCCATTTTATGCTCCCGATTCTTAGATAACGCTCCTCAGAGTGGAAACGAAAGGAATTGTTCGCAGATGTTTTCGTGTATTTATTTTATTTCAGTTATGAATTTTTGACTTATGGCGCTGTTGAATATTTTAACAGATTTTAAGCTTTGATTTTTTGAAGTGTAGTTGAATAGTGTAAATGTTAGCTTTTTGCTAAATTGTATTGAAGAGATAGAAAAATGGTAAAGTGGTCTGTGAATTGTGACTAAAGGCCAAACAATTAAACTGCGATGATTCAATAAATTCTAGCATCACTAAACTGGCGTCACCAGTTTATTTTGCCAACAATGTGACGATAAGATAAACAAATTATTTGCATATCGTGCCAAATCTAAGCAACTAGAAGCTGTGATAGCTTAGTGGCGAGACCGTAGGACTGCTAAGTCAGAGGTCTTGAGTTCGATCCCCACGGCGCGCACCGACTTTTCGAATGTTGTGTGCGTTTAAGAAATAAATATCACAGCTTCCGTGTTTCGGAAGGCACGTAAAAATGTGGGTCCTGCGCCTGATCTCTCTCCGGTCGTGTCGGATTACCGTCCCATCGGGCTATGAGAGTAAAAGGAATAGAGAGTGCACCTGTGTTTGCGCACACGCTTGTGCACTATAATATGTCCTGCGTAGCTGGCTGGTGTCATAGTAACACTGGCCGCCGTGGCCGAAATCGGTCGGACCGCTATTATTATTATTATTATAGGGAACAAGCAGGTCATCACAATAAATAGGTCGAGCGGCCGAAACCCGTTGAATTTCGTTTGTTAGTGAAATAGACTCTGTCAAAACTACATTTCGTGGCTATTTCTTGGCAGTTTTTTAACCCACTCACACTTCAGATGTTTGTCGGAAAGAAAATTACCAGTACCTGTATTATCAGTTTTTTAATGACTTGTCAAAACGAGACAACGCATCACACTGCGGTGTGCATAGCGGTATTTCGCTTTCACGATGATAAGTCTTTCTTAAAGAGAAATAATGAAAAAAAAACTTTCGTCGCATTGCGTCCGAATTGCCTGTTCCAAGAGTTCTTCGTCATCGAACACGTCGGAAATTTACCGTAGAGTTCCGCATACCACAAGCGTCCTACGACTAATACGTCAATCGAAAAACCATTTAGGCAGCCACAGGAATCCATGTGATAGTTTCTGGTTAACTATTGACGCTCGCTAAAAGGGTGCTCCAAACAGAAAAGTTGTGGAGCAGACTACAATATCCATTGGAACAGAAAGGAGAGGCTTAAAAATAACATGTTTTTTTCCTCGTACGGCCCTTTGAAAACCAGTTGACGTAGTGAGAAGCTGACAAAGTTCTAACAATATCGGCTGATGTAAAAGGTTTATTCCGAATGCCCGGGATTTGGACGTTTTGAGGCCGGCGCTTCACCGCCGATTGAAAACTTGTATAAATTGAGGAGAGTGAATATGAGTTGGAAATGGGAAATACAGGAAGAAATGGAAAAAGTTTTTGACCTTGACAAAAGACTTTACAGTGGTCTTTGATGTACCATCAACTTCTTAATACACACATTATGGCACTGAACCTTTAAAAAAATTAAAAAAAGTTTACCATACACTAAACTTAATACACTCTTGTACTAAAATTGAATTGTAAAAAAAAAATGTAAATTGTAAAAGTCAACCTCAGCTTTTGCGGCTAATTTCCCATCTTTAATAGGAAATCCAGCGATCAGAACCAGTAACTAACCAAAGCAAATTATCAACCACGAAACTAATATCAAACAGCAACTGCAACAGCATCAGTCAGCTAAACCGAATTGAATTATTAAACAAATCTATTACAACCAGAAACTGACCGAACAGTTTAATATAAACAGCGTAAAAGCAAAGCTAAATTGTGGTGAAATACTGTAGGATAAGCCATAACTTATACATCGCTCTTGTAAATATAGTGTATAGGTATCGTTCAAAATGCTGTGAATAAACAGGGTCCATAATTGTTACTTCCATTAAGGTCTACATTTACCTATATACATACATTGTGGAAAGCAAATAAATGAATATGAATAATATACATAATAATATAAACTTTTTTGGAACATTTGATGTGGAAAATGGTATTCAACGTTTTTACATTGGAGCTTCGGATGCCTGGCTGTTGTTCCTGTGGTGACCCAATGTGTAAGCTACTTTCATACCAAATGTTATTAAAAGTTTTAAGCGTAAGTAGTATTTATACTTAGAACCCCGCATTCCCACCCCTCACCACTTTCTATGCGCTTAGCTATGGACAAGTAATGATGAAATAGACATCACAACACCTTCTATCTGATAATTTACGAATGTATTATAGTGATGAATTTTAAACTGTCTATAAAGTGTAACGGTTACAAATAAATCGCTTTGCTTGCGTTACTCAGTCCATAAATAACCTGCTTTCACTAATCCCTTATGTTCAGATCTGCGCGATTCGATGAATATAAATTGTTTGAATGGGGATTGGATGGGTAATCTCATTACCCTAATCTGTACATACAAGACTGTAGGTAACACTATGCGAATTATAAATTGCTTGTCGTTTACTATTTGGTTTCGTCGGCTTAGTTAGTGTGGCTGTGTGATATATTTACATATATATCTTCAAACCCTGTTATAAATAGTGTGATGATGTGTTCATTACAATTATTCATGCTTCATTTATTGACTTTTTTGTCCCTTAATTTTTGAGTCTGCAGTGTGTGTGAGTGTGTGTGTATGTGCAAAAACTGGTCACAAAAATAACCGGGTTTGGCTAATCTCTTCTTCCATTTTTGACTGTCCAAGGTTACACCTTCCAGGTTTTATTGAGGAATTCAAGAACATCCCACCATTTCCACCTGAGTTGAAAGGGACTCATTGGGTTGTAGGTTTGGGCCGGTGATCGCCTTATATCAAACATCATCAAAGTCGTTTCCCCATAGATTGGGGATTGTGACCATTATTAGTCTCTGTCAGCATTGAGGTTGGGCCGGGACAATTTCCTCCAGATGCTCCTATCAGTAGCAGTGTGTATAGCTTTGTGCAGATGGAGTTGCAGATAAGATTGGGTTTGGTTACACCATCTTGCAGGAACACGACCCCTTCGTCTTTTCCCCTCCACTTTACCTAGCAATGTACGTTTTTATCAAACAGTAAACTTTAATGGGAAGAGTTTTTATTTCATTATAATATCAGCGTATTTTTGTTTCAAGATTATGTGTACAATCTCGAAACAACTGCTTAAACAAAAGTGAAAACCATTGCCTACCCTAATAGATCACATGGTGCAACCAACTCAAAATACCTATACCAAAGTTTGATCACGTTAGTCACAGATCAAATTGCTCTTTTTATAACAACGTTGGATACAAAACAAGCATATGAAGTATACTTTGAAGGGTCGTGTTTTAATGGGAGGGGGCTAAGGGCCCTTGATGACGGGGAAATTATTCGTGAGCCCCGAGCTTGCGGTAAGGCGTAAAGCACGTACTAAGGGTGATCGTTGTGATCAGAATGCTCATGTTGTTGTTCATAAGTACATTTAAATAAATTCGTTTTATTATTTTGTTTTGAGATTTAGGTGGTTATGGGACAAGTGACTGAGTTTAGCACAAATACTGTCAAACAAGTGGATAGACAGAAATGGCAAATATGTAAAGAGATTTTTTGCTATTCGGCTTCAGGATTATAAATAAAGTGTTTTACCAAAGTCTGATCTGAGATCTGTATTTTTCAACTTAGAGCACTAAATTGAAAAACTTCATACTACCTAATTTCCTTTATTCTCTTACTGTATTATAATCTTCAAAATGGTAAATGTTCCCGTGTGTGCGTGGTTGTGTAATTAAAAAAAAACAATTCTGGCGCTACTTAACTTACAAAAACTCAGCCAAAACAAAGAAAATTGTATTTAATCTTTTTATTTGATTTGCAGTCTTAAAGAGAATTTGTTTAGCGACCTACTAACCAAGTTGAATGCTAGCCATACGAGTTATGTAACCAGTAGCGACCCAATTGGTCTGATTCCTAGACTGATTAAATATTTGTGTAGTTTGGCGATAGGTTTCAAATGTAAGTGTATGACTATTTGCCTTTGGGAATTCCTAGTATTTCTATATGGTTAAGTATATTTTTTTGTCGTTTTAAAAGCTTTTTAAAAGTCCGAAATTTTGTTATTAGGTTTTGATTTTATTACTTTTTTTTAATCAATAATTTATATTATTATTAATTGTGTCGATTGTTTTTTTTTTGTTTTCTAAAGCCTAAATCTCACGTTTTTGAGATTTCATCTTGCCATTTAAAATATATTTTATTCTACACAGTTTAAGGTTGTAATTTGATTAACAAGTTATTTTGTGTTTGTACGGTGACCTGGTCAAAACAGTATGACGTAAGAAATATTGAACAATGGACCGAAGGATTTAAACTGAATGATAATAATGATTTATTTTGGTATTTTCAAGCCTAGTTTAATACCAAACAGCTTACAGTTGATTTATGCCAGCGAATACTTTGTAAATAATGTTATTCAGAGTTGGAGAGAACATTGAGCGTTTTACCGGATATATTTAATACTTTTACAGTATTGTATAAAACAGTACAGTGTAAGTAGTATTTATTATAATGCATTTTTAATTTTCCTTTTGCCGGGCCGTGGGACACTATAGGATAGAAAAAAAATTGAAAGTCATTCAGTTGAAACTAACCAGGCCCGGTTTGCCAGTACAGGTAAAAATTTGGAATTTAAGGCGATGGTTGTTATTAAACAACTGATGATGGGGAGTTTTTAGTAAAGGTCTTTTGATAAAAGTGATTTTTGATATGTAATGTAAAACAAACTTTTAGAATAATGTATAAAAATATTATATAATACTGAACTTATTCATCTATCTGAAATTTAGAATGTTTTGATGAACTATGTTATAAATACTAAGATTCAACAAATAATAATTTCTGTCAAGAAGAGATCAAGTGTTATAGTGATAATCAACATAACACCTATAAACAAAATCAGTACAAAATTGGTAACAACACTTAAAACCAACAAAGCGCTTCAAACAAGAATATGCCATGAACCGGGAATTGCATTGCCGTCATCGTGACAAGGAATGTTATACAAACTGAACTGCCGATGAGATTCGAACGCTGAATGAATGTATGAACGAACGAATGTACGAGTAATATGGCAGTGTCGTTCACGAATGTGATTGATGCGGGCGATGGCACGCGCATCGCTGCGTTTGTATTCGCGACGCGAGGGTTATGCTTCCAACGTAATTTAGAAAAATAAAAGTAAATGAGATCTTTTGATTAGGAATTTATGAGTATATCTTTTGAGTAGCCTTTTCGCGAGTTATGTTGAATTTCTGGTTGGTTCTGGATTCAGCAGAATACTAGATGTATACTGGCTGCCTCTCTGACGTCCGTGCCTTAACTACGCATTGCATTACTTTTAACTGGGTAAAGGAAAATCCCTTTTTGGCCTAGCAATGGGTTGTTTAGGGCTGAAAATTATGATGATAATGAAGATTTTTGGGCTTCTGTGCGTCGAATGGAATGAAACTGAAATATTGTAATTGAAATATTGTCATTGTTTGTGTATATATTTCTCAAAACCCTTTAATTGTGAAAAATGTAGAGGTATCAAGTTAAAATGTATACCATGCACTATACAAAATTAAACTGCTAAGACACGATACAGACTGTAACTGGACGGTAAGAAAAGATACAGACGTTTATTTACCAAAAGCATGCACAAATTTTGACTGATCGAATAATGATGATGGAAGTTTGCCTAATGCCGTGAGCCGTTAAATAACGTAAAAACACGTTCAAACTTCCATAACAAACTAAAATCGGCGTAACACTCCAAACTATTCCATTCACGATCCAGTCTTCGCACAAGACAGACGTCTCGTACGGAAATCTCTTCATAATCAATTACTGCATTCCGTGATACACGCACACCATTATCCGAACTTCGGGACTTCGAGGAGCGGCTTTGAAATTCTCTAACTTCGTGCATAGCCTCCAGGATGCACTTATGTTATTACGCAGGCTCAACTGAGGAATGCCGAGTAAGCTGCCGCACGTAATTGTGTTAAGTTTCACAGAACATGTTTAGTGATATTAATTTTAGGTCGTTTAGAGTTCAGAGTGTTAGTGACGAGGTTAACATTGGTGGGTTTAAAAAAGTTTTATTTTCTTTTTCTTTTTTAATACACCACGACTTATTTTAAACAGAGGCAAAGCAGTTCATTTACAATTTTTTTTTTAAATGCAGCTTATTGAAGTACGTAAAGTGGGCATAAACAAAGAGGCAAGAGAGCACAGAGTAGTAAATGTTTGCTAAGCTTAAAGTATTGTTATATTATTATAGTGATTCTTACAACCTACGCAGCTTAACAAAGGTTAAGGTCACTTAAATTCATGTAAAACTAAGTGACACAGTAAAATAACAAAACATTTCTTTGTTCTTATCTTATTACAACGGGCCTGTTGGTCTAGTGGTTAGTGACCCTGACTGCGAAGCCGGAGGTCGTGGGTTCGATTCCCACCCAGGACAAATGTTTGTGTGATGAGCACGATCATTTGTTCTGTGTCTGGGTGTAATTTATCTATAATATGTATGTATTTAAAAATATATAAGTATGTTTATCAGTTATCTAGTACTCATAACACAAGTTACTGTCGTATACTTAATTTGAGACTAGATGGCGTTGTGTGAATGTTGAGGAATATTTATTTATTTATTTATTTATTTAATCAGAACGCGAAAATATGAAGAAACATTCCCATTACACCCACAAACGTCGGCTTTCTTAGAAAAAGTAGGCATTATCTTTTCAGATTCATTCAAAAGGAAAACTGAAAGAAAATGCTTACATTAAAACGAGACAATATTATCTTTTGACTTCAGAGGGCCTACCACCTCCTCCTATAACAAGACTCTACCGTTGCGAAAGAGAGACAGTGCTCTACACAATTTAGTAGACTGTCACGCTTCAACAATTGCAAAAGTCTTGTTTTAAGCAGTCGTGGTAGACACTAGACCCCAAGTGCACTCAAGTACAAAGTTACGAAGATAACAGTTACAATAATAGCATTGAAGATTCAATCGAATTAAAACAAATACTTTGGACGATTAGTACGAGAGTTTAAAGTGCTTTCCAATCTAAAGATAGTAAAGAGTCTATTCAAAAGGTTGGCACCAAACCAACAAAGGCTTTACTGAGGGAGAAGTTAACAGATATTCTGGACGAGCAAAATGTTTCTTGGAATTGCTAATGAAATCATTGTCCGATATCATATCTGGTTTCTTGATGTTATTATGGGGCGTTTGGCTCTTGTTGAGTTTGGGTTCGTTGACATCGTCTGCATTCACTGGTAGTGTTGTTTGTAATGGTGTAGGTTAGGACATACAAACGAGAGTGACAGGCAGTAACAGGCTATAGGATAGCTTTTGCAGAACCTTTTGAAAAAAGATAATGAAAGTTTTATAGTTCTATTTCTCTTTGTTTTTGTTTTTTTTTTGTTCGTTTCGAACATGTGGATATTATTATAATCACTAGATAGTATAAAACAAAGTTGCGTCTCGTTGTCGGTATCTCTGTCTGTTCCTATGTATGTTTAGCTTCTTTTAAATACGCAATGGATTTTGATGCATTTTTTTTTATTAATGTTTCAAGAGGATGATTTATATGAAAAGTTCATCAGTATTGCAACCCTGCGAAACTGAGACGGTGTCCCAGTGCTGAGCACAGATCTCTACCTATTAAAAAGTAAGTTTTAGCAGCGGTTATTGTTAAAGAAAATTTTGTAAATATTTAAAGAATATGTGCAAATTATTAACAGATTATAAGGAAAAAAGCAGCTTAATAAAGACATTAATCAGCATTGTAAATAATTGTAAAATAAGTTTAACATTATATAAAGGCTAATTACCAAATAGGCTTGTTGTTGTGATTGATGAAACTTTATTAAATGGTCCATTCATTAGTGTTGACATGGCTGCTCACGGCGCTCGCCCATATTTAACTAACTTATTGGGTAATTAAGTAAGCTTAACATTTATCCCGATTTTAACTGGTATTGTAAACAGCTTTTAAAATTTTCAATGAATGTAATCGCTCCCAATATACTTAATAAAAAGTCCACCACACTTTTTTTGCATTCTACCTTTTTAACACCGTTTGTTGGAAATAAATTTCGAAGAATACCCGACTTTGCGCTGATCCAACAACAAAAGCTTGAATGTCCTATGAAGGCTTCGACCAATTTCAATGACAAAGGAAAGTAATTTGAAAATCCCGAGTGAACCAGCAGTTTCGTTGCACAGTCATCTAGTTAATGAACACGTCACAAAAACTTTGAATCGTACTCAAATAGAACTCGTTTACCACGAGCTGGCACCGACGGTCCTGTTCTAGGTAAAAGATCAAACCGCAGCGACACTATATTTTGAAATGAAGCCACAACTCTGTATTAATTATTCATACGCAATGTGGTGGCCGGGACGTCACAATCAATAATTCAAGCAACAGCTGATGATATACTCTGCTCACACATGAAATTCTGCATATTCAGAGGAAAATGAAAAAATAAACGCAACGTGATTTGATGCTCGCTCACTGCTTAAAGAAACATCATACATCCGTCCCAGTTCAAAGATTCTGCATATTTCATAGCAACACGTAATCCTGGATATATTACCTTCGCCACAGCGGGAATAAAATAAAGAAACTCTTTGAGTACGGGAGGTAATAAAGATTATGTTCTTAAAGCCGTGTGTGGAAGCTGAGGCGAGGTGAGTTCAGGTGAGAGCTGGAAGACACGGCGTCGGTCGGGCCCGAATATTACGTCTAATAAATTAGAGAGACGTGGCAGTTACATTCCCTCAGTCTCGTTTCCTCCATGGCAATTGTCCCGATATTACATGGCTATAAATTGACGGTATGTGTGAGCTCACATGCGCATAATATATGCTAATACGTTATGGAGCTTTCGAGGTCGAGAATTTTTTTTATTGCTATCGTTACACGATTGTACAAACAAACAGGTAATGGTATCTGAAGGCGAAGACGAGAAAAGTCGCCTAAAATGGTATTTATAAATTGTAAAATCTGGATGAAGAACGGATGGGATAGTTGCCAAGAAAAGTTCTGATGCTATTGCATTATAGATTCAATTGAGTGGAATGAAATATTAAGAGTTTAATAAGTTTCGTTTGTTTTCTGTATCTATTATTACATATACCTAATGTGTTCAAACTGTCGCGCCGCAAACTAAAAATGAAAAAAACATTTGTTTATTTTTAATGGTAACATTCTATATCTGTGTGCACTCAAATAAGTTAACGCGCGTTTTAAAAGGAGTATAAAAAATACAATTTGCTTTTAACCACAATTTTACCTACTTTAAATTCTTATTTATAACTTTCACACGCCGTAAACGTATACTCCGAACTAAATGTTTTAGGTTAAATCTTAAACATAGTAAAAAGTAAGTTAACTGGCTGCTACCAGCTAAAAAGAAATAAAAAATATTGCTAATATTACAAAACATAGTTTTCAAACTTAGGAAAACCCTATTTTGTTTCTGGATAAAGCGGTGTCCTGATTTGATGTTTTGATAAAACATGTTTTCCACTTGCTTGTATTATATCCACATAAAATATTTCCAATTTAACCTAATACATTCCAATTGTTACATACAATAGGTACAGTTCGACTCGCGACCCCGCCGCGCCGAAACTAGTCGGGCTATTCGATTAGGTATGTCGCGTATTATGAGCGAATAAGCAGCATATGGAGTACTATCAAAATTAAAAATAGTGTATCAAATACCAGTTACTAGTATAATGAAACTAATTTTAGATTGTATAATATTCAAACAAAGTAGTCTAGACAAGAATACACATAATCGGTTTTGTTCAACAATCAGAGGCAAATAGAATAATTTAGACGAACAAAACAGGGTATAAACACAGCGAAGCATTAACGATCTCGTAACTCAACTAAAACAAATTGTTCGCAAAACATCAAACAATTTAGCGAGCGAAAAGTGTCCAAAAAACTGTAACAGAATGAAAAGGAGGGCCGCCATTAATTCAGGTATAATTAAGACCAATTTATTTTTTCCAACGTATTTTACAACTTTACATTCAATTTCGTGGAAAATCTCCTGTAACACGGGTAAACAGGTGCATTTAAAGACATTTTCACTTTCATAAACATTTCGAGGGTCGAAGGGAAAAAGGGTCGCTTGCTGACTTAATAAGGTAAGGATAGATCACTATAAAAGTGGCCGCGACTGCGATATTACAGAGATACTTTTTACGATTTCGCCTTGCTCAATAAAATATGGCATTGAACCATATATGATATAGGAACTGCGATTCTATTACAGGATACGTTTTGTATGGAGATAGGGCTTGTACTATGAGCTCTTATATTAAAACTCATTTTAATATCAAAACGAGATAGATACACACCGCCCATACAAGCGTCTCGCTTGCACAAAGACAACAGTCCTTCTTCAAGGTTTCATGGTACAGGTACGGCTTATTAATTTGTATTTGTCATCTCGCCTCAGTCACTCGTAATCATTTGTGGGAAATTGATTTGAACATTCCATTCGCGATATGTTTCATTCTCTTTATTTTTGCTGTGTTCGATTCTCTGTAACCATATTTCGTAATTTAATGGACTCACATGTGTTTGGTTGTATATTGAGGATACTGTTTTCGAAATAACTGATCGGTGTCCGTATTGACAACGCATTTTGTGCAGTAAACGTGCCAAATGTACTTTTCATAAATACGGATGATTCTTAAAACAGATTTAATTCATAAGGAAAGTTGATACTGGATTAGACGACTTTAATATCAAGGACTCGTATTTGAAGTTTTGCGAACCTGTGGTTTATGTACACTATTGTACACGATGATAGCGAAGCTAAGCTAAACTCATCGCGTATCAGTGTCTTGTTACCTCGTGTACAAAGATCTTAGAAAAACGAAATTACCGGTAGATAAACAATATTAGGTACTCACCTAACAGAGTTTCGATACCATCTCAAATATATTTTACCGGCGATATTTATCGCGGCATATTTCTACAAACAAAATCCATTATCTTACGCCTCATATTAATATACCTTTGTACACAGATAAAAAACAGTATTACTTTGTATGAGTCAATTTGCTTTTAATATTTATAATATACGTACGCTTCCATACGTTTTGTATATCGACCTATATTTTTGTCGCTAGTCCAATGTTTTTTTTAGGTTCCGTATCTCATCTTATAGTACTGAAAAAACAAAATATGCGAAAACCGGAAAATTTCAGTTAAATAACATAATTATTATGAAATATGTGTGTGTGTATAACTGTTTTTTTTTTGTATATTTTTCGGAATTTGTGCGGATTTGACTCGTGACAGTCACGAGTCAGACCCGCACTTGATCGGTGCAAAAACCTATCACCGACACGGCTGCGTTTATGCAAAAAAAAAACGTCGCTCTACGTTGTGTAATGCGCTATTTCACTTCCACAAAGCTTACGCAGCATTTCTTCCATGCCAGACTTGCTTAATGAATCAGTTTCATACCTCCATATTTGTATAAAATATAATAAACTTTATATAACACGTTACATTATCACAGAGGTATTTTGTAACCTTAACGGTTTCCGATTATGAATATCAAAACATTCGAATTAGTTCCTTTCGCTCACGTTGATAAATTAATGGTATCGTGTACAAAGCGAATTTCATATATTAAATACGTTTAGTTTGCTAACTGTATCCAAAACATTAACAACCGAGTATATAGCTTCATGAGAATTCAATATTCATAACGTGAACACCAATTTATTAAGACGATTTATAAATAAATGACGAACGATATTACAGAGGTTATATGAAATAACGTAAACTAATACAAAGGAGTTTTTATATTGAAATACGGATAAGCTAAACGTGTCATGTATGTTTAATAATACCAGATCTCCGCGTTTTAGCATGTATCGTTGCTAAGTAATAATATTATTGGGCTATCCCGATAAATACACGTGAGTCAACCGTTTAAATATAATTATGAATCCAACTCACAATGTTATGATTGAAACAAGAACATATTAGTCTAATATACATCCTACAACTAGCTAGAGGCTTTTTCAAATATAGATAAGGTTGGAGTATTTCAGATTTCAATATTTGGAATCCACCATTTGTCTATTTTGTCTTGAAAAATTAAACAAGTACGTAAAATATATTATGTTTGGAAAAGTTTACATTGGTACTTTGCTTGCTTTGGGAACGTACCGGCCGAAAAGTAAGTTACCTGTTATATTTCGATACACAGTTTTTTGGGAAACAATCAAATCAAACAAGGCTAGCTTGTTACTCAAAACAAACGCCGAGCGAAACCGGGCCAACTGCCACAAGTCGAGTGGGCAACAAAAGGTAATAAAAAGAAAATTTCAGTGAACCAATGATGGTAATTACTCACCGGTTTAGAGCAGGCAATTAAGGCTGAAGTGAGTTATCCGTTCCGTTAATAAAAAGTTCGTTAATAAAACGTAATTGTGAATAGGCTGTTGCTATGCGAAGCGGTTTCATTCGAAACCCTGTTGAAAGCAGGAAAATGCAATTAAGTACAAATTAAGTAAGGAATTCCGTTTCAAAAACTGTTTAATTGCTAAATTAGTATAGGAACCAATTGCTTCGGGCAAGTGTTTCTTTCGTAAATTACTGCCATTTATTTTCATAGCATTTACAGATATGCCCGGATATGAGTATTACAGATGATCGTGTATTACAGCATTACCCACCTAGATCAATAACTAAATTACGTGGAATAAATGGCATACGAGTATCTGCAGACTTTATCAATGTAGAGATTGCTTTAACATTTTGTTTCGATTGACCGCGAGACTGAGCCTTGTCATAACGAATTTGACGTAAGATTCGGCTTGTAGAACTACTATGGCGGCAAAATCTGGATTATTCTGTAAAGTTTAAGTAATTTGATTGTAAGAAAACTCCGGTTAAGTAGCAGTGTATTAACATATTGAAACTATCAATAAAATATTCAGTCATCAGATTTTGAAGAACCATTGTATATTATATAGCGCATAAACGTTTTGACCTATGCGAGGATCGAAGGTGACCCCAACTCTCTTTAATCCATGCAGTCAAAATAAAGAAAAAGGTTCATACATTAAAGTATTTGAGCATTGCATTCGCTTTGACAGCTTTTTGGCTCGCTATAAGCCAGTATTAGTTAGCCAGTGGTCTATTTAGTCAATAATCGAATTAATTGCGAGATGTAGAGTACATTTACTTGAAAATAGGTCACTCTAGGTTAAATGGATGCTATTTGTTAAAAGCACACTCGAATCTTGAGATGCATTGATTTATAGGATATTTTAAGAATGTTAGTAGACTTAACCGGTCTTAAAAGTGTTATTTTCCATTTATACTTCATACTTTTTCGAACACGATAAGTATTTCTTAAGTGGCTGTAGTCTAGCCACATTTGTTGAAGGAGCAATGGCCGTTTTAACAAACTCCCTAACACGATGGACTGATGAGCGGAAAAAGATGGCTGGGATAGACTGGATACAAAACGCGGAGGATCAGCAGAAATAACGCACATTGAGTGAAGCCTATGCCCAGCAGTGGACTACGATTAATTGACATATTTTTAGAGGTGCGTTCAGAGGTATGTTACATAATTGGATGGTTATGAAGACTCCAATTTTTATCAGTGCTATAGCGTTCACAGATTTTTTAAACTATTATTTTAAAATATTATCTTGTATTTAATGAGCTGATTTCGTAATGTCTACGCTGGTACTTGATTTAAAGTAAACGTTGAAAGAAAAGGTAACTATTTACTTTAACATGATGAAATAAATTGTTCTAGGTTTTCAAATTACTGGGAACCTCGCTTCCAGCTAGATACATACAAAGAAACATTTAAAAACTCACTTAGAAAATTCCACACATTATAAATATCGTGAAGTAGGTTTCTAACGTTTCGTTTTTAATATAAAATAGCACAAACGAACACTTCAAACGGTTTCATTCAATTACATCCTGCAGGTAAAAAGCCTAGAAACTCGGAGCAGGAATGGACGCGGCGTGTCCCCTACAAAAAACTTTTAAAACGGGTTGAAAAGCCGTAATTGCGAGCGGCAACTTATTGATTGCGCCCAAAGCGAAGAGCAAGTAAAAATTTGGCTACATCTGAACAGCGAACTAAAGATATTTGTTTTGTATTGTTTGCTTGCTGTGAAGTTCGTTTCAGTAATCAGGTGTATTGGGAATCGAGAGGAACACAGAACGGGCGGACTTGATTTACATTCCAATTTAGTTTTGCATTTCCAGGCAGTTTTTTCTGAATCACATTTCACTTCACTATATTTTTTTAGTTTAATCTGCGTGCCTAAAAGGTTTTGCGAATGAGTCCGTAAGCATAATTTATCGGGGTTGATTCATGAGAAAAAACGTATGACTCTTTGATTAGTAAACCAGTCAGTATTGCGAGAATACGTTAGACTATTTGCAGGAAATTGGTTTTCCGCGATTTAGTACGAGGGAGCGAGCGACGTTGTTTTCTTTTTTCAAAATAAATTGTTGTGTAAATAAATCTAAATGTAAAAAACGCGTAGGCTGACGTTTTAGTTTATGTGAGAATCAGTCGCCGCGTAAGTATTTTTCAATGACATTGTGGTAACGTATTGAGGCTTCATGAATAAAATATCTTAGAGTTAAAGTTTGTTAGACTATTTTTTTCACGAACCAGCAACTTTGAATATTGCGAATACAAGCTGTGCTCACGCAATTTTCGAGTTTGCCAGATTAACAGCTGCCAAACACACTAATGAACGTGAAAATCAATCACCAGCGAAGCGGATAAAGATTAAACTACCATTTGCGCTCTTCCTATTGCATATTGCACTGAATATGTGTCCAGTAAATAATATAACGATCATTTCCATTCTGATTTACACTAAAAATTCTTACAAGTAAAACTTGAGTACAAACTACTGAAACAATCTTGTCACTTCATTCGTCCCGCGAGGCAGTAAGTACCTTTGTAAGTAGTGTATAATTGAACACAGGTAAAGTTGAGAACAAAGTTTCCAAACTAACTTAGACTCGTAAACAAAAACGAGTCGGGAAACTAATTGGAATCGCAGACGAACGTGAACAAGCATCGTGCCAAAATATAACGAAGAATGGGGGACAAAAGTCGGGATACTTTATTCCATACCTATTTTTCTTGTGATCGAATCCCAGTTCCAATTTAGCTGGGCCGAGAGCCACAGTTTCAACGGGAGGTCAATGGGTGGTCACAAATTGATTCCCTCTGGCTATAAGGCCAAATGCCCAACTATTTATGAACGACACCCGCCCGCTATATGCCCACGTAATGCTGTTAAGGTATTTGAACTGAGTCGGCCGAATGCATAATGCGGACCCTAAAGGGTTCCGCGCTTTTTAAGTGGGTTACAACTTTAAATGGGGAATAATTGTAGAGGTAGTGAGCGACGTTATATTTAGAAGGGGTTAAACGTTTCCCGTATGTTGTAAATTTTAACATAATTTAAATGAAAGGGGTACAATATTTTGATTGACATTATATTATTTAAAATGGGTGACATTTTAGTTAAGGTTGCTAACGAAATAATATAGCTGATGGATTATTTTTTCTACATATTTTAGTACATTTTCAACATAATCAATTATTACATAGTATAAAACAAAGACACTTCTTGCGTCTGTCTGACCAAATCTACACAATTGATCTATCTTTAAAACTACGCAATGGATTTTAATGCGTTTTTTTCTATAGTGCTTAGGCGTGGAGCTTGGGTGGGGCGCTAGTAGAATACAAAAAAAAACTTGGAGACAATCTTCGTCAAAAAGAACTGTTCATTAAAATAATCGGTTATAATGACTCGACTACATACAAAAACATGCGAAAACTGTACTACAGTACAAATAAAACGCTCGCATTATAAACAGCTAGAATCCCTTTTCAACATTCTATAAACTTTCCCCATCAGTCCCATTCACTCCGCTTCACTCCGCATATATTTAAAGAATTTAACATTAATTAAAATGTTCTAGGATTGTAACGCGACACATTATCGCCACTAATTATAAGTTGCTAGTATTGCTATTACAGTTTTCGAGTTCTAAAGAACGAGGAACGTGGAGGGTAGTTATAAAGTTTTGTGACGATGTCAAGGAAGTGATAGTGTAGTGGAAAACAAGGCTCAGATTTCCTTTTTTTTATTGGAACCTAGGTATTCATTTTCTTTTAGTCTAGACTTTGTCTGCTGGAATTTTTCCTGATTGTTTTCAAAATGTAAGAGCCAGAAAAGGAGTCTTCTTTTAACTATTTCTTGATTTTTCCCGCAAATTCGCCTAAGATTTCTTAAGGTTTTTCTTACTCCTACTGAAACTGCTGCTCTATTTCTGCTCAAACGCAAAAAAACAATACGCCTAATAATAGACAACAAATAAGCTCACAAAAAGAAGAAAAAATATAAACGCTCTTCAGTAAAGTCTCAACTAACTAATCTCTTCTTACTTACCAAATAATACAGCGATATCGCCTTAAACATACAAAAAAGGCAGCAACTAGGTTAAGCCACTTTATTCTAAGTGAATTGTCCTCGAATATATGGAGGCACAAAACTTGTGTGAAAACTTATCTAACCCTCTACCACGAGATCTTAAAACTGTCACATAAGGACTGTCGTTATTGTTAAAGTGAGATGGCAATACGTAAAATGTAGAGCGTTGTCTCGTTTTCATGTTAGGCACAGTTTTGCTTGAAAAGTTCATAGTAGATGCTCTGGATAAACTTCTCGATACAGAATGCAGTATTTTAATGCGCCGTTTGAATGTTGAATGGCTTCCAAATTTTTAGAGCTATTGAGGTCATCCGCTACTGTTATAGAGGCTTGTTTTGATCATAGAATGCAGTCAAGGGTGTGCTTGTTATGTAGAACAATGGCCGGCCAAAATTGTACGATTTATTACTGTATTTCTAATTTGATTTTATAATATTGTTATTCTGACATCTATCAGTAATGGTGCATGTTTTGCTGTCAGTTTACTGTTGCAAAACACAGGAAGTTATAATTTATTGAAATCGATTTTGATAATTTAATTTCAATATTTTGATTCACTATTGTTATAGGTCTGAGCAGTCAGATTTGACGTACACTTGGACTTAAACTTTAACTCTGTAAGTAAATAGAATACTTCTAAAAACCTTTAATTTATTTCTCAAATTTCATGATTATTTAGGACACAGTAAATTATCATACAAACATCTTCTCACGCAAATCGTATTATAACGTAAATACAAACAGATACATCCCCACAAAGTATAAACAATTGAAGATATGCTTGATCGCTTCGCATACATTATTTGTCTCCGTAAACCGCTTGAGGTTATGTAAAGGATTACGGAGCAGAAAAGTAAAGGAAAGTGTGACTACTCTGCTATAGTACAGAGAGTCCCACCGCCAACTTTTATAGTAAAATTGCTGCAATAAGGCATTTGACAAAAAAAATAGTCTGACAGATAAATATAATAAAAATTAGACAGGTATTTTTTTCTCTTATCGTGTAATTAAAAATGACCACGATACTGCACGTGTGACGTCACCTTTCAGTACACTTTTTACTGACAAGAGATGATCCATACGATTCACCATCTTTTATGAGTTATAATAATATGTTAGTACGTTGTTACTGATTTGATAAAAGAAATATAATAATGTACCTAATGTTTTATTTGGAAATCTATCGGACGGGCTTCTTAATTTTTTTTTCGTCGTATATGCCATTGTAAAGCGTGTTGCTGCCCTGTATTACCCATTTTTCTCTCACAACTGCAAAAATTAAGAATTAGCACAGACCCTATTAAACTAATTTTGCCAAACTTAGTTGCTATTTGATTCTCGTCTCTCTTTGTTGTCAGTTTTGTAAGTAAACTAGCTTTTTCCTAATTATATATTTCCTTGATTTTGTTAAGTCTTACCAAGGCTTATTCCACTGGAAGAGTTAGTCTTAGGAACTAAATTAGTACCTAAGGTTATTTGATGCGGCCTCGAATTTGTCAAGAAAAGTCAAGTTTGTTCTTCGTATCCAATTACTAAATAGAAGACACTTGGTTGTTAGTTCAGACTTTTTTGGCCTTACTTTTCTCTTGTTTAGTTTCGATCGTAGTTTCTGAGAATCTACAGATAATTCATCAAAATAATTACTTGGTTGCGTAGTGACTAAAAATCTATTTGTTATGTTAATATAAAACCTTAAAGTAAAAAAATAGAAATAAATACATACAAAATAAATATGTTTTTTGAATTCTGATTAAGAAATGAAACCACCCAAATAAAAATGAATGGAAAAAGAATAAAATAAATATTAAACGTTGCAATCTTAATCACGATGTGTATCGGACAATATTTATGTTGCCGTTTTTCTCTGAGCCCCCCCTGATGTGATAGGTTGACAACGCGGGACGTTTTCCGAACAGAGCTTAAGAATTGATCAACCGCAACTGACGCGGACACTTCCCTCGAACTCAAGTAAGTACCTGTCCTGTAATATAAACGTTTTGTTTGTGTGAAAGCGAGACGGTGAGCTACAAAGCGTAGCAGTTTCTCGCTTACTCAACAACTGGAACTTTTATAAACGGTATTGCGACTAGATTTAATTTTATGCTTAACTGCATGACCAGGAGGAGAAATCGAATTTAAAATGTATATGGTACCAAGTATTGCTCTGTGGCTTAGACTTTTGTAGTAGCTACAAATAAAAGTTTTTATTAATCGAATGACGCAATAACATAATCCTTATTTACTATTCAAACAGATTCATAGTAAAACACTGATAAAATTTTATTAGCTTTAAAAAAATTCTAGTAAACATCAAAACAAAATGTATAAAGCCCTCTTGATCCCATACACTCAGTAAAAAAGGCCTTTATAGAACCAACTGAAACAGTATTCGTTTAAATAGAACGTTTATTCGCAGTTCGGCTGATCGATGGATATATTGTGAGCCTCCCCTAACACTTACAATTGACAGCAATCTGGCGTATTTTCCGGTACAAGTGAAGAATTGATCAGACGAGTCACTCCTTCGTGAATTTAAGGTTTGTATTATATTTATGTGTGGGGATGATATAATAACAGTTAATAAACAGGAGATGACTACAATTCAGTAATATTAGACATAATTATAATGGAGAAGGTCGCACGAGGAGATACAAGAGTTGGTGCGATGTAGAGAGAATTTGAGAGAACAGCACTGACAAGAGCTAAGTTCTTAAGTTAATGATGAATAAGCATGTACAAAATAGAACATTATACCCAACAATGAGATGACCTATCGGACTGTATGTATTTTTAATAAGAATAAGACGTCAACTCCTGTTATCCATTCCTTCACATGCATTATGAAATCTTCAAGCTGAACTCGCGGTGTTGCGTTAAACCTATAGATCCTGGGAAGTACAGTACTGAGAAAAGACATCTTTTTAATACTACTCTTGAAGAAATACAATTATTAAGGACTGTATTCAAACAAAAAAAGCAAGCTCTATTTCATAATCAATTTTTTTTTTTAAGGTACAACTTTTAAGATTGGCAAAATAAAAATAATTAACTTTAACCCTCACATAAGACTCTTCTTATACTTACCACGATATTAAAGTCCTTACACAATATCTAGAATTCTTAACAATATCAAAGAAAGGCATTATTGGAGCATAAAATCAACACGAGGCTCGCCGTAATTGCTCCTGTATCGAAGCCGTAAACCCTTAAACGTTATCAGTAGGGCCCAGACACAATAACTCATGACGACAAACTACATACCAAAAACCTCGGCTATATACCAAATATTAGCATACACTAAATAATTTTGTAATGTCAGCAACGAAATCACTTACAAAAGATGTGCTGCTGGAAGGAAAAGGTAGAGAAGAAATTTTTTGCGCCGTTTTTTTTCCTGTAGTGTACAGGATGTGGTAAATGGTGGATGATAGGGTGATGTCTGTTGTATGTTGATCTTGGAAAAGTGGTACTCGTACTAGTAGCCATTTTTGAATAAACAAGTAGATAAGACTTGTGTTATGTTGCTTTAGAATAGACACTTTAAATGCAAAGGAATGAGATTCATGTTCGACTAATAATGCCCAGAATTCTGTATATTTTAAGGTGATGTAACATGGTCTAGGCTCTCTCATGTTCGAAACACTGTATCACATTCAATGAAGTTTTCTGTGCAGATAACAAAAGTAAGTAAAGAAGTAAGCAAGTAAGGAAAAACAAATGGAATAATCAGATTAAAAATATCTGATTTATAACTTAAATTTTGTTGCTAACTGTACTAACGCAGTACGCAACCCCACTTCATGCTTGTTGATACAGCGTAATGAAACCAAATACTGTGCTCAATTGTAAGGAAATACATCTTGTTATAAATAGAATTTGAAGAAGTGGTAATTGTTTTAGTAGATTTGGACAAGTAATCATGTGATAGTTGTCATTGTTAATGTCTTGGGACATAATCCACACACGGCCATCTGATCCCAAGCTAAGCAGAGGTTGTGTTATGGTAATCAGACAGCTGATAAACATACTGATATATTTGTAAATATATGCATATTATAGATAAATCACACCCAGACACAGAACAAATGATCGTGCTCATCACACAAACATTTGTCCTGGGTGGGAATCGAACCCACGACCTCCGGTTTAGCAGTCAGGGTCACTAACCACTAGACCAACAGGCCCGTCGTTAAAAATGAATGTATGAAAATTTTATGTTATTTTAGTAATAGAGTTACATTAAGACTTATTACTTGACAATAAAGATGCCAAAAATATCACATTGGGTAAAATAAATTCTCAGGTATGTTGGTTTCCTCACGACGACGTTTTACAATTTAGCAATTATAATAGCTTTTAATGCGCTGTTAAATTTGGAAAAACATAGACAGTTATACGTAATAACCAGAAGGGCATTAATTGAGGAATTGTTGAGGCGTTTAATTGCTCGTGTTAACTTGTAAAGCTGACAAGTTCTGAAGAAAACAATTCTCAGAACCATTACGGAGTTGTATGCGTAAGGTTGGGATCTTAGCCACGTTACAATTCCCGAGAACTTGTGAGAAAATAAACTATCGTAAATTATTCTGAGGTTCTAAGAAGACAGCACTTAAAGAGAAGTAAAACCATCAAAATAGTGACGTAATAAAGTGATTTGTGGAAGACAATACATAATTAGTAAATTCGTGGAATGTGTCGAGTTGGTCTTGTGGTTGTTGGAATTGGCTTGTGCGAGGTGCAGGTTTGATCTCAACGCCGATACAAATATGATTTAGTCATAGTTATAAGTACTTTCTTAATTTAATGAAAAAATGTCATACTTAAATCTTGGGCAAATCATCATAAAAACAGTTGTAGCAGTAGCGTGACCTTAAATAAAAAAAAAAATTACAATACAGCTCCAACTTCCGCACCAAAACCTCCTTTGATAGTTTACTCTACAAGGCATCAACGCATATACTCGGATTTTCCTATCTCCACTACCATCTCTTAAATTTGAGAACACTTGTAGGTGTGGAAGCGAGACAACAACCATCCATCCATCCATCTCGCTCTTACAAGTCTTATATGGAAGCCCCCGTTCTCCAGTAGCTGTAGGGTAGCGTATCTTCAGTAGCTTATTAATATTGTCCCGATCCCATTGACCCTAAACTCTGATTGATGACTCAAATACAGTATTATTAGTCTTGGCAGTCTCCGACCGTGACCATTATAGCCGTAACGTTTAGGAGGCGATATAACAGTTTTAACTGTGAACCCTATTCAATCGTTAACGTTTAATGACCGTTAAAAGTCCATCAAATACAATTTAACCGTTAAAACAGCCAGTATTTAATTTAATACGAATTTAATGTGACCTTAAGATAAATTTTAAGTAATACTGCTAAGCTTTTGTTTAACAATGGAATTAATTAGGCTGTCTCAAAATCTTTTGGCGTCGAAATATGAATATTTGATTCATGTTAAGTATTTTTATTTGGAGCTGAGCACCTGCTCGTACTTCCACCAAATCACCCGTTCCGGCCTCGCTCCTGCCTAAGCACCCACCTCAGCTCTTGCCTAAGCAAGCGCTCCCACTCCCACTTTAAGCGCCCTCTTCCCCTTCCTCACCCGCTACCGCGTCCGCCTAAGCACTCGCTACTGCCTTAGCACTCGCCTCAGCTCTCAACTAAATACTTACTCCCACTCCTGCTTTATGCACCCGCTTTCTCTCCCGCTTCCGCCTGAGGACCCGCTCCCGCCTGAGCACCGCTTTCGTTTCCGCCTAAGCATCTACTCTCGCACTAGGAGAACGTTTTTTAAATTTCTTACACATCAATTTATTGTTCTACTAGCTTTTGCCCGCGGCTTCGCACGCGTTAAGAAGTATTATTGTTTAGCAAGTTAGTGTAAAAAATTAGGGCCTACAAAACTTCCTTGTACACAATATTCTTAACTAATTTGTCATTTGGCGCTAAACCTATCAAGCTACTGGGAGAACTTACTCGTGAGCAAGCAACATAGAACTGTCCATGAGAGAAGCAATGTTCTCTCAAGTCAATACCCGCAAATTTGAGAGTGTGCCCCTGAGACTTGTTTATAGTCATGGCTAGTCAAAAATCTAAGAAGATTTCTACAAACATCCCCTATTTCATCCCCTTATGTGTGGAATTTATCAAAATCTTTCTTAGCGGATGCCTACGTTACAGTACCTATGTACATGTAAAGTCTCAGCCCGATCGGATTAATTTTGACAAAGTTTCATAAAAAATTTCATCCCCTATTTTATCTCCTTGGGGGTAGAATTTATCAAAATCCTTTCTTAGCGGATACCTACGTCATGACATCTACCTGCGTGCCAAATTTCAGCCCGATCCATCCAGTAGTTTGGGCTGTGCGTTAATGCATTACTTTCGATCGAATTTGATTGCCATAAAAACGGTTCTAGTGAGTTAATCTTAAAAGATAGACATAATTATGCTGTCGCGGACATTTTTTTAGATCATTTCAATAGAAATAATTCTTACATACATATATTGTGTGTATCTTGAACCGTTTTCGCAGCGCACGCAACGGAAACCCTTAAGGATGAACAATTTTCCCCGTTTTTTGTCACATTTTCCATTATTTCTTCGCTCCTAATAGTTGCAACGTGATATTATATAGCCTAAAGCCTTCCTCGATAAATGGTCTATTCAACACAAATGAATTTTTCGATTCGAACCAGTAGTTACTGAGATTAGCGCGTTCAAACAAACAAACAAACAAACAAACTCTTCAGCTTTATAATATTAGTATAGATAGAAGTATGCTAAACATTATAAGACTGGAACATTGTTATCCTCGTAATCATAGCGATGGAACAAGAAATACAAAATGGTTTCCATACATTTCCTTGTTAAAACTAATACGCGGAGTGCACGCAGCAAGAATGAACACAGAAATTATATCAACGGAACGCAAATTGAAAATCTTAGCTCAAAGCAATGTCTTATAGACGCTCGAGAAATTATTACAGGAATGCAAGACATTGTGTCGTGTTTTGTTTTACATTTAGTTGCTGTAATTTTTTATAGTTTGTTTTGTTTTTAAAGCATATCACAAAGTACGGTATTTCATCTTTACTATGCATTTATGTATTCGAATCACATTCCCAAAGACGTATTTGTTGATAACATCTGTGGCAAGTGGTCTTTGTCTGGACATTGAATAAGGATGACGACAATTTTTTCTATGGTCTATAATGTAGAATACAATTATTCATTTGTTCCGCGAACACAAATTGACTAAAGCACAGAGAATTAAAGTTACGTGTGACGTCACCTTTAAGTACAAATTTTCCTAATTCGTTAGGTACGTCTCAGTCGTCATCCTATTAAAAGTTTTGTTTGAGAAAAAAAGGATCAATTTGTTTTGACATGTTTCCATGCCGATATAGTTTCAAGTAGTTCTGTGTCTCTTGAATGTTGAAGGATGGGCGTCAGCTGTTTGTGTGAACAGCAGAACATATTAGTTACTGTTTCTAGTTTACGAATATTTGTATTAAGTGTAGGCGATGGACCTACAATATTTTGTTTTGGTATAATTTGACCACAATTCCGCTTTGTACAATAAATATTTCTGATTATCATGCACCTAATTGGTACGACTAGTTTGCAACTTTTTGGCAAAGATTGTAACTATATCGGTTGTAGTCAGAGGCACAAAACAACCTTAAAAATATATTCTATTTAAATCAGAAACGTCTCTACATTGGTTCTACTGTCTTCTACCAAGTATAGGCAAACTAACGTGGATTCAAAGAAAGAGAACTTTCCAGAATGTTTAGTTACCTTCTGAATTTCACTGCTTCATGCAAGGTGAATCACTCTTGAATAATGTAGACGAAGAGGGCAAATGCGATTCGCGCTTAGCGCTTAAACTACTTTAAAGTCAGCTCGTATAAGCCTTCTTACCATCCGATGCATTTTCGATACGACACGTATAAAAGTTTATAACTAAAAGCGCATCAGTTCTTATCTGCTTTCAAGTTCGTTTGGCGCTTGAGATAAGGGAATAGCTGTGTTACTGTCGAACTGAGCATCTAACTTTGAGTACACAAGGCTATAAGAGTTAAAAGTGCTTTAGATTTATATGAATTCTTGTACCATTTTTTGTTTGGTTTGTGTAGTGACCACAAGCGTTGTCTTACAAGCATAATGCCATAACTACACGTCGATGACAAACTATAAGTCTATGAAATCAGGTGGTACAATATGAGTGATTATCTATTTTCGCAATATATGTAGTTTCGGTGGTCTAGCAAAAATTTTGTTAAAATAAAGAATACTTTTACTTAACTACAAAGATCTAGTTCACTTCATCCCGTTCCCAAGCTTTTATTTGACGCAATCACTTCATAAAGAAACTTCCATGAAATGACGCTAGCAAAAAATAATACAAGATTTTTCGTCGCTTACATTTTCGTAAGGCGGAAATTTTCATATCATTTGAGCCCAAAGTGAAGAAGACTCATGAAAGTATACTATTACGAAGCTTATCTTTCACGCAAGTCATAAAAATGGACTGAGGGAAAAGGGCTACTTTGCTATATAATACTCTTACGATGACATCAGGGCACCTTAATGCCACTATCAGCGATTATTGCTACAGTTAAACGATGGTGTTGCAAAAGACCCTATTTCCCTAGGAAATGTCGAGTAGAATGGAAATTGGCAAGTGAATGGCGTTTTAAGTTTTACTGTTTACGGACAGCGTAACATTATTAGAAATGTTATAGTTACGAGTATTTGAGGATTCTGGTTTATATTTAGCTCATTATTGTTAGGACGGTAATGAAGAAAATTGTTCGGAAAAGTACTGTTTTAAGGAAGAAAATTATTTACTGTATTAAATGATATTTCTTTATTTTAATTTAGTTTGGAGGAAGGCCAAGTTAGAAGACTAAACAGATATGTGGGAATGCAGAACGGGGCTAGAATAATAAAAGAGTAAAATATTCATGAGCCTTATATTATGAAGAGCAGTAAGTATGTAAGTACTATGTTATAAGGTATTTTTCAGGAGTTGGAAGATGTGACCAAAACTGGGTAAATAGTTATAGTATTTATTAGGACAAACCTTGTTTCAAACCTGGGAAAAACATTCGCTTAGAAGTGTTTAAATGTTTACAATAGAATAACCTTTAATGGTAGGAATATGGTACAGAAAAGTTGTTTTGTAAAATTAGATCCACAATATTTATGAGATTCTGCTAAAATATTATTATGGATATCTATCAATCTAATATCCATCACATTCTGCTAATATCTACTCGGTCATTTCTGCAACGTAGTATTGAAAACGGTAGTATTACATGCTATCTTAAAAGAACTTCAACAACAACAACATTGATTTATTTTCTTTTAAGAGTTGTACTATAACTCAATTAAACCATATTTTAACTTAAGGCAGCTGCGTGAAACAATGTTAGTTTTCGAAAAGAAAAATATCTGACGGCGTCTGAAGAACGCAAAGTTTTTAAAGTTGATTAGCAAGTTAGTCTTGTAATTTACTCTTATTAACAAACCTTGGAAAATGTGTTGTTTATTGCCTTCTTGTTGGAAAAGAAAGATTAGCTTATAAAGGGTCGGCAGAGAAGACTACAAAGTCATTTTTATTTGTATTGAGTTCTTGTATGTTATAATGTAACGTGATTCCCGTAAACACAACGTATGCTAAGCATTTAACGTAAAATAGACTCTTGACGTCGTTGTACAAAATAAAAAGCGGTCAAGAGCGAGTCTGACTGGTTACACTGAGGGTTCCATACAAATTGGGAAGAAAAAGAAATCTGAAATATCCTAAAATTTATGTTTGAATTAAAAAATGAACCAAGCAAATGGCTTGCACCCGGCCAATACTATGAAAGGATCGAAACTTCTAGCATTTTACAAAACACTATTAAGTCTCAATGTAAAAAATATCCAAGCTGTGTAAAAGATACATCATATGAATCTATAGAGTAAGCAGTAGATATGGATCCTGTCTATTCCACTCTAGGTAACAGTGTGCTCGTGCCCCATGCACGAGCACACTTCGCAGTTAATGACTGAATGATACTTACAATCAGAACGGTAACGGTAGATTGATTTATCTCCGCAAGCTTTGTATTTTCTTTTTCTACTACTATTCAGTGCGACGTTTTCCTGATACGGTGATATAAATGAAGATAATAGACGTTGATGATAAGGAATTGATTTGAGGTTTGTGTTGAAACACTTATACTTACACTGCATTTTTTGAATGTCTCAGAAACTTGATGATTTTGACTATAGCTATCAACCAACCAACCAACCAAATCAACCAACTGCTGGGAGAGCGTAAAAGTATCAGACACCATGCTAATACTACCGTTGTACGGAATTGGTTTGGATTCGTTTTTTATATAGAAAAGTATTTATAGCAATCAATTTCTATTACCTCTTTAAAATGGAATTAGGTAATATAACTGCCTACGACAGGGTCAATAATTAGAATCTGAACATAATAACACGTGTTTTATTTTATAGGGGATAGACGAGAACAAAAGCAAGTAGCTTCAGAACAGGGATGTAATATTAACTGAAAACCCTCGTTCAATGTAAACTGGGCACAAAAAACATAAACTCGACTTTGTATTTTTCATGACTTTGTTTACTCTCCTCATTTTGTCCAACAGTGTATAATCCCTGGACCAAAGTTACGGAAGAAATTGTATGGAAAAATCTACGCGGGGATTCTAAAAGTAAAATTTTGATTTATGTTTTTTTTTTAGTTTATTATCATCTGAATTAATTTAAGAAGGCTAAAGTCCGATGTAATACTAATATCAATTTTTGTTTTCATCCATATTTTATTAATCCTAAAGAAATGGAAGTTCGTGCATATTTTGTCAAGAAATGATGTCTTTAAGTTATAATTGATTTTATTTAAAGTAGCTTCGATATATTTACAGTCACATATTATTTTATTGCTTTTTTATTAAATTAAGTGATGTACTAAAAGCGTCATCGATGAAAAAAATCTTAAGAAATGTGTAAAACGTGAAACGTTCACATAAACTGGTCATAAAAAGTAAGAAAATTGTACTTCAACATAGTACAATTTCCTTACTTTGTTTTCCAGTTCATAGAAAAGCAGAGCACTTAAAATAAAGGAGTAATAACGTTAACCCGAAGTACTTTCCTTCCTATCCATCAAATATCATCGTAACCTATGGAACCTTTTAACGTTTTACGTGAATGAAAGAAAAAGGTATCACCTGATTCATTATTGTTCGTTCGAGCACAAGGAAATAATAAAAAAGGGACTAAAATCTGAAAAGGTCTTCGAGTTTCGATATAACAAGTTCCCACAATATTTGATTTCCGTATAATTGATTACATTATTTACTTCCTTTTTACGTGGAAGTTTATTTGCTTTATATTTTTTTAACACGTGTACGCATTTAACACGGCTTTCAAGGAGTTTTCATGCTGCAAAAAAGATACTGATTCTGATACGTGGAATTAAAATCAAAAGATTTATATTTAAGGCCTTCTCAGGTACTTTTCAAACGTTACAACTACTGATTCGAGTTTTGTGCTTCCAAAAATGTATCGGAAAATGTAGTTTTAAGTAAACAACGTCCTACTTTTCAATGTCAATGTTTGTATAAATGTTATTACCACACAAAACATAGTAAAATTTTCTACGCACATAAGTTTTATCGTACATTAATATAGAATATTTTACATTTCAAGCGATCTTGGGCAAAATGTGCTGGTAAAGTTGGTAATCATTTTTTCCAAGCGGTTAACTGCTTTACTGGTAACCGTAACTAATAAGATTTTCTTTCAAGAAATTATTAGAATTTGTCAAAAAGCATTAATGTCCAGGACAATAACTTCTGACGATCTTCTAGTTTTCTTGGAAGTCCTCAAAATTTAATAGAAATACTTAGTACTTAACAAATTTAACTCGAAAATTATATTTATTGGAAAAGTGTAAAACTTTCCTTAAGAATTATTTATAAATTCCTGAAAAACATTTCAAGGAAATTCTTTTTGTTAACAAGGAAATCATCATCTAACTCAATACACTTTAGAGGACTTTCCAGTTGTTCCTGTTCATATTTGGGATAAACAAATAATTGGAAGGTCCAGTTCTGATCACTGGACATTTGAAATAGAAATGGTAAAGCCTGAAAAAATAGATTTAGAAATCAGGAACTTTCCTAGATCTACATAATCATTGATAGACTCGACGGTCCTTTTATAAGAAATCGCCTTGCACAAAAATTTAAGGGTAATTTAAGTTAAAGTTTAACTTAAATTACCCTTAAATTAACTTTAAAAAGTATGGGAATCTTGTCAGTACTTATATGTATCCCATCCCCTCTTAGCTAACACAATCACATTAGTATCAGCACTTGCAAACGACGAAACAACTCGAACGCAATTCTGGAGCACCGGAATGCCTACTCGATTTACATTAACGTTATTTGCGATACATCCGTGAATACAAATGGGATCAAACCCTCGGCGGGATAATGCGTGACAGAATAAAAATTGCAACGGGGAACAATCACAATAGCTCCTACCTACTATCACCTCTGGAAATAAATTTATTATATCGTGCAAGAGAGACACCGCTCTACATTTTGTGATACCTTGTCTCGTTTACACAACTGCAATAATATTATTTTAAAAGCTTGTGGTAGGGGTTCTGTACTGTAATTACCTCAAGTTTCACGTACAGCACGAATAACAAAGAGTGACGTATCTAGATTTTTATTACGCCGCTGTTCTCGCTCGTAGTTCCGTAAGGAAATGTCGTGCGGTTTTAATTTAAGCTTCACTTAGACAATCCAATTATGCCACACTAAGAGAAAGCATTGTTTTATGATTTTGTAAGGAAAAGATTTATTTATGTGATTCTATATTAGAGTTTGTTCCTTTAAAAAATATGTTTTAGAGGATTTTTTGGTCACGTATACGTAAATTTAGGAACGTGGTAGAGCCGAAGTAGAGCCTCTTCTTTTTTTTCAGTTTCAGTTAGTGGATTAATTTACATAATTATATAGGAACCTACTTAGTACCTACACAGAATTACATGAATATCTGTGTGATTTGCAAAGTATTTCTTGTTTACTATTAGGTCACTGTGGAAGTAAGACGCATTGTGCTAAATTAGATATTCCACGAAATTTGGGTGTACATAGATATATCGTAGATATAACTACAAAACAGTTGATAGTACTAATGTAAATGAAAAATAAGGGTGCGGATTTTGCATATTTAGTAAGAAAGAGCTATCACTGCAGTTTTGGAAATGGCAAATTAGATCGAATTCGAAAAAATACTCAATAGATGAGACCGAAATAATCCACGTGGGTAATGCCCGTACCGTAAATTCAACGCTAACTGTAGGTACTTCAGATTCGCTATATTTAGTTACAGTCGTCATTCAAAGCAATATTCCATATCAAATCGAATCGTTCATAAATCCAATCACTACGGCCGCATGCTTCAGGAACTACGTTGATTGCAAATCTTCCACCTAGATCTCAACTAAGAAATAATGCGCATTTGAGTAGACAAATATTTTAACTTATCTCAAAAATGGTGTCAATTAGAAAATAAGTACGTTAAATTAAAGTTTTTCAAAATTTGCCCTTAAATTTTATAATAATTCTAAAAATTTAAATGTTTTCTCACTTACATCACCAAACACTAAAAACGTAAGATCTCTCTTTTAAAAAAAATGCATTTATTAAACTTTGATATTATATTTTTATGGGAACTAATGTTATTTATTATAGCTGGATATTTTAAGAACGATTTTAATTAAAGATTTTAAGAACGACGTGCTTTACATAAATAGAAATAGTACATACCTAGTAACTAAATTATATGAACAAACTAAACTTTTACACGTACATGTCAGTAAAAAGAAGTATTTTGACAGAAATTCAATGTATTTATTCCGCCGTTTATTCAATTTATGGATGCAATTTTACAACATGCTGATACCAGATTCAGGCAGAAATTTCATTCTATTTTTTTACATAGGCAAAATCTACTTTTAAATTCCGGTTTATATAAGTCGAATTACTTTAGCAAAAACAAAGGATTTATAGGCGTATACACTCTGCATCACTGGAAACAGCGTAAAAATATTTAGAGCAATGTGATTGGCTACTTAAAAAGTCCTACTTTTTATTTACTATTGTTATTATAAGCCTATTTAGTTTCCCTGGTAGATAAAGGCCTTCTTACCTTTCAGTTTCTCTATTTCGAGTACTGTTTACCTACTTATTTTTTTTCACATTCACCTCATACAAATCTAATATTCATAAACAGGATGATGCAAACTTATAATCAAATTGTATTAATATCATTGGTGAACTTTACTTTTCTTTTACCCGTATTAATTAAAGGGTCACAATCGAAAGGAAGCAATTAGTGAGTAAGTTTTCTATAAATATCCGTCGTGCCATCACAACCTTTTTCCTTTCTGATAGTGACTTGGGTCGAACTGAAACACCTCTTATAAAAAGCTGGTCAAGTGTAACTCGGACTTGCAAAGGGTTCCATAACAATTTGTTTTTAATTATTCGTTGTTTGATTGTTTGGATAGTCGAGTGGTAGCTGTCACCACGGTAATGACCGCAGTGTGTGACATCCTGCGGTTTTGGCCCAGCATGGGGCAAGCATCTGCTATCAACAAAATAATGCTTGCCTGTTTTTGCGGAAAACCCCAAACAAAAAAATGTAGTGCAAGTATTGTAAAAGAACAAAAAAATGCGCAAATTAAGTAATGGGGTTTGAATAGAGCCCTTGAGACTTAAAACGTGGAATAGTATAGGGCCAACGTTCAAATAAAAAATACTCAATCAAAATTTTACAAAATCTCATCTCTCAACATACAATAAGATACAGCCTCTTGACAGATAGACCGACAGACATCAGAGGCTTAGCAGAAGGGTCCCGTTCGCACCCTTTGGGTAAGGAACCCTAAAAAATAGTGAAGGGCCGCCATTCGTTTGCGGCTGTCATCAATTGTCGCTAGGTAGATTACTGGGTTACGATGTATGGGCTTTCCCGCTCACTAGATTAATAGGGATTTTGCTAGTGTACGGCTTATTTAGGACACTCGCTAAGTATTGTAGGCTTTTGTATGATTTATGCTGAATTTGAGTCAATTAAAACTGCACTGTGTAGTTATTATTTATGGTTTAAAATCCTTTGTTAATTATATCAACGTACTTGTTACGTATGATCTGTATATAGTAATTGCTTATAGTTAAACCTCCATCCCTAAATCTCTGCTATTTTCTATTATCCCAACAATACTGAATCACAGTTTATAAGTAAAACCACTCTCAAATGTATATCTAACGCTATATTATTTCTTGTAGCTGTTTAAAATAATTAGTTTGATAGTATTTAAGCACAACAATATTCTATTGAAAACAATAAACCAATAAAATTCTTCACATAATAAAATAATAACGAAATTCTTTCAGTAGAAACACTATCATTAAATCGTACAACATAAAGTGATACAAGATAATTCCTCTCTTACACGCTTTTAATTTATAATTTTCAATAGTTGAGTTAAACGCTCTGGGGGTCTACCACGATCTCTTAAAGCAATACTATAATAGTTGTGGAACTGTGACAGCATATTACACTGCGTAGAGTGCCGTCTCTTTTCCACAACTGCAATGTTTACCTCAACAGCTGACATAATCATGTGGCCCTTAACTTAATGGAGTATACAATTGTAACGGAAAATGGCGAATGACAATTGAAAGCTCATGGCATCTTGTACTAAAAAAGTAAAAGTTTTAATTTCTAGCAATAGTACATAAGTTTGCAATGGATGCGCTTCAATAAAAAAAATATAAGTCTTATTGTACCTGTGTATTTTTATTAAGGTTTTCGGACGTTATTTGAATACTCTACTCAAGGGTCATCAGACATCACATGATTATCACTCAGTACGCGCTTGAAATGAAATCACCATACATACCATATTACATCATGATACTAACGATAACATTAAATTCGTCAGATTTTCTCTATCAACCTTTTGCAAATCAGCTGAGTTAAGGATCAAATATGTTGTACTTAAACCAAATCTAAGTGTACAGTCATATTCAATCGCCTTGGCTAGCTTTATTAAACATGTATCAAGTACTTTGTGACCTACATTCAGGCTTTGTCCAATTCATTCAACAAGAGGTTTTAGAGGTATCCAATACCTGTGTGAATATAGTAGGACAATAATATAATATCGTTTTACCAATCACAATGGAACGCAATCAACCGTTAACAGCAATCTACTCGCGACATGTTCAATAGTTAGTAACGTAATTACAAAATCAAAATTGATTTATTAAACCTGAGCTATAATGTAGCACTTTTTAAACGTCAAAATGATAATAGACAGCACTCTATCACCGTTTTCTGTTCTTTCGCTACAGGAGAAGTAACGGTGCAACAAACTCCCCAGGAGCACTCAGCAGCTGTATAACAATATTTCACCTACTCTACTTTTTTTTAAATATATTTTTTTGGTGTATACAGGGTGACTTCGAAGTTTTTTTTACGTAAAATAGCCCTAACGCAATTAGTATCATTGATAGTGTCTTAGTTTAAAATATTGCCCACGACTTCGAAGTCACCCTGTATAAACTGATAGTAAGTAAAATGTGATAAGGGTGGGAAGGTGATGATGATGATGGTGAAATTCTTTCTTTTATACACTAACAACTACAAATAAGCAAGAAAAAATCTGTTTTAATTTGTTTTAATGTAATCACGTGAACAATGTAATTAATTCAAATGCTAATTGAACCAAATAATTGCTTAATAATTATATTATATCTGCCTACGTTTAGTAATTTAATACATTATTGTTATAATTGTGCGGTTTTTTATTTATCTATGTACACTTATCGCAAAAGGCAGGGAAATGCCTTCGCCCAAAAAATACATATTTCCTTCGACTTGATAAGAAGAAATCAATATTATTTTATATCTAACTAGCTTTCCGCTCGCGTCTTCGCCCACGTGTAATTTGGGATTGTGGCGTTTTTTAATGATCTCGACAGAACTTTCTTTCATAGGCTAAAAAATTGTTAGAATTTGAATTATATTATACAGCTTGAGTTACTCAGGGATGATGTAGCTTTGTAATGGTGAATATTTGAAAACGATAAGTAGTTTTGGAGTTTGTCGATTACGTAATGTAACAAAAAGTAAAGCGACACAAAAACATCGTCTAGAAATATTAAAAGTATCAGTTGATCTCCTCTCCCCCCCCCCCCCCGCCCGCGACCTGAGGGCTTGCTACTCCAAAAATCCCTTCTTAGTGGTCAAATGTGTTACTAAAGGAAGCCTTATTCAAAATATCAGACTTCTATACCGAGAGGTTTCGGCTGTGCGTTAATCAATCAGTCACCAAATCACACCCGCGAAATCACGATTGGAGGGTAGTTTGGAAAAACTTACATTACCATACTTATTTACTTGCCTATGTACGATTTCGTGCCAATTATCAAGTATATAAACCTAAGGAATAACATTTTTCATAGAAACGTTTTTACCCCTTTTCGCCCCCTTGGGGGAACAATTTAAAAAAATCTTTTTTTAATGCTCACTCCCGTCAGTAAAAGAAGCTTTGTGCAAAATATTAGACTCCTACACCGAGTGGTTATGGCTGCGCGAAAGTCAATCAGTCACCTAATTGCAACCCCTTAAATGACTATTGGAGGGTAGTTTATTTACTTGACCATATTATACGTGTTTGTGCTAAGTTTCAAGTTTATAAACCCAAGGAATAAGATTTTTCATAGAAACGTTATGACCCCTTTTTACCCCCTTAGGGGTTGAATTTCCAAAAATCCTTTCTTAGTGCACTCCTACATATCTCAAGGAACCTACATGCCAAATTTCAGCTTTCTACGACCAGTAGTTTCGGCTGTGCGTTGTCTGTCAGTCAGTCAGTCAGTAACGGAAGAGTTTTATATATACATGTATCATCGATTTAAGATCTTTTAATATCTTTATACTATTTTGTAATCAGTAAAACATAACCAGAAATTGAATACGATTTACCGTTATTAGTTTCGAATGGAATCCTCATAAAACTACCAAATTTTGATATTTAAAACCGGATTGTCATTTAAAACAGTTACCTCGACAATTCGCTTTCGTTGTATGCAAATTGTAACGATTAAATTGTAGAGCAACAGAACAAAATAAAACACATTTTACGGTCACAATATGGCTGGTGGGATATTCCTGTTTATTATTTGTTAAAGAATTAAACTACTCATGAGTAACTAAAACAAATAAAAGTCCTGTCATTATCGATCTCCATGTTTGAACAATAAGCACATAAACCTCTTTTAGTTTTCCTTCCAAAAAATTGGTACGTGTAAATTAATCCGATTGGGATAACACCAAAGCTTACTAAGTACAACAAGCTGATACCTTTGCATGCAAAATGATATCCATTCCACAGCCGTTAAAAATAAGAATATTATCAAACGATTCTTTATCGACGTATGGAATAAAAACCTTTTGATTTTGATTCTGTGCATCCCACGTGAAGCTGAGTGATTCGCTATTTCATTTCAGAAAACAGTTTTGAAACCGAATTAAAGTTCTAGACCTTAAAATTTCCTTGTTCTAATTTGGCAGTATTTACGTAATAATTGTCGTTCCGTGAATTCTAAGTTTTCAAGTTATTATTCCTTATGGACCCGTAAAAGACGTTAAGAAAAGTTGGGCTTAAAGAGTAATTGCTATGGTGCTGTGAAAGAGATTCCAAATTAGTTTTGAATAATTAAATACATACCGAGTATTTTTTTCACTTAAAATCTCTACAAAAAGTCACATACACGACTAAGTGTTTTTTGTTACGTTAAATCCCTTTTCAAGACATGCCTTACTTTTTGTCTTCCAATCATCTCTTTGAGTGATGAATGTGTGAGTAGTTCACCACACCACCTTCGCCCACCTATTTGCCCGTGCTTTTCTACTTCTTGTAACCACGGTCCTTATGTGTCAATATTATCGGTGTAATCAGCGCATAGTGCTCCAAGGATCATATTTTAGCTCGTGGCAAAAATCGGAACGAATGCCGTCAAAAATGAAAAACTATCACTTTTGGCAGAAAGGTGAGTTGATCCTTGGTACGAACATGCACACCAACGCCTCATGTGAGTGTCATCCACGTACCGAAATGCCTAGCCTTTTGACCTTCACAAAAACGACGTGCACTAGGTTCAAATAATGGTATCTGTATTTACGTGTCACCAAACTTCTGTGACCAAAAAGGAAATACAGACTAGATTTTGAAGCTCAACGACGCTAGTCGATTGTAACAACTAATGAAACAAAACACTGTTACCAATCTTCATACAATCTAACAATAAAACCTATTTACTATCTAGCTGCTATGAGAATTTATCATTTCCTATGAAACTAACGAACTATGAAATACAGGGTGATATAATTGTTGCCATTTGACTTAATGACGTCACCGCCTCATTTAAATTACAGCAACCAGACGTTTCAAATGGGCTTCCCGTGTCTATTATATTAATTATTAATTTGAGACTCCTGAAAGCTCTGGTATAATTATATCTCGTATTTATACATATTTTAATTACATCAAATGAAGCTGCTGAGTTGCGAAAGTATTATCCAGTTCTTTGTGTAGGCTTTTCGGAAAATGTATTTTATGTGTCAGATAATTGAGTGTGTATTGTCTTAAACACAAATTAGTATCTTCAGGAACAAACACATTCTACTTACTACTTTGCGATTTCCATTTCTGATATAAATCGATTTCCGAACACAAACATTGCAATTACAAACAAAAAGTACGTTCAAACTTGGTCCAAACATTTGTAGATAGCACAAATATTTGATTAAATCAGTAGAAATTGTCTCACCAGATTGGTATGTGTACTATGAGGTTGTTGACCTATTGTCCCTATTGTATGTTAAGTGACCCTCAACCTACAGGTCAATAAAGGCCATTATATATAATCTAATTAATTTATATCGCTTTGCTGAATCAGTTTCCATATCATTTTCATAGCCAGCGATGCAAATAATGCAATTAAATTATGTAGGCATTTCATTGACTTATTACAGTGGACGAGTAAAGATAATAAGCGCGGTTAATTGTATCATTAGTTACCTAATTATAATATATCGGTATTAACATATAATTATTATGATAATTGATTTGGAGTGTATTAAGCAGTTATTGATGTAGGTACTTGTATATCTTTTGTGTTTGCCCGAGCGATCTTTGCACGGTTTTGGTAGCACTGGCAGAAACAAATAATTTGTGTATTGAATGGAGAATATGTCTTTACTTATCGTCACGATAGTAACTTAGTGAGAATTTGATTGAATTAATTCTATAGTTATTTTAAATAAGTTCCTTCCAGCACCTTTTTGTGTCACATACATACATATATTATAAGAGATTTAATTCAACCTAACCTACAAAACTAACCATGATGCAATTGTTTTCCTACTATTAATTTGAAAAAGCTTTTTAAAACAAGTGTGCTATCGTACTCTCGCTAACAACATTTTTATAAGAGTTAAAATTTTAAATCCCTATTTAAAACCAATGAAATTCAGTTAACGATGAAACATGTTTTTTTCAGCTATAATATTTAAAGCGACATTTATGCTTACACGACTACACCATAAAACTTTTTACTAAAATGTTCGGTAAACGCAGGTCTGGTGTTTTTAATAATCACTTATACAATTTGTTATAAATGTGCAATGAAAACAAGTTCATATATTTTAATGGGTTTTTAGTAGCACAAAAAATTGCAGTTTATGAAATTTTTAATTAACGCTACAATTTTAGTACGGGATTTTTTATAGAAAAATATTATTTTAAGGTCATTTGATTAATATAATGTATATTTACTGTTCATAAATTATGGCAAAGTACTTAAATAGTTTTTTACGAATTTACTTACTTTCAAAAAATCATTAAGATTTAAATTTTATGATTTTGTTTATTACGCTACTCATAAACAAGCTCATATCCTCGGAATCGAGGCAAGCTAGACAATAACGATGGTAGCCACAAGCAAGATGGAAAACACAGAACCTGTGCCATGATTGTTAAAAGCAAGAATATTGCCAATGTGGAAGTGAGATGACGCACCACGCCATTCATGACAGGCCTGGTGATCTGGTGGTTAGTGGCCCTATACCAGACGTCATGGGTTCCGTACCCAGGACAAAAAAATGTTTGTGTGATGAACACGATCATTTGTTCTCTGTCTGGGTGTAATTTATGTATTTATAAGTGTGTGTGTGTGTGTTTATCAGTTATCTAGTACTCATTATACAAGCTCTGCTCAGTTTTAGACTAGATGGCGTTGCGCGAAAGACTTTTAATATTTATTTATTAGTTCATTTTTTTCATCGTTTTATTTCTATTAATTGCAAACTACTCTATTTAAATTTTGTTCAGTAAAGGAGACTTACAAACGACTTACAAACATTTATATGCTCCACTTACATCTACAGTTTACAACAATGTGTCTTTTATTCTTTACTAATTAAATAAAGCGTGGGAGTAACACAATTCTTTATTAACTTCAAAGTAAAACTTTTGTGTCTTTCCTCTTAATTATAATAACCTAATTATAGTGTACAATTTTATATACTTCTGTTTTAATATTTTTGTGTTAATTATGCTTTCTCTGAAGTATAAAATAAGGACAAAGAGTGACATGAAAAACGTGTTTATTTTTACCTACAATTATTTTAGCATACCTATCTGTATGGCATTTTTGCTGTCTCATAATTAACCATGTATATTTATATTTCACTCTCATTCTACAAATAATTATAATAAGCCTGACGTCATTGCATACCCTTGTTCTAAAAGTATCTTGTATACCACTAAATATAATCAAATTCCTTTCACAGTTAAATAAATGATCGATATAATTATTTGACAGTAAATCAAATAACAATTTTACTTTAGCTTTTTCTTAAACCCAACGCATATCAAACAAATATATCGTGACGTCATCAAGTCACATGAATTTTACTAAAGTAATCTCCTTTGAAGTATGTCGTCACTGATGCATTTTAATTAAAAACTCAACTCCTCACGTAGATCGCTCAGTGTCAGTACGACAGCTGACTCTCAGCGTAAAGTTCAAACGACGGCGACGCCGACGCCAGTAATGTAGTATTATAGCAAATAGCGTGATGACATTGCTTTGCCTGCATTTTAGGTTGATCTACAATGTAGAGCAGCCTATAATGTAATATTTCGAGTTCTACTAATATTATAAACGCGAAAGTTTGTAAGTATAGATGGATTTTTGTTACTCTTTCACGCATAAACGACTGAACCAATTGTAATGAAATTTAGTATACAATTAGCTGATAGCCTGGGTTAACATATAGGCTTCTTTTAACCATATGCGTCTGAGAGAGGTAATATTTTTGCAGCTTTATCCAACATATGCGTCGGCAAAGCCTGCATTTTGAAAATCGGTAATTACTTGCAATAATTATATTTTTTAAATGTGATTAATATTTTGTTTCAAAATCAATTTGTGTATCTAAATGATTTAGTAATTAATTACATGCCTATCATTATACAATAAAGTTTTATTAGCATCTAATGTACGAAGAAATGTAAACAATAATCAACTAGTTCAATAACATACCTGTACCATGGTTACTGCGCTGTTCATTCAAGATTTACACAACACTTAATACGTGGCTTGCGGTGAACTACATATTGTACCAACACGCCGAATACCTCATAAAAAGCAATTTATGCGGACCGTATCTTGTACCATTAAAGGCTCTATTGTACCCTCGTATAAAGGCATTCATGTGATGATCGAAGCTCTGCAGGCTTGTATAAAACCTTCTTGATGACGTACTGCATTCTATACGATGTATGGTTGGTGCTTGAAACTATTAAAACGCTTTTTACTCAAAACTAACAAAATGTGGGTATCATAAGTTTGTCAATGATAATTATATTATTTAATATAGATACTTACCTAGCAAAAATTTTTGTTCTCAGACCAAATAAAAATCACATTGATATTAGAAAGGTGAAATTTTGTGAGTGTGTGTATGTTTGTTATCTCTTCACGTTCAAACGTCTTGACCAATTTTGGTGAAATTTGGTATAGAGTAAGCTTGCACTCTAAATTAACACAAGCCAGTTTTTTGCAGAATTCATAAATTGAGGTTATATTTTTTGCAACCATAACTAACTTTCAAGCGAGCGAAACCGCGGGAAAAAGCTAGTGTTTGTATAATCCTAGCCTTACACAAACTCATGTTCAGGTTCCTATGATAAATTGATCTACCATGGTGCTCACGGTGACTTGGGGTACATAAAATAAATATAGAACTGTACCCACCCACTCACTTATAATGAATATTTTTCTCCTATTTACGAAGTATTATTTTCCAGCTTCTAAAAATAATCCGCGCAGGTATTCGTCGCCAAGACCAAGCGACAAATATTACCTTTTAAACCTCCACCGCGGAAGAGGATCTTAAGCCGGAATCGTTACCAAAGGAAACTCCGCTATCTGTAAGTACGTATAACAGCGAACAAAAATTTAATAAAATCATCCGCAGCTTCCAGATCTGCAGAAAAAAAATATTGTTCGGTATTTATTTATTTTTCTCAAGTCCTTTTCACGTCAGCAAAGATAAGGCAACGATGAAACTCAAAAGGGTCGTGATCACAAAGAACGACGTAATAATGACGTAAATTTTTGGCATAATTTTAATTAAAGCCTAATTTGCGACATTCACAAACTGGAAAATTACCCTTTGTAGGTGAAAATTTTGCTGAAAAAGATACGTAAATTACTTGCTCAAGCATGTAAAAGAAATAAAGGTTAGTATGTGGTATCCCACGCGCGGAAAAGGAATAAAAGATACGAATACACGAGTCAGCTGTTCCGTAATTAAAATGTATTTAATTATTTAAAAAGGATAAAACAGGTTTCTACCACTACTACGTATAAGTAGAAGTTTTATTACAGCACTTTTTCGAAAATTCATTAGTTCATGTTACTAACGAGTGTATTTTTGACGTATAATACATTCGAACAATTTTCCAAATCAATTTCTAATAATACAAGACAATGTATTTGTCATCATGCATATAGCCAATAACCAATTTTATTCAGAACCAAATATTGGTTTTGGAACAGAATTAATACAGTCTTTACTTACATTAGTGTCGACATAATACCGAGAAGAGTCGCAAAACGCATTCTACTTCATAATCCATTCAACTCACGTCGAACAATTTTTACGTGGCTTAATGTATTTAGCCATAAAGCCGTTATACAACCTTCAGCCTGCGAGGCAATTTGGCTTATCTACATTACGTTTTAAGACACCCTAATTACCGAGATACGGCCTAAGCTATCTGTTTAATCTGTAAATACGTCACAGTGCAGGCTTAAAGAAAATCTATTTAAGTAAAATAAAGAACTTCGGAGCAGCTAAGATGGTCGTTTCGCATAATCGTAATATGTTATGAATACTCTAAATATCAGCAGATCTGAGATCTTGCTATAATTTTTTTGAAGCAGTTGATTTTCAATAATAATTTTGCCTTACAAACACTTTTATTTTCATATCAACAATTATGAACGACGCTCCATCACCCACATCGCCTTCCTGTGACCTTGCTATAGGAGAAGAAACAGCGCAACAAATTACCCGATAAAATATTCGTAGCTGCAAGTTATTTTAGACATGCAAATAATAATATAATGCACTATCTACATGTTCCTGTTTATTTAAAACAAAGAAATCCTCATGTATTTGAGTCCCTAGTGTTTCGTACCCAATCCGATTATTTGGTAGAGTTGGTCAACTAAACGTACGGTACTTATTGAGATCTGATCGTGTTTGAAAATAAAGAGAATGGAGTATTTCAAAGTAAACAGACCCCAGTGAAGTTGAATGTTATCGACACTCGCTGTTACTTGATCGGCCCTTTGTGTTTCCAACAGGACTTTCACATTTTACATAGTTTTTGAAAGATCAGGTTTTTATTTCCGTGTATTCGTGTTATGAAGTTTTTATTTTGATTTCGCTGGTGAAACAGCCCTGTTGTCAGCATAAAACTGGGTATTTATTTCAACTTTGATCGCGGTAATTTGGTCAAAACAAGCTTATTATAATCAATAGTAAGTAGAGTATTTTCCGAATTCAGGTTAGTACTTGTTTCAATAAAATTTACTCATATACACACCTACCTACCATTTACTTTTTCACAGCTGTAACCATGGTGTTCAATAAAGAGTATTCTATTCTATTGTACCTACTCAAAACAGTCTAAAAAATGTTTACAATTTTCATTAAGCAGTGGTTTTTATTATTTTTCTCTCGTACAAATTCGGTTCAAATACGAGCTCAAAGTACTCGTGAAACTAGTTAAATACACGAAACATTCACAAATTAAATATGAATAGTTTAGAACTTTTGCTGTAACTTTTAATTTAATAAAAACAGGGTAACCTGTGTATTAAATTAAAAGTTGGTGAGAGATGAAAACGTGATTTTGTTAATAAAATGATTTAGATAGAAAACGAGTTTACTACTTGTAAGCTATTGTAGAAACCTGATGGATCAGCTCATCTCTGCGCGCAGCGTTTTGTGTGTATGCGATTGTTTACTATTGAAGCTTTTATGTGTTTTAATTACACACAAATGTTGTGTGTATTTGTACATAACGTACGATGTGTATTTACAAGGTTAACCCACACACGGCGCTATGCGCAAAGATGAGTTGATTTGACTACGTAATCTACTTGATGTCCTACTGTTTATGAGGCTTATAAAGTGTTCTGTTTGTTCCATTTAATTAATTGAGAATGTGAAATTAACAATTTTAAGTCTTTTATTGTACAGCTCACTTCTAATTTGTTCATTAAATATTAAAGTATAGACTTTCTGCGTGTTATCCTACATTGAAGTGGATCTACAAAGAGTTTATTTTTTTCAGTTATATATCCGTCCAGTAATCTTAGTTCCTCGCCAATACATTTTCTTGGAATGGCCCAAAAAAGATATTACAGTAAAAGATTGAAATAAAACTCAACGCTAAATAACACGTAAAACTTATTTATTTACAAACTTTATTTACAATTATTAATAATTTTTACAGATTTATTATACTGAATTAATTTCTAAGTCTTAATTCACTATTATTTTCAGCTGGGTATTATATTCCGGTACAATAATATTTTTTTAGGAAAACAACATCAACATCTATTCTGTCGTACTTTGGAAGAAATTATTATAAGGCCGTGTTCAAACCAAATGCATAGTCAGTCGTAGTAAACCTTAGTGAGGCAACTAGGCATAGGCAACTACGTAGTATAGCGACTATTCGTAGCATAATGTCCATGCGTAGCACTTTGTCTACGCGTAGCACTATGCCTACGCGTAGCACTGTCTACGCGTAGCACAAAACCTACGCGTGGTAAATTGACTGTTGTGTGTGGACCAAGGAGTTTATAGGTATGAATGGAAGTGTAATACGCTTGCTCACAACTATTGGCTGACTAGATATTTGGTGTGAATGCGGCAAAAAAGAAGATCCTATTTACAATACTTTGAGTGGTGAAAATTTTATTGAAAACGAGACAGGTCTTAGGTCTTTCCAAGTTTTTGACTATATAGAATGAATACTTTTTAACAGTATTTAAATTGATTGTAGCGTACAAAGTTTTAGTAATTTTCTTAATAATCTGACTATTAATTGTTATTTTGTTTCGTTTTCATAAATATTCACCATATTACGAAAGCTATTTAGGTATTTATGTTTTATTATTTTCTATAATTATTATTTACAAGTTTTTGAGTTGAATGAATAATTATTTTATAATAAAAATGGCATAAATAATACCATTATGGATTAAGTAAAAATGTTGCAATGAACAAAACCTATTCAAACTTTATACGTCAAATAAAAATGTTTTAAATCATACATCTTAAAAATGTACAAAATTTAATTTTCAAATAAATATTTTAATACACATACAAAAAAAGATTTTTTTAGTAAGTGACTGTTCGTAAAAATACAAAACGATAAATTTAAAATTAATATAAAGTGTAAGTAAACTGTTAAGTGTTGCCATAAAACTCAAGTGAGTCAGTAAAAAACGCGTTTCAAGTTCGAAACTTCTTAAAGTAAACCTTTTAAGTATAAATGCACGCTTTAGAAGTTACTTGAGGCATATTCTGCTTTCAACATTCTATTTTTAAACGAAATGAACTGCCATTAACATTTAAAACGATAACAACATAAAATAGTCATTTTTAGGTAAGAACATGAAAAAAGTACTTTTTGTTGTCAAGTTAATTAAAATAAAATTGAGAATATTTGCCAGCAAAAAAATAAAAATAAAATCAATTGTATTTATTCGTCAAAATGCTTATTACAATAATTCGTTTCTTTATACGTCAGTTTGACTTATTTTCTAGTTTAAAAATCTTACGTAAATGTTCGTGCTGTGCATTTTATGCAATCCCTTCAAACACTGGGTCTGGTCATCTGGTGACAAACCTTCTGATACAGAAATTGTTCCAAAGAGGTTTGATTCTTTTCGTCACATTGTGTAAACTGATGTTTTGAAACATGAGTAGGATATAAAGCATGATTGTGGCGAACAATGCCTTACATTGACTAGTGCGCATTGAGATTAGTATGAGGGGTGGAAGAGGTGCTATTCTCTTGCCGTCACTCTGCATGGCCGCCGGACGTTCCCCACTCACGACATGAACCACCACCGACGCCGAATCTATTACAAAAAGTATAACTTACAATCATTTCTCCAAAGGAAATAAAAATGCAGCCGAATGTCCCAAACGGAAATTAAATCATACGTCAGAGATTATTTATCTAAAAAAAGGCATTTATACAACCCCTCACTTCCTATTCCAGGGCTACCCGAGTTATACGAAATCATTTCTACTTTCGCTTTAAAAAGAAAATTTCGTAAAATGTATTAATGGCGTGTAAGGAATACAAATGGACGATAAGAACGCTGAGTTACAGAGTATAATACAGTGAATTTGAACACGTTGATTCAGTACTTGGAGGGGAAGGCGCGGAAAAAGACAAATGGTTTTAACACAGCCAAAGACAGAGATATACTGAAGTGTGTTTAGTGAAAAATGTAGGTACGCCATAAAAGGCTGGATGGACGGCCATTGCGGCATGTATATTTTTTATGCAGCCCCTATGTCCCGCGAGGCCAAACAATAAAAGAACCGTGAAAAGTGGTTGAACTGTAAGCCAGTGCACGAATAACAGCGTAGGAACAAAGCCAGGCGATTAGCTATATTACTTAGAGTATTCGTTGAGACTTTTTTGCACGGTCCAATTAAAATGTCCCATAATTTAAGCTTTATTAAGTTTTCGTAAACTACGGGGGGAATTTAAATTATGAGGTAAATTGTGTGGTTATTTTTATTTTTGTTCAGAAATGAGGGGGAAAATCTGATATTTGTTGAATTTTGTACCTGAGCTACTCGGCGCGCATGTGTAGTTGCCGGAGTCTCTTGGCGAGGCTCGGGCGATGAGCAGGCGGCTGGTGCGGGTGCGTTGTTCTGTCTCCACACTGATGCCCCCTCGTTGAGCATAGTTTACCACGTTGGAACCGCGGTACCAGTAGATAAAACTGCAGAAATAGAAAAAAATGTTAGAAAGTTTTTGTAATAGGTAATAGGCCTCTGCATGTTGAACCTGTGTCCCCATGTAAGCCTTTAAAATGGACCGGATTTCTTATGAATGTGAATTAAAAGAGATAATATAATAAGCTAATGTTATTATTTATATTCTTTGTTTAATTGTAAGATAAGGTTTAATTTCTCTCCATTTTGTTTCTTTTTTGTGGCTAAGGCGTCTATTTACGTCGTATTGTTTGTAAGCCTGAATTCGATTTGCTATTCCAAGTGATCACGATTGCTAGCCAGCAAATAGTTGCGCGTGGAGTGCATTCACACAACACCGTGTTTTGTTTAAACTATCGAAACCTCGCCTGTTGACCCAAGATCCCGTCGATTACTTGAGATGAGAAGTTCACAGATGTTGAATAAAGTTCCATTGAAGTAATAGGTATCTGTGCCGGCAGCGCTTGTATGTAAGCAAGCTTGCTCATTATAGAGATAATACCTGCTGTCTGCAGAATATTTTAAGAATATGGTATAAGATTATGCAGTTTCTGAGCAAGTCAATTCAGAAAATGTTGGCTTCATATTTGAGGTATCTAAGGCTACTAACCTCGGTGGATCCGGCGCATGTCTCGCGATGCAGGTAAGATTGATGTCAGACCCCGCTCTCACGAACAACTCGGGCCCCGAGAGGATCTCAGCTTTTGATACTACAACAAACATATTATCTATGTTTAGTTACGAAAACACACAAGGGAACAAGATTGTTAGGAAGTTTTGTAGCGCAACTCATCTAGTGCTCTTGAAGTCATCTGTATTGTCTGCTTCCGTCGTGTACCTTTGTATTATATAGAAACTTATCCGAACTACACTAACTGGAAGGTTATAACGGATTGTAGTACAAGCGGTATACTAGTTGTATTTTGACCTTCACTTTGAAAAACAATGACATGAACTTTTCATAATACGTTGTTGCGAGTGACGAGTAGTACATTAGTAATTTACTGATGACATCAGTACTCTATTGAAACAATGGTTTTTAAATGAGTGCATTCTTACTAACGCGGAGGAGATCACCATGGTGCGGAGTGAACCATGAATCAGTCAATAAATCTACCCTTCGCATCGGTAGAAAAAGAACTGTGATTGGCCGGATTTGGTCCACTTCGTTCCCATTTTTAATGCAACTTCTTAGGAACCGTTTATTAAACTGGTGCTTAAGAGTGACACTACTAGTCCTACTTATATTAAAAACGCAGAAATTCGTAAATGTGGATAGATGTTTGTTACTCTTTCGATCGATTTTGATGACATTTGGTGTGAAGTTAGCTGACACACTTGATTAAGACTAAGGCTGTTTTTTTAACTGACGTGACTGCGTCAGAGGAGGTAATGATATTAAGACTAAGGTTACTTATTTAACTAACTTTGTCAGCCAAATCGCCAGCTAGTTTAAATAAACAATTTTCTCCTTTAAAACTTACCAACAACAGTGAGTCTAAAAGACAGGCTGATCTTTGGTTCTGTAGAGACCTGACACTCGTAGGCGCCGGAGTCGCGTGGCTGTGCTGGTGCCACCCTCAGCGTCCACTCATCAGAGTTGTCTGTGTGGAGAGCCGCGAAGCGAGCGTCGCTGCTGTAGGTGTGGACACCCACTGTCAGGATGTGGAGGTCACGTTTGCGGATCCATGACACCTGAGGACAAAGGATAGGGTGAATATGAAGTTATTGAGTGGAATAAATTACATGTCACTGTATGGAAGTGATCTAAATAGCGAAAAGTCTCTTGATAAAGAGATATTAGTAGGCGTGGAAATTGTAGGGTTTTTAACTGTTAGTTACTCAATTGTTTAAACAATATGCAATTTAATGCATCTTTAGAGGATATCCTTATAAAGTAAAAGTTAATGACAGTATTATCTGCAACTAAAACCTTTTTACGTAAAGTGATATTACAATGCATGCCGAGAACTGCAACTCTTTAGGTGATATACAAAAAAATTAACTATTTACAATTTAAATCTCAGTTTATATAAATGTAAGTACCTAACTAAACTTTTGAATCGTGTTCCACCTAGACATGTCTAAAGGCTATCAACCACAGCACCGTATCAACTACAGCACCTTTATGTACAGTACAGCAACGAGTCACACACGATCCACCGGATTAGCCTAGCAACTAAGTGATTGAACTACACATATTTTCTGAAACAGATTTATTAAGAATTTCATCCAACAAAAACCATTTCGGAAAAACGATGTTAGAAAAATATATAACTATATTTTGTAGTGAAAAAGCTAAGTTTTATTTAAAATATTCCTCCTTGCTAAAATAATTGCCGATTTTATTGGGAATCCTATGAAAGTGATAATCGATACAATATTCCTATTAAAGGCAAATTATTAATTTTGAGAATTGACTAATTTGATTTGATTTGGTTTCTTTGCGGAAAGCTTCTTATATCGTAGTACCTATAATATAATTATAAAAGCAAAATACCACTTTCCGAATAACCACGAAATCTCAGTAACTACACACCTTAACACTGAAATTTGGCAGTATCTTATAAGGTGTAAACATCTGCTAAGAATATATTCTGCGGATTTTACGTAACGTCAACCCTAAAGAGTTAAAACGAGATGGTAGTTTGTATGGAAGCCCAATATTATTAAAGTTAAAATAACTATGGTAGAAAGTTTTTGAATGGTAAATGTAGTAACCGAACGTTATAAACGTGCTTTAAATACATATTTTTTTTTGCACCAAAACCACTTAGCCGAATGTTCGAAACAGCGGTCAAAAGCTGGTTTGATACAACCGAGCTACTGTAATCACTTGTTCTTTTTCTTAAAACAAACTAAATGCAAATGATGTTTTTTTTAATCTTTCTTCTTAAAATCGTATGTTGACTACATCTAATTAAAACCAAGCAGTATGAGAAGGGTGTTTTAATCACTTTTCCAGTAATTTACTAAAACACGTTCCAATTTGAAACACTCGTCGGATGTAATTAAAGGATAAACAGTTTTGTCGTTGCTAGGCAAACAACATGGTGTCGTGTCATTAGTAATTAATTGATAGGAAACCAGTATATTACACGTGTTATCACACGTTTTAAATGTTAAATGATTAAAGTAAATAATTGTACGCAATTTGACTATGAAATTATGTTTTATGTGATATTAATTCTAACTTTAATATTTGTGTGGATAATATATTATTATAACTCATGGCCGTGTCAAATGGAGGTGCTTTGGAAAGGCCCATTTGTGGGCGAAAGGTGCCTGAAGAAGAATCTCTGGTTGCATTCACACTTGTTTCCCTTTATGTATCATTTAGATCAAATGTGTCAAAATAATATTATGGGATCAATTATTTCTGTTATTCCCAAAAACTACATGCCAATAAGGTATTTGACTAAAAAGTCTAATAACGCTGTCGGATCAATTTTCAAGAAATCTTTGATACAAAGAGTAGTACGTATAGAAGGAGCTAGGAACGTAATTTGGCAGTAAAGAGAGTAGTTACTTGTAAGACGCATACGAAATTTCAACTTACTGTATCGTCCTCTTTTTTTTTAAATAAAATAAAAAGTACGTATCTAATCATATTTTATTACTATATTTTCTTATAGTTTAATTTTTAATTGCACAATTTAAGTAGCGCCTCATAAAGCCTATTCGTGCTAAGGGTCACAAGCAAGTTTTTTTTCATGTAGCCTATCTAAAATCCCCCTGCAAAGCCTTTTTTTTTCTTCCAAACCTTTCCATCTATTGCAATCCATTTTTTTTTCTTTTTTACAATGTTACGTCTCTACAAATCAGATAGCGAGGCACACAATGTTTCTGCCACATTCCTCAGTCGCCAGTCACATTTATCCTTCGCAACAATCCTTTTCACATCGGACTCCATTCGATTTTCACACAATAGTTCGAGTTGCACTGAAGTCTATCCATGGCTGTACCTCTATTGTGTCTTCGAGAATCCTATCACATGGTACTAGAAAACATTGTTTGCCGCTATATATATCTTATTTGACTTAAAAGAATATCATGAAGATAAAATTTTAAGATTAAAAACTTGGTTAAATTGTTAATAATATTCAATATAATAAAAATACTAGGAATCGCTTGCGGTTTCGTCCGCGTGGATGATCGTTTTTGCTGCTAAAAGTAGTCTTTGTGTCATACAGGGTCTCATTTGTCACCGAACCTAATTATACTATAATAACTTTCGTGAGATTAATTCATGCGTTAACGGTTAACTAACGAGTTTTTATTGGAGTCATCCGACTAGTTTCGGACCCGATCATGAGATGATGATAATTATGAGCAGACATGACGGGCTATCCCGATAAATACGCGTGAGTAAACCGCTAATATGGTATAATTAAATCATTTTTATAAGTCTTGGCTATGTCGTTTGAGCATGAAGCAGTAACAAACATACGCATTAGTGTGATAGTTGCTAACAAACAAACAGTTTAAGTGATTTTCTAGTCAACAGAGTCACGTGTAACTTGCAAAACAAATTAACTACACGATATCGGTAATCATTTTCGGTTAGTTAGTGAACTTTAACAGGTAATAGTTGTTACTCTACTGAATTGGAAACTAATGAATTGAAATATTTACCTAATGTTTTGAACAAGTTTCACATGTGATAAAACCTGTTATATAGGCTCATAACATTCAATATAATATAATATTCCACGACTTTCACATAACGCCATCTAGACTGAAACTAAGCAGAGCTTGTATTATGAGTACTAGACAACTGATAAACATACTTACATATTTTTAAACATACAGATACAAGAATTACACCCAGAGACGGAACAAATGACCAATGAACCAAATGAAACCAGTAGATATATCAGTTATGACACTGAAATGCGTATGCAGAGACACACTGCTGACGCATTACTTTGTAAATGTAAGGTACATGTAGCTATAAGCGCGGCTCAACAATTGCCCTCCCGTAGGTAAATAGTTAGGTCATCAGCATGTCATACTTAATTTGTAAATTATTACTTATCTGGTACCAGAGTAAAGTTTTATATTTTGACCTTAATTTAAACAACGAAAACATCCCAGACCCCTTTACCTAGTTACTGAAACTTTAATGTCTCTTTTCTTCATCACAGTTTTATTCGGACTATATTCAAAGATATAATCGTCATCATCAGCTTCCTGCCCTTATCCCATTTTACTTGGGGTCAACGCAACACATTTTCAAAACAAAGACATAATCTAGTACATAAATTCACTATCCTATGCCTCAAATTTTAAGTCACACAGTAAACTGATTATTTCGCAAAGTGCTGTTTGAAACGTAGTTTTGTCCCCAAATCAGTGTTCAGTGTTCTCTGCGGTAATTACGCCTCAGAACACGTTGTTCATTCTACGTTGCCTTGCATGAGAGAGGAGGCGGTCGTTTTAAACAATTTTGGTCAGCCTGAACCTTCAATTAAATGCAACGCAAGCCTAGTGCACACGGGGGACAAGTTTGGACACTGTGTAATTTCCTCCCCCCTAAATTTGCACTGTTGCCAAGACAAAACAATGCCAAAGAAAATACAGGCGTGCTCGAAAATCTTAATCAGCTAAAATAAATGTCGGATGAGCAAAACGTTTTCCAAAATATAAATACAAAGTTAGGACCGTTTTGTTCGATGGCAAGAACTTTTCTTTTGAATAACTTCATTTAAATGTTTATTAAGATAATTTTATTTAATTAAACTTTCTTGATGTTCCGCTTTATAAATTGAAATTATTGTCATCGTTTCGCCAAAACATCTTTCGGGACTTATTGTTGTTATGTTTTGTCGTAAATGAAGTAATAAATATTTGTTGAACGTGAATATTTTACTAATGAAAATATTAAATTCACTGTTTTCTTACTTAATAACTACTTAAGAGATATTTTACATGAAAGTATGCTTCTTCGTTCTGTACTAGTTATTTTTTAATTTGTCGAATCTTTGGAAAGTGCCTTTCAATACGGATTACTAAATAATGAGATGATATTGAATTTGATATCTATAATTAATTAAGCTAAGACGAATTCCCTTAGCTTTTGACGTCACTGTAGAGATTTAACAGATATTGTCAGATCAAAATTTAATTAATACTCTAAACCGCCAATCCACGCTTCGGGTGCGTCTTTGTTCAAAACAATTTTGAAATACAAAATACTTCTCATTATGACAATTTGTAAAAGCTTTTGAATTGTTAAATGTGGCAAATAGAGATGCTCTCTTAAGCGAAGATATTCATTTATTTTCAGCTCCTCTTGTGTCGGTGACAATATTGGAATTTCACTGTTTAAATTATTCGATTTCGAAATTCCAAGTTCCAATAACGCAGTATTGTTAATAATGTTAAGTTATATATAGGTCATGTTCGAAGCAATATTATAACTGAATTCAGCATTAAAAACTTTTTAGTCAGATAAAAGCTGGTAATAATCAGTTTTACTTTTTAATAGCGTCGCTGATCTGAATTTTACAGATCACCGGTGGCCTCCAAAAAAGTTAAGTCCCAAGGTAATCCGCCTCATTGCTTCTAAATATTCAACGGATGTTTTCTGCTTTAATACTGTATTATCCACTCACCGTATTTTGTTTATTTTATCTTTCAGTTGTTTTTACCCTTCGTACAACACGACAAATTCATAAATGTTACGACACAATTGTCTATCTATTATCAAAAGACGTTTTATTAGTGTATAAAAAGAGATTTTATAAGTGCAAAAGAGACAGCTAATAAAATAAATTTCAAATAAAGTAATTTTAAACAGATTCCCGTTCCTTATCACGTCCGAAATCCAATATTATTGGGTAATTCGTCTTTATCCTCTGCCAAGGGATATATATTGGGCCTTTTTTAACGGGCTATATACATAAATTGTGTTTTATCCCGCATTCCGAGCGGGAACACTCACGTAGCCACTCGCTTTTATAGTTCGCATTGAGGGACGTGACAGGCCCATCGGCCTACAGACACTTTTTATACACCTCCATCGCTAGGATTGCTAGATTTTTCTTTTCGACGTGATTTAGAGAAGATGGAATTACGAGTATACTGTTCTGTGAGAATCTTTTACGCTGTAGGATAAACGGTTATGATTTAACTAAGTGTACGTAAATGCCTAATTTAATCTACAAATGTTCAATGATGTCCGTTATTTCTATGTAAACATTCTTAGACCTGTTTATCTCATGTGAAGAAAAAACTAAAGCTTCTACCGTCTACTACTTGTCTTCTAAATTCAATTAGAAGCTTAACTAAATAATTTGTTTTAAGTCGAGTATTTGAAACACTACCAGACAACACAATAAAATACATAGTGACATATTACAGTTGCGTGATTTTTTTTCCAAAATGTGACGATACAAGAACTCTTACAAATGCCAAACACAAGCAGGAGCACCTAAATCACGGGAAGCTTACAAATGGTAACATATCATTGATTTCCCTGTTGTATCTAATCAGGTGAGAATCCCTGAAAGAGTCCGCTGATGTACGCCGCTTTAGGTAATCTGTCTCACGGGAAATTTACTAGCAGAGCTCTCTCGAATACTAGTTATTTTGTGTGATGTTACACTTTAAAATTCATCTGTTTTCTTCTGTTTCAAACATTTTTGTTTTTACGAAATTTAAGCTCAACCGGTCAACTTGAACCCCGCATGCCCTTCATTCAACTTTAATCGGATGAAATGAAAAATACTTTGACGAAGAGGGATGAGCCCGTTATCCGATGCTAATACTTTGTAAATAATTCAAACCTTGACTCCCAGACCTTTTCCAAACAGGTAAAAATTAAACCGTAGGTGCCTGTCGACATTCAGAATATTAAATACGATCCCAAGCTCCCTAATCTGTTTATTAACTCAAAAATCCAATGAATAACCAAAGCGTTCTCAATAACTGACTTTCCATTGTGACATATACATACACAGTCATAAATGGACGCCGTTATTAACCGGAGCTAAATCGTTATACAGTATTTTATTTTTGAAATAAAACAAAATCGCCGTTGTGGCTGGCTTTGTTCCAAAATGTGTGGCTTCGCGGGCCCCGACCCAATTCTCTTTGCTTTATTCGACGGCGAGCCTCACGCGACACTTCCTATTGCACTTACTGGGGCTTGTACGGAAAATCAAATCCCACATACGAACTGTTAAGCCGCATTGCCAATATACGCCTGAGCGTAGCCGCTCGATAAAGATGTCTAATAGAATTCCTTTGCTGTTTTATCACAATGCATTCCTTGTTGAATTTTTACTTAGTTTTATGTAACTGTGTATTTTGTTTTTCAACAAAAGTCTTTTCAACAAAATTCTTTGTTCAATGAGAATTGCTTGATTAAATTGTATCTACTTATGTCAATAAATATATTTGACGTAATGCTTCACTTTTATGTCAGTTTTTTTTGTGATGATGATAATCAATGTTTATACAATACTCAGAAAAAAACATAAAAGGAATCTCAAGTTTATCAACTTCCTAGTAAAGGAAAAGAAAGATAAGTGTCACTTAAATGTTTATCATTTAAAAATACGTCCTCTAGTTAAACGCTTCCACGCAATAAAGTCATAATAGAAAAGTATTTAAGGTCTGTCGCACCCCTAATTTCCATCATTAGGGATGTCAAAAGGATTAAGTACGATCTTTTTGCTTTTACTGACCAAAAAACTGACCTTTTTTTCAGGGTCCCTGTTTCATTTACCTAAAGTATTTATATAAATGTTGAAAGGTTTCAAGTTTGCGAAAAATGTAACACGAAATTTCATGACCCATTTTTTTGGCATCTGAAGCAAAAATTGATTTATAAAATTTGTATAGAAACACCCTTGAGACTTAGCCTACTTATTAAATAAAATATTGTTAAATTTTATTTCCAGTTTGGGTAAATTTACCAAATATTAGATGTTGGTATTATTAAAATCGATAAGTCGACCGCACTCCTTGCTTTTTCTTATGTTTGCTCATACTTTCCTTTTGGTTTTAATTTTATAGTACTTACTTAACGTGCTTCAAAAGTGTATTTCTAGTATTACAGGCGTGACATAGTTCGCGTGTTTGAGCCAAATAGAGACTTTACCGCGTTTTACTGATTTTTACGGTAACTACCAAAATCACGAGTGGATTGCGGCCAAATTTTACCGAAATTGTTTCACCTAACTATTACAACGTATTTATCACCAGAGTGTATCAGTTATATCAACAAGTATCTGTTTTTATTGAATAATTTTGTTTGCTGTCTGGTTTTTAGTTCGTAACAATAATCGTATTAAGTTTTTATTTGTCATACGGTATTTGTTTTGTTGTTTTAAAGCATTTGAGTTTATATTTGCGGTTGTTGACATTTAGCGATAAAAACGACTTTTTAATTTTGACAGAATGTTTTCTTTTAACTGTTGTACTTTTTACACAATTGCGTCACATAAAATTGTAATTATCATCACAAATAATTATATTCTAAAGAGTATCGATTCATAACGTCCATAATGACGAAACATACTCTTTGTACCTACGTATGTACGAGTATAATGCATATGTGACCTCACGTACCTATTTTGTTGGTTATGTGTTAATTTAAAAAATAACCGTTTGGGTTTGGTTTTACTTAACAAAAAACAATTGTCTTAAAATTAAAAAGTCGGTTTTCATCGTTAAACACAACAACCACAGGTATAAACTCAAATGCTGCAAATACCAGCTACGAAAATAAGTTTATCTCAATTTAAAGTATAGAAATTCAACCTATATTCGCTGAAGCACGTGTTATACGGAGAAGTGTGTCAATGTCGGGACTATTTTCGTCGGGAGCTTTGCAGGCAGACCGTCTCGAGTTCTCCACCTATTGTGCAGAGCTTCTGTGTGTATTGTGATATTATCGCGCGTGTAACATAGCCCCAAATACTCAAAGGGGCTAAGACGACTTGATTAAGCTGTCGGTTTTTCAACCGACTTAAAAATGGAGGAGGTTGTCAATTCGTCGTCACCTTTTATATTTATCTTTTGTATGTTCAATGTTTGACGATTACTCATAGACTACTGGACCGATTTGTGAAATTATTTTTTTTACAATTTAAAGTGATATGGTACCTACCACATCACTTTAAATTAAATCATATTATCGAAATGAAATTGAGACATTTCGATTCATTACGCGTTATGAAATGTTTACTTTTTAAATGAAAAGTGGATTGTAGTTAAATCTATCCATTTTGATATTTTTTTAGTACAAAATACTAATAACTTGCTCAACCTTAGAAGATGGGAAGAAAACAAATTATCAACAAGGTTGTCTATTCCATCGAAAACTATACATCAATAAATCAAATTTATGAGTTCTAATAACATAGTATGGAGTAAATATGAGAGGATTAATTAGTAAAGTTATTTATATTCCTAAGATAGACGCAGCAATATACCTTCTTGGTAAATACGTCTTTCTAAGCCATTAACGATACGCGTTATGACGCGGAAAAATGTTGTGATATGAGTTTTCGTTGTTTACTATTTAGACCTAAACAAAGCAATTTGTGATTTATTTTTTGTGTATCATAAAAGTCTTAATTAAATTTTTGATTGCACGGATACCCGAGTGGTATAAGTCACCACGCCGATTAACTGCGTGACGTGTCGTGGGTTCGATCCCAGTATCACAAGAATTTGTCCGTCCCATAATTGCTTGTTCTGAGTCTGGGTGTCTTTGTGCATTTGAATGGAATGTCTGTGAAAGCCCCCGCGGTATTATACTGCGGGGGTTGCATAGACATTTTTACACTTAGGTACAATTACAGATTACAGTTCTCAGAATGCGAGTCGAACTAATATCTATAGTTCTATGCATCAATACACTGAAATTATATTAAGCAAAGAAAAATAATAACATGTACCTACATAACTATTTCAATTTGTATACATTTAAATAAATCATTGCACAAAAGTAAAACACAAATCATTATTACTCTACAGTACAGAACAGTAATAAGTGTAAAATTACAAAATATTCGTGCCTCACAACTTGAGGACGTTTCAAGGAAGTGTCGCACGGTTAATAATAAATTCTAATCGTATGTAATGCCATGAGAACGACGTTGGATATATCACCTGCTTGTGCGAGGGAACGAAGTGTGCAAGGGAAATACGAACGTACCCTTACGATACTCCCTTGTTTGTTATATAGGTAAAGGGTGATGAAATTCTTGGTGGAATGATGATTCTATAACTTCTTTTGGGACTCAGTTTAAATAGCAGTGACCTTTGTTAAATGATGTATGACAGTATAGGTTATAGTATTTCTTTTCACTTGTTGTTATAAGCTTATAAAGTCTTCTTCCAATATTCGAGAAGTTGATCTCTTTTTTTGCTTCTTCCGTGAGATTTTCATATAAATTTATTTGGAGCATTCAATATATATAGTATACTTAAAGATTACCTTTTCTTGAGTAGATTTCGATTTTTCTTACTGATTAAAAACTGTATAATACATCTGTCTGTCATCGTCTCATCCATATTTTTTTAAATCTTCATAACGAACTAGCGACCTGCCCCAGCTTTGCACGGATGGAATTTTGATAATAATATGATTGTATAATGATGCTATGAAGAAAGGCATCAATATCCATTGCGTAGTTTTAAAGATTTAAGCATACGTAGGGACAGACACCTGTGGGAAGCGACTTAGTTTTATTTATGTATTGATGAACCCTATATAAATTGAAAAAAAAAGACACTGTCGGAGAGGGCAAAAGTCGAAAAAACGAGGAACAAAACATTGAGTAAAGTATCTCAAGGTTGGCATAAGTACTTTACAGCTACTCATACAAAACGAAAACGCGGACGCTACGTGCTCATCGAATTGAATTTTGATTCGTTTACACACACTTGCACATTGTATTACAATCGAATGCCTGTGTTTGTTCAAGCATATTCTCTTGATTCCATTTGTGTTCACGATTCGCTTATACGAGTCATTAGAAGCTTATAACCACATCTCTGATCACACGGTTGGGATGTTGGGGCGTAAAGTACACATCAAATACGACCGGATTTTTCTTGGCGAATAAACGCAAGATCACGGCCCCTAGCATTAGCTTTTGCAGTATAGTTGCGTAATATATAGTCAATGTAGACTATTTGATAGACAATTAAATAAAATGTTGTGTGTATATTATTATGTTACTGCAAAACCCGAAAATACGACACATTTTTGAGTTTGCAGTAAAACCTTAGATTTATTAAATCATCGTAAAAATCCGATGAGACTTGGTTAGCCTTGAAATAAAGATAAAATAAAATTACTATTATTTCGGATAAGTAGCATCCACATAGGTTAGTAAACAAAAGAATAACTTATACCTATGTTAGTACACTTACAACGCTATCTATTTTGAGTCGAAGCGAATACACACACTTAGTCCGTTTTAGGAGCAACCCGTTTTACGCGCCAAGAACATAACAAACTCGTTATCTGTGATTATCCTACTTTCTTTAAAATGCGTAATTCTAAATATACATTAAAAATGTGTTCAAACATTATGGTATTTTGTATCTTTGCCTCGTGACTCAATACGATATTTAAAATTACTACTGAAATACATTTTCTAATACTTTTGTAGCTGCACGAATATTACTGACTACAAGTATGTGTGTAAATCGTTTTGCAGACTCCTGGATTCTCAAAAGTTTATATTCTTGCGTAAAGGAAGCGCTTATTAAATTCCTGATGCTAGTAATATTTAGGTGCCGCGAGATTATAGAAAATATCTAACTTTAAGATATTTCATATCTAGCTTGAAGATTTTCAAATAAAGTGCAGCCTAGACTTCTTTATATGACTTTATGGAAATGTCTGGGCTTTTGAAGATGTTTGGGATTCCGTTTGTAGTGAAATGTGGCCTATATTTGCTCTGAATCTGAGTATTATGTCTTAAATTTATAAATATCCGTCATATTATGTGACATACGTATTCCATTACAAACTTCTTAACTTCTTTGTAGGGACAATCATATTTACTTTTGTTATTCTGTAACCTATAAATTAAGCCAGTTATACTTGTTTCGTGGTAAATCTTTTGCACATTTTTCACACAACGCCATCTAGTCTCAAACTAAGCAGAGCTCGTATTATGAGCACTAGACAACTGATAAACATAATATACTTATATATCTACTCCTAAACACTTAAATGCATATTACTATGGATAAATCAGGGCCAGTAACCACTAGATCAACAGGCCAATCTAGAATTTTGTGATTGAGCACTATGTGTGACTATGATATTATTATTATTACTAGCCTGAGATGTCCCACTGCTGGGCAAAGGCCTCCCTACTCTTCTTCCATTTGTCTCTCTCAAGAGCCACGAGTGACCAGTTTGGTAGAAACGAATCCAGGTCATCTCGCCATCTCCGCCTGGGTCTGCCTCGCTGACGTTTATTATGTACCAGAGACCATTCGGTAGTTGTTTTGGCCCACTGGATTATTGGTTTATTTTTTTTGTGACTATGATAATAGGAAAATAATCATGGTAGAGTGAAATTTCAATTTTAGGTCCATTAAATATTTTTACACCAAAAATGATGGAATGTTGCACGACGTGTAATATTGGAATATCGACATGCCGATATTCTAAGAAATATTTTTTTCCTCTTATTTTTGTCACGAAAGTGATGTCACGTGTCCTTTTCCTCGAATTACTTTTCGTACCGTCTATTGATTTCCTTTGCCAAGTTTTACTACTGCTACTGTTTGTACTTCACTATCATTCAGCGCTTTCTTCGTTTCTTTACAACTGCAACCTTTATTTTGGAACAAAAAGGCGATACGTAGGAGCGACCCTAACAATTAACTTCTTATACTAGGTGGAAATCGGCCCTGTGACGGGTCGTGTTCGTCCCGGTACAGCATTTACTCAGCGTCTGTTTTGTTGCAATTTTCTTTCTTCTTGCAAAAATTATGTTTACAATTTTATTGTAGAGTCCATTGTCTCTTTCTTTCAGTATTATGTAATGTTAACCAAAAGGATATACCACTGAACAAAATAAATATAAACTTTCCTCTTAAATCATTATATCCATTAAAAAAACGCATCAAAATCAATTGTTTAGTTTTAAAGATCAAAGTATATTCCTATGATAGACTTACACGGGAAGCGGCTGTTATACAACGTATTGATGTCAAAAAACTCTCAAACTAACGTGACAGTACCATTACCGCACAAAGAGAAGAACTGTTAACTACGTTAACGGATGAAATGGCGTGACTTAATTCTCACCGAAGATGAAACGGACCCAGCGGACGGCTGGTAAATTAAATTAACAGGGATATTGGAACACACGCAATGGGAAACTAGTTACGTAATATAATAACTTTCATATCCTTATTGTTGCGTAACATTCAGTGAGAGAGTAGGATAGAATTACTGTTTTATGAATGCTGATGAAAGAGAGGAAATATTTTTGGACAATAAAGGATTAATTGTGTATTGTAATTTAAATGGTACTAGGCACCAGAAAAGAATAGGTAAAGAGTGTTACTTGCGAGATGTCGTCAGATAGGAACGTGTGGAAAAAGAAGACATGCTGCGAGGACCCCAAGTAATAATTGGGATAAAGGCAGGAGAATGATGATGATGATGGGCAGCATTATACGTTGGTACTACCATAATTATTGGTAGTTTATTAATACGAGTTAGCAGAGTAAACGACAAAGTTGACACTTTAATTTAGATTTATTCTTTTACTATAGCTTGATTAATGAACAATCTGGTTTCACAAATTAAGCTGCTCGTAAGCCTCTGATATCGCTAAGTAAAGTGACTTTCTTATTATTTGATTTAGTGTGACTTACTTCCATTCATTCATTTTTATGAGAAACGAGAAACAACTTCTACAAAAAACTAACAGAAAAATAAGTCAATATTTCCTTTTAAAGCACAGTATATTAAGCGAAAACTTTAAAATAGCCTCGCCTTTGCGGAATATCTTCGGTTTCAAATACAGATTATTAAAAGTTTCCCAGATAAAATGTCTGCATAGATATGAAAAGCGTCTGGCATTAAAATAAAATGCGATGTATATCTCGACGTTTATTTTATTTAGAGACGTCGATAAGCTTACGAGGTTCAGCCGGGAAACCGGAGTTATAAAGTAGAATACTGAGCACTATGGGCTGATGTCAACAGATACTTTTTGGGAATATATTTACCAGGCTATAATAGTGAAGATTACGAAAGATTTTAGTTCTTTCGCTTGATGTTTATAATTTAATAGTGATGTTAGCAGCCTATAAATTCCCACTGTTGGGCCCACGTTTCTTTTCATACAGGAAAGGATTGAACATTAAGGTTTTTTGAGCAGATTATTAAACCCCGTAAGTCCTGAATAATTTCATACGAATTCTTCTCGTCGCGTTTGGTTTTAGTTATGCTACATAACTTAATCATATCTTTGCTCGATTTAATAAATTCATTATCCAAGATATTATTAAACATAATTTGGGAAATCAAACAAATAGGTCCTTTTTAGCGGGTACAACCGCATAGTTCATCGGTTTCCTTAAATTAGACGGTTTTATTTCAACTATCGCACAAGCTTTATTCGTTTAGCCGAGAACCTTAATCATGAGATCACAGCACAGTGTCGCTGGACTATCAAAATCATGAGTCTACCATAGATGTGTGTGTTTACCTTGGGAGAGAGAACGCCACACAAATTAACGAGCGCTCATGACCACGTTTGCCTGTTTCGGGTCGGTAATTTCACAGAGCCTTGTGTGATTTTCATTTTCGATTGCTCGATCTATCGTTGACGACATTTTGGTTCTACAATTAGTCCCAGACTATTTTCCTCCTAATATTTTTCGTCCCCCAGCTCGGTTTACTTTCTAAATTTAGAAGTTAACCTTTATTGGAACGTGAACCTTAAGTACGTTCACACAGGATTTACTTTCAAAAGGGAAAAAAGATCCGTTTTCAAAGCAGATTTTGTATAAGCAGATAAATTGATCCTCCTTTTATCAAAGATCTTATACAAACAAACGACTACTATATTCTACTAATCCAGTCATCGAACTGCGGCCGATGATATTTTATATAATACTCCCAAACAACTTTATCTCGTATTTTTCCTCGTACAAAGCGGTAAGGTTCCAGTCGGTTGTAAACATCTTCCTTACTTGATTAGATTCTAAGAAAGAATACAGTATCAGTATAACAAGTGTAAACAAAAGAAGCAGAAATTAAAATGTTCAGCAAGATTTTTGGCTCAATTAACGACCTCCATCTAAATGTTGGATCTTTTAAAGAAATTTGAAGTTTTATAAGATAATAGAACTTTTGATTTTCTTTTCACAATATTTAATGAGGCGTGTTTCTTGGTAGCGCTTTCTTTGAATTCATTTTCACGCATTTTTAATTTTCTGATGTAATAAATTGCTCATTAAAATTGTGTGCCACCTTTTTTATGACCGAAAAATAAATAATAGACAAGATGAAATCCAGAATAATTTTTACCTACCTTGAAGATACCGGCTGGTCAATTTGCAAAAACGCAAAGATTGTCAATTGCCAAAAGAAGGATATTATCGTCACTAAGATCGTTCCCGCCGGAGGACGTGTGAAGATCTAGTCAGATTTGCGGGGCATACATGGCCAGTACTAGTGAAAGACAAAGAGGTTTGAAAGAAGAAGGAAGGCATTTACACTGCAGCAGTGGACTCTTACACAGACTGTGTTAAAAAGAGATGAAGCCTTTTTTTTCATAATACCAAATTACAGTTTCAATAATAATCTCTCAAATCTATTTTATTGTTACGTAACGATCCTACATAAGTTGGTCGTGAACCGCACCAGCCTGTAATTTTATGAGATTAGTATGTAAATCGTGAGTTAATTTAGACCGAATCTAAACCCGCGAGTGTGCGCTTTGCTTTATCGCTGTATATTCATGCCGTATTTGTTTTTGGTATCTATTTTAGTAGTTCCCGAATACGAGACTTGATTTAATTCGTGTTGCATTTGTAAATGTCAATAAGCGATGATTACATGTCAAATTCGGCTGCTTGACATAGCGGTTTGATTTGAGTGTAGCTTATGATCGGTTTGATAGGTATTGTCGTCTTTGTCATTCTAATATTATAAATGTAAATGAGATTTTTGTTTGTTGTGCTTTAACGCCTACACCAGAAAGTCGATTTTAATCTTTTGTTTATCATTACATTATCGACAGGGCTATATTTACCTAATCTCCGTATTTTCATGGAAACGGAAAATAAGTGGGTGATTTCGTAGGGAGCTGACAACAACACACTTTATAATAGTTTTGATACTCAAAATTGATCAATAATTTTAATTCTAGTCATAAAATAAACCCTTAAGTTAGAAAACACTTAACTAGAGAACAGTAACTGAGCAAGATATTCAACAAAAAATATCAGGTTTACTTTTCTCAAAAAACACTAATCGCTTTTCCTGAAATCAACTTTGTGGTACCTACGAAAAAAAAACAACACAAAAAAAATATTTTTCTACGAAATCTCTAGAACAACATTTTCGCATGATCCCACGAATTCCGTTGCTTACTGCTTTGACTATCCGATAAAGTATTTTTGTCAGCAAAGGGTCGTGTAAAGTTGGGTGAAATAATATCTTATCCTATTATTTCTTGGAACAAAACTGCTTATTTCACTAACGGAGCCTCCTTCAAACTTTGCCGTTTATTTGTTCTCTTTGACATTTTGTGTAGCGCTCTTATTACTAAAAATCAATGGATCTGGGTTATGATGTTTAGATCGATGACTACTTTTGTAGCAAAAGCCTTTTTCGAATTCGAGTTTAAAGTTTCTAGAAAAATACTAGAATTATCGACACTTTCAAAATTTGTGTCAGAATTCATGTTAAAGGATTTTCCTATACACATATATATGACTGGCCTGTTAGTCTAGTAGTTAGTAGCCCTGACTATTCGATCCCTACCCACGAGAAATGCTGTGTGGTAGGTACGATCTTTTGTTATGTGTCTGGGTGTATTAAATCTATAATTTGTATTTATTTAGAAGTAGGTATATAAGTCTGTTTGTCAGTTGTCTAGTATTTATAAGCTCTGCTTAGTTTGAGACTGGATAGCGTTGTGCGACAGTTGTGGAATGTGTAGTTATGTATAGAATAATATTTAGGTATCTACTTGATTCTGTATCGGGACATATACTTGACATTTTATAAATCATTTTTATAATAATTTAGGGCAAGGCTGCGTTATCAACAGGAAAACGTTTTTCCTGTCCAAGGGGGTTACGTTATCCTCGATGTGTATCCTTGGTCCATACGCGGACATGTGATCTGCGTTAACCAGATATTAGACAACGTTAGGCAACGTTACTCCTATACTTTTGAGAACGGAAAATCATCAAGCTAAAATCATGGTCGTTCGTATAATCATCCTGTATATTATGAAAGGTCTATTATCAGCTCTAGCCATTCACAAAAAAACATGCTGATATAATAACAAAAAAAAAACAAAATGTCTTTTTGATCCTATTCGCATTTCAGCAGTCACCGATTTTGAAATAACTATCGTTGTCAATTGCCAATCATAACAAGATCATTACTACAGTAGTGTTTGTTGCGCAAACACAGTTCACTGTATTACCAACAAACAATATTGTATCGCCATTATACCGCGATAGGACCGCAACCACAACGCACCACTAAAAAAAAACAATTATTTTCTCCACATAAAATATTTTATTGCTCAACCGAATGCTGCAAGTTTATACGCTATGTTTAATGTTTATAGACACACGGAAATTTTCGTCGAGCGTGAAAAAGGTCGTCATTTTTCATTAAAATAAATGGCTTCTCTTATCTGAACATTTTCCAAAAAATCTTCTTCACGCAGAGCAGGCTACGTTTTCAATAAAGTAGGTAATTACTTAGGTACACAATGTCACTTTCACAAAAGCTGGCTGGCTTTATTTAGGAAGGCGGTTAATTTTGGAACTGTTTCTGCTTTGCTTTGACTTCACAGTAAGTTAGCAGCGTTTGTGGAGGAAAAAGTACCAGAATAAAAGTGAATAGATTAATTTTTGAAATTGTTTCAACGCTTTTTCTCTTACGCGTACGACTTTGAATGCTTTAGTAGTATGTAACTCGTTCTATTTACTATGAAAAAACATTTGAAAGTTACTTCATAATTATTCAGTATGAAAATAAATTCAAAGGCTGAAAGTTATCTCTGAATACATCACAAACAGTAATAAATCTAAAACAAACACAACTTGTCAGTCATTTATCTTAAATATCATCTAATAGTAATTAAACTTGATATTTGAGTTCCCAAACTAAATATTGGACGTAGTAACAAAAACTAGCCTGATGTCTGATCTAGGTCAAAACCATTAATTTCCGTTAAGGGCAGTATCTGTCTCAGTCAACCAACACAATCTTAAGGACGTTAACTTGGATATTTAGAGAGAAAAAGATCCGACTCTCTCCAAACGAAATACAAAAGTTCTTGTTGATATTTACCTTAGTTAGGGCGTCGGCGTCGTGTTTGCGGGAAAGGTATGTATTTATCTACTTCTATTTGTTAAAGAAACTTGTGTCTAGTCAGTATTTACAGGCGTGTTTGTAAAAACTACGCAGACGAGGTATCATAAAATGTTGATGTGGATACGTTTTTTTTGTAGCCCTGACCTCGTGGAAATATTAGCGGGGATCGTAACAGTTGACAACTACTAAGATTAATAGCTGCCTACTGAATAAAATATTTTATTTTACAAGTAACTGGCAAACGGGGGCTGAAGACGTAACTTGTGGGGAGGTTATATACGTTAGGTGTCTAAGTTATTTGAATTAATTAGTTTGTAAATGGTGTTTTAGTGCCAAATTTGTGGCCTGGTCCTAGAATAAGGGTAGGCAATAACTCTATTCACGTTCTATACTCGGTAATCAAGCTCGGCAAAAAAGAAATAGGTTATAATTGATTTTTTCTATTCCTGATAAGAATTTCACAAGCAGGTTTGTAGCCGAAAATACGTTGTAACGAAATGCTAAGAGTTACGATTGATTAATAAAAAATAAGTCTCAGAGTCCCTAACATCAACTCTTGAAATAAGGGTAATTATTATGAAAACAAGACAAGTATACGACACTGTGTGTGGTAGGTGGTGGTGTAAAATGGTGGTAGGTCTCCAGAACTCCAGAAAAGGGCTATAATTATTGTTAAGCGTTGCACTGATGGTTTCTGGATTGTTCCCTCTAAGAGATATCAGAGACCTTCACTTTGTGTGGATAACCATCGGGGTGGTTTTAGTGAGGTAAAAATCTCACACTCCCCAGTCTTATTAATCTCCATAAGGCCAGACCAGGCCATTCTCCAGAACTAAATTAGTCTTTACATTACTACAAGAAAGTGAAAAATAATAATACATACAGCTCTATCTCCAAGATTCTTGACTCGGCAATGCAAGTACGCAGGCTGACCCACAGCGGCGGTATAGTCCCTCTTGGTCGCGTTGTCGAAGTACGGCTGTATGACGCTCTCGGTGCTAGCCGTGATGTTCAGCCCGTAGTCCACGGTGGTCGTGGTGATCTCCTCGCTGCTGTCACCACCACCACCCGCTGTGATACCTGGAAGCAAGGCAAAAGAAATTAGATTCTATGTTTGAGTAGTTTAGGTGTTGTTTTGTTTGCTGTATTTATGTGAATGATCCGTTCAAGATCTAGAAAGGGGTTGCTTAAATGTAAAGCTGGTATGATCGCACTTATATATATAACAGAAATAAGTTTACGCCACGTGATTATCCTAAAGAAATTATATATCTATACATTTAAAAGATTCACTCACACACTCACTTCGAGGGTTCCTAGCAAATAAAAAACTAAATAATTTAGGTCATTTTATATCAAGAATAGACGACATAAAACTAGTTTCCTTTATAAATTATTAACAAAAAGTGTACCTTAGAGAAAATACTCCACTCCTAAATTCAGCAAATATGTAGTCTAGTTACATTCCCTTAAATAAAATAAATGCTGTCTAGTATATCACCTAGCGTACACTACATCTTACATATAAATTATTAAGGAGTCCTTTAAGGGAACGCAGGCATCTGGTGTTTTGTGTGGCAAGGAAGATAGTTAATTTCACTTTATCGTTCTAAAGATCCATGGGGTGCAATTTAACTCGCAGTTCATTAACATAAAACGACGGTTTTGTGTTGAAAGACATCGCTAACTGACGCTCGCAAAGTTGCCTGAACTGGAGTAAAAATTATTGTGGTACACTGAATAATAGATTGGACATAGAATTTTAAAGCATTACAAATAGGTGGATAGGTGTTAAGAGGGCGTTGACCTGGGTTGTCAAAAATGTTTATAACAAAACACGGGGAGGTCTTTCAAAATTCTATTTTGGTTTTTGTTTTTATAGCTGCTCTAACTTAATATTTATATTATCTGTATAAGTACTAGAGCAGTATTTGTATTAAAACTATCGTGGAGCCTTCAAATCGCTTACCATAAAAAAAACAGACCAATTCAGGCACTTAGTTTGTAATCAATCATGTTCTTTGAAAACTTATAACTTCGATATAAATTACTACAACTAAAATACAGTACCTTAACTGGTTTTCTTTTAATTGTCATTATTTTAGATTTCTATTCCATCAGTTATTGTACAGTTAAAAAACTGCTAAAACAAATGATCGTGCTCATCACAGAAACATTTACCCTACATGGAGATTGAACCCGTGACCTCCAGTATAACAATCCAGAAGACCAACAGGCCATTCAAATATTATGGGCATAAACTTGTGCTACCCTTTTTTCCGGGATGAAACTGTAATGATTTCAACCCACGTCGAGGGCACGGCGTGGGGATATGTCGGACTCACACCGACCAAAAACACCCCGGGTTCTTTTGCCAAAGCCGCCTACTTGTGCTACCTACTTTAAATAAACAAAATAGATGTGGATTTCAGATTATATTTCAAAGCTAATAATTCAGTGGGTAGCGTCTGTCTTGGAACAAGATTATCCTGTCTTAACAGAAGCCTAAAAGGTAGACGTTGCCTTAAGCTCAAGTGGTTTATTCACAGTGTTTACTGACCTAAACTTTGATAACACTCGTTTGTTCTTACTGTCATAAGTGATTTAGTTATCTTAGTTAATTTCTTGGTAAAGTAGACTTCATACGACAGAAATAAATAAAAATTCCTCAACATTCATACAACGCCATCTAGTCTCAAGTTAAACATAATCAGTTGCTTGTGTCATGAGTACTATAATATACATACTATAGATAAATTACACCCAGACACGGAACAAATGATCGGGCTAATCACACAAATATTTGTCCTAGGTGAAAACCCACGACCTTCCAGTATAGCAGTCAGGGTCCACTAGCCCAACTTACAGGATGTTGGAAGATTTTTTTTTATTTTTAGAGTTGTTATTTAAATATTATGGCTTACGCGTGCTTTTTCGTTTATTTTTCATATTCCCTTATTTTAACATTCCCTCTGTTACAATTGTTACAGAATATATTATATGTATTCTGTTGCCATAGCAACGCAACACATCTAAAAAACAATAAAGAAATCTCCCACACTGCTTACACCAGACAACCGTACCAAATATTTTCAAAGATTCTGAAGGAGTTTTCGTATATTGCACACAAAAGGAATATAAAACCGGAGACGTACCGAAACCTGTACGCAGCTATAGTAAATATTTCAATAGAATTATTATGACATGGGTTGTCACTGCTGCCTTTGAATCATTTCTTACTTTTTGTGACCAAAAAGGGCCTGATTGAAATTGACAAAGGTTTCCGTACCATATTGAGGGTACCTAACGCTTTTAAGAAAACTAATCTTATGAAGACTTAATGCTTGAATTATATTTTTATTCTCAATGGCATTAATACTTGTCTTTTAATATATCGTTAGTTTAAATAATATACCACGACTTTGAAACAACGCTTTCTAGTCTCAAACTAAGCACTGCTTGTGTTGTACTAGACGAATGATAAACTTACTTTTATACTTCTCAATAAATATATGTACAACATTAAAGATAAATTACAATTGAACCGAAAATGATCGTGCTCCATTTATTTTGGGTGGTAATCGACCTCCGGTATATAATAGCAGTCAGTACCACCAACCACTAGGTCGGTGCGTGATGAACTGTAACGAATTGCCGTGCATTGACCAAACGCGGGAGACGTAACACGGTGGGTCAGATTTAGTCAGAAAGAGTCTGGCACTGCCCACTTCCTCGCCCCGGAGTGAGAGTCCATGAGGATTCCCCAGCCTTACCAAAAAAAAGGGAGGGCCACCAACCACTAGACCAGTTATGAAAGTCAAGAATGGTCTTCTTTCACAATAGGAACGATTATAGCATTTTGATCATTGACAGTTATTACTTATCAGTAAAACTGATTGTGATTTGATGGTCAAATGTAGAGTTACTGACAATTCTGACTGATATTCAATTATTTTACTTCTCACAACTAATCTAACAAAGGGTATCGTGTTACTTTGAAAACGATTTCTAGAGATTGTAAGACAGCTTTACGTAGTCTGAACTTAGTTGGAACTTAGTGGTTCCAGAAATCTATAAGCAAAAAAAAACCGCCTCAGAACTACTAGCTCTATTACTCGCTTTTAAAAGTAAATTAACAGAACTTGATCGTTTACTTAACAGGTACAAACGGCTTTTATAACGCCTGCGGTTAATTCGAGAGGCCCGTCACGTAGTCGGCTGTCAGCAGGCGGACAGATGCCCGATAGCTCTGACCTTTAGCACTGACTGACGAGTTAACTTAATCCCTGTGGACTATTTGATAAATAGTTTTCTTTGTAACTCGTGGTGGCTTTGCGGCTCTATGTATAGGTTCGTATGCACGAGGAGGATATCTGAAAGTTCAATGTACTTTCTCGGTTATTTTAAGACACTACTGAAATACGGTAAAGAAACGTCGATTACAAATATTGGGGTCTGAATATTGAGCTAGTGAGGTAAATGCTCACACCTCTACAAGAGGCTTGTGCACAATACTGGGATGTATATAGGCTGAACTTATATTGCAAGGCAAAATTAATGTGCCTGATTCGAATATAACACTCCAGGATATGATTAATGTATACTACTTTTGTAATGCTGAGGAATCGGTTTGATTGTTTCTTTTCTTCTCTCTCATCTATAATATACTGTATCTGCACAGTATCAGGCTAATCCGTGATTGATATTGAGTATCAAATACTATTACTATAAAAAGGTTTATGGTAAACATTTGCATCAACTTCTTTTTTACCAAAATTCTTCAAGTATTATCATAAGACATGAATAAACACCTGATACTTAAGGTATGTGATACTTGCATTAATGAATATTAGATTAATACAAAATACACCCCTTCTTCCTATTACCTTGTTGTCCTCCCTATCTATGGCAACTTCATTACTTATAAAGCTGCCGTATGCTCGTATGTCTTAAGAAACTTAAGACGCCAAGTCATCGCTTAGAACCTGTATACAACGAAATGATTAACGGTCTTCATGTTTACTGAACACTGCATGACAAGCATGTGCGGGGCTATGCATGTATGCTAGTTTTCATGGCACAATGAACCAAGGAAATGAGCGAATTTTGTTAATGACTTTAAAGAGTGTTTTGTTGCTTCGAAGGTAAATGAAAAGATTGTTAGAATGTTTGAACGAAAGTTTAGTAAAAGTAGGTTACAGTTCAAGATAAATGAATAACTTCACCTTTTATAATGATAAATTGATTATTTGTTGAATTTTTATTTTACTTAGAATATGTAATTTTATACGTGGTCCGATTGGAAATAGGCCTGCCGAAATGGTCAAAATGCATTTCAACCTAAAGCAAAACTTACAAAATAGACACTTTCGATTCAATATTTGCATCAAATCTTCATACATAATGATGTTTTCTATTCAAAATCTACTACAATTCTCTCTAATACTAGTTATACAGTTTACATTACAAATAGTCGCCGATACCATAGACTTGTGTTGCGCTACTTTAAAGAGCAAGTCTATTGATCAACGACAAAACACATCTCCAATACTTACTCGAAACCACGTATTGTTGGTAGAGCAGAATTGTGCAGTGCACTATTGTCGTCTATTGTAAACAACGTTTCTAAAATATTGTAGAATGCGACGCGGTGTTCAAACATTACCCAGGAGACAGTACATTTCTACAGACGACGTGTAACTTGACGCTTTTCAAATATGTTTCTTTAATGGTAAGTATAGAGGCAAATGATTTATTTATTTTTATACTAGCGACTTGCCCTAGCTTCGTACGGGTGCAATACTGGATTATACATAATAAACCTACCTCTTGAAATATTTTATCAATCAAAATCCTTTGCGTAGTTTTAAACATCAAAGAAAAAGAAAGAAAGAAAATACATTTAATTGCGTAATTGATAACGCATAGATACATCATACATAGGGACAGGCAGATAGAAACCACTTTGTGTTATACTAATGTAGTCATGGGCAGTATGATCGAAATTATTTCATAAGTATTTTGTAGTAGTTCATAATTAAATTATTATGTTTTGAATATTTGGAGGTAATTGTTGAATGTTTATGGACCCTTTTTCAATAAACTGATAAATACTTGATCATCAGCCAATCGCCGTCCACTGCTGGACATAGGCTTCTCCAAGTGCGCGCCCCTGAGATCTGTTTTCCGTCACTCGCATCCAGCTCAAAACTTGAATTGTAGCGCTTTTAATTGCTAAATAACCGTAGAATACAGGTTACATATAAATAAATCGATATTATTTAAATGAAAAAAGCTAAAAAAGAATGAAATTGGAAAAAAATATTTACTTTTTGAGTCAATTTGCTTTCAAATGCTCCTCACACAACCACTTGGCACACGATATCCACGCAAACTAGTGGGCAGTAACGGATCGTAAATACCTCTCTTTCACTCATATTAGCGCGGTTTAGTAACGTGGCGTTTTCGAGATTCGGCGGTGGTTCAATGTAGCTGCCTGGTTCACTGTGAGACACCCGACCCTATATTTTTTTTTCTGTATGTAAATTGTGTGTACATAAATAAATAAATAAAATCTTTCTAGACCCCTTTCCTTTGTCGAATTCTCTTTCAATTATGACTGTGAGTGAATGAGTAGTCTGAAAGCTAAAATCCTAAGCAATTAAAACAAAGGAAAAATCTCTTTAGCTTTTCAAGCTTTATTATCCGTTCACATCAAAGCCTGAATACCAATCAACTCCACTCAAAAATTTTACCTATCGATCACGCTTTATTAAATCTGCAATTTATTGACACGATATTGCCTGACGATCGAATTGAAATATAGGATGTGCTAATAAAAACTGTTATTAGATTCGATAAATTTGGAATTGGACATTTTATTGAGTGCTCTCCTGTTCATATAGATGGGAGTATTGAAATGAAAAATGTTCCTTTATTTTCGTGCCCTTGAGACAAAGTTGTTGAAGGACTAGTTCGAGACGTTCCAGGAATGTGTCGCTTATTCACGATAAAGACGACTTGAGAAAAAAAAACGAATTTGCGTGGAAAATTGAAGTTATTCATCGTTTACGTTTGAAACTATAATTTAGTTAAATTAATTCTTTTTAGAAACAAAACGACGTTCAAATTCATCGTAAATGTTCAAAGTAAATGTTTTCATTTAGAAACATTTTTTTATCTTACAATTTATATGTAAAGGTTGCTATTTTAGCGATAAGTCCACAAAATATTTTACAAATATCTTATCGATAAACTTTCTTAGTAATCTACCAAGAAGACTTAAAATTATGTAACGCTAGCACGACCTAAAATTTAAGGGAATAAACACAACGCTATTCAATGAAGCTATCAATATTATGTAACTTAATTCCCTTACACCCGAAACTACTAAAACAGACGCAAATTCCGGAACATTTTCATTATCGGAGTACTAAGTCAAGTCAGTGGCAGTCAGAAGGAGAGAAGCAGCCTAATGGATGGGTAAAGCCCGTTAAAACCCTGTTAACGGCGATACGTGAACACTTCAGCTTAAGCAAGGACTTTGAAAGCTCCATCTAATTCGCTTAAGCGCTCTCTTGCTCAGGGATAGCCCAATTACGAGGCGCGACGAATGTGGGAACATTAAGTAAATATACAAACAATGCCTTCCGATGCTTTGTATGGGGAACGCAAATCCTATCTAAACAATGCTCCGAGGAAAAGAAAATTATAATACAATTTTGATCGTTTTTGATGTACGAAAATTTGGTTCGAACTTGGCAAATATGCTTTTGGGATATTACGGTGTTTTGTGTTTCATTTTAGACGATAAATGGACCTGCTTTCAATTTAATAGAAAAAAATCGAACCTAGCTAATCGTTTTTTGACATATTAATTATTACGAGTATGTCTAATTTGATGTCTATTCATCAGCCATCTGTGTCAAACGCTTGACAAAGGACCAGCGTTTAGTTTACAACATAATAAAAGTACAACCTCCATTAAATTCCAACGTATCCATTATCCTTCCATTGCGTGTAACCTACAATGTTATCGTAATACAAATATTTGAATTAAACATTATCCACATTACAGAAGCGTTGTGTTTGCGTCTAGAGTATCAACGAAACAATACGGTTGGACGAACGTTTAAACAATATCGACTTACGATCTAGGGTGGAATAACATCCAATGTTCATTGTGAAAGTACTTTTGTGTTCAATGGAAAGACTGCCCCGGTACCACGAGTATGGTCATGACCATGTATCAGGATTTCTGTCGTGGTAGAAGCGAGACAGCTTACGCGCAGTATATTTACCCGTCTCTCTTCTACAACGCCAACAGTTCTTCTTTAAGATATCGTGGTACAAGGTTTGGACTGCTATCTGATAGCTCTCGTATTCGTTTGTTTTTTGTCCAGCATTTTGTTCTATACTGTATTGAAGTATTTTAAGTTTAATCGCAAAGCGAGATTCGGTGATTTATATGTTAAGAGTTTAAAGTACATTTCAGGTAATATAAAATTAAAGTACAGGCGGTTTCAAAGTAAAAAAAAGTACAATTTTAAAATTGATATCTTGAAACGTTTTTGAATTTGCAAGGATCAAATAGATGGAAGTTTAATTTATTTCATAAACATTAACATTATTTGAAACATCTATTACATTTGGACCTTTACGCCTGTGTTTGCCTCAAAGATTTCATTAGTGGAATGATTGGTGGGTGTCGTTGCCGTTACTGACCCGCTACCAAAGTTTCCATTTCATTTAATTCTCATTTCATCACATACCCGTTCAATTTCGTTTGTACTTTATGTAATTTCGTAATAAGTTTCAATGTTACTAGGTCTGTTACTGAATGTGACTTATATGTATATTTTTTTGAGTATAGTTATAGTATTTTTTATTGTTTTAATATTGTATTTGTGATTGGTTTAATTTGTTTTTAGTATTTCTGTCTTTCCAACAATTTTGCGTGCCGCTTGGATAAATATGGACTGAAATTTACTGCATGCCATCTTGTACATTTACTCATATTTTCAAAATAAAGTATCTTTATCTTTATGAGTTATTTATGAATGGTTTTCATTGGAAATCGCAAACCATTAAGTGGGCAAGCGTTGTAATTAAAACTCATTCTTTATTTGAGTATTGAATATTGGGTTTGCAATTGCGGTTATTTATTTTTATTATAAGTAAGTGAAAGATTTTTTCCGGGAATTACTCTTTACGATTTCAGGGAAAAGTTGGTTTGCGCCAAACAACCAAACAGTAGTAACTTGTTTAATATTTATTTATTTAAACGCAGTCATGCATGCATGCATATTCAACGTAATTATTATTATCAAGTATGTACTTAGTCAGTGATGCAAGACGATGAAATTGCTAAATTCTAATTAATAGTAAATTCAATTTTTTTAAGTACTAGTGTAGTACATTTTCCCTCAAAAGTCGGTGATAGCTACAAAAACATTAACTTGATTCTAGGCAGGTAGGCTGCTAACTAGCTCAATATCAAATTTCATTTTAATTGTTCCAGCCATTTAAGCGTGAAGAGGTAACAAATATACTAAGTCACATACTTTCGCTTTTTATAATATTACTGATACTACAATGTACCACTTAAGACTTCACGAATCTCTAAGATTAGATCCTATCAACACTATATTACCAAAGCGTATTTGTATCAACAAGCCATGGACTCAGCGGAAAATTAATAATTTCTGTACATCTTTTTATCTTTTTTATTTGCTTAAAATCAACCTAAGTACAATGTCATCTTAAACGCGACAAATACCTTGACATTTGAGAAGGGATATTCTATAAATGGCTAAGTATATGTAATTATTTGAGCTTAACATAAATTTGTTTCAAAAGCTTTTACGAATGTAAAACCATTCATGCAAATATTATGATGGATGTTTACGACTTTGTTTGACCTTTTGACAAATATGGGAGTTTGAGAATTTTGGTACGTTGGATCATTATTATTTGATATTTATTCAAGCATAAAGTGGGTGTTCATGAAAATCAAGGAACATTGATTACGTATAACTTTGATTAAGAATATTAAAAGATTTATTTTCATTTCAATAGTTATCCGTGTGGTGTCCGGATATAAAGAATAGCACAACCCCATATCCTCCACTGGGTGTCGTAAAAGGCGACTAATGGACCTTAAGACCCAGTGCACTGTACCAAGCATTGGGGTCACCCGAATGGTGGCGGGTAAACAACCAACAATCGCATTCCCAAAGAGGGTTGGTGTCGGGCAGGCGGCCGACTATAAAACCATAGCCAAAACTTTAAGCAACACGTCTAGAAGACGTGTTGCGCCGACCCCAAACAATAATAATTGGGATAAGGGCAGGGGAATGATGAGTTACTTGTAGATCGATTGCTTTTTGATTTGCCTGTTTTAGGTCTCAATCATTAAAATATTAAGCAGACACTATATCCTACACGATACAATTAATAATTATCATAAAGTGTCAGAAAATGCCAGCATAAGAATATTATTGTAGAAAAATCCGAGACTTTTCAAGTCATTAGTCCTACGTGTAGGTACTTGATGAGTCATTAGGTTTATCGGTCGGTGTAATTAGGGCTTATCTACCCAAACCATCATACGTAATTTTACGAATTTATCTGAGGCCGCGAGAATATCGTGCGAGTAGAATTACATTGTGTGGTGGAACTACTATAGTGTTATAAGTAGTTGTATTTCGCCAACAATGTATTATAACTTGCATAATATTTTTAACACCCTTAAAATAAATTTCAATGGCGCGAGAATATCGCACGAGTTGCAGTCTATTGCGGGGTCTCGCTACTATGTCGATGTAAGTGATAGACCATTGACGGCAATGTACCGCAAATTGCTTAATAATTCTCGTACAGTCTTATTAAGTTTCAGCTTTTAAGGTATAATGACGTACGTCTCGGATACTTGATATGAATTTATTGCCGGTTTTATGGTCTCCGTTATTTGTTAAGATTGAATTACATTGTTTCAGGTTTCTTTAAGAATGTGCGCTGTGCCTAGGAATTTTAATAAATTGTTCGGCTTAATAGGAACTAATTTTACATTCTATGAAACCTCACTTAGTTAATAAACGGTTCTCGTCAATTTTTATTTTGTTCATAATACAAACATAAAATGTAGTGTGTAAGTTTGTAACTTTCGTAACATAAATATTACATACATAGATAAACGTCACGCCTCTTTCCCTTGGGGGTAGGCAGAGATCACATCTTTCCATAAATATTTTCGGTTAAAAATATAGAATAACCATTACATTTGACACTGTAAAGCAGATTTTTGGTACCAATATGTACACATATGTACTCAAGTTAAGTAGTAAGTTTAGACTCTTGTTGTATTCAATATCCGTCAATTTTACTAGTTAAGACACACGCTATTCTATCTTAAATTTATATTAAATATCATCTATTATTTCAAAACCTTTCTTTTTTATAAATCGCTAACGTAACTAACAAATATTGAAGATTCGATTCTCTATCTACCGATTCAAAGTAAAATTAAACTCTCCATTGTTATTAAAAGCTACTGCATAGTTATCATCCAAGTTATTCGATCTAACGACAGCCAATCTCACACGTTACTCCAATTTGAATATAATCGAAGTGAGTACCCCAATAACACAATGAATAATGTATAAAGTTTAATATAGATATAACCGATCTCCTTGAAATGGTTCTAATTGTGATGGCGTTGCGTTCAACGGCTTTCGTTTCTCAATTAGAATTCCGTTTGCGATTGTAAAGCTGGTGACACAATACAACCCGTAGCTTCGGCGGTCGGTTTCGCCATTCGGGGCACAACAATACCCTGGCTGGGGCTTTCAACTTAACTATTTTATGGGAAATTTCATTATGTTGGTAATTTTCAGTTTTGTGCAACGTCACGTTGTTAATGTGAAGCTATTCCATTGTGTTGATTTTGTTAGGTGTGATGATTTTTGACGTTTTGTGTGAACTGTTTACGTTTTTATTAGTAGGTGTTAAAAAAATATACGGAAACGTTTCTATTTGATCACGTACATAAGTCTTTTGTTTTCGTTATAATTACTTTTATTCGTTTTCTGCGTGTTTGTAAGTAACGGCAGTGGCAGAAAGAAACTCGTTTTTTGGTGAAGTGGGAGAATCCTTATGGACACCCGCCTCCTCGGGGGAGGAAGCGGGTAGTGTCAGACTCTTACTATCTAAACCGGAATCGCCATGTAACGTCTTCCACGCTTGGTCGGTGCGTGGCCAGGGCCAAAGGAACCTGCAAAATTTTACGGAAATCTGTCGCATATTACCTAAACCAGGATATCAAACAGAGTTATCTCCACAATTTCACATTACTGAAATTAAATAAATCGCAATATTAATAAAAACGTAACAAATGAAGCTTTGTAATGTAATAAAAAACTCTGAACAAGACACAGCGAAGTATGCAAGGAGTTTCTTTATGAAACAAATTCCAGTATTATGAAGTTCGTGAAGGAATCAAAGTTACTGGCATTGCTCTTAGAATAACCAATTGAGAGCGTTAAGAAAGGCTGTTTTAAAATAAGTTAATGTAGAACGAAAGTTTCACCGATTTCTTTCCATTCTAACAAACATTGTAATAAGATGTCACACACACGTTTGCTTCTACGCTTAAACTGTTTGATCTATCTTAATAAAATTTATAGAGTGGAAGTAACTGACTAGCTGAATTATATAATAATATTATTGTAATTGAATTGTATGAAAAAATATTTACATATGTAAATGAAATAAAGATCAACCCTAAGTGATTCGGTTAAGCGCTACCAAATGTAGATTTTAATTTAAAAACACTGTTCTCCATGAACATATAGAGCAGGTAGCTTTTTTCATTTATGTCCTAGTTATTGTTTTTACAAAAAAGGTTTAATACTAACAAAATACTTCGACATCAAAACATTTTGTCTACAGCAACGACATTTTGTACATATATCAGTTAATCGTTCCATCATAAATCTAAACTGTTGTATGCGATATTTACGTCGGACTAGCTCCTAATATATTATTCAAAACGGTTTTATTCAACTGCAGATACCATTCAACATCCATTTACTAAGCTTTATGGATATTTTGATTTATAATGGGTCACAACATGATAGCTTGTGTTTACACCACACATTGATTTAATCGGTCGTGTGTTGTTTCAAACTACCCTTACTAGCACAATACACATCACTAATGACGTTAACCAAACATGGGTCCAGCAAAAAGGTTTAATAGCCAACCTTCTTCGTTACAATAGAGTCTTAACAAAAAATAGTTTGTCCTCAACTGGACTGAATAGTGCTTTGAGCTTTTAAAGATGAAGTACGGAGTGTTGTGAAAGAAAGACTATGCTTATTTCTTTTTTCAACATTCACACAACGCCATCTAGTCTCAATTTTAGCTGCCCTTCGTAGCGTTTAGACTGCAAATTGTTCTCATCTCAAGACGAAGCTTAGAAACCTTAAAAATATGGAAATAAAATTAAACGCGCGCCATTTATATGCATATTACTGTCAATAAAACACCCGAGGACAAAACGACGTCATATTATTTTATTTTGTCCTCTACCCGCTGTTTGTAAGAGAAAAACACGCCCGTACAATTGTTCCGAACGTATTTATTCGCCGTTACCAATATTTACAATGCAATAAAGCTAACCACAATAAAAATATGGTTGGCCGGTAATAATGGGTGCTATAAAAGCACTTTATCGTCCCTGATTAACGTACGTAGTGGCTAATTTAGCTTCGACTAATTTTGATTTATTTGTCGTGTAAATAAGAATTAGATTCTCATTGTGGCTAATGGAAGGAGCGGCTCGCCATAAATATCGGGAGTTATTATCATCTGTTTGTTATAGGCAGCGTTAATATTATAGAGATAATAAATAATTGGCTTGCCGGCCTTCTATTGCTAATAGACGGCCCGTTTTCCCATTCGTTTAAGATACATTGATTTTTCTAATGGAATTATTCTTTGTAATATAAATGAAAATCAACAGATAAATTCTTTATTTGTAGTAGGTAATCGAAAAGATCAATAATGGGTTTCATGTTTATAGAAGAGCTTGTTAAAACTATCCTTCTAAACAAATTATTATTTAGTTGTGTTGAAGTTTCATCTAAAACTTGAATAGATAAGTGCAGTTCCCTAAAACCATATTCACTATATGGAAAACATTTCCATTTCAAAATTCAAAGATAAAAGTTTCCGATCTACAAAAGTTAAGACGCAAAGAATAACTTAAATGGGTGTGTTTATGACAAGAAACATTAACCTTGTTGACTACTAACATATGAGAAACTAAAGTTTTTATACAAACAGAACTAAAAATTCTGAGAAAAGTTCAGAAGTGAATATTTAAAGCTTGATCATATTATGCAAATCTTTTTCTTGCTTCCTTTTTGTCCTGCCCTTTATTCCCATTATTGGTTGGTTGATTGAAATCGGGTTTCTTCACAGTTTTGCGTCAGACTCATAATATAGGTCCTGTCCAGAGGCATAGGACACAAGAGTATGCTGGCAAGAGAACCGACTATCATTTTTTCAATCGTATCATTGAACGATCGTTCACGTCAGTAAAAAACGTTCAAATGTAAGGAGATGACAGGTGTAATTCATGTAATTTATCTAAACAAACTGTAATTTCTAAACATTTGAGCGTTTTCTAGTGGCTGATTGTCCTTTTAAGCAGGTTTCCTTGAGATCTCTTCATAGACTATTCTGATTCTAGAGCAGATTAATGGCACACGGAGACTACGTATCTTCTGTTTTAGCAGATCTAGCGCAAGCTTTACAATGGCATTTCTTTTTTATAACATGTCCATACTATCTGAGAAAGTTTTCGGTTTCTGGGTTGTATAATTGTGTATTTATTTATTTTACTACGATCAATTCAAAATAACCTCAAGAAATAAACAGAACACAAACTAATACATATTTAAATCAGAAGCCTACAGCTAAGTACACGTCATATAAACAGGCAATTCTCTTATCCATAATTTATAACAACACTGAACGAAGAAGGGTCTAGCTCATAAATAATTAATTAAATATCAACCAAGCGTCGGCGTCGATACTAATGTTTTCAATTGGCAAGAGTAATGCGCGCCCAGATTTACACGACTAACTGTAATTACCGTAAGCGACATTTTACCGAATTAATATATTACCGGTAACGAAGTCATTAATATTAGGGCCCACCGGCGTTTGTTCTTATTACGAATGTTGTGAACGTGTAGACTTGGGTTGCTAAGTATGATTGTAATTCTTTTTGTACTGTTATAGGGCTAAATGTTATGTTTTTTTTTTACGATTGTAGAAACCCTTCTGAATCTCGATACTCAGTGCCTTTGTTCGGAATAGGCCTAATATATATCCTTGTTCAAAATCAAAAGGTTTTTATTACGAGTAGGCCTTCACAGGCACTTTCAAAACGTTAATGACTCTAGTCGAGCTTGTGTATTGACTATCTCTGTCCTGCGGTGTTATTTGCGGCTACAAATATTTATTACAACCTTTTTAAACTTTCCTGTAGTTGGAAAAAACCAAAATGATGGCAAACAATCGTATGATTAACACATAAAAAAGCTTAATCGGTTATTTTAATGTAAGAAGGCGAGTCTAACCTCAATTATAGAAAAAACAAAGGAGATTTTCAAAGTTATTTTACCTAGTTTCTGTTAGCTAAAGGATTTAAGCTGATTACATAAAGTACTTAATGGTTGTAAGTGGGTGCCGGGAGGTGCAGGCGATAATCCCTGATGCGTATTTTATCTTAAAACTAGCAACTCGCCTTAGCTTCGCACGGGTGCAATACTTATGTATCAAACTGTATAAAACTGCTGAATTGACTGCGTGGACAGCCGAGTGGTAAAGGTCGATCCACAAAGGCTTGTTCTGAGTCTAGGTGTCTTTATGCATGAGAATTGAATGTCTAAAAACTCTCTGCGATACAAGGATTGAATTCCTTAGAAAACAAAAACACAAAGTCGTTTCCCACGTCTGTCTCTCCGTCCCTAAGTATGCTTAGATCCTTAAAACTTTGCAATAGATTTTAATGTGGTTTTTTAATATATTAAATACGAGGAAATTTTATTTAGTTCTTATGAACTCTTAGATCCATAAGGTTTTTGAAGGTTAGGTTGCTTTGAAACTTTTTTGAGTCTTCTCTTCTTATTTTAAAGTAGGAATAGTATTTACTAATTCAATAAAACATTAAGTCATCGTTTAAAAACCCGACTCATTGACACAAAACACTTGTATCTATAAAAATAATCATTTCTGACATTAATGCCTCCAACAATTACAAAACACCCTTTTTAAGCAATCTACATGGTGATTAGTTATTCTTCTTGTTCCATTATAGTACGATCTATAATTAGAAACCTCATTGCAGAGGCTCTATGAATTTAAATAGATATTTTTGTAACTGCTTATTAAAGGATAAAATTAAATGTTGCTTGTTAATTTATAGGTCCAAAAAATTATAAGTAAAAGTAATTAAAGAATATTTCTTTAAAAACACATGTCTGTTTCTTTTGCTTTGTATAAAGTTTTTCTTTAATCCTTTTTATTTTTCTTTCATCTTTCATTGTTTAATTAACATTAATTTTCTCGTTCTATAGAACAAAGAGATGTAATTACATGTTTAAAAAGAAATAAAAAGTGTTATGATATGGGGGCTACCGGTTATTTGATTTAAGGGACATTTTGGGTGATATTGAGTTAAAGATGTATTTATTTTGAATATGTAACGTATTATATCGTATTTATGTTGAGTTTTATCACATAAGACCTTACACTAAAGAATGGAAACAACTTTTGAATAACTATCCCCGTGGCTACGCCCGCGTGGAAGTCGGTTGTAGCTGCAAAAACATTACCCTCAATTTAAACTGACAGTTATATTATTATGTTAATCTAGGGTATCACCTAGATCCGTACCAAAATTCATCAATATCGGCTCAGGCGTTTTAGCTTGAAGAGGTTACAAACATACACACATACTTCTGCCTTTATCTCTATGTGTAAAAAATTCTCGTGGCACAATGTTCGTACCCGCACGCCTTCCAGATTTGTGAGTAGGTATATTAAGAAGGTCTGAGAATCGACCAACATCTACTTTTCATCCCCAATTTTTGCGCTACAGCTAGTAATATTTATTTAACTGTTACAATAACAAACAACATGTTCCTATGTTAGTATATTTAATACATTCTGCACAACGGACAGTATCTGCTAAGATTGTCAAACTATTCGCATAGGACAAGAGTAGGGATGACAGTCGGCTTATCATAGTCCGGAGTTCGGGCATCGACGCGTAAACTCTGAACGGTCACCCATGTAACACACATCTTGATCGTTTCGATGCCCTCGTGTTTCTATTTATACGTATGTATAGGTATATTGTACAAACGCCTGAGTTTCGGTATATATCTTATAGACTAGCAGCACTTTGCTGTGGACAGAGCATACTTCAGATGTGCATCTGTAGCAGCAGCTGAATCAACTGCTACGGCCGACAAAGGTATCTACTCTATCACGCTCAAACGGTCACATTGAAAATACTGCTTGGGTATGAAAATAATCAACTATGTATTAGTAAGAAAGCAATATACTAACTTTTGTGAGGTAGATTCATAATCATAATGTTAACGTTTCCCTCACTCTAACTATGGAGTGGGAAATAGAACCAACTACTTGTGGCAACAACTATCCGTTAGCAAAACCTCTTTTGCTTTCCTTCCTTACAAACTTTGAGAAAAAAAATTAAAAGGGCTTTGCCAAACACGTGAGAGTAGTTCTAGAAAGGTTGTTAGTCTAGGAATTTCTTGTCAGAGTTACTAAGGTAATCTATACGGTAATATTGATAATATTGTCTTATTTGGTAACTTTATATTTTACGTGCCCTGTGTTGTCAACTTTTTAATGTCATCACTAAGGATACTGTGTGAATATAAACAGCTGTTGAATTTGTAATTATCAATTAATTAATTTCTTCTAATAAAAGAGTTAAAACACAAAAAAGGAATGGCCAGTAATTAAATTTTAATTTATAAGCACCCGGAATTTTATATGAGGGTTGAAGTATACAGAAATTTAATGTATTTTTTCTATTAACTTTTCATATTTAATACACTATGGTTAACCGTTTGAAGCCCAGGTCCAAAAATGGTATTAATACTTGACATACACACATACACACACTATAATTAGGTAATACTTATGAATGTACACTTAGTTTATAAGATAATAAGTAAAGAATCATAATTTTGATCCAACAGACAAACTATGTGTATAGTTTTGTTGGGCACTATGTAAGTTATAAAACTTTAACTAAATACTGTTACTGCCAATATGAAATAGAATGTACTTACAATAAAAAATTTACAAAATCCTCTTAGTAGTGTTATTTATGAATAAGGCTGTTAGTATTATTTCAACATACCAAGGTACATAACCTACATAGAATACTTAAAAAAATATTGTTCTAGCATCACCGAAACCGAAAAAATATCTGTCATACCGTCTGGCTTCCATCCATTTACATATTGTACTAGGTATACCACAAAAAGACTATTTGTAATACGAATCTAGAAGCAAATACCACGTTATTTAGAATAACGAAACTGTCACGAAAAAGACGTATGGTACGAACGGGTACACAGTCTTCTACCACAGTACAATAATGTACTGTGGTAGAAATGTACAGTATGATGTCTCCATGCAAACGGGCGCAACGCTAGTTATGCCTATGCTATCGGATCGTGGCATCTGCTCATCATCTTACAGTCGCGAGCGCGTCGCAATGACGAACGAACGGTGTGCTGTTAATGTAAAATACTGTACGTAGGCAGCCCTATCGCTGTTACGTACCGCGCGGCTATTGTCATTCATTTTTTAGAAGCAGCCGAGTCTTACTACCGTATTTATTTACACTATGCTTCACCTATGAAATATAATACAGCAGCACATTCGCATATTTGTTCGCCGCCTAGCTACACAAATCAAAACCACGAATGTATATCAAACGTTCCCGATTACCGTGTCTCTGATCGATCACAGCATCGGAAATTGAGTCAGCTACTCACTTCTGTTATCGAAAGCTCCTATATGCAAAATATGTCAAAGAATATATGTATTTACAAAGAAAAAACGAACGTACGAGACAAGGACGCCTTTGTCTCGAAATCCTTGTATTTTCGCTCCAAAATATGTATTAAGATGATACAATGAATATTTTATGTGTGAAGTGAGTGGAACTGTGTATGATTGGAGAGTACAAAGGGTTTTTACAGAGACAGATTTGCGATATCAATAAAGTATCTATAGGTAGGTAAGTAGCACCTTTTATGCCTATCGTAATTGCAACACGGCTTAAAGTTCGAAAAATACCTACGAATTATCATTACGTAGTATAAAACAAAGTCACTTCCCGCGTCTGTTTGTGGTTGCGGTTTTTTCTAATCGACAGGATGTTTCAAAAGGAAGTTTTTATATGCATAATATACCAGAATAACACCCTTGCAAAGCTATAATAACGGGTCGCTAGTGATAAATCAATGAATGGTTTTATGTTTAAATTTAAATCGTACGTATCAACCAAAATTCAGAATCAAAAAGGTCATCAACAACAAAAACCAACAAAAAAACAGATTCTTTACCAATCTGCAAATGCAAATTCTTAGATAACCTCGTTCCGTACGTGGCTGCACGTAACGGCTTTATCTCGCTAAACCACTCTGATGTAATGGAGTCGTCATCTAAAACAAATCACTACCGAGAAGGGACCATCAAAGAGGGTTGTACCCTCAAACCATCACCCCTGCATTTCTTATTAATATAATATTAAGATGAATTTATTTTTTGACACCCCTGTCACAAAGGAGAGTAAAATAAGTAGAAAATTGTGTGAAAATGTAGTGCACTCTCTGGTTATTAAGCTAATAGGGGAGACCCGAAAAGTAGAAATAATGACTCTGATATACCTCTAGAAGGGGCTTGGTTATCTCTAATGAAATAGAATGAAGGGCGATTCTTTCCGTCAAAAATGAGTTAAATTTGTTTTTCTGAATCGTAAATTCGGTCACAAGCCTTGCAAAAAAAGAATAGCAAAAATAGCGTGCTTTTCATAATTATATAAGTTTAATTTGGAATAGAATAGATACGTTATTGTTTAGTATAATTTCTATCATACATTTATCATCGTTTCCCTTATCACAATTATTATTTGGGGTCTACGCAGCTTGTCTTCTTCTTCCACACGTTCCTATCTGACGTCATTTCACAAGACTCTTTGCAACCATTATTATCATCTTTTACCTATCTATCCATAGTTTCTATCATACAGTGTACTACAAAATTAGCGTGATGCTTATTTTAAAAACTCATTTCAAAATTTGCATTATACACATTCACTCAAATCGTGGTGAAACATTTCTATAGTTACCGTCACCGCCTTCCATTACACGAGTAATCTCTAGAGACGTCAAGCACTTTTTACACCGTGACACGTGCCGTTGCAACAAACCAATCAAAATATGAAAATACGTTTTAGATCAAAGTAAAGTTCAACCTTCATCTGCCTCTTTGAAAGTTACGCCTTAGTAAAACTGCCTGTTTCTGATAGTAAACAACTTCCGTGAAGTATTTTTTGTAATTTTCTTTTGTTTTTGAACGGACTTTGTGTCTTTAGAACTTCGTAAGTATAGAAACAATGTGTATAACTATGATGAATGGATTTAATAGTTATTATAAAAAATACATTTTTAGTCGTCATGAGTCAAAGTGACCCACTCCAGCTTTGTAGCAGTGCAATATAACCCATCCAATTGAAATATTAAAATATATCTTGTAATAAAAACTCCATCACAATTCATTGCATAATTTTTAAGATCTAAGCAATATGGACAAACGAGAGACAGAGACTTATTATGACATAATAATACAACCAATGGAATTATGACTACTTTATAATGACAATAGCGGACGCCATACCGCCATAAGCTCATAATATCCTTTAAAACGAGGAGTAAAACGTATACGAATGGTTTTACGTTTAAAAACACGTCTAGCATATTATTATAGTAGGTAATTTTAAACCAGGTCCACTAACCGACAATTTTCGAAAAGCTACCAACAATCCACCCGAAAATCATAATAATGTGTTACATCAGTGAAAATTAATATTAAGGTAATAACTATTCTGTTTATTATAATAAACGTATTTACACTCTGACCCACGATGAAATTGAAACATTATAGTACATTAGAATTATTACTACTGATGTTAACAGGTGCGCTATCGTTAGTAGGTTAATGCCTTGTTTGATTGTCATTTTATTATTGTAGATATGTATGTAAATATAATTTTCTATTAAATGTTTGGTGCTATTTTCAAAGATAGCATTATTTTTGCCTTTAGGACCCTTTATTCGGCTATAATCCGTATATTGCCCGTATTTTGAGGTATTTGTGACAAAAAATGGATTGATGACAATTGGGATGGTGACAAGATACGAAAAGCTAAAACCTAATTCAGTCAGATGGATACTTCTGCACAAATCTAAGTTAGAAAAATTGACAAAAATAAGATGCTTTGAAGTTGAAGCGACGTGAACTCGTGATGTAACGCGTTCGCAAAATATGACGTAAAAGTGACGTAACGCGTAAGTTTCATTTACTGTACTTTGGTCTCATTGTATTGGTGAGACAAAAAAATACATTTTTACTACAAAACGGACTAAAAACAATTATAATCATCCCTATTCACTTTTGGTAAAGTATTCATGTCATGTATCCACAGATTTGAGTATTAAATTCCGCTTGATAAAAAGGACCAAGTTTTCATCACCCTATACATACCAAAAAGTAATCATGATGTATCGGCCCCACCTTCCTACTGTACGGGACTGCTATAAGTTTTTTAGGGAATAAAATATGAAGGGCCCTGAATGTATTACCTCGCCCTACGGAGTAGGGACCCACATGTTTTGAAAATATCAGATATTTGTATATTGGTACCCATGTTTTCAAAACATACCGGTAAACATAGATTCATGATTTCAATTTGGTAAAGAACCTGGATTTATTTTTAATGCGAACTTTTATGTACGGAAGGAAATGTTGATCGTAAATAACAAAATAAATCTCAGGGAAATCTGATAAGTTTAAATCAAATTATTGCTTTTCTCATAAGTGATTTTGGAACTCTGCTAAAACAGTAATAAATTAGAACAAAAAGGCTGGCAAACAGGCATCGCTTGATGTAGACGGTACGCACTAATTAAACTTACTGAATATTAATTAAATTAATGTTAATGTATTCTGTTACATCGCCTTTCTTCGGGCCCGTCATTAATTAAAAGTTCTTCACATTTAAAGACAAACAAGGAAAATTGAGGACACCAAGACACCCTCCTACAAACGGGACGGTAAATCAAAAATTACTTGGGCATAACTTAGCGGGTCTCTGAAGTGCTATAGTTGATAAAATATTAATCACAACTCTTTGTAAGGCTTCCCAACTTTGAGGGAAAATGTGTAGGTAGGAAATTACTTATTGCCCACTAACGCGGCCCCTTTCATACGCGAGTCCGAACCCCGTACTCCCACTTGACCCTTTGCACAAAATAAAATCGCTTTAGGTCGAGCCGACGACCAACTAACTTACCTAGTTGTTACGAACTCGTACAAAAATAAACCTTACCTACGATTGGATCGAATTTTCCCGTGACTATTTTAATCTCTTGCCTTCTTAGAAGGATTTGACGAACAGACTTTTTGCGAAGAAAAAAATATGTGACATGCGAACCTCGCATGTCGCTTACAACGCGACTTTATTTCACAAATGTAGGTATAAAACGTAATGCGTAATATTCGGTTCTGGAAACTTCAAAAATGCCGCGTCGCTGGAGACACAGGACAATCGTGCAAAACTGAATCCAGCTTTTACTAGTTGGAGAGGCACTTTAAAAAGATTTTGTAGCTTTGTACTGAATTGCATCTTGTATGAATGCAACAAACATGTTGGCTAACGATGCACCCATGATTTAAATTTAAAAAAATAACTTGTTAATTTAAAAAATTAAATATTATTATACAGTTTTGAGTCTAAATTTTTTTAGTACTAAGCCATTATCATTTTAATTAATTTGACAAACTAACTTTTACTAACATTTTTAGTGTATGCCACAGTCGGGCAACTTTCTGCCATACTTGAAGTAATATAATGTAATGAACTGAAAAATTAAAAGGTAGGTTAAATGGATACAAGTTGAACAAACCTCAAACAACTCAAGGTTTTCGGATACTTGGCTTTACAACGGCCCTAGCGAGCCAATCGGGTCGCCCTACTTGGAGAAGAAACAGGGGTGAATTAATAGTGTATTTAATCCGGAATAGTAAATTGTCACAACTACTGTGATCTGAACGCGATAAACTAGCCCCTAGCACCACGTATTAAGGAGTATTATTGCAGTTGTGGGAGCGTGACAGCGCTCTACATAACGTAGAGCATCGTCTCTCTCTCTCTATCAACAATTACTTTAAGACGTAGTGGACTGGTGGAAAGCAGTCTGCGATAAACTGAAATACAACTAGCTAATCTCGCAAAGTACGCAGCTTAAGGCTGTACACCTTGAATTAGTGTTAGACTAAGCCTGCGTAGTCGTACTGTGAAGGCGTAGTGTAAATGTTTTTGTTCGTAGAGCTAATTCCCTGTTGTTTCCTGTTCTTATTGTTATTTATATCTTTGATAAGAGTGAATAATAAGCGCTTGCAAGGTTTGAATTTCTTGAAAATTAGTCATTAAATAAAATTGTGTCCTTATATTGCGTATAGAAAACTGAACTGGTACAAAAGGCTCCTGTCAAGGAAACTTGTTTATCTGCTGCTTTCCGCATGAACCACAAAAGAAGTCATATTAAAAATATGACCACAGTATCTTTAAACGCAACGTTTATATCACATTCGCCTAGAATTTACTAAATTCAAATTAAGACTAGGAAGAAACTACATAATTAAGGTATTCCTACACGACGTTCTCGGGTCATAGGCCCTTATAAAGGATAACGAGGTCTTTAGAACATGCCGTATATTGGGCTTCTGTTACCTTGCCTGAAAAAGGCTTTACATCACATCATTTTATACCAAACCTCTTTTTTTCATCGTATTTTTTGTCATTTACTAGCAACTTGCCCTAGTGTTGAAGCGGTGTAATACTGATGCATTGTACATATAAACCTTAATCTGGAATAATTTTATAAATTCAAAAACCGCACTAAAATCTATTGCGTAGTTTTAAAGATTTGTAGGAGCAGACAGATAGCGGGCTGAATTTATTTTATTCTATACAATGTAGTGATCAAATAAATTTTATTGATCACTCTCTGAAATAAATTTAATAATTTATTGTATTCCATTTTATTGTTTTATTTCACTGGTCATTTTCTGAAATTTTCAATTTATGTTCAATAATATAGATAGATGATATAATAAATACAACAACATATTTTTCTTAGAAATCTCTAATAAATGAAAACTAAATACTTTCAGATTAATTATTTCGTCTGAAGCTAAATTATTGTTAAAATATATTTGTTTACTTAGAAATTTGCTGTTATTATTGAAAGTAAGTTTAACTACGGAAAGTTTACTAAATATTTGTTTATTTTAAGTTTTCATCAATATTAAAATGAAATTGTTCAGATTAAGTGATTTTATAAAACTCAAGTGATTTTAGAAAAACATTAAAAACAGTACTTTTAGGCAATTTAGAAAAAAACGTTTGTAATGTTTTAGAATATACCTACCTGAAAAAACAATAAAAAAAACATCCAGGGATAATTCGGTTAAAATAGTGTTATGCTAAAAAAAATGATTTTTCTGCACCACCCTATGGTTGAGAAAGCCCCAGGCATTAAATCCACCTTTGTTTATCATTTGTATTTTAAGAAGCATAGAAGAAGTAAAGAATAAATAAACATTTCCCCTGTATTCTTTAGTTTTCACAGCCCCTAAACCACCACCATGTAACTTTCACGTTTGTCAAATATATTTCTCATGTGGTGTGCAATAAATAATATCCTATCTATTTATCTATCTAAACGAAAGTAGGTAAATGTATATTCTATCTATCTAAATACCTATCTCTCATTAAATAACATAGACATTTACAATTAACAATACTTGTGAGTTTTTGCGCAAGTCGGGCGAAGCTATCGATTACGACTCCATACGGTCGGAAATTGACTCGGGCAGTTTCCTGAATTATACGGGCTGGGGGAGCGATTTGCTGATCGGACTTTGTCGACGTTTTCCCCTGGTTAGAACGAAATTGTTACGGTGCCCATTCAACTGTGGTTTCGCATGCTCAAGTATTATTCGTCTGGTAAATTTCATAATTTAAGGAACCTGTATGGTGTGTTTGAAACAAAAGAGGTTTCATTGAACGCTTTTGTTTCTGATATAGTAAAAAACATGTATATGTTATGGACCAAGTGATTAATGCGGGCATTATTTATAATGCTTGGGCATTATGAATAATGCCTAGCATTATCGGACTAAGTGATTAATTACTATCTTAACTTCATTATTATCATATCGCTAGGTCATTATTATATTGCTAAATGATAGTTGGGCAATTTGATACTAATGCTATATTTAAGTTGTATCAAGCGCTAAATAAACCATGGCTGCAATTGGGGACACCGTAAGAGTTCGAGTTCCGATGTTGATTGCGGTCGTAATGTTGGAAGAAATAAAAAAAAAACCTAACCTAACCTAACCTAAATTAGGTGAGGTTAGGTTTTTTTTTTATTTGTCAAAATCTATATTTATTGAGGTGAAAATATCATCTTATGTTATTTTAATTGTTAAAATAATCTTTATGATATGTACGCTTAAGGCAAATTAAAATACAAATTAATTCTGAAACGAATATCTACTTGTTTTATTACTTTATCTAATTCTTCGAAGATATTATATATAATAAGCTAAACAGTATCTATAATATCCAGATTGATCACTTTGGCTGTAACATTTGTATTACTTTGCCCAAAAGGTGATAGGCCATATGTATAGTGCCCGGTCAATTTGATTATATGAATAATTATTATCAAAGTGCACTCTCATATTGGGCATTTTTCATAGTGCCCGGGCATTATGTATACTGCTCAATTTATCACTTGGTCCATAACATATACACGATTAAACAATTGAAGTTTAGGTCAAATGATTTATAAAGTGGTGTAATTTTCTTTCAAAGTAACGCTTTATGTTTTAGTTTGTCACTGTAAAAAAACGCAAGTAATACTTTTCTTGTATCAAAAAACACTACGAACAAAGCAATGAATTACCAAAAACATTTTTTTTAATTTTTAAGTAGGTTAATTTCAATTAAGCAAATCGACTCAATCAATTCGAACAATCTCTCGAATTACGTAACAGTTTCGCAAAATCGGAAACTTCTCAAGTCGTAAATATAACTTCGACATTTGTCTCAACATGTTGGCAACATATCTTTAAATAAGACTTATCTAATTTATCACTTGGTAAGGGGCGAACATCCATAAAACTGCGGCTGTCAGGATGTAACACCCATTTCCATTGAAAGTAGGCCTGAAGAGTAATATAAGTAGGGTCATTGATTTATACAGTTACTGGTCTAATTGTAACTTTGGAATTGTGTTTCTAAGATATATGTCATTTTTTTTATTTGGGGATGGAAACATTTTACGTATCACTTTAATTCAAGATTCAATATATTTGTAAAAATAACGTATTTTTTGGAGTAAGTTACTGATTGCCTGGTTATTTAAAAAAACTGGTCTTTCTGTTTTCCCTGTGGTTATACTGAATCATAATTTAGTAGAAGTAGAGGTAGTTCTTGGTATTTTGCCAAATACATACATTTTCAGCTTACAAAAAGATACCGGCCCAGTTCTTGCTCAAAAGCTCCTAAAGTTTACCGCAATGTCACGGGTACCGTTTATATTATTACCATAATACAAACGTAGCATTTCTCCAAACATAGAATAATAACAATTTGTACGCAATTGTGTCATTATATACAGGTAGGAACGCGCCTACAAACCCCATTACTTAGACCATTTTCCTCAGTAAAATATTACAAGTTGAGCGCGACTGCAAACAATGACAACGAATAATTTCGCTCGGTCCAAAGTGAAAAATAAAATGTGGCCTGGTTATTGAACATTTCTGGTTCACACCCGGAAAAACGGATTTATTCAAATCGTCCAAAATGAACGGAACTCGTGCACGGATCGAGTGGAGTTTTGAACAACACGCGAGCCGGGATTTTATACAAAGCCGCCGATAAAAGCGTTTTGTGTGTGGGCACGTCGATTCTCGTGACATTATCACTTTCGCTTCAGTTCTTTTATGAAAATAACCGGTTCCTTGTAAGGAGCCTACGCCGCTGATAAGAGAAAATTGCTGGAAATTGCAATTATGTTTACTCAATAATACCCCGCTTCGTGGGGCGGGTTTCAGTAAAGTTATATGAGAAACTGCCTTATTTATGTCAAGAGTTTTGAGAACATTGCGGAATTTGTAATGACGTATGGTTCCAGGCGGTTAGCCACATTACATTGTTTGCGGGAGTATACATCTCATTTGTAACTTTTCATTAGTAAACTTAGCATATTTCGGGAGTTGACTGGTTTAAAGGAGTTTAATGGAATGAACCGAGTTACCCTTTAACAGAAGTTCATAAAATTAATTGTGATTGTTGTTTAATTTGCTAAACAAAATCATGTAATAAGTATGAGTAGGTACATGATTTTAGCTTGCTCATAATTTGTCTTTGTGAATATGTGCATCATAATAATTATAGACTTGAGTTTTATAAAACCTACTATTAGGTACCTACTGATTGAAATATAATATAAAATCAAACCTACTATTAGGTACCAAATAAATCCATCCAATATAGGTTACTAAAGAAAGACATACCTAATTTCCCATGAATAAGTACAGATAATACTGACTCAGATCTACCAATAATAATGCTAATTTTATTGAACAATCATTAAATCTGATTGAGCTATTCAATTGATCTACAGAGATATAATAAAACCCCTTACGGAGGCAATATCAACTTTCCAGTACTACAATACAACGAATTAGAACTGTTGCGGTTGTGAAAGCGAAACAGAGCTATTTGCAATGTATATCGCCCTCTCACTTACACATCAGCGAAAATTGAGTCAAATTATATTAAGCTGATTTCCCATTAATGAAATGTCTGCCTTCATTTCTTAATACAACATTAGATAAGCAACTTTAAATACTCTTATCAATACGATTGTTCTTCCAATAACTTTTCGAATTTCTTCGCTTAGTCCAAGTAATTAGGTGTTTTAGCTTCTCATTGCAGACTCTTTAACTTAATAATTTGATTGTTATTATCTTTAAAGGTTTACTTTTATGGAGTTATAATTATGGGTGTCTCTGTGCGCGTGAATTGAATGTCTGTGAAACCCCCCGCGATACAAGGATTAAATCCATTAGCGCGAGAGTCGTAAACAACAAAAATGTTTTGTTTTTTTTTAGTATTTAGAAAGGATTCCGCGTATTATGATGTAGACAATTATATTAATTATTATTATGTTAGAGATAAATTGAATTGTTGTGAGATCACATTATTAATTAGTTCGTATAATAATGTTTGTTCAACATAATTTTGATACCTGCTCATTATGATAGAATAATTACATGTTGTGAACATAAATATCTGTGATTTGATTTGTTTGATTTACACTGTTTCGTAGTATTTAGTAAATGTGATTAACTAGCTGTTGCCCCCAACTTTTTTCGGGTGCATTTTAGCTATTGCGGTTGGATAAATAGTTTTAGGTACTATGTAGACGGGCCAGATATCTATTTTGTTGCGACGTTATTATCAAAATATGATTACACACTAATATTATAAAAGCGAAAGTACCTATGTGAGTATGCTAGTCGTTTAAGATATAACAAGATATAACAATCTTGATGCTTAAACGACTACACCAATTTAGATGAAATTTGGTACGAAATTAGCTGACACTCTGAATTAACACATGGGCTACGTTTTACCTGACTGCGTAAATGGATGTTAATGTTTTTACATCTATAACCGACATCCACACTAGCGAAACCATAAAAGCTAGTATTACCTACATAAAACAATTTCGACTCGCACAATTAAGCAACGCTTATGTGTTTGTACAACCAAAAGCTTGCCTTTCCGCCTTTACATGAAACAGGTGACGATGTTTGTGAATACCGTATGTGTAAATAAGGGCACTCCAGTCAAATATTCCGTGTTTAACAAGATACACACAACACTGCAGTGCAAACTAAGCGATTTGTGGAAAATCTAAGTTAGAAGGTAAATACATGAAGTTAAATATAATGTAGGAAGGTAGTTCTTCTTTTTATTCAATTATTATGCATAGCAATTCAGCAGTGTAACGCTACGTGAAATACAACTAACGAGAAAACCGGGTATCCGTGAGATACTCCGGGTATACTTTTAATCATAGGCAAAGTATACCGTCCCAAAGAAATGAAAATAACAGAAATTTCATCAAAAAAATAAACTTCAATAACAGAATTGTTCGATTAACAATTAGTTAAATAAGATAGTTCAAATTCTAATTGTCAAACAAATCTGTCCTAAGTTCACGTAAAAACCGCTGAACCAGAAAATCGGAATTAAATCAAGAAAAAATACAAACCAACACAAAACCGACGACCACTATCCACGAAAAACAAAACCATGATCAAAAGCATGTATAGTATTTAAATAATGTTGTTGTTAAGCTGTTATACTGTCAACGAAGATTCAAGATTTAACCCTTAGTAAAACACCCGTCTATTTTAAGATGTCCCCTAAAAGGCCAGTAAACCTTTAGGATCTTACGATGATGAGGTAGCACAGGTAAACGTAATTTGTCTTGTCTTATCTTTATTACGAAAGCCACAAACTACGAGAGAACTATACAGCATAATCTGTTGCTAAATTTCTTTTGCAACAGCTTTTTCTGACTTTTTTATCTAGTGTGAAGTGCAAATCTGACTCAAAACAGAGAGCTCTGGACAATTATTATTAAACTAAAGAAAACAAATCTGCATTTAAAACTCTTTTTTTAAATCTAGTTAAACCAAAATTTACAGCTTTTGCAACTCTTCCTTTATTCGTGCTGTAAGAGGTAGCTCCATACCAAATTACGATATTCTAAGTTCTCGGGAAGTAACTTCCAGGTTTTGATGCCTACGCGAGTGTCAAAAATGTGGAGCGACATAAACGGTTGTATCTTTTGATCGCGTTGGCTGGTTAGTTGGCTTTTTCATAGATCCAACGGACAGTTAGTAGACCTGAGTATTTGATATATTTCCAGCTCGATATCTTAAGTCGTTCCTGAGAAAAGTGTCGTATGAGAGTTATGTTTTTTCCTTTTAAGGAATCGAACCCTTAGAACACGAAAGCTAAATACAGTCACCACTTTTAAGCACTAATTTATTTTGGCTTTTAACCAAGTAAGTAAGTTCCTTTGTAGATACTACAATTTTTAAGGTACTTATAAGCTTTTAAGTAAAAAAATCTTAGTCTAAATCTCTACATCGTATGAAACAAAGTCGCTTCTCGCTGTTTGTTTAGCTTAGCCATGCTTAGATTTGCTTAGCTATGCTTAGATCTTTAAAAATACACAACAGATTTTGTTGCATTTTTTTGATAGATAATGATGTTTCATCGAGGAACTTTTATAAAAGTAATACATCATTGCACCCGTAACAGTATTACACCCGTGCCATGTTGTGCGGGTCGCTGGTTAAGAAGAGTAACAAAAACATTTAGTAATTGTAGATTAATTCATATGATTTGTTTTTTTAGAGGATGCTATAATGCTAAAACATGTATATATAATTTATATACCAATAGTTATAGCTATAGCCTATTTAGTACAAAATGACTCGACCGCTAGAACAAAGTCAACAAAGCAACAACCAATTAGAGGCCAGTGCAAACAAAGAAGGGATTAAAGCGATAATCAAAAGTAAACTCTATTCTCAAACAATTACAGATTCTATTCGATCTTTTGTTCATATATAAATAGAGCCGCTAAGACGAATTGTTGCCAGTGGATTTTCGTAAATTAATTTATAAGATTATCAGTCTGTACTCTGTGATAATCCTACGTGGCTGTTAAAACCCTCTAAATTTGCGCCTTGTAGAAGGTAAATTGGAACTGAACAAGGTTGGTTACCGTCTTTGCATTTGATTATAACAATCGCATTGATCGACCAAAGGGATTGTGTTGGCCCAAATGTTGAATTATCAATTGGAATGGAAGGATTTTTGTGTAGGTTTTACTCATTGCAATTCGAGGCAGGCCTTGAATGGCGGTCGGCCTCGCCTCTTATCACTTGGGACACATGTAATACGTCTTCGGTGATATGTAGGCGAGGAAACTTGGGTAAACACTTATGTCGATCCCTTGCGAGAAATACAAGCGTCACTATTTTACCGTACGTACAAAGTTGGCACAAACTAAGTAAATTTAAAGGCTGAAGTATCAAACAACATAGCAAATACTGCATGAGTATAAATACAGGCTGTGTTATACCAACCCTGTGAAAACACCGACTGTTTTACAATTTGTCAGTTGATTTGATAAAAAAACGTGCGCTTTTAGTACTATTTGATTTCAAATATTGATTGTATTCATTGAAACAGAATCAACTTTGCTTTAAAAATGTAGCGGCATCACGTCCCTAAAAAAACGTTTCATCCATCAGACTTCCATTCAAACTAGAGGGGCTTAATGAAATAAATCTATTCGGATAGGTCACACAACATCGGAAATCCTATTTAGTGTGAAAATATATTCAAAGATATATTTGGTTAGCCCCACTGTAAGTAAGCCGGGATAAGTCGGAATAAAACCTACTTAGGATAAGGGTCTACCTAATTTGCCACCTAAATGGCTAGGCGCCGTGGATTGTGCACAATCAGTAGATTATCCAATGACTTTGTCCGCACCCAAGAAGCTTAAGTTCTTTACGCGACACTGCCGTGTAATAGAGATTGGGTATACAAAGTACAAACGAAATTTATCTTAACGAAAATTGAAGAAACACATTGCTTTTGAGGAAGAAGATGAGGGTAATATTAAGCTTACCCGCTGAGCGAGTTCTTGTTTAATAAACTCTACATAGCTTATCCGAGAAATTATGGTATCTTTAGACTTACGGTTGCAAATACTCAGTCCGCCTCATGAATCAATAACGAGGTTCAAATTAATTTTGAGCTTCTTAGAAATTCATTGTTAATGAAAATATTAGCAATCAGTACAATAAAGTCAAAGTATTTTTTGACAGTAACATAGAATTCATGGGAATACTACATCAATCAAAAAATTATACCTCAAAAAATACCTAAATTAAATATCAAAGCAAAGTTTTTAATAAATATGTTTGTTTTTATATCTTTGTAGTCCTTGATCAGAATAATAGTAGGTATATGTTTAATATGGACAACGTAATATTTTTAAAACATAAGTAATTAAACTTTGTGTCTACAGCCTTTGTAAACTGGGTATTAAATAAACACGACTTTGCCGAAAAACGAGAGCTTATTTTGTAAATACACATGATCATATTTAGATAACTAAATGAAAACACTGGGGTTTTAAAATATACAGTAATTATTATGCAGAAAAAACAGAAATTTATTATTTGTTCTTCGTATAATATCCAACATCCCACAACCCAACTAAATAAAGTTGGGTTGTTTATGCTCAAGCTACAAAAGAATATTTATTGTTAAACATACTCAAAAACTATAATTGACCAATATACATACTATAGTATGCGAAAAATTTCATCTGCTAACGTAAACTAGACTTTATCCCGACAACATTAAAGTAGAAATTACTTGAGTCGTAACTCAATATGTAGTTAATCCCTTACCCATTTCTAATCACTATTTTGGGATATCTATTTTTAAGTACAATTTTCTATCGAAAACCCCATCGTTTTGTATAGCTGGGATCACATTTTCGTAAACAATGATAACAAAAAGTTACAAACGAAATTGGATTATAAAACCACTAGAATTGCTTCGTGACATTTAGAATATTAGTCCCCCAATGGTGTTCAAACATCAAGGCAATTTTGTTTCTATGTCCCACATATTTGACTTTATTAGACAGCTCAACTAAATTCATATTCATAATTGAGTCGAGTGTGTAATGACATGCGATAGTGGGATATATTATTATAGGACTTTAACTTACCGATTCGTCTTTAATTTTTTTTATGCGATAAAAAAATTACATGTTCTTTTTTTCTGAAAATCTTTCCAACAAAATAATTAGTCGTTTTATTTATCAAATACATTTCTTACGAACATTCGTAGTTAACTGTGCAGTGTGGATAGATATTTTTTACGCTGTATACTTCTTTCAAACAGAGCATAAATTGCTTGAATTTATTGCTCATACACCAGCAATGTAAATAATAACGTCAAGATAAATGTGTACAGTGTGATCGAACGGACCAAATGAGGAAATTTATTATGCCCGACTGGCTGTATTTACAGGTAAATAATAATTTATATTACTGAGACATTATAACTACCACGTAAGTTTCTCTATAGCCTTTTCAGGAATTTTAAAAGTCTGATGAAGTAGTTAAAGGCGACCCTTTTACATACTGCGTTGACATAAATACAAAATATCTTAACTAAAAATCGAACTAGAATCCAGGGACAATCAATCAATCTAAGAGAGATGATTGACTGGCATGTTGGTTTAGTGGTTAGTGGTCCTGACTGCTATACCGGAGGTCGTGTGTTCGATTCCCACTTAGGACAAAATTAAATGTTTGTGTGATGAGCACGATCATTTGTTTTCTGTCTGGGTGTAATTTATCTGTAATAATGTATAAATTTAGAAGTATATAAGTATGTTTATCAGTTGTCCAGTTCTCATAATACAAGCTCTGATTAGTTTGAGACTAGATGGCGTTGTGGGAACGTCGTGGAATATTATTATAATACAAATAGACGAGAGATATCAATATTCACAGAAATAAAAATATTCAAAACCTTTTCTTTCATCACTTATTTTAGCCAATATTAAAATATAGAAAGACTAAATTATAACGTCAGACAGCTCGAGGGCCGAGACTCCGATATTAACCAATAGCTTCGAAGTGACAACTTAATTGGCTGGCTAACAGACAGCGTGCAGATGCCGTGTGGATGACCCAAACCGCTTTAACCACGGCATGTCGATGCTTCAAACACGACGATATTTTGTGAAGAAGTGTACTAGGATTTGGAAAGGGAGCTGATATTTTTCTTAATTAATTTCTAGTACCTTAAGGCACATCAGGGCTCATGCTAGGAGGTGAATTTACTATGGGACATTATATACTTATGTATATATGTTATAGGTAATGTGTATAATCCGGCATTGTATAGAATGCCTGCATTATACTCATTGTCTAAAACATATACATTACCTAAATCGTAAGTTCAGGCAATGATATAAGAGGCTACTTACGGAATGTTTGACTTGTATTGAGGTTCGAAAGTGTTTTACGGCCTATATGTTCTATGTAGGTATTTCCATAAAAACTGTTAACTACAATTACCTTAAAACATAAAATATCTAAAACAATAAAGTACAATATTATCTTAAAACTAAAGTACCCAGGGATTTTGTAGAATGATTCTATACAATTTTGAAATTGTACGATGTTGTTGGAATAGTTCAAAAATAACTTAGACGGCAATTAAATAGTCCGCTGTACGTACATTTCTACTCTTACCTAATAACACAGCCGCCGCTACTGTCACTAAAATAGAATAATAAAACATCAAACCCCGATCCTATGTCAAGTTTTCTTTGGTAACTCTATATTTATAGTTCCCATCTATTTATAAAATGAGGTTCCAATACTATTGAAAAACGTTACTCGACTAACCAGATTTTCCCCGACCTTGTACTGAAGGATTCGATCAGAAAACCTTTTTTTTATCCCCCGATCTATTTTTATGAAAGAGGGCTACAATACAGTAGACCCAGCGCGCGTAATCAATGCATGGGGAACGAAGCGTGAAAATGTACATGTTATGAAAATTTTCCTCCATATTTCCATATACATTACATGAATACATACGAAATTATCTTAATTATGTAATGTCGTAGCTTATGCTTTAGGGAATAGGCTTACAAGTTGGCACTGAAAAAATTGCTTGCTACAACTATGGCAATTCCAATAAATAAAATAAATATTCCTCGACTTTCACATAACGCTATCTATTCTCAAACTGAACAAAACTGAGCACAGACTGTAAAATACACATACTATTTATATAACTCATTTATACTATAGATAAATTACACCCAGACGCAGAATAAAATTTTAATAATGATCGTGCCGTGCCAAACATTTGTCACACAATCGAGCCCACGACCCCCAGTACAGCAGTCAGGGTCACCACTGGACCAACAAGCCAGTCACTTTTAGTAGGCTGTAGACATTCTACAAGCTATAATGAAAAATTACAGCTTCTTAGATAATATATTATGAAGACCCAAAATCTTAAATTTTATCTGTGGTGTTTTGTAACTGGGTTTAACTTAGTTGCTGATCTCTTTTCTCATCATCATCGACATCTCTTCTTTTTGTCTCCCGCTTGCAGTTGAAGGAAGTGGAAAAGTATATCTTCTTCTCCTTCTATTAATGATGAATTTCGTCGTAGATTCCAAGACAGTCAATAGTTTTTCTGGGACACACCGAGCTTAAGCGGTAAGTCGTATTCATTGTTTTCAACTTGGCTAAAAAGGGTTGCAGTCACGGCCATAATTAGCGGGATGGTTTCCTTTAAGAAGGTATAGCGATGTTAAATTTCGATATAATATTTACAATTCACAACGCGACTCACTCCCAAATACTCAAACTCACCTTTTATTTTGAGATCTTCCTAGTGATGCCTGTCTGTTGCAACATTCCTCTTTGAAGCGTCAAATTCGACATGACACTAGACTGCGACTTACAACTACTGCGAACTTTTTGTGATCATAGAATTCCGTCATGAGACTCATATCTTTCATACAGGGTTAGACTAAGCCAGTTGAGTGGTTTTATGCAATTCCATACATAGTATTCTATAATTCGTTTCGTTTGACTCGTGCGACGCATTAGACACGGATAAGTATGCATTCACCATTACAATTTAAAAATGAAAACATACGTAGGTAGAAAAATACTCATATAATGTATAATAATAATTTATTCTGCTCACTCCTCTCAAAAGAGGTATCGACCTCCTTTCACAATGAAAGCCAACGAGTTGAAATTAAAATTATTCTTTCATTAAAAACAAATGAACACTATTTCATTTAAAAGCACCCAATAAAAGCTTAATTAATTTTCAGTGGAGTTTCTTATTAAAATTTATTTTTTGCTCATTCATTAATAAAGTAAATGCAATATGAGATAATGTAAGTATTTGCTCATTCATTCATTCGAAGCAGAAAAGTTCCGGTATGAAAATTAAAATTAAGTAAATTTAAAGTCTGCAGTTCTTGAAAGTAAATCCATAATTCATATTGGATATAAGAAACTCATGTCAAGTCTGTCTCCCTTTATATTCTTTCATCCACTTCTGTATAAAATTTAATTTGATAATAAAATTAATTTAGACACTTTTGGATTAAAACGTGTAGGCCTTTAAAAAAATATTTGTCACATTGGATATCGGAGGATCCGATAAAAATATTTAGCATGAATGTCAAACACAACACATGGTACTCTAAAAAATAATTTGAACAAAAAAAAACCGACTTTAATTACAATTTTGCAATTCCTCTCAATTTACCTGGTTTTTCATCATCATACCATGACTTCCTTATCATGGGACAATTTTGGAAATGTCTTATTTCAAACAAAAAACATGATCAAAATCGGTTCAAAAAACGACGAAGTTATCCGTGAACAAACATAAGCATATATACGGTCGAATCGAGAAACCTGCTCCTATTTGAAGTCGGTTAAAATCCTTTGAAGCGCACATAAAATAGGAAATGAATCCTTTGTTAACGTCGACTATTTGCTCTTAGCCTGACCAAAGCCTTCGACTACAAGATAGTATGTTCGCAAAGAAATCTCTGTGTGCAGAGGTACTTAATATACCGTCTCACTTAAGAACAAAGAGTGTTTTATATACTTTATATTATGTACCTTACTGCATTCCACTTAAAGCTCCTTTTAAATTGTATTTTATTATAATTTAATGTTTTACGAGGCTATCATGTTAAGTAGGGAAAATCAGCGATGTGGCTCATTTTCGTGCATGAGTACAGAATTATGCTATGCGACAACCGTTTACTGTCACCGTAAACCTCGTATTTACTCAGCTCTATAATTTTCAGAAATAAATTTAAAGTGAAACCTACAACGTGCCATATTTAAAAAAAAAATTGGTCTTTGAAATAAATAGATTTTCTGCAATAAAATCAATTCTTTAAGTATATTTGAGCTGATGAGCTGATGACAGTTACGTGGAGTAAGAATTTATTTATTGAATAGACTGTTTTTCCTCAAGTAAAACGTCCTTGCACGCACAGAAGTATGACACAATGAATGACCAGATATCTTTTTCTCGATTGAATCGAGTTCTGTTTCAATCAAGTCACTTCTTTGGAACTCAACACTCGCGCCAATTCGTGCCGTGGCACAAGTTAGAACTAAGCACGATCAAGATATTTTTACGTAATTTCACTTGATTCGATTTTGTTCTGTAATACCATTTCAGAATCAAATTGAAAACCGAAATAGTTTCGGGAATAAAAAAGCCTTGTCGTATTTAAATAATATGTTATCTTACTAACATTACGAATGTGAAAGTTTGTGAGTATGGATGTTTGTTACCTTTGTTAATTTTGATGTTTGGTATGGAGTTAGCTGATCCCTTGATGTAACATCGGCTACTTTATAACCGACTCCGTCAGACGGGGTAATATTTTTGCAGCTGTATTATGGCTACGGCTAGTACTTAAATATTTATTTCAATCCTTTACGTAATTTCTATTCAAACCACTTTGTCCACAACCTCCTTAATGCGACCGAGTCTATTATTATTCACTCATAAAATCACTTTCGCTACTCATTACACGCCAGTATAGTTACATTGTTTGAGCCGCCCTCTGGCTCTGGAGATTGCGTGGCCTTTTGTGTCCTTAATGCATACTAAAGAGGCTTTTTTATCTTTGAGGAATTCCTTGACGTGATTTAAGGGTATCCGGATGACGTCAGAATTTAACGGAGTTCTTATTGAGCTTATCTTGTTGGTTAGGAACGACTACTGGGAGGGATGAGATGAAATTTGAGAAATTCAAGAACTATTTCTTCGCTTAACGGGTCGATAAAAAGTCTGAATACGTTTTTGGAGGCTAAGGATCAGCAGAGTTGGTCTTTTGTTTTTTAACATTATTATATGACAACATAAAAATTTCATTATGATAGTTTGTAAATCTTCGAAAGAGGATTTATGGTGGTGAACGCTAAACTCGGCTATGAATTCATGAACCAATACATGTTACCCAGCCATTTATAGCCATTGATTCTCAAACGATCCGTTACGTAACAGTTACCTGCCTAAAATCCTCTAAAATATATGAAGCATCCAGAATTTACCGCAACATAGCACCAAGGTATCAAATTCTCAGTGCACGAAGCCAGATCTGTGCAATTTTAAAGGGCTCTACGTAACAGCGTTAGTAGTGACAAGTTAATTGGGTCGCCAGATGTCTGCACTGAGATGCTGTGTGGGAAGCCGTTTGGAACCACAGTGCTTTATCAATTTGATAACTAAAGAAGCTAGTTAGAATTATTTAGGGTTTTAAGAGAAAAATTAAGTTATGTGTTGTTGGTATTTTTAACGCATGCGTTGTGAACAAAAATGGTGTGTGATTAAACGAGTAGGTACAACTACTCAAACTCTTCTGTATTGAAAAATTTGTGAACAAAATTCTAAAATCAGCCAAACTGAAGATCCCAAACTATAATACTTCTTTCATAAAAACATCTCCTCAGACGAAAACGATAAAATGTAGCTGAAAATCCATATCTTAAGTAAAATATTTTAAATATAACCATTTTCAACATAGTTTGACCCCGCAAATCTGCACCGTACCCATCCAAGCAGTAACTTTAACTTTGAAACTGGATAAGATGAAAACTTTAGATTCTTTCGTGTCGACGTGAGATTTTGCTCATGCCGTGGTGGAAAAAATTTACAATCCAGCAAGTTCGTAACTTTAAGTCAAAGAAGCAGGCTCCTAACTACTTGATATTTATCGGGTTTCTGTCTGAAACTTTTTTTTAACTCGCTCACTTGTATAAATGAGTACGTTTCTATGAAATCACAACATCCTCTTTTTGTCGCAAACTTTTAACACTAATTTCTTGGTAAATGTTGCATTTAGGCTTAAACCAGAGCTGTAAACTAAAGTATTTTGCTGTAAGTACTATTATCATATACTTACAGCAATATCTAAAACCCGCACTTACTAAAACACACCCGTTAAACGATTACATTCCTCGTAAGCCATCAAAGGCGTTCCTGACATGTCCAATTACTACCCAGTCCCTATTTCAATAGCGTCCAACACCAAAAAAATGTCTGGTACATTTTTCGTCAATATGGTTTTCTTCTTAAAGTATTTCTCCGCTTCTATTTTCTGTGAAATGTGAGCAATCTAATATCTGTTGGCGGCGACAAGTTAATTGGCTGGCCCGCTGGTGGGGCCTGTGTGTCATTTTAAACCGCACGGCCTTTCCGAGCCTTCGAAAATACTCGTAGTCATGGAAACATTCTGTGAATACCTCGGGCAGGATTCGTTATCGCATTTTGTTATTAGTGGAACAAATTTAACGTGTGTGTTGGTTTTTAGAATTGGTATAAGTTTAGACGCAGAAAGGACACCAAAACTACAAACTACAGAATCCAAAAAAAATATTAATTTACTCTCTCAGACCGACATCTACTGAATACTAAATTCATAGAGCGCATATTTGGTATTCACCCCAAATCAAAACTTTTTTCTGACAGCAGATATCACTCTTTATGACTATCATACTCCAGATAGCCTGCAAATCCATGTAGAACCTATTATGCTATACCAAGTCGATAGAGCAGAGCGGATAGATGCAAAAGACGTTTAAATCGCTTCTCACGGTCGAGGTAACAACGACGTCGAATACCATTGTTACATTACGCTGACAGGAACGTTCTACGTTTACTACGCCTGAAAGGCGCCAGACGGTGATTGTTAGTATCTAACTTAGCTTGAAAGTCTCTAAAATAGCCGATTAGATGAGAACAGAAGCTTGAGAGCCGATAAACGTGGTTCGGCGGATATCGCATGAATGATAATGTTAAGGAGGTCAGGTTTTATGTATTCAAATCGAGTTTCAAGGTAAAGTCTGCATATCTGTTGTATAATAAATATTATAGTAAGTTGCGATTACGTCTACTCAGACAAACTGGGTCGTTATTGAAAATAATGTTTTCTATTATTTTTTTTTAGCTTTCTCCATTTCTTGTAGCTTTTTTTGTACATTTTCTTCTTCAGCAATCTTTCGCCCACCACGATACAAAGTGGTGTATAAAACAAATACACTACTTTGTATCGTGTACGCGCAAATTTTGTCTCCCCAACCAACAATTGTGTTTTTCTTTTCTACTAATTACAACGATAAAATTAATAGCCTGAGAAGGCACTGCGGGAAACAGTGTGTCATTTTTAAACCGCAGTATGCTATGATTAACAGCAGTGTTTAACTATAACATTTATTCTCAGTTCTAATTAACAGTCGCCAGATGCCTGGATTTTAATTAACGAGGCTACGCTGGGAAACGGTCAGATGGCCTAGTCTCAAAGCCGACTTAGAGCGTCTTGAACAAAGAGAAAAAAGTACGAGATTTATCTCATAAAACATACTTAGGCTAATTGCAATTGATGGAATGATGGCTGAGTACTAAAACGGCGTCCATGGAAAGTTTTCGTTAAGTCTAATGCTACAGATAGAGATAAGAAGGTCCTAAAATAAGATTGCCGTTTTATTTTCAGGGGTAAAGAACCATGATTTTCTTAAGAAAATATGCTCAAACAGAAAATTTGTAAACAGAACTATAACTGCAATACTTACGTGTCACACATAAGATGCAAATGACTCCCAGTATCCCCAAAAGCGTGCGCTCAAGATTTTTCACATAGAGTAACATCATCAACTTTTATTACAGGCACTAGACAGGAAAATAAAAATCCCAGTGCGAAACCCCTGACATAGCCCAAAATGGTGGACATTCCAATTTCAATTTTCACGGCATGTAGAACGAGTTTCGACGTTATTCCCCATCCATTGCGCGCTACGTATGTAATTTTACGGATTGATGTAATTGAACGTGTACATGTATGATAACGTAGTGGAGAGGGTCGGAGTATTTGCGGAGATTCCGATGTTATTGGTATCGATATGGAATAGTCGTGTCGTGGTAAAGGTATTGTCATTTTTGTTTTCATTAGTCTGTGTGGTTTTTGTTTTTCAGGGTTTTTGTTTATGAACTTTTATGTAATGTTTGGGCCAGGTTAATGGCTATCTGATGCGTCAAAAGTAGATTGATATGAATTAAATACTTTAAATTGAATCTGGTACTTCCGATTTAGTAATATGAAATGTTTACTAAGTAGTTACCTATAGGTAAAATCCTAAGACGTTAAATCAAAAGCTCTTTGTAGTTCGTTTAATACATGTCTTTATTTTATTCAATCTTTAACATACATTTTTGTGTAATTTGTATCAATATCTTGTATTGCTAAAAGGCCTTGTTTCGTGGAAATATTTGAAATAAGTGTATTGTCTGGAAAACTTCCACGAAACGAGTGAACGGTACGGTTTTTGCGATATTTCTTGTTTCCCAGGACTTAGTTCAAATATGTGCCTTTTTGAGTTACGTTATACCCCAATTATTTTATCTATTAATCCTATTTCCAAGAAGAAAGTTTTATCCTTTTTATCCTTTTTTTTTGAAGATAAGACAAACAAACAAAAAGTTTTACCTTTTATCATGTTTGTATTAGTAGAAATTATAATCTGACGTTAGCAAACAAGGTATACAATAAACAATTCAAAATTATTGATCAACAAACTGTTGAACACACCTGGAAAGAACCGGTTTCCAACACAACGGTTCCGAAATCGATCCTTAGGGACTACCTTCATACATCCCACACATTACAAGGCGAAACCAAAAACCATAGCAAAGTACTTTCCACGTCTCAACGGTCTCTAAGGGTTTCTTAGAATTATTTACGGTGGACCGCACGTCAATGATAGGTAGGTATTACATAAATCACGAAAATGTATCTTAACGGTATTGTTATAAGAGTGCTGTTAATTTGTCTGAAGTACAACTTGTGAGGCTTATTGTACGCGGTGGTCAGATTTCTTTAGTCAAGCTTCCGCGGTACACGTGGCGAAGCCAATATGATGTAAAGCCGTCATCAATTAGTGATCACGTGATTACGCTACAGTATTCTACTAATATTATAAACGCGAAAGTTTGTGAGTATAGCTAGATGTTTATTACTTGTTCACGCTAAAACAACTGAATCAATTTTGGCTATTTTGTATCCGACTGCGTCAGAGGAGGGTAATGTTTTTAGAACTCAAAACGCCATTCGCGAGTGAATTCGAAGTCAACAACTAGTATATAATCATTATTATATAAGCTGTGAATATTCCAGTAATATGTTTCTTTATAAAGACGAATAGTATTACTCAAATTGAAATAACATGATTATTATTAAGTCTGACCTATCATCGTCGGTCTTCAGGTGGGATTAAACCTTTTACAGTCTCTTGCATATAATTAGAATAATTGCTTGACTTCGTTCAGTAGATCTAATTTAGTAGGTGGCAAGTTAAGCCAGTATTTTACAGCTCATCGACGAAAACGCGCTCATTAGCACCAAATTACTGAGTATTGAACACTGCGGCAACCACTAATTAGTATCTACATGGTTTACTTCAAAGAGATTTAAGTGCTTATAGTTTCTGGGTTATCTTTTTGCATACAAATACGTGTGTCAATTGAGAGTCGGAAAATACGTTTTACCGTATACTGTGTCAAGCACTCCTCTAATTGGCTCATAATTAGCAACAATGCGCTAAGTCTTCATAACAATGCATTCTCACCGCAAACAAATAATCCCTTTTATTACTTTTTCAAACAAAGCTCCAAAAAGGTAACGAGCAAAAAGTATGAAACTTACCTAAATGACAGAAAAAACACACCAACGCCGCAAGCCACATTACGATGGTTTTTTTTTCACATCATTAGAGCAAACACACTCCTTTATCACTTATCTTCATTAGGCGAAAAGTTCACTTTCGAATGTCATCGCCAGTCACATTCACTATTCACTAGGACTTGAAGTCTACACAATGGACCTGTGGAAAGAAAAAAAGTATTTTTATTTCATGAAAATAGTTTTCTAGCTCACGCCACACTCAGACGTATATTGTTACGGTCATTTGAAATCAGAAGATTGATTCTTTTATTCGAATGCATTTGTTTTGTAAATTGAATTAAGAATACGTACACAGTGATTATTGTAATTATGGATTGGAATGAAGATTAATTACTAGGCTGTGTTAAGTTATCTTTAAATAAATAAGTTTTTATCGTCCAGACTTCTAATACTAATAAATTAAATGTAAAAATGTTGTAGAATCTAAGTCAAAAGGTTTTTATTTCAAGAAAGTCTCTTCAGGCAATTTTGAAAATTTAAGTAAAACATATTATTGATTCTAGTTGCTAAATTATTTTTGACATAGTAGCCGAATGCTTGATTTATAAATTTAGGTGAAATATTAAAGTTAGTATTTATGTAGAAAAAAAAATACTTTTATATCAATACTTAAACACCAGGTGATAAATAAAGGCCGTATCTTGGCTGCAAGAAATGTAACGTCTGATACCTAAATTTTTCCAGTACCATTGCCGTTTTAAACTAAAGGATATGCACTTAGTAGTAAGCGGCGAAGCAGTCAGCGTTTTTGCATATTATTGCTTTTCTATCGAACGATATTACATGCTCACAGCCAGTGCCTCTTAAAAACGACTTTTAGTGCTTTTGGAACAAGACTTTTCAATAAAACTCTTTGAATTTTCAAATTGTTTAAGATTTTGATATTGGCCGGTTATAAATGCTCGTTCTTCTGAGAAAAAAAGATTTTTTAAACTTAAGAAGGTTGAATGTTCAATTACCACTTTTTATTATGCATTTCCTAGACTTAAATTTTTTCCATTTGGTTTCCTAAAGTTGTGTATCTTAATGTATTTTCCACGTAATTATTAAAATATTACACTAAACATAAGAAGCAGAAAACCAATTGAAGAAAAAAAGAAATTTTATTCTGTCAAAATCGGTTCGAATAATTAACAATAGACACAAATCCAATCATTCAACTAATAATAAACCACGTTAAGATTAACATAATAATATGTGTATGTACAAACAAAAAATAAAATTATGTTTAAAAGAAAACATCTTCAATATGTTATTGTACTTAACAATCACTTAACTGTTCTTTATTTTCCAAACAAACTGCTAGAAGATCTTTTAGCAAAGTCAGCAACAAACTTAGAGGTTATGCTAACATGTGAAGAGTTTCTTCGAGATGTCAAGGGCGTTTAGAACTTCAGATGGTCTTATTATAATAACTTTCGTGTGATGGATTTGTAATGATATGGTAACGGTATACTGACATTTATTTATCGAGATAACCCACCTAGTTTCAGAAATTCTCATAACCCGATAGGACGGCAATACGGCAGAGAGCGATTAGGCGCAGGACCCACATTTTTACTTGCCTTCCAAAACACGGAAGCTGTGATATTTATTTCTAAAACGCACACAACATCCAAAAAGTTGGTGCGCGCCATGGGTATCGAGATTAAGAACTCTAAATAATTTGAATCTGTGATAGACTAGTGGTAAGTGGTGGCTAGTGGTGGTAAGACCGTAGACTGCCAAGTCACAGGACTCAAGATCGATCCCCACGGCGCTGCGCTGATCGGTTATCATTACCGATCCTGACTTACAGGAGTTGTAATATACATGTGTAGCCAGCTAGCACAAAGTATTTCCTTATATTATTATAATCGCCAATCCGCTGTGAGCTAGCGTAGTGATCAATATTCAAACTTTCCTTATACGAGAGGGATCCAGCAGTCTGACATTTAAAGGCAATTATTACATTACTATCATTAAAAAGAGCTACAAATATCTAGTACTCAACTTAAATAATTCCGACTTCTGTAATATTCCTAGTACGTTAAGTCAACATTGCTTACCGGACACAAAAGTTTAGTCTTTGGTAGACAAGCAGACTTTAAACTTAAGACAGTTGTTTGTCTTCGGTATTAAAATCTGAACTACCGTAACTTGTTACTGTGTTACTACGGACCTATTTATTACTAAAGTTTTGAAATGAAAAGAGATTTCTTAACTCTTTTGCTTATTACATTTATTAATAACTATTGGCAGCTTTTAAATTAGACCCTCATTGTAAAGGTTAGTTTGAGGTCGCGTGTCAGAATATTTCATGGACGAAATTGGTCTCTCATAAGCAAGACTTAAAAGGTTACATTTATCCTTGATTAGACATATGACCTTATTATTATCATTGGCCGTTAGTGTCCCACTGCAGAGCAAAGGCCTCCCTTTCCTCCTTCCACCTATCCCGGTCTATGGCAAACTGGGGCCAGTATTAATGACCTTGCATCAGACATAAACACACAACTTTAACTAAATACAGAAATAAGTAAATTATTCATTTTGTTCATTTCACATAAGTGATCAACAAAGCAATTACCTATACAAAACACTTTATTAAAACTGCCATCTATTACCAAGATATAAAACATTCAGAAAAGAAAATGAATAGCGCAACAATCAGCGTAATACACTTGTTATTTAGCAAGCAGTGTAACAACTTGTTAAGACAAACAGTTGAATCTACATAGCAATAATACACTCGGTTGAAACTTTGTGTACTCATGAGCATAATAAGTTACCAACTGAGCGTTTACAAGTAACATATTACCGCGTTTCCACCAATCGACCAGAGAACTTGCATCTGACACATTTAATGTGCACCGCAGTCTAACTTTGTTAGATCTACAAGTTTCACAGTTTATTTGTAGGTTATGCTACTTCGTGTGCGTTTATAAGAAAGCTATTAAGAAAGATATTATATAAAATTCATGTCTTTTTCGGCGTTTAAACAAAAGAATAACTAGTTTATTTGTGAAGCTTAATTGTTTCTTGAAACTCTGTAGTCGAGAATTCGCACATATCCTTTAAAAGAACCCAATTTAACAAAAACATTTCCGTTAAATTCAAATAAAGCTTACATTTTTGGCTCTGCATGAGAAGAAAATCTTTCAAAAACAACGCTCGCGAAAGCGAAAACAAATAACAATTATATAAGTGCGCAAATATCATTCAAGTTGTCATAACAGCGTATAAATAAGTACAAAAAATTGGGAAAGTAAAAGATCTTTGCCTGTACTTTGAGCTCTTAAACATGGACTCGCCATTGTGGAAGCGAGACAACGTTCTATACGACACATAACGTTGTCTTACTTCAACAAAAGTATATTTGCTTCGAGCTTCGAGCACAGTAAAGACCTTAGTAACGAGAGAGCGTCCAACTTCTTTTATTCATAGTTGACAAAACTTTGTGTAACTTATTTCCATTTGCTTGTTGAAGCGTTGGAAGAAAAGTTACTGCTGGCAATTATATTCGACATAGTTAATGTCGGACGAACGATAACCTAGTTATCACGATCTGTACTAGTAAAGATTTTTAGATGAGAATTAAAAACTAAAAAAATAATTGCATGTGAAACTGAATGTGATATGAAACGCATGAAAAAGATGTGAGATACAAATTTTATTTTTATAGTAATATAAAAATAAGGACTGAAATATATAAATAATGTAGAGCCACAAAGGCTTGTTCTAAGTCTGGGTGTATTTATTTTGTTCGTGTGAATGGAATGTCTGTGAAACCTCCCACGATATAAGGATTAAGTTTCTTAGTGCGAGAGTCTTTAAAAAAATAATCATTGCACTGCCCATAAAAGCAATAGATTTAAAATCTACGATATCCTTGAAGCACGTTTACAAAGTGGGAGACGACTGAAACTCTACCCATTTAATTAAAATTGATTAGGAGACTGCGCCCACGCCTTCATAATGAATTCTGTGCGCGTCTCTCTAAGAACTGCGCTGTATAAGTTGGAGCTAAACCACCTTCCATATCCATATAATAAAGATTTCTCTTTATTCACGCATTCTCTACTTTGCAGGCAAGTATTTTATATATTTTTCGTTTTATGAGTGGAACTCTTCTTTAGCAACTGGCTACGGAGCTTGCTTCGTTCAAACAATGAATAATACAGCAAAAAATGCTGTTCTCTGTAGTCGTAGTTTAGTTAGAGTTTGTAATTTTATAAATGATCGGAAAAGTAGTGTTTCTGTATAAGTTGGATATACACAATATTAAATTCTATCGATTCACCCCAACTTCACACATCACTGGTATAATACTGGTTACACTGGTGTATCATTGATACATTACTCTCAAAATATTATATTAAAAACCAAAACGCAAAAGTGCAGTCTCTAATTTCAAAAATTTAAGCATAGGTAAGAAGAAACTTACAACTAATTTAACTTATAAGTACCTATATTATTTTCTTACGCCAATGATTAAAAAAAACATTATAACACATTTCCTACTTTTTGTGCAAATTCCCAATTAACTTAGAGTAATATGATTTCAAAGCATCAATTACACTAATAAAGCTGTAATTTGCGTGTTACACAGTATAAACATCAAAACACGTTAGATCTATATTCTCGCTCGGCTGGGTGTACACTAATGCCTTTGATCGAGTTGACTGGGTGCACGGCAGTGGCTAGGTGCCCGCTCACTCGAAATACACCAACGTTTGTGTAATCAAGCCCTTACATGAATGTATTTTTTAAGGTAAACTTTTGTTGGCATCGTAAAGGACATATGAGACGTCAATCAAGGCCAAAGAATGTCAACGGGACATTGTGTAGTTTTTGGTTTGACCTAAATTCTTTATCGTTTACGCTGGTTTGGTTGGTATCTTACATAGTAATATACCTACCTATAGTAATATTATGATTTGTTATATTTTTTTATTATGGGGAACAATTTCCTTTGGTTTTCTGAAGACATTCAAACGGGCTACGATACCTTCCAACTTTTCAACATAAGAGCATATTTATTTATTTATATAAAGAATCTCCAATAAAGACTATACAAGATACTTTCTTAGACAAAATAGGACGTTATACATTTGGTTTGTGCTTCCTCAATTAAAGAAGAACACAGCATTCGCATGTAGACAATAAAATATACAACGTTGATAAAAGCGAGAGGCATTAAATGAAACCACATATTGTGTATATCATTATAAGGCTACACAACAAAAATCAAATCAATGTAAGCAATATTTTTTAATAACTTTCGTGAGGATGATTCATACTTAAAACGTTATAACGGTTTACTCACGCGTATTTATCGGGATAGCCCGACTAGTTTCGGACCCAACCGGAGCCAACTAGATAACTATGCCTATAAAACTTAGTCACCTAATCAGGAAGATACAGCATGTTCAAACTAAAAAAAAACTAAAAAAATATCCTGTGACTAAACTATTGCTTACATTGATTTGATTTTTGTTGTGTAGCCTTATAATGATATACAGAATATGTGGTTTCATTTAATGCCTCTCGCTTTTATCAACGTTGTATATTTAAATTATATTGTCTCAATATTATAGCCCTACCTACATGATTATTATTTGGAAATTTTTGTTATTACCATCAAACAAAGCGTGAAATCGCATATCGTTGCTCTTTTGTTTTTGACGTTTCGCTTCTGTTTTTGGCGAGTTCAGTTTGAAATTACGTTTTTATTTATAGAACATTATTTAAAACGAGCTTCGAATTGTAATTTCATCGCAAACAACTCAAGATGTAATAACAAGGGCTACCTAATATTCAATTTAGACCGAAAATAGTAGATTCCTGACAAAAATAACTAGCCGCTCAACTGTTAAGTTTAAATTAAAATTGTTTTGTTTAAAAGTAATTATTAACCTCAATCAAAATCTGAGTTCTCTATAACTGTTTAAAAACATACGACATTATTAAAAAACTTACGCATATTTTTCTTCGGTTGTTCAAAATTACTGTATAAAGAATAGATTGTTAGACAACTTATAATTAAAATAATGACACCAGATATTATAGTGTTATTATGACACTGTTACGATTCCGTTTATAAAATAAATATTTAATGAGATTTTACTGTTCATGTTTCCAAAGGTTTCACGCAAACGATTCGACGTAATTGGTATATTTAAGTATTTATTGAATGTAGATATTTTTACAAACAATTGTATAATTTTTCACTAGCTTTTCCTCGCGGCTTTGGCCGATTGGAAATCAATTATAGCTGCAAAAATATTATTTGTCCTTTACGCAGTCGTGTTAAGTGGCCTACATGTTAAGCAAGAACGTCAGGTAACTTCATACCAGATTTTATCAAAATTGGTCCAGCTGTTTGAGTGTGACGAGGTAACAAACATACAGACACACTCACATTCTTTCTCCTCTATAATATAAGTAGGGTTTGTTGTTTAAGCAGATTAAGTCAAAAGAGAAATAAAATTGAATAGTTTTATTAATAAATTTATTTCATCCTTTAAGTTTTCATAATTTTAATGAAATATGTAAATCTTTGGGTTAATCTTCGTGAACTTTAAATGTAATTATACGATATTTATCAATATTTACGTTATTTTTCTGAACGTAAGTGTGGTAAAGATTAATTAAAAAAAAACTATAGGGTAGAAAATACAGGAAATTACATTTTTTTTGTCTTAATTGTATTTATAAGCCGTATATAAATATCAATATTTAACTAAAGAACAAAAAATATTTTTATCTTAAGTGTGGTGTGGATTTCTTAAAAACATTTAAAGATAGAAATTACTCAGGGTGTTACATGAGTATTCCCTAGTCTGTGTAACATGTATACAGTTGTACAGTCACGACCAAATACAGTATACACGACCAAACAATTGAATTTTAAGTCCTAGGCAAATTATTAATGAAACTGTGTTTTTTTCATATTAAACAGTTTGACTGCACGGATAACCGAGTGGTATACGTCATCATGCCAATTATCACTGTGTGCGACTTATCGCGGGCTCGATCCCCGCGTAGGACCAGAATTTGTGCGTTCCACGAATGCTTGTTCCAAGTCTGGGTGTGTTTGTAGATACATGTAAAATGAATGTTTGTTAAACCCCCCGTGATACGAGGATTCAATTCCTTAGTTCTTATTAACCCTAGAGTTGGTGCGCCTTTTTGCGAAACGTCAGTAGTGGGAGCATTTAGCCGCCTTTTTTCTTTAACCATTTTGACTAGTAATATATCAATTTTATTTCTTCGGATTTAAACATATGTATATTTTTAGTTTTACTTACAATATTAGGAAAATTCCATAACAGCTTTAGAAACTTCTCGTAAGAATTCTACTGCAACAGTTAGGTCATGTATACATGTATTTGCTCGAGATTGTACAAGAACTGTATGTAGTTGAGTACACTAAGAGCACTTTTGTGGATTCGAATGCTCGTGCTCGTCTCTTGGGAGTCCACGCTCGTTGCTACAGTCTGAACGCAATAAATGTTTAACACTACAAATCAAGGGTAAAATAGAAAAGCATTTGTTTGATATTTCTTTGTGTTAAAGAAAATTAGAAGAGCGAATTTAATGTAAGAATTTGAAAAAGAAGGTTTGATGTTTGAAAGATGCAGAAATTAAAAAGAACATAATAATATCTTGATACTACTTCAGATCTAATATGTATGCAGAGCTATCACCAGTAATGTGTATTGTAGATGTGAAATAATCAATCACTCTACGTAAAATACAGTTTTCAGCTAAATCCGGTAATTTTAGAAGCTATCTTAATAAACAAAAAATGACTACACAGAAAGAACGAAGCTGAAAAGATTTTTCAATCAAAAATAGGTTTATAGTCTAAATGTTCACTATAAATTCTAAGTATTCGCCTAACTTCCGAATAAAAAGGCTCTTGATAATAAATGGCTTCACTTAAATTATTTGCCTATTAAACCCATTGAATTGGCAATGCTTATTTAATTTTCTAAATACTCAACATTCCGCCGGCTTTTAATTTAAAAGTCGAACCGATAAATTCCAAAACGGATTTTATTTAAATTCCGAGAGGGTTTAGTGACGCTACACTAAAAGCGCGATAAGTGATATCGATTTCGATTTCAAAGGCATTAAAATATTTGCTAACTCTTGCGTATCGTTTGTGGGGGCTTAACGTCATTCCATACGCGTTTGTGCAATCATCGCCAAAGGAAATCTGTATCAGCTCTCTCGGGACTTCAACCCGATATCCACGTATATTATCTAGAAAACTTTTCGTTCCCATGATACGGAAAAATATTGGAAAAGTTAGCTTTTGTGGCCAAGTGCGTATCGGTTTCTCAACGGTTCCATACGCGAGGTAGAGATCATAAGAGGGTAATAATCGTAAAAACATGGATGTTACTTAATTTTATAGGAGTCGTGCTCTAATTTAACTTCCGAAATTCGTATAGTTGTGACGCTTTCAATAAATAAAATCCTTACGCGATGCGATACTTGAACAGAATTACCTATCTGTGACATAACGTAAGTCTTTGGAGAGAGTAGAACCTTCTTTTTCCTATTCAGGAATCTTAAATAAAAATTAAACATTTTTACTTTTTAAATACAACTAGCTCAGTTTCAATCCGACATTAAAAACTCCGTACAAGATTTAAAAAGTAATTGACTCCGGCAAATGATCTTGGTCTAGATAAAAACTAGACCACAAATCGAGGAAGAACTACCGGATAATTTTCTTTAAAAAACATTTCTCCGGTCCTTCGGCCGCCAGTGTGGGCGGCAGTAAAAATTTTACGCTTCGGAAAAAGCGTTTGTGCAATCAGCCCGGATTGTCCTGAAATCTAAGCTGAGCTATGTTAAGCGCAATAGGCACCGGGAAAACATTTCGCCTCGCCTGAATCCTATTACTGATTTTTAAAAAGGTTTTACTAACACCAACTGACTGATGTATGCCCCTAAGTTTTCTCCTTTGCAATCTTTTAGGTACGCGGTTTAGTTTTCACAAATTCCTGCTTTATTTAATGGAGAAAATCTGATCGATTTTGTCCTAAACGCATATTTGAGATACAAACAGATAGATTAATAATTATATGTTTACGGTCTACTCAGGTCGGTTCAGGCACCGGTTGGGTCTGATATTAGTTGGGCTATCCGAATTATTATGAATCCGTCTCATAATATTTGTTAAAATAAGACTCATATTTTTAATGTCATAAATATCAAAACTAACATTGTTAATTTTACTAATACATTATTAATTTTGAAGTCCTAATAATCAATGCCTAGAGAATATTATAAGCACAAAAACAAAAAATGCGGAACAATACATCCTATTCACAGAATGAAAACAACAAAGTTGAAAGCTCAATTATATACGTACATATTATTTATTATTAGACGTCCTCACAATAAGTAGGAACACGTGTATGTGATAACAAGTGAGTTTTTATTTCTCTGAATCTTTCCGTAAAATTCTTTTTTTTTAATAGTTACTTGAATCAAAATAACATACAAAGCTAGAAAATAAGTTAAAGATTTCCAGTTAAGGACCTTAGAAAATATTTTTTTTTCTTAAATAAAAGAATAATGATTTTCTTCGTAATTGACCAAAAATAATTGGTCACTTTATCTTGTCTTCCCAATTTATTGAGGCACCGAAACAAAAACAATATCGCATCGCATCAAATTAATTAATCATGTTTTATTTGTTGACGACGAAAAAGGTTTTATATCTTTAAGTTGTGTGATGTACGAACGAAAGGAGATTGTAGACGCATAAAGGAAGCGTGAACAAAACAATTTGAAGGGGAAGACAAATATAAGGGAATAAATGAGAGATGTTTGGATAAAGGTCGGGTCAAGGACGAACTGACAATCTTGTATGAACAATGTGATTAAATGAAGCGAGACATCATCAAGTTCGTAACAAATGGGAATGCGATGTCAGACATATCATTTGGGAAAGCAGATGTGTGCGTTTCTATAAGTACGTAGAGTTTTTTACGCAATACGGACACAGAGTAACGCAGGACTTTTACGTACAGTCGAAAATGGACTTTAAGGGTATTGTTACTAAGCCCATTAACGATTACGTCATGTGGGAAAATAATTTTGCGTGGTCTGACACCAGCGAAAGCAGACCGCATAGCGTCGTTTTTTTTGGACAAACTTTAAAGTTGATGCTGTATTCTTTGTATAAGTGAATGCTTGCGAAAACATTAATTTGAAAAATGAAAATATTTGTTCCAATTATATTATTGATTCAGAACACGCCCTACGGCTGTGCACGAGTGCAATAATGATGTTTTATTTAAATATTTATAAATTTTCCTCTTGACACATTCTATCAATTATAAAAGCAAGGGGGGAGCGAGCGAGAAATCTTTAAAACGAGACAATGGATTTTGATACGTTTTTTTAGGTCGTTTTTTTCAAAAGGAAAGATTATATATATAATAAATCACTATTGCACTATGTCTATAAGCGTAAAGGGTGAGAAATATCACAACTTACCTTTATACAAGAATAATACTAATTGAATACAAAAGCTAACAGCATATAATTCAAACAACGATATAATTTTACTGTCACAAATGATAACTGACATCAAAGCTATTGATTCTTTCATTTATTTGATAAAGGTAGACTTTAATAACTAAATTGTATACCAGACATCGTACTTATTGAATTATAAGGAGATATTGAGTAGGTTTTTATTTTATTTCTGTCATTATTGTGTTCAATGTGTATTCGAAAATAATGTTGCGTATCAAATGTTTTTTGTTCACTATACTTGTGATCAGTATCAAGTATCTTTTAAATACTTATAATAAAGCTGAAAAGTCTGAAAGTAGTTACATATCCTACTAACTATGGATTGATTTTTGTTACTCTTTCACGCTCGAACGGCTCAACAATGAACTGACCCTTTATCGTCGTACTACCTATCTATTCCTTGACTATACTTAACATACACTACTATACCGGTAGCTATGAATTATACATTCATCCACTAATGTACATTTCTACCGATAGCTGTTAGCCAAATGTTAAGGCCGGCTGTAATAACTTCATTAATAAATCAAGATCCTTACCTTACCATTAAGTAGAATTATACCATATAGCTTAAATAATATTATGTATCTATTGAAGAGTGTTATACCGTGCACATAAACCTCCCGCTACTTCGCACAGGCCTCTTTCCTTCCCTCAAGGAAAGGTTTGTGCATCAATTTTATTGATCATAACGCTAGCTCACTACGGATTAGCGATTTTAGATTCCAATAATTAGAATCTGGGTTAGTCACCATGGTTTTGTTCACCATTTGTCAGTCTTAGAATAATAATTATGAAGGTGATTAGGAAAGTACATATAACTTTGAAAAAGTCAAGCTCTTCTAGTATAAATGTCGTGCAAGCGTGGGCGATGATGAAATTCTATACAGTTTGGTTTACATTAAGTTGCAATAACTGTCTCATTGACTGGTCAATCCCATACATTTGAATGATTCGGTCTTTTATCGACATCAACATGAAACGCTCGGGAAAATTTTAATGTTATATGTTTTGTTGGGTAAATCAAAAGCACTTTTATATTTATTGCAGCCTTAAAATATCTTGAGCAGAAAAACTTTATAAAGTGCTAGCAGCGATATTAATTAATTAACCAAAGCAGCATGCTTATACTCCGTCCAAACTAAGAGTTTCTTTTTGACAGATTGTAAAAGTGATTTTAATTTGATGGGTAATAGTTAGTGATTATTTTTTTTTCTGGAAATAATTTTATTGGTAATAAAAAATTGCTTGCTTTTGCGATCATGATTTTGGGGATACATTTTTTTTATTACATTTGATTAACGATTCCATAAAAGCATACCTACCCACATTCACATCGCTATCGCTGATCGCGGAGCATACCTGTCTTTATAATGTAAAACTTTAATCTTATATTAAGACATACATATAATTTACATACAATATTCTACTTCTACGTCTAACTAAATTCAGAATACTTAAATGGTACCAAATATACTTGCTTACACTTTTTTTTAATTAATCGTTTTAAAAGATGCCGAAAACTGCTATCGTGAAACAGTTTGCGTTATGCGACAAATGTCAAAAATAAACTCTTAGTTTGGACACGGTATAGTTTGTATGTGATTGTTTGTGGGAAAGAGAGAAGAACAAAGTTCAACCTTGCTGCTATGACAAAAGAGTGCTATTACTGTAAAGTATTCCTATCGATAAGTTCTCAACTGCACCACGTGCAATGTCTTATTTTGTTCTCTTTTATAAAAAACCATTTAAGTACTAATCAATTAAATGAAGGAGGAATTTATGTTTATTCATTACTATTTTACGTCAAAGCACAAACTAAGTTTGCGGCGTATGCGGCACGAGTCAAAGTAACTCAACCTTTTTGATAAAAGAACAGTTTCAAAATTAAAAAGAATTAAAATTTTTAATTGAGGAAAACGTGATCAAATTTCTTCTTTTTTTACTGATAATATTTATAAGTAAGGAGGCACTTTAAAAAGGTTAGAGGTAAATATCTTTGACAATTTTAATGTACCTATTTTTTTTTGATTATACATGGGGCCTTGCGGTTCTATGAATGGATTCGTGTGCAGGAAGTGCAAGTTCGATCCAGCGCAAGCAAGTGGTATTGTAACTTTTTCTAAGTTATATTATTATGTACTATTTTAATTATTCTAAGACACTACTGGCAAATGGTGAAGGAAAACATCGTGAGTAAACCTGGATTCGAAATACTAGAATCTGAAATTGCCAATCCGCAGTGAGCTAGCGTAATGATCAAGGCTCAAACCTTCCCTATATGGTAAGAGACCTATGCCCAACAGTGGGAGGTGTATAGGCTGGTTTATTTATCTATTATTTTTATTTAGATATGCCCTGTAAATTAAATGACACCATATTATACACATTAGAATATCATGGAGATTATTTCATGTGAAATAGGTTTTAATCATTAATACGGTATTTCAATTCATTAATAATTAAACATATGACTGCACTTTGTTGAACTAAAGGATGTTTTATATTTTATTTAATATTAAATCATGCCAAAAGATATTATTACAATTAATCGACATAAATATGAACTGTAATCCAAATTCCGACAACATTTACACAATAAAATACATTTAAAATAAAACATTTAATAGTAAACTTTAAACTGAAAATTTGTAAAGAAGCTGTTACCAAACAACGAAATAAATAATAAAGCTTCTTTACAAATTTCACCATAAATTACGATTACCAACAAGAAGGTTTTCAATCGGTAATTTTCCTTCAAACAAAAAGTAATCTATCTAATATAAAAAAGTAAAAAAGATTTTTCATTTAATTTTCCTGATAAGTATCCTCAGTTTTTATTTTTGATGGGCCTGTCGGCCTAGTGGCTAGTGGCCCTAACTGCTATGCAGGAGGTCGTGGGATCGATTCCCACCCAAGACAAATGTTTGTATGATGAACACGACCATTTGTTCTTTGTATGGGTGTAATTTATCTATACATAGGTATTTAAAAGTATATAAGTATGTTTATCAGCTGTTTAGTAATCAATCTAATATAAAAGTAAAAAAGATTTTTCATTTAATTTTCCTGATAAGTATCCTCAGTTTTTATTTTTGATGGGCCGGTCGGCCTAGTGGCTAGTGGCCCTAACTGCTATGCAGGAGGTCGTGGGATCGATTCCCACCCAAGACAAATGTTTGTATGATGAACACGACCATTTGTTCTTTGTATGGGTGTAATTTATCTATACATAGGTATTTAAAAGTATATAAGTATGTTTATCAGCTGTTTAGTAATCAATCTAATATAAAAGTAAAAAAGATTTTTCATTTAATTTTCCTGATAAGTATCCTCAGTTTTTATTTTTGATGGGCCTGTCGGCCTAGTGGCTAGTGGCCCTAACTGCTATGCCGGAGGTCGTGGGATCGATTCCCACCGAAGACAAATGTTTGTATAATGAACACGACCATTTGTTCTTTGTATGGGTGTAATTTATCTATACATAGGTATTTAAAAGTATATAAGTATGTTTATCAGCTGTTTAGTACTCAAAATACAAGTTCTGCTTAGTTTAAGGCTAGACAGCGCTGTATTAAAGTTGTACAATATTTATTTTGCCAAGTTATGTTTATTTTGCGATTCAGCCTAATTACTTATGAATTACATCTTGAATTTTAAAACAGAATCTCAACCGCTATTGGACAAGCGTTCTTTTCATTTATAAGGAAAAGTTGTTGACCAGACGGTCTTGACAGTAAAAATACACCGGAATAGCAAAGTCGCAGACAGTACATTTGAAATGTATTGGAATGACATTCATGCCAAAGTAACGTGTCAGTTCAATACATTCGAGCTATGCAATCAGCGTTAGCGTTTGGCTAAATGTAATTAGCGAACGGAATCAGAATTAAACTGTGTATGACAACGATTTAGACTACCAAAGTATGTGTCAGAATATTTCCGAAATTTATGACATATCTGTAAAAGCTTCCGAAATTTTGTATTTCCCGAAAATCTTATTTAAAACGTCACCCGATCTAATTTGAAACCGAGAGTACCGAGACAAAGCCGGGTGTAACAGACTCATTATATTTTATAATGAGTTACCCAAAACGCCCAAGAGGCATTGCGTAAAAGGACCTTTGCAGACTGGACTCGACGTGTTATTAAAGTAAAATTAATATAACAACTGAATACTGTGCGCATAATATAAGCACATAATGCAGAAACGTTGCCGTTGCGGAAGCGAGATGCCACTACAAGCAGTGTAGTGCGCCATCTCTCTCCCGCAACAACAATAGTCAAGCTTTAGATACTCATATTTCGGGAACTGTAACGAGAATATTATTTTCTCACACAAAGGACGAAATTGTAACATCGATGATTCATTGTTCGAAATTGATGACGTAATTCAATAGCTGAAGGCTATTTGATTTTATGGGCCCATTGGATAATTTGTGAATCTATCTAATTTCCATGAACGTAATCATAATTTAATTTACCTATATAATTCCGCAGCGTATTATTTAACTTGCGGTAGCAACGCAGCAGCGATAATGCTGTCAAAGGTGACATCTTTTCTTTGCGCTTACACGTTTTGATAACGAAATCTTTGTTGTACTATCGCGGGTCTCAGTGGGAATTACGTTTTTTTTGTAGACCAGTAAGTACTTTAGTTACTATTTCCAAAAACACTTTTAGTCTAATACAATCCGTTCTCATGTTTAGCCGACGTAATTCTAAACACTTCAGAATGATGAGTGTCGTTCTCATCACTCTTTAAAACGAAGCCCATACAGATCTAAGACCCTACCTGTCTTTTGCACAGAGCCTGTTTTTTATTTATCGGGGACTAGTTTCGGACGCTGGTTGGGTCCAAAACTAGTCGGACATATCCGATAAATACGTGTGAGTAAATCAATAAGTACTGATCAGTTGATTTGGTGGTTAATGTCCCTGACTATAATACCGGAGGTCGTGGGTTCGATCCCCACCCAAGACAAATGTTTGTGTGATGAGCACAATCATTTGTTCTTTGTCTGAGTGTACTTTATCTATAATATTTATGTATTCAGAAATATGTAAGTATGTTTATCGGTTGTCTAGTACTTACTTATAACACAAGCTATTTAACACACTTAACTTGAGACTAGATAGCATTGTGTGAATGTTGTGGAGCACAAGCTACTAAATGTGCTTAACTTGAGACTAGTTAGCGTTGTTTGAATGTTGAAGAATATTTATTTATATTTATTACGAATGTGTCTCACGAAATTTATTACAATACTGATCTATACGATTCTAAGACAAGCTGCACAGAGCTGTCAACAATTTAGTTGAAGCTTGAGGTTAATCGAACATTAGCGAAGCTCAACTCTATCCATGACAATGATAATTGGCATTAGGATAATGAAATTCTAGTGTTCTGTCTAATGACAGCACTAAGAGAGTATTATATACCTATACATTGATGCTTATGATCGTGTAATTATATACTCTATGAAGGATTGTGCGTAATGTATGCTATTATTAGTAGCCTTTGGCGTATAAAGTTACTAGTAATAATACTGGCTAGGTAAGTGTATGGTGTTACGTAAATATTTGATTGGTAGACGGTAATATTGTTACTTAATTTATCGTTTTAGAATAATATTGGTACTTATGCCATAAAACTATGCATAAGCAAACCACTTTAATAAGTTATACTTGATTTGACATTTAAATGAAATTCACCTATACATAAATAAAAAATAGCGCTAATAAAACTTAACCGGATTCTGTTCGAAACACGTTTTTCAACTACTCCGATCATTTCCTTAATTCTTAACCGCAAAACCAACGATCCGTCAAAACCCGATAAATAACGTTAAGTATACATTCCCAGTAAATCCGTAAAGTCTGGACAAATATGAAAAATGTATCCACTTCGTAATACTTACAGCAATACGAGAGCTTCAACATTTTTTCATGTAATTCCCTCGCAGACACATAAATTTACGCCGAGATAACTTTCACCGTATCAAGAACTGTTTTGGAAGTATCTGGGGCTTGTACATTTTAAATTAAGATAATTTGTGAAACAATTGTCACGGAAACAAATGGTGTTATCTCGGGACGTTGTAATCGTGATTGTGCTTAACGATGTAGGTTTTGTGGACGTTTTGAAGGAATGGTTGATAAGTATGACGTTCCATTTTGCGGTGTGATGCGTACCTTGAACGGTGTTTTTTTTTTCTGGTTTTTATCAAAGTTTGTAGTGGGTATTGGGCGGATAAAGACAGTAATACGGTTCGGTGTGATCGTTCGAAGTTCAGTCCTTTCCTTCATCAGACAGATCCCGCTAGAGACAAAAAATAGTAGATACGATATGGATTAAAAGACTTTTACAGGAATTGAAGTTTTTAATTAAAGGCGAGTAGCTTTAAAAGTAGTTTTGAGCACCTTAATCTTCGGCACTAGATTTGGCAAACAGTATGAGAATCGGCAAGTAGGTACTATAAAATATCAAGTGTTTGTTTCCATTATCGTAATTTACATCATAATAAGTTATGGCTCATCTATGAGCTTACATCGACAAGATTTTTTTATTCTTACCAATCGTATCGCTTTTCGCCACAAAATGTCAATCAACCGATCGTTTTTAGTAACTAAATACTTTTATGTATTGTCATAATGTTTTTAAAGGCGTAACAGTCCTATAAAGTTTCAATGAGGCATGTCTTTTAAAGAAAATGCTTACAAAATAGTAAAACAAAATTTTCCACTAAAATTATTATCCTTTTATTGACAGCTCAAAGTATTAGCAAAATAGCCATTGCTTAGCTAGAACGTATAATTAGCCCAAACTGAGCCCTTATTGATGTGGATAATTGACTTTGACTGAGCAACTTGACGTAGGCGGCGTACTTTGAACGTTAGGTACAATTTACATAAATACCTCTTCAGAAAATATATTAAAGATTGCTTTGAAGTTCCATTTTGATGAAGAATCTCTAGATATTCGTTAAACAATATTATTTACGTACCTAAATTGATTTTGAGTGGAATAAAGTTTGTGAGCCGGAATAAGATGTTTTTTTCTTAAAATTGAATTAAATACTGTAGTGTGTGTAGCTAAAAGAATTTCGTTTTATTTTAATATTTAAAAATTGCATGTGTTTAAAACGGCAGTTAAAAACATATAAAACTCTTATACTTCTTTCATAAAATGTTGCCATTATCTTTAGTGCTATTTGTTGCAGTCACAATCATAAACGCTTTTGCCGAGTCTGATAATTCCAGAGAAATTTCAATTATGGTCCATGCTCTGCAGTAGACATTAAAGTTAAAGAGCAATAAACAGCCAACACAAATAAAAATGTATTAAACCCATAATATAATACTATAGTAACGTAAATTTCACTTAAAAAACATTTTATAAGAGGCTCAATATGAGCTAAAATTGGTTGTATAAATCATGCCTGAACTCCTACTTAGTTATTTTATTAATCACAAGTAATTATTAAAATTAATAGATACATAATATTCATAAATAAATAATTTTCTTACCGGGTATAAAAACTTTTTAACTGATCCAAAAACAACGCACAACACCAATCCGTAGTAATCAACGTGAAAACGCGAAAAATCTCAACAAGTATTCTAAGAAAAAGTTTTTAGTCCAACCATGTCCACAGAGGTCAAAACACATTACATTTTACAAAAAAAAAATATTTAAATTATTTTTAATACGCACACACTGATAATGTCCGTTATTTTTTAACAGTTGCGTTCGCGAGTCGTTCGAGTTTCGAATTTGACGGTACGTGGAGCGGCCCATTCGAGCGCGGTCGTCGGGCAGACTGGTGGCCGCGGCGGGCGCCCTCCACGGCGCATGTGCACACAACCTCTTATAATTTGATATCTCACATCGCCGCCCCTGTGACGTTCTGTGGTAAAACCTACTCGTAAATTATTCAATTTTATTTACTTATTCGTACGCTTCTGTGGAATATTATGACATCGGTCGTGAGATTTTATATCAGCGCGCATGTCGCGTATAGGACGTTGACTTACTTTAAAAGTTTCTATCGAATTGATTGTCTCTTATTCTCTTTATAGGGAAAGTTAAGAGCTTTCCTCCTCCCGATAAGCTATCATTCGTTAAAGGTTTATTCTTATTTATTTTCGCGAACAAGAGCTCTGAATATTTGAAAAGAAAGTCGATATACTCGCTTTACAATGAAGTGATGCTACTAGTACCGTCGCTATGAAATATTTATCTAAGGTTAGAATTCCTTTTAAATTTACAATATAACCTTGCCAATATCTTCGTCAAGTATCAAAACTTATCAAAAACCAATTAGGTCTTTAAATTTGTTTCATTAAAGTTTAAATTATATTGTGCGCATAACTTGTACTTGCCATTGTTTAAATTAGTTTTTAATATGTATTTGGTTTTAAATAAGTGTCTTAATTAATTCATAAACTTTAAGTAAAATTCCTAAGCAAGCTAAAAATGCAATTAATTAATGTTTCGATTTAAGTTAGCTTACTAGCTACACTTTACATTACGTTGTTATTACAGTAATTCTAAATGTTGCCACCTTAACGTAAACTGATAAAAAATACAAGTCCCTAAACATTTTTTCTAAACTATCATTATTATCTATTAGAATGCAAAAGAAACGGTATAAATCGGAAATGCAGAAAATAATGGCCTCACAAAACTAAACCAGCAAAATTCTTAGAAAATAAATCCATGAAGGTTTCTTTCAGTTCAAGTATTGACTGTTCTAGCTTAAGGCACGTCGCGTTCGAGAAAATAAATTTATGGCTATTTGAAAAATAAATTTAGTAGGTACCAAAGTAAGACGTTTGGTTTTTATCATTTACATTATATATTTTCTATCTATCTATTTGAATAAACGGGAATCGTAATGTGTATAAATATATTGAAGTATGTAAGTATAGGCGTAAAGAGATTGTCGCTAGTAAGCCGACTACAAATAAAGAGGTTGAACAGTACGATTGGTTTTGGCAGAATGCCCGTGCCCCTAAATATTTAGTCTCGCACCGGCCGATAAGACATTTACGTAAAAAAAATAAAACTCCAAATTGACAGTTCAAAATATTTGAATCTGGAATTTTTACTTATGAAAAGTGCAAGAATAAAATATGTAGGTATGTGCTAATTTGATAACATTCCGTTTTGACCATATTAGGCACTAAAATGTTACTTGAGTTTGCTCTTTTTAATTTAAATTACATTAAATTAAAAGAGTAGTCCAAAACAACTTTCAAATCTGGTTCAGCGAGAATGTTTTATTGTAATAATTACTATCGTAAGGTGGTTTCAAAATTGTATAATAAGTTAAAGATCTACGCACGCGTATTTTCGTAGTTGAGCAATAATTTCTTTAACTCTTTCCCCCTTGCACAGCGTATTTTAAGATTTAAATCAGCTCTAGTAGACCATTTTAATCTGAACTCTAACTCCAAAGAATCTATAGGCATTCCTAGATTGGTAAATATCTGTCTAACACACCAAAGCAAAGCCTAAACCTCTCAGATTGATTAACCTGCGTGCTAACAATTTGGCCCACAGCCACGCTTACTAGATCAAATACAGTTTGTACAGTACTGACAATAACTTGAACATCTGTTTCTTAGGAGTTTCGAGCTTAGGGTTTTTGGCGAACCTAACCCTACGGTAATAAAAACGTAACAATATCTTAGTTGAGTATATTTTGTTGGCTGAAATTTACTGTTCTGTTCGGCAATAGTTTGATATTTTTAGGCTAAAATTCAGGAGTATATGGATTGTGGCTCCGGTTTAGATATTACTGACAAATGGTTTAAGAAATCACCGTGAGGAAATCTGGATCCCAAATATTGGAATTTCACATTAAGCTACTGGAGGCGATCAATGATCAATTCTTCTCTGGATGGGCAAAGGATATCGTCTAGCAGTAAAGCGTTTATAGGCGCTGGTGTTATTTCTACGTATAGGTCTATAGCCGGGATGATTGTGAGTCAACAGTTTTTGGTCATTTTGTAACACATACTGACCACACTGACTCCACGAAAATGTCCATTTTACGCTCCATACTTGAGTGAGGCCAAAAACGTCTGTTTTGTAGTCAAGTACAACGTTGACCGTGAATTCCGTTCTGTACATTTTTCTTTAATAACTGTCGTGAGTGACATCGTGATCATGTTAGGGTCGCGAGCCGACCTCAACGCATGAAGACCTCATGAATAAAAGCCTCGAACTGAATCCGAAACGACCCAAGCATGCTCAAAATATGCACGACAAAATATAATAAAAAGGCATAATCAGGAAACCCGGTCCTCCTTTCTTATCTGTAAGTATTTCTCAAAAGTAACATCCATCATAAAGAATTATGAATTTCCTACTTCGTAGCTTGCTTTTAAAGCACCTTTCCCCAGTGATATGCAAGGCCAGGATATAAATATCTTGGCCTAATATAGCCGAGTTGCTGGCCAAGTTTGGTCACGTATTAAATTTTCATGTCAGGTATATTTAGATGGTCCATTTCTCTTCACGTATCTAGCCGTTATTCATTATGGAAAGTACATTAGATCAAAGTGGATCCGAACAAAGTGATTATACGAAATCACACCCGAGTAATAAAGTAACTGAAAATTAAATGAGAATAGATGAAGAGCTCTAATTAATGAAAGACGTTTAACATTCTTAATTAAGATGGAAAAAAGTAAAAGACTCTTAGTTCAAATAACCTAGTAATAAGTTGATAACATCACTACAGAAAGAGGCCAAGATAAGATTGGATTGAGAACGAAGGACCTAAAATATTGAGAAAAGAATTTTTATTTTTTTACCATTTCTCGTAGGAATTTTCTATACCGATATATTTTATATTCAAAGTACACAAACATAGTTATCCAGTTCAAGCATATTATGTTAGATTACTTGTTATAGATGGACTCAACATGCAATGATCAAAATCATTCAGATCAGATTGAAAATGAGTGAAATTTTTACTCGCATTTTCGCGTGGATGCCAATTTTTACTGTAAAACATAAACCTTCTTTTCTTGCAGTCGAGTAAAACTCCCTGTCAAATATCATCCAAATTCGTTTCGTCGTTTAAACGTGAACGAGTAACAAACTTCCATCCATCCATCCTCACAAACTTTCTCATTAGTTTGGTAAAATAATAGTGATGATCAATAATATTATTAATAAAGCAACATCTACAATTCCTATTTTAAAACGAGGCCTATAAATATTAACACCTCACTTATTAATTTTCTCCAATACAGCTAATCGACGTCCTACTAAAAACACCCTGTAGGTATCTACAGGGTGTTTTGTACCATCACTACGCCGTATAACTTCGGTAGACAGTTCCAGCGACATTTGGCAGATGCTTCCAACGTAATCTCATTTTAATTGGCAGCTTTTTCAGCTGTGCTTTGAAGCAATTACGATGATACGTCTTGTGTGATGTGCTAGAAGCATAAAACCTTTTTGGTCTAAGTTACAGCGGTTATACTAATTGAAGACCGTTTATAGTTTGGTTGGAAGAGTTTAAGATGTTGACTGCCAGCATTTGCATAAATTTAAGTAAGTTTGTGTATGTATTATGTTTTGTGATTGAGTAAAATTTCTTCAGTATCTATGTAGAGTTACTATAACTAAAGTTTTCGTGCCTTTTTTTGTTTTCTAGCAATTTAATATGACACTCTTTTATCCTTGTTTTACTTTGTTACAACTTTGTACATTGTTTATATGAGAAGTATAAATACCTAAATAAAGGCTCCCAGGGTGCCACCTATCAAAATATCAAGCGCTGTTATGTAAAAAGGTGACAAGTCCATAAACATATTCAAACTTTCTCCTTCATACTAGAGTCCACTTATTCGAAATCATAAAATGACCATTATTATTTGTATTATTGTACGTGTAATACAGTACTTTTTACCCTTCACTATATTACCCTTGACTATTGCACGAGGGGTTTTTGTTAAAAAACTTATAACAAGGTTTCCGGAAACTTGATACCTCTATGTTTCCCTACTTAATTAATTTGGCCTTAATATATTCATGTTAATGTACACGATATGATGGTTTGTACAATTTGAAAATTTAGTCTAATTCTATTGAATTAAGGATACATATGTCGAAAACGCGTCCAATGAATCGTATTTAATACATTTTCTAGGAATTACATAATATTAGATTATCCTAGAATGATTAGCGAATTTCATAGAAAACTCAAACATGTTTCTAATTAATGTCATATTTGTTACAGTTTCCAAATTCTAGATATCATTATAGAATTCCAGTTTCTGTCGATTGCCTAACATAACTAACTATTTTGAGTATTCCTGTTTTAATCAGATTAAAATTATTTTGAGCAAAATTCGAGAAGAATAATTTTGGATTATTTTTTTGTAATGAGGATGGTGATTGCGCATCCAAAAGAAAAATCTAATTAATTAATAAAAAACAATATGATTAAAAAAATATAAAAAATTATAATAAGGCAGATAGCTGACATCAGAATTTCACTAAAAAGTAAAAAAATATAAAATTATGACGTATAGTCGATGTATAAAGATAAATATTATTATGCAATTCATTTTAGTCATTCATTCATCTTACATAGTTGTTCAGACATTTAAAGCACCAAAGACAGATGTGTCAAACCGAAGTGAATGCAGTAAATACCAGCGCACTTACAATGCTGCAACTAAAATTGATGCCGCTGTGGAAAAGAGACCGCACTATAGACTACGGATAGCTCTGTCTCACTTTCACAAAGGAGATAGTCCAGCTTTAAGATTTCATAGTAGGAGTTTCTGATCAAATATTCACGTTCAACTCTTCACTGCGTTATTGACTTTGTTAATATAAGTCTTGAGCACGTAGACACCTTCATTTGTTTTTTAAGTAAGTTCAAAAGTCCTATTAAGTAGATCTTGCGGTTATAAAACGGTTGGCACGTGTAAAATCTTTTTTTAAATATTTTAGTGTCTTTTTTTCTGAATATTGTAAGTATATTTTTGAGTGTAAAGAAATATATTTTCGAAATTGATTCACAAAATCCGTATAATACTACTGCATTATGTCCAAAAATATCTACTTTAGTAAGATGCAGCGTTTCTAGTCAAAGTAGTAGTAAATATTAGATTTTGATCAACTTGTCTATCTATATTCACGAAGAAAATATCAAGACTCGGAGTACGTCATCTCAGAGGTCAACGACCCTTGTATTATAAGAAGGTATTCTGTATTTTCACTTGTCGACTAGGCTATGGACATGTGTCAGGACTGTCAGGTATCATTAAGACCAGTCAATACTGTACTCTCGTATTACCTTTCAGAAGTACCTATGCCTTTAATATTTTTTTGTAATTGACAGATAAGTACAATAGAAATATATGTGGTATCGCGACGTTTTCACAGTTCATATATTATGTACAAAAACACCCAGACGTCGCATACACTGGTTTTGGTAAATTGGCGTGGTGACCTATACCACTCGGCTATCCGTTCAGTCAGTTATCATATTAGATCATCATTTCATTTTATTACATCAGTGTGTAATTTAGTAACATCAGCGATAGTTATTACCATCAGCCAACTAAAATTACAATGTGGGTGCAGGAGTAACAAAATACTGTTAAAACTTATAAAAAAATCTGAAGAAGCTACACATAATTTAGAAGGTAAATTAAAATTAGAAGGCTTCTAACTTTAATTTACAAATTAAGTCTAGACTTGACATAAGATAGAAACTACTTTTAGAACTCCTCATCCTGTCTAGCTAGCCAGCTAGAAAAGAAATAAGACTTCTGAACAAATAAGGACCAAATAATAAGGAACGGAAGGGATATAGTTGCTATGTAGAGCCACATCCTACACTTTGTCTGATCGTCTAGACAGGATAAAAAGACCTGTACTGGCTATAGAGCCTTAATTGTTTCCTCAATTATATTGTTATTTCTTAAAGTCTAATAATTATACAGATATAAAAATAAATAAAAGAAAACTGTATTTTTTAAGGCATTTTAGAAATTGGTTGTCTACTCTACTCGCAAAGTTTTTAGAAAGTAATATCATGAAATATGGGAAATAAATTAATATGTATATAGTTAAAGGTAAAAAAGTCAATTGAATATGTCTAATTAAATAATTTTGTATCATTTACAAATTTTCCTAACTGATAGATGATTACGATAATTGTTTTCATTAATTACAATAATGATTAAAAATCTGGGGTTCCCTTAAGATTTTGATAACACTGACGAGACTTAGCCTTTGAAAACTAATTCTTTATTACTAGTACGAGCCTAAAATTGTCCACTGCTGGGCCTCCCGACTCTTTTTGCATTTAATTTTGTCTCTCTAATGGGCCGCGAGTTACCAGTTTATAACACGAATCCACATCGTCTCGCCATCTCTGTTTGATTCGGCCTAGCTGACGTCTGTTTTAGGAATGCACCATTTACTTGTAATTTTCGCCGATTGGTTTGTTAGAAAATCCTAAATAGATTCATTTATAAATGTAAGCGACCAATTTACTAAGCGACCTTTGCTTAATTCAGATACGAATGGTTGTAAATGATCACTGCTAGTCCGGGAACACATATCGATCGGTGTAGGTATTATTAATCTTATTGACTAAATCTTATTGATTAAATAATCCTTACTTTTATTTTCTATTTATCTTATTGATAATAATCTTTCCTTTCTATTTATCTTATTGATTAAATAATCCTTACTTAAAATAGCTTTAGTATTGTAATTATATACAGCCTGTTATGACCTGGCAAAATGACAAGGAAGACATCAAGTTTGTTTAAAATATGTACCAAAAATGTAATACTAAAAGTCTGTGAACGAAACACGAACCAAACCAGTCTAGTTAAACCAAATGAAGCGCATCCCATCACAGCCTTATCTCAAACCAACTAGGTTACCTTGTCTATCCGTTACAAACGAGAATAGCGCCACTGCATTGGCAAAAATGGGTCATGAATATCGGAATAAAAACACCAGTATACCGGTTTTAAATGTACTTTGTGTATTCTCTAGCTTAAGCAGAGAGTGGTTGCGGAGCTTACGAAAACTATTCGGAATTCAGGGCAGTTTTAGAATTGTGAAAGCGTTGCGAAGTTGTACCGAGTTTGAGACAACGGATTGGAAGAAAAATTGGGGGCGATTTTTTATGGTGATTTTCTCGTAAGCTTTGTTAACTTTTGAGCGTGTTGCTGTATTGAAGTTGCATATTTACGGTGATCTTGAAAATTATTGGTTAGACTTTTCACGGTTTATGGTCTGATACATGAAAAATAGAGAGGTTTGGAAAGAAAAAGTGGTTGCCTTTACCCAGATGGGAACTGACTAAGATATAAAACACATTATTCCAATTAATTTTTTAAACTTGCAACATTGAATAAACTTAAAAAATTGTATACTTCGTATTATCATACACATACACACACAAAATCGAATCACCTCTATTCCACACCTCAAAACGGTCAACCTCTAACCTCTCTTCACCTTTACCGTCCACATAAATTTCTCCCAACAACCAACGCATACTAAAACACGATGTCAAACGTTTACTCAAAACTTATACTCGGACTTCTAAATACTAAAAGCGGACCGAACACGCCATTTAGGTCACCGAAATCAATTTAACGAGAACTACACGGAACGGTTCAACTTTTGTCACGGAAACAAGAGAAGTCAGCCCACGATAGCGTTGGAACAAGATTAAAACAATAATTTTAATTCAAGAAGTTTAATTATAAAGACATTGTTCAAAAATAAATGACTTCCGGACTTCCGAAACATAAGTACCGAAAATTCGAGGCTGTTATTGATGTTATTATAATGCAGAAACATCATAGACGTTCAATGATTTAAATATGCTTACAATCTACATAATGTATGTATGTATCGACTCTAAAAACAAATGATTACCATTCTGAGAATCTTTTTATTGGAGAGCAATTTATAAAGGGGCATGCCAGGTCGCCATAGTAGTTTCGGCCCACAGTGCCCACCTTAACAGGCTATCAATATTAATAGTAGGCAGTGGCAATATTAATTTAGTAAAAGGAGTGATTAACAAAAAACTTAGCATTTAAAAGTTATTGTATTTTTAGATCTTATTTTTGCAAGTTATTTAAAATGGTTTTTAACATTTTGTACATCATTTGAATTTATTTATGCGAATAACCAATAAGGATTGAATAAAATAATTTATAATCGTAGATCTCCATTCATAGCAGTAGACGATGACTGTTGTGACACTAGGTCCAAAGCGAACGCCGGGGTCGTCAGTTAAAGCATCTAACATCAATTCCAAGTTCTCGCCAGTATTTTCATGAGGAGTAGAAACAGAATCCATTTTCAGGCCGTGGTCGTTGGGGGTAAAAGAATCGCCAGAGTCAGTATTCATAGTTTTTAATCGTCGTTTTAATTTGCAAACTCAAACACTAACCGTCACGTCAAAGATTTAAAACAAGCAATGACGTTTTAGAGATAATGTTGCAATTACAAAAAAAAAACGAGAAAAAAAAATTAAAGATAAATCGATAATAAACATTGAGATATTCTATGAAATTGTAAAAGAATAAAAATATTAAAAACATTTTTACAGTGAAACAATGTTTAAATAGGCTAAAAAATAATTTAACTAATATAGAATACAGCTATTATACTGTTTCCATTCATTTATTTTATTTTTGACACCTCGTGTACTGACTCAAATAGTGATGGCCTGATGCGTTATCAAATCGATTTTTTATAACAAACGATTTTATTTGTGAACAAGTTTTAATCGATTTAATACATATTTAATTTTTTGCTTCATGCTTTGTTTTATACTATACATTTAGGTATATTTAAAGTACTTGATTTTAAAATTATATTAAAATAAAACATTTATGTACTTATGTTAAGTTGATATTCTTACCACTATACTCATATTCATTAATTTGCAGCAAATACATTCGATCCTAAAAATAGGTGCTATATAACGTTTAACTATATTAAACTTTATTTTTATTTCAAATTATTCCGATTAAAAATATCATCACAATTAATGTATAAAATTGATTCTATTCAAAATCGTTTTTTTTTCTGTGGTTATTCGTTACGAATGGCACAAGCGGCACAACTCTAACTGGGCGTTACCCGTCAAGAAAGTATCTATTTTATTTCAAAATATTGTTCTACTGTAATGTCGTACTTTATAGGCGTGAACTGTCAAAAAGAAAATAAACGGATGGACGACGTATAGCAATGGTAAATTATTATGTTGATTAATTTTTCAACTTATTTTACGTAATAGCAACATTTTTACAGTAAATATGGCTCTTTTGAGTTCAATTACGGACGTAAGTCGTTTTATTGTTTATTATTTATGAAAAAAATATGCCGACTTTTACAGAATAATGAATACAAGAGAGATCCACGATAAATTAAAATATAGTTTTTTAGCATAGTCACGTTAGTGTGCATATCTGGGCCTAAAACTAGCATACCCCTTTGAATTATATTATAGAAGTACAAGTACAATTCTGTTTTTCATCAACGCGCGAAGATGCAAAAATAATATCTTTCTAGACTTCGTTAGGATCCTTCATTTAACACGTATAAACATTTTTATGATATTTTGAATATTGCATCCGACATAGCCAGCCCCTTTTCAATTTCCGGGCTATAAGCCTTCGCCGATATGTTTCGAATCTGAACTATATCGTGGCGTTGCAAATTTGATTGGGTTTTACCCTCATGTGTGACCGTAACTACGCCTAGATGCAGATCTGTAAATATTGAATTATTAATGTGTTTTTGCACCAGGAGCTTTTAGAGAAATTCTTTCGATCAATATTAGTTACATCGTTAGAATAATCAATACATTCCTTTTTCTAAAATCGCTCTCCAAAAACAAAATTGTTAACCATAATCTTAAATTATGACTGCAGTTTGATTGACGCCACTATTACAGAACTAGAACAGAATCAACAGGATACCTCATAAACTTGAAAATCTGACTCAAACTACTGTTAAAATGTACAGAACTAACAACTACTTGAAGCTCTCGACTTGCCAACTAATTGCTTCTAACGAGACAGTTTAGGCAGACCTCATTATGCTTTTAATTCTTTAAAAATGAAGTCGCCCCGCATTGACTTGTACCGTCACATTTCTATACAAATTGGAGCGTTGAAATTCTTCGGGATTTGGTTCTATATACCGTATCCTGTGAAGAATGTGTGGTTCTGGATCAACATTTTATCGCGAATTGTTCTTGGTATTGTCGTGTTTGTTATACCGACTACTGCCCAGATAGTTTATTTGATTAAGTTGATCATTTCTGGGAATGCTGAAATCACAGAAGTGGCTGGAATGTAAGTAGAATTGGGAGTTACTTTCTACATTTACAAGACTTCTGAGTCTAAACTAATATGTGTTCAACATGTATTTTGAGGAGGAACACTTGGTCGGTAAATTGTGTCGATCAAAATCTATTTATATTATATGCATATCTATTTATATTATATAATAATATGTTCAAAATCCCCGGACACTAGAAACAAATACTTTAAATCTTACATAAGTATAAAACCTACTTGAGTCATTTAAAAGCTTTGCTCTAAATGTACATTACTGCCAGCATTAATATTAATACAAAGTGAAATAAGGTTAAATCGTACTCGACCCTTATTTGTATAACATAGAATCACTTTAAATAAATCATCGAGGCAAAGCTAATCTTCCCCATCGAGGGAAGTGAATCGAGAAGTATATTTTTTCAGATGTAAAACCTGCCCTGGGTCCCATAAAACCTCCCTTATAGGGCGAGAAAGGGTAAAATATTCGTAGGTGAGCTCAACCATTTCCCTAAGGCCATAATGTTATGCTAATATAAAAATCTATAAACTTTTAAAGGGACTTAGGACTACTCAAATAACCCACAACTAATGTAATGGTTATAAAATTTTGATTGAATCAGTTTTGATTATACAAAAATGGGGACACAAGAAATACTTTGAAAACTGAAAAGTAGCCTTCCGTGCCCATAAATTATGTTATAACGACACAATAAATCCGTTGTGGAACAAAAATCGCGTGTAACATTCTCTACATGACAAACCTAAATGAAACTGGATATTTTGAGCTTTCGTTTAACTTGTTAAGGTCAAATCTTATCAGTTATGACCCACTTACATTTATATAGGGGAATTAATATGCGTTCCGCAGATGACAAGGAAATATCTTCGAAAAAAATATTTTCGTTTTTTTTTCTTGAAATTATCATAAATATTTTGGAATGTGTCGCGTGATCCGCTAACGGTACATGCAATGGTATGCTAAATACTTAAGCAGTTCGGTTCCGGAACGTTATATGGTTCACTATTTCGCACACAAGATAAGGATTTGAATACAGCTGCAGTTTATTTCGTAGGAACTATAGTCACCCTGCCGGGGTGCGGTGAATGTGAAAGCGAACCCCGTATCCCCGGCCATAGGCAGATAAGGGCGCTCTAGTAGTTTTAGCCGGTAAAAGTCCGGCACACCCCCTCATCAACCCCCTGACAAGGGACAGTTCATGAGGATTTCCACTGGAATACACAAAAATAAACTATAGTCACCATTTCACAAGAGATCAATGTTTGTTTTCAAGATATGTGAAGAGGCATTTTCCCAGTAGGAGGTCATTTTTGAACCGGTATTATTCTTTCAAAGTTAAAATATTTCTACGCTGAAAACGGAAGTTTATGAGAACTGTATTCCTATAATAAATCCTATTCAATTCTTCGTAAACCCAACTAAAGCACAATCTACCAAAAAAAAACAAGTCGGAAAATATGAAACAAAAATCCACAGGAATAAAAACCAACATTAAGCAACGAGTTAAACTCATATCCAAACCCAGCTTAAATTAATTTAATAAGTTCTGTATCCAGATGGCTTACATTTTAATTATATGTTCAACATTACAGTTTGAACTTAGTTCTGACTGAGTTGCTAGCATCACTAAGGCTTCTAGATTTGCGTTTGCGCCGGGATCTACTCACGAAACTGTCAAATGAACTTCTGAGTGAAGAGTTCCAGGCTGATGATAAGCCGCAACGTATTATTTTAGAAAAGGCTGTCGTTTATTCAAGGAGGTTGTTTATTGTGTTGCTAACTGTCAGTGGTTTGGATATTCTTGGTAAGTTGTTTTGTAATATTGAAGTTTTGTTTCATGTATTGTTAGGTTTAGCTTCCGATAATGATGCGGATGAATTGACTGACGCGATTTTTTTAGCTTTGTAGATACAAGTGTGTGTAGTTTGTAAATATTTTAGTTTTAAATGTGAATAAAGTTTAGTTTTGAATTATGTTTGCAATATTAAGGGTGCTTAAAGCTACGTACAGTCAGAAGTAAAAACATGTATGCATTTGAATAGGTTTTAATACATGTTTTTGCTGACTGTACAGAAAGGATTTTCCTGAATACAGCCCGTTGAATAGTTTGTGGTGTTTGTGACTTATTGTGTGTGTAGTAGTAGTTCAATTTGAATATTTCATTTCAGAATTTGATTGCTGAAAATGCATTTTAATGAAACCATCCTTCTTTCAGTTCACGTAGTCTTAGTACCTGCTCTCAGTAAATTTGAAACATTACCCTTGAAAATGGATTTCGTATTTTTTGACGTCAATGACGAAAAGTATTTCGATATTTTATGTGCTTATCAGGTAATGATATATTAGTTGTTTTATATGAGCATTATATTAATGAACACCAATCACATTTTAAAATAAAGTTTCTGCACCTGAAAATACACAACCTATTTCGAAAAAGGTTTTATCCCTCAACAGAAATTTTGATGATCTTTTTTTGTACACTAAGCCTAATTTTAAAATGAATCCTAAATTAACCTAATGAGAAGTATTTAAAATACGACTAGGCTGTGTTTAAATACGTTGTAGACAATAAACTTAGTACAGTTTTATTAAAATTTATTTCAGTAAAATTTTGAAACTCTGACAAAATTATAACATAACATTGTTTTTCCGCAGATTTTGTTCAAGCCTATGATGTTGACTACATTCGTGGCGCTCCAAACATTGCCTTGGGCCGCAATGTCTTGTGCAAGTAATTAATTTTGCATGTTATTTGACTTGGCGTAACGCATAAAATTTGAATAATGTTGTTAATCTCAGAAGCCGGCACATGAATCTCAACTATACATAATATAACGTATAATAAATTCGTTGTTTCTTTACAAACTGGTCAAGTATAAGATTTACAACCTAAAGTATAAAAGATATAAGTGTATATTTACGTGACCTTTTCGGCAATTCGCTCGGAAAACCACGACATGATGTAATAAATAATATTGACGTCACGAAAACTCGGCCAAAGAACCAATATCCGGAATAAACACATCGCTTAGGGGGAATCTGGTCAAGTCGGTAATTTTGCTCAAAAGAATCATAATAAAAGAATTATTATACTCGTTTTAGCGGGTAAAGTAGGATTAAGTAAAAATCAGGAGATATCGGTACATGTACAAAACAAAAGCGAGGTTTTCCGCGCCGCCGGCCATGAAAACATTGACCGGGAAGATAATGTATCTACCGTTTTAAATACTAACTTCTTATAAGAGATCTAAGTACTATTCGTTTCATGTATCTAAAATTATATTTATTTGTCTTCCAGTAAGTCAGTTGGATGTATTAATTTATAACTTTGAACATATGAAAGAACTCGTTAAAGTAACCGCGGCTGAGAAGAACTGCGATGAAAATGAAGCGTTTAAAGAGATTTTTAAGAGATGTGTCCTACATCACTGTGCTATTCTGAGGTACCTAATTTTTTTATTAAACAATAGGTAAATCACTATAAAATTCCTTCAAACAGCTTTTAAAAACAACCAATCGTGTTTGGTCATATCGAAGAGAATCTACAGCACTAAATTTTGAATTTGGAATATTTAAAAATATGTATTTGTTTAAAAAGTTGAAATTAATTTTATTTACTCGTAACCTTTTTACTGTAAAGTTTTAGTTATACAAAACCTCCATGCTGTCTTTTGTTTTTACAGATTTGTGTCATCAATTCAAGCTGCTTTCAGCGGCCAGTTGTCATCGACGTTGTTCATAAGTGCTGGTATTGTTGGTACCACTGGGGTTCAAATATTTGCGGTTTGTATTTGTTTTTTAATTGCATTTTGTTTGTAATGTTGTCTGTTACAAAGTCTTTGGCCTTGTAAGGAGGAAATTGAAGGTCGTATTATGGATGACTAGCTTTTCAAAGCGGCTTAACCTACGTGTATGTCGGTTATAACGGTAAAATATTAACCTCCTTTTTGAAGTCGGGTAAAAAGAAGCCAATGCGTGACCTAATCCAGGGTGTCAGCTAACTCTATGCCAAACTTCATCTAAATAGTTTTTGATATTTAAGTTAACAATTTATAAAAGTTCTTTAAATCACAGTTGCTATAGTGGAACGAGACAACGCAATACACAGCATATAGCGTTGTCTTGCTCTCACAATGACAACAGTATTGCTTCAAGAGCTCATATAACTAGCTCTGGACTTTTCACAGATAAGTTGTTTATTATGTGCAAATAGAATGAGATGGTCATCTTTGACGGTTTCTTAAGTTAACACAATATCTTGGATAGTTGGTACATAATGAGCCTTAACCTAATGTACTGCTTTACACCGCTTATCGCAGTCTTCTGGCTTCACGCTCAGACTCCAGCAGGGTGAGGATATCACCATCACGCACGGGTCCCTTCACGTTCCTGATGATCTGACGGCTAGTCTCTCCGATGAATTCTACTTTGACCTGGGTACATTGTCCCTGGGAGCCGGTACGGCCCAAAACCTTGACGACGCGGGCAAGAACGTTGGGCTTGTCCATTTTAGCTTAGATATCGAGCAATTCGTGAATAATACACGTGCACCTTGAATGGCGTGTGTGGAAAAAAAAAACTTTAAACACAACACACTCTGGACTTTAATTTAATTAATTGTTGCAGATCGAATCGCCTCTGCAAAACCCTACTGAGGTGATATGGGTATTGGCTTACTTTGCCATGATCACTTGTAATTTATTTATTGATTGTTATTTCGGAAATACTGTAACTGTTAAGGTAAGTATTTCTTCGATTTTTCTTATATCTTACTACTATTTTTCGTAAAAACTTTGATGTCCGGGACTCTCAAATAACGCAATGCACGCCGAATTTGTGAACCTGTTTGTCAAACAATCGAATTTTTGTTAGTTACTCCAACAGTTATTATATGTTATATGCTTGGCTTACGTCAGACCATTCAGCAACTATTTTAGGTTAGTAGTTTAGTTATTATCCAGTCAGTTCATATAAAAATAATACTAAGTAATTTGCTACGACATCGAGTAAATAAATATCAATGTAAACCTCAACATTATGATTGTTTCACTAATGCGATACCATAGACTTGTGTGCGCAATAATATAATTATGTCAACACCGGCCGTTTACACCGCGACCGAAGCTTTCTATTACCACGTTTACCACGTCCCCCGTTTTAACCTCGGACATGGCACTAACGGTGATAGGCCAGTACACACTTACACAGCGACCCTTGTTAAAGGCACGTGCCGAACGAAATTCATTTATCGTCCCTAAACTTTACCCTATCCGTCACTTAACCTTCAAGTCTCATCCGCCAATTTTACCTGTTAAAAAGTTTCAAGTTCAAAAGGAGGTACGTTATTTTTGTATCAATATTTGATTTGTAAGCCTTTCTGAAATATTTATGTGGACGTGATGTTGTGAAAATAAATTATTGATTTAAAAACGTTGCATAATAAGACGAATGTTTTTATTTATTTATTTGACAGCCATTAAGTATTGAGATAGATATGTTATTTATAAAATAATATGAGTCATAAACTATTCTGACTTTGCCAAATACCTACTTGTCAGTAACCTTTGACATTTTTATCACTCTATTTTGTTGTGGCGTAAAAAAGAAAAGTCGGCCTACTATAATTAAGCTCTAAAGAGTATTTGTTGGACCTTATAAGAATATAAAAGCCATATATTCTGATTTCAGAGTATGCATGTAGCCACAGTTGTCTACTCTTGCCCATGGATTGAGTTGCCAACTCATCTGAAGAAGAATCTGGTGCTGTTTATTGCGAAGACCCAAGTACCGCTCGTTATTACTGCTGCAAAACTCGTGCCGGTATCAATGAACACATTCACCCAGGTAAGAATGGGTTACGATAGATATGTTACGTTTTCAGCACCCAAAAAATTACAGAGTAGTAGTATTTACAACGTCTATTACGAAAAAGTAAATATTTATTATCTAACGTCAAAATAAAACTTAAATTTTACGGATACTGTTTTCTAAAACTAAATAAAAGCCACTTTTCTGTGAATCCTGCGATTTACAGGAAAGTGTACGCCAAAGCGAAAGAGATGCTTTGACGCAATCAAAACGCTTGCAACGTAAACTGTAGGATTCAGAGGAATCTGTTTTTCTATTCGTTAGAGCTATTCCTCCACGGAATCTAGCTTTAAATACCCCAGGATTATGTTTCTAAGAATGAACCAAATTAAACACGAAATAAGTTTTACAATAAAGCTGGTTAAAATTTCCTTTTTTGCTGAATTCCAAGTACAAATAGAACTAAGCTTGGCTTAAAATTAAAAAAAGAGGTTAGCTAATCATGTTAAACCTTAAATATTACAAACTTAAACAAGTGTAAATAATATAATAATATTCCACGACTTTCACACAACGCCATCTAGTCTAAAACTATGCAGAGCTAGTATTATGAGTACGAGACAACTATTATACATACCTACTTATATACTTCTAAATACATAAATACTATTGATACATTACCCTGTAAACATTTGTCCTGGGTGGGAATCGAACCCACGCGTCTGGTATAGCAGTCAGGGCCGCTAACGGCTAGACCAATAGGCCAGTCGAATGTAAAAAATATAATTTTACAGCAGTCAATATACAAATTTTGCTGTAAATTGCTGCCGTTTTGCTTTTACAAGACACTTAATAAGTCAACAGACTTTTTGCTATCGACTGCCACTTACATATTCTTGAAAAACTCTTACCTGCCATAACCTGAATAATTGAGGTACCTGACCCATATTCCCGATAATTTTATTCCCAAAGATATTCGGATCGTACTTTAGCACATATTCACTGAAGTACGGTATAAATGCCGTAAGTTAAGATATCATAGATGGGCCTCAAGTACGACAATCATTATTCATAGTCGTTTGTCATACTTTTTGTCCACAAATATTTGGGATCACTTCCAAGTTCCTTTTGTCAGAGTACAATCGAAAAGATAAGTCCCGAACGGCATTATTTTATTATACCTACGCCTAGCGATAAAATATAGAGGACATTTCTGAATATTTTCAGAAACGAAACGAACTATTAATACATAAAAACTTTACGTAATTTATTTCTTTGTTCAAGTAATTCTCGGTTCTTTGCATAAGAGAGTGACCAATTTTTATTTCTTGGAACAGTTTTCACTGCTTTTCAATTTAAAACAATTTGCTTTCTGGTATTAACTATTTCATTTGTGTTTGCAGTAAAATTGATTGCAGTTTTAATTATTTAAAACAGTGCTGACCGTTTTAAATTCAGTCGTATTCGTTTACCGCGATGCACGATGTCAAATAGCGTTTTGCTTTTCACCAATTTATTTCATTTCGGTATAATTTGATATGCCTCGATATTTTATTTTATGGTTGAATTATTGATAGCCTATTTTCGGTGCGTATTTTTACCTTTGTATTAATTTTCAACTTATGGGTCTGCGTTTGATTTGAACCTAAAACCCCCACATGTCACATACCCATTGTCCTCTGCGCCTTAAGCAAGCTGTTTTTTTTATATAAAATCGAAGCGGGGACAAATCGCAATCAATAATTACCTTATGCCTTTTAGACTAAACACTAAATCTATATTCGTGATTCCCTAATGTTCTTTAAAAAAAAACATTTGATTTATTTCACATATTTTGCCAGTTTTCGAGCATATTTGTGAATATTTCATGCATACAAGCTTTTTATGCATATTACTCAGTCTAGTTATGACACACAATAACGTACAAGTATCTAAACAAATCTCGTCGTGCCGTTTACTAAACCCACTCAACATGCACGCGAGGTATAAGATAGTCCTACTACGCACATATACTCGACGTGCCTTGACTCACATAATATGTCACGTAATTTAGCTTTAGATAGATAAAAGTTACCGAAATAGACGAAATTCCATACTAAAATGTATTTAAGATATAGTAAAATTAGAACACAATTACAAGGACGTCGGTTTTGTCGAAGAATTTCTGTGTAGATGTGCTCAACTAAAAAACTACTCACACAAATTCACATAAATTTTGGTTAATCATAAAAAATGTCGCTATGGAAATAGAAGATTTGTTTCGAAGATCATTTTTTTAATAGTCTTTCTTTGCTTATTCAGTTTTAGCCACATAAAAAGGTATATTAAATGTGATCGGATATGTCTACCTAAACATTGCGTAGTTCGGCACCGTGTAAAAAAAAGAAAAAACTATTTATAAAACTGAACTGAAACCTCTTTTACACGATATATTTCTTTAATATAACTTTAAGGAGGCTTCATCATCCAAATACCTAATCACCTTTTTTTTAGGTTGTAAACTAATGACTTCAACCCACGCTTAGGCAATGCGTGGGCTGAAATTGAAGTCATTATCTACTTTCATAAATGCCTTTTTTCCTCTAAACTAGTGTTTCTCTGTAGTGTGTAGTAGTGTGTAGGCGTAGGTGTTCAATGAGAGGATGCTCGAACGCCCGAGAGAAAATTATCATCAAACGTAAAGGTTTTGGCGAGTTTAGTAGTAAGAGAATTGGTATGGCGTATTTTTAAGTAGGTAATTATAATAAAAATAATGTCTTTTTATTCATCCTAGTAGAAATCTTCATGGACTATCCTCCGTCGCGAGGTCGACGGGAGGACGTGACGAACTCTTACCGACTAGCTGAAACTACTAGAGCGTGACCTCTGAACCTATGGCCAGAGGCACGGGGTTCGCATTCGCATTCAGACAAATTAACGCCTACTCTGAGAAATGCTGGTGTCAAGGTACACTTATGGTGAAACACTATTCTAAGGAATATGACCTTTACGGTGTACTACAAGTGTTTTTCTGTGTTTGAATTCAGCGGAAACTTTTAATAGCGTATCGAAGTAATCGTTACTGGAATGGAATCGATTATTAATTTTATTGTAATATCAATCGATAAAGTTGCTTACTTATGAAAGTGTTTAGGAGAAGTTAGGTAGGTAGGTACTATTAATAGAAGTTTGTCATTTTGATACCTATTTCATGAGGCATAAGAGCTATAATTAACTGTTGCTCATGGCTTCACTCGTGTGGATGTCGATTATAGCCGTAAATCACTACACATTGTCTGAGGCAGTCGGTTCAAAAGTGAAATATTATTATATGCATTTTTTTTACCACCAAAAGGATTGAATTTACAAATATAAAAAAATATTAGTATTAGAAAATTTAACTCCAATATAATATTTTATTGGATTAATTTTTAAACAAGAGATATTTTGCACTCCAGTTTTGAAGATATTAATTTATTATCTCAAAGGTTTAAAAATCTAATCTTGTTTCATGGCATTTAATGAAAACCCTTCACACTTAATTTTAGTCAAATAACTTCAAAAACGAACTTTACAATATTTTTTATAAGAAAATTGGTAGGTTAATCGTAAAGCAATGAATGTATGATTGAAAATCCATCAAAAAACTTGTAACGATACTCGCGGTATTTTCTTTTAAGTATTTGGTCTTAAAAAAAATCCTTTGTTCAGCACTCCTCGTGCAAACAATTAATGTACAAGGCCGTTCATCGACAACTTATTTGTAATCAATTGACAAACCTGATAAATCTTCTACAGAAATACTTTTGCTACCGACTGTATTAGCATTTATCTTCTCAGAAAATTATATTTCTTAAGCAAGTTAATTAACAGTCAAGTTAGTACATGCAGTAACAAAATGGTATCAAAATTAATAGGTCGACGACGTTTTTCAGTAGAAATGTACGAGCATTCTGCGTAATAAGTACTATTTATTAATTTATGGTATTCCAGAAAATTTCGTCAGCCATACACGATTCGGGGTAAACGATGAAAAATTAACTCCTTTTTCGTCGTAAAGAATTGTTTGTTTTTTTTTTTTCTTATAAAAACTTTTTCAAAATCAGGTCATGTCAGACAGACTGCAGTTTTTAGCATTGAACAATTAATCTTTGCTATGTTTATTAAAAGTAAATGGATTGTAAAAATCTTAGGTAATCATACTTATATTATAAAGGCGAAAGTGTGTTAGCGTGTATGCATGTGTATGTGTGTTACCTCTTCACGCTTAAATAGCTTAATCATTTGGTATGGAGTTAGCTGACAACCCGACTTCTTAAAAGGAGGTTAATATTTTTGCAGCTATAACTTTCATGCAGGCGAAGACGCAGGAAAAAGCTAGCAATATGTATAAAACAGCTATCCACAATTATCCAGCCTTAGCCTTCACAAGCGCTTGTTACGACTTCTCTTAGTAATTAAGTATTTCAGTTTACCAAGCATTTTATTTATTATTTATTTCTCGAGTTCGTAGCTCTTATCTCGAATTACGTTACTGAGTGGAAAAAGACCTCGTTAACATTTGTTTGATAAGAATTTTTTGGTACTTATTAAGATGTTTTTGAATCAAAAAAGCCTTTAATGTTTATATTAGAATCTTAATGCGTGTAAGATTTATTTTTGGGGAGTTTACAAGCATTTCTCTGAATGGGCCTCGAGTCTCGAGAAGGCTTTTACTCTCACATCAAGATATGTTTTGGCATGCTTGCATCTTTAATTATTAAAAGGTCATTTATTAGCTTATTAATTTAAAATATATCCCAGAACTATTTATCTATCCTCCGCCTTTTGTGTCGAGTCTGAGGTGCCTCAATCTGCTTACGTAATGCTGCAACCCACCTTACCTTTGCCTGTTCCACTCTAGGACTCGTTCCATTCTTTTTTATTAATAACGCTTGCAGAAGTGGCAATTTTCTAGAGTAAGGATGACAAACCCATGGCACGCGGCACAATATTTTGGACGGCCACTGATCACTGAATTTATTATGCACTAAAAAAATGTGTAACTTAACCATGTTGTAAAAACTCGTTTGCGCCTACGCGTGTTTTATTTTAGTTACAGGGGCACGTCAATGATCTCAGTAAATATATTTTTATAACAAAAATGACACGTTTCCTACTTAACTCTAAAGGAACAAGAAAAGAAACGAACAAAAGTTTTAGGACACATCAAAGGTCACCGATATATTTCGCAGTCCGTGAGGCTTGTATAGTTTACTAATAAGGAAGGAGAGAGGTCATCGTCCTGCGATAAAAGAAGCTTTGATCTACGACCTACCGTGTCTTAGTATAATATTATCGCAGTTGTGGAAAAGTTGGAGGCGGGATAACGTACTACACGGCAATGACCGGATTCCACAACTCAAGTAATATTTTTAGATGCTCAATGCCTCAATTACAATCACGGCTGGCAGCTCATTTAGCTACTTGCACATGAATTCAAGCTGGGTCTAGTCAACGTGCCGATTGCACTACAAAAATTTCATTTTTTTTTAAACGGCTCCTGAACTAAGAAATTTACTGCTTGTATCGCGGAGGCTTGCTCAGAAATTCAATTCACATACATACAGACAAACTCAGAACAAGCTTTTGTGGATCGCACAAATTCTTGTCCTACGCGGGGATTGAACCCGCGTAGCGTCGCATACAGTGGTAATTGGCGTAGTGACCTAAACTACTCGGCTATCCGTGCAGTCATTTCATGACATGCAAAATCCTAAATTACTAAGCTTCCAAAACGCATTACACTCGTCTGGACCCGGTTAAAATCGTGGCTGTAGCTTCTTTAATTGTTGAATTATACGGTTCACTCACGTGTATTTATCGGAAATAACCTACCAGTTTCGAACCCAACCGGAGTTCCTAATCATGAGCTGACGCTGCGACAGGATCGTAACATTTTTGGTCAACCGTTTATTAGAACGTTCGCAATACATATCTCTATTCTACAAACACCCAACATTTATCTAGTTACAGAACACACTGTATGCATACCTTCCAAGGACCGGTAACCAGGTTATACTAGAAATAACTAGATTAGGCACACCATGTAGATTCTGGACACTGAAGCGAAATTGCAATATTGTCTGTGGAAGACAACGAAGCAAACCATTGTTCAGAGAAAGGCGACTGGTAAACGTGGAGCTGTTATACAGAGAAACTAAGATGTAATGACAGGTCAACAAATAATTGTCAAAGAGTAGAAAAGTAATCTGTATTCCTATTTTATAGATCGATTGCATGTGCATGAAAATAAATAATTTTGTAATAACAAATAATAGTCTATTCCGAAAGAAATATTGATACTCTTTTTTTTTAAATAAGCAATTTTGTTTAACTTTTTTTCGCACTGCTTTCCAAAGCGATAAATGAAAATATTTTAATTTATTCTTCCAAATTAGTTATATTAACTAATATAAATTGAGTAATTGACATAGGTATATTGCTGGGGGCATTGATGAAAAACGTGCAGACAAGAGAAAAGTAGCAGAAAAAAGGGGAGACCTAGTGCCTATACCCTGCGGTGGGCGATTCCGGGCTAAAATGATAATTATGTTTACTTCACCAAGTCGGTAATTAAAATATAACAAAGTCCCATGTAAACAGGTTATTATATAGAAAGCTACAAACAATCTAATATTCATGTTATAACGTTGTACGTTAAATTATTACCAACCTCATCAAAATATCGTTTATCATGCACTAATTACTGTCAACAAAACTCTTTAATTATAGAGCCAATATTACGAAATAGATGAACCACTTATATTCAGACAGTAATAATAAAAAAGGTAATTTTTAATCAAGTTTAAGCCTGTTTTTAACCCCGATAATGTGTTATTGGTACCTATCGGTGTATGATAGAAAATAGAAAAAGGTGGCTGGACAAAATAGATGCGGAAGGCAAGGATTGGTACAAATAGCGTATACTGGAAGAGGCCTATGTCTAGCAGTGGATCGCAGTAGACTAATAAATGGTTTGATTGACATTGTTTTCTGTCTGTAAATTAACATTGAAATCCAATCTATTGGTTAGAAATGGTGATGTTCTATCTACTTTTTCTAATAGAGTAACAGCGTGACGAACTTAATAATATTTAAAGCATCCACCTGATCCACCCTGATCATAGTTCCACTGCTTCTGTGTATAAATAAACTTTCCTTAGAAAGCAAGTATTCCCTGAAAAATATTAGTTCCTCTCACTAATTTTGACCTTTATTCACGTAAATTTATTTATTCATACATTCTGTGTACCTACTAGCTACAAAACCGTGACTCTCAACTAGACAATAGTATCTCATAAATAGGTTTGTTAATACTAACTTTCTCTATTTTGTATCTCTTGTATCTTGAAAATTCAGTATCAAATTTTATAAGGAGATTCAGTATAACACGCATTGCTTTAACTTAATTGAGTTGTTTGTGGAATCAAGATTATGTAATCTCGAACAAGGTTAACTATCTCCACAAAATTTGGTTTCATCCAATTTCCTTACTTATTAAATACGCGTATCGTATAGATAATTCGGGTGGAGCGTCAATTTTATAAAATTTTATATTATAACATCTGATCTACTTGTAAAGAAGCAATATTGTTAAATTGAAGTAATTTAGAAGACAGGGTTTTTTTATTCTAAATTGCAATTTTAATAAAGATTTTAGACATATATCTTCCACCAGTTTCTCGCCAAAGCGCGCTTATTTAAAAGGTTCATTTCAAATATACATTTTTAGTTACTTTTGAAACGTTACAGACCTTAGTTTTGGTTCCAAAATGTAATTTCTTTGAAGAAAAACCAGCAAAAAGCTCCGTAAGTAACGTTTTTTTTTTAAATCGTGTACGTTATTATAGTATGCAACAACAACGCAAGTAATAAAAATGTAGAAATTGCCAAATAGGGAAAGAGACATTCTTTACTAGAAGAAAGAAATGAAAACCGTACATATTACTTTACGTTTTGCCATGAAAAACAAATGATAAACGCTCAAACAATTGAATCCAATTAAGCGGCATTGTGTACACCACGAACACAATCCGCAAATACATAAGTTACGCATTACGAAAGCTATCGGATTCAAGTCGCACACATTTTTATTAGGGAAGCTCATCACGTGCGTATCTACCAACACATTAATAGATACAAACTACTAAATTATTCATCAAGAGTCGCAGTGGCCCCAGAAAACCTCGGGCTGGCCAATGTCCCGGCGGGATGAGCCCAGTTCCTGTAGTTTAATCTTTGCCAATTAAGCCACGGACCCTACCAACACCCCATAAAGAAATATCATCGCAGCTGCTGAAGCGAGACAGAGCACTAGACAATGTAGAGCTGCATCTCTCTTCCACATCTCCAATAATATTACTTTTAGAGGCTTTGGTAGGTTTCTGGACGCAGAACGTTTCCATAAAATATACTATCATTTCTGTCGTCTGCTATTTTTATATTATTCTTCTCAGCTACAAGAGAAAATTAATTTACTGTGTTTGCATAAAAATACTGCTGAAAATAGTTGTTCGGAACTTACTTGGTTTACATGGTAATTTTATAGTTTTTATCAGGTTGCCCTATTATTTTCCTTGAGATACTGAAATATGTCAAAAAGGCAGATACAAAACAAATGAAGCTCACGAAACAGATTATTTATATATTATTTATTTAATAAATACCAGATTTCTCTACATTATTTTCTTCAAAAAAAAATGTAACATGATTTGATTACAACGCGCCGACTTGACAACAGTCTTCCTTAATGCCTCCTTGGTACCCTTGCTCTAAATAAACAAAGATTGTTTTCGTTCAATTCCCATAACCAAGGAAGTTTAACCCTTTGCTCATAATTTACTCTTGCCATAATAATGTACATTCCAATCTTCATTATCACATCAAGAAATCTGTAAATGTATTATAGACGCTTGCTATAAGCTCTTAAAGTAAAACTATACTGTGGAAGCGAGAGCACACTACACTACGTAAAGCGACATCTTGCTCCTACAACCATAATTGTTCGGTTTTTCCAATTCGAGTAGCGTATCATAGTACAGGCAATGTTCTCATTACCAAATTAACCCTCTAATTACGAGATGTCTAGATTTCAGCTGTTACATTTCTACGTTTCTTTTCCAGGTAATGAATTGGACATACAAAGGTTTTGCGATCATGAATCAAATGAAAAAGTAATAAAAGGCAGCAAATTACGCTGCTTGCTAACGATTCAATACATTAATGAAGATTGATGACCAAATCATGTTGGAAAAACTTGTGACAACGTTTGAATGCGTAACAATGTTATTGTTACTTCATTAAATTATATTCGGGGTTTTCAACAATATTTTTCAAATTCTTTTTTCACGTATTTTCATATTTACGTTACTCTACATTGAATATGCGTGGGGAAAAGAGAGACTACACCGTGTAGTGCACTATCTCACTTCTACAACTGCAAGTCTAATGGTAAGAGGTGGTAGACTCAAAGTATTTTTTTCTACATTCACTAGAAATAGGTGTATCGTGTTGTCGAAAATTACTTTTTGTCATATTACAGGTATGTTGCGAAGTAAATCATACTCGATACATTTTGAAAGTGTATGTTTTATAATAGGGACGATGACATTTTAGTATACTTGTAACATGTAGTTAAATGACTTATTATTTAAACTACAAGAAGTATAGGTTTTTTTGTCTCCAAAAAAAAATCCCAAACTTTATACTAACTTATCTTTGTATTTTTTTTTTGTTTAGCTTAAGACAGCAATACGAGTCCAATATATTTTAATGATCTATCTGACGGGCTTATTATTTTTTGTATCCTGTCATCAACCCTATTTTAATTACAATATGTGTATTCTATGAGCAATCTTTAACCCTAAAAAGTCTATTCAATTTCATCCAAACGCTCTCATAATATTCTGCTTCCAGCCTCAGTCAAAGTAATAACAGTTTTAATACTATGTTAGTGCACTTTTAAAGTAGGATACATATTACAAGGTATAAAAATTGTAAAATTGCACATAGTAGGTAATAACAACAGTCGGTGAGGGCGGAGTAATGAATGCTTCGTTTACCTTTATGACCTCCATTTGAAGATAAGTAGCAGATGCATCTTAGCTTTTCTTTACATCTTCGTTTTAGTTTAAGTTATGAAAATGATAGATATTTAATCGTAGAAGCTTACTTTTGTAGGTTCAAAAAAGGTGATCCCTCACCAAAGAAGTATTTACGTGTAATGTAACCTTACAATTTGAACAGTGAAGGACCAGAACCGAGCATTACAATCCGCACTATGTCATAATGCAATGTATTACATTTTGACAAATTAATCAAATAAAAGCTGATGCTCAAAGTTGAATCCAAAATGTAACATCACACGCAAAAAGCTATCAGTTAGGAAGGTAGCATTGCATTGTAATGCTGAAAGTTAAACGTATAGTGTAACACTACACGCATTTGCTCCCGCTGAGGTATCACAATATTAACGCTAGGGTCACTTTTATTAATAAAATATCATTATTATAGTTAATAGATTTCTCACAATTAACTCACACACTTTTTCTCTTATCAAATCGCTAACGCCTAAGGTTTATCAAGACATTTCTCATCACTACGCTGTATAAAACAAAGTCAGTTCCCACTATCTGTCTGTCTGATCTTTAAAACGCAAACTAAAACTACAATTAAATGTAGTACTTAAATGTAGTATACATCAATATCATCCCATGCGAAGCTGGTGTGGGTGTCTAGTATAAATACGTACTACAAATACACAGGCATGATATTGTATGTAGGTATCAAAGGTATTACGTAATTGTGTTTCCAACTTGACAAGAATTTAGCCAAAGGCGATAGGTCTATGTCTCGTTGGTGGCTTACAAATATGTGATGGAACTAGAATGTAGTTTAATTAAAAGGAATAGCTTGATTAAGCCCGGGTTTAGGCGTTTTGATCGTAACATTTATCTTGTTAAAATGTTGCCTAGATAATTTTGATTGTAGAATTTAATAAATGAATGTCACACGTAATGTCTTTAATTTATTGACACAACTTAATAATTTATTTTTTAAAGGGTGTGTAGGTATGTGAAATATAATTTTTTTATCGTAACAACCCCACCACATTTATGACCATCGTCACGACGCCCACTGACTTTTCGAATGTTGGGTGCATTTTAGAAATAAATATCGCAGCTTCCGTGTTTTGGAAGGCACGTAAAAATTAGGGTCCTGCGCCTGCTTTTCTTTGGTAATGTGGAATTATCGACACATCGGGTTATGATAATAAAGGAACAGAAAGTGCACCTGTGTCTGCGTATATGCTTGTGCACTATAATATGTCCTGCGTAGCTGGCTGGTTTCATAGTAAAACTAGCCGTCGTGGTCGGATTCGGTTCGGACATATCTGCAACTCTTGTCATCTCTGTTCTTAGCCTCTTCCAAATGTTTCCAATAACCTCTTTCAAATCAGTTAAGCCCAAAGAAACGCTACACGCATCCCATATACCTATCACTGGAATCACCATAAACAACTTAACAGATAACAGTTACATCACAATAATCGATCCTGTCGAATTATGAGGAATAAGCGTTTCGTCCATTAGTGACAAATGTTTGCTGCAATCAGACGAGTTGCGGCCGGACGCTCGCAATTAATCAAAGCATATACCAGCTTACATATGTTACCCACAACAATAGATATCGCAGATCAAACAATAGAACCATTTCACTGCAGATGGTGATATATTAACCAGATCGATAGAAAACTGAATTAGGTGATAGCGATGCAATTTAGATAGGGTATTGGAATAGGGATAATGTATGTAGCTTCCTTAATGGTTGAGTAAGTGCAAGGTTTGTTTATGGCACAAAGGTGCAAAAACATGTTAAGTTAAATCTAATTTATAAAGAATCGTATCTAGCAAAAATTATAGCAATAAAATAATACATTTTCACAATTATCCGATCCGATATCGGCATCCGACGACGATACAATGTCGATGGAAGTCTATAGTAGATATGAAATAGTCTCCATTCAAGCGATACACCAATCATCGAAAATAGTTATGACGGGATTAAAAAAATGTGAATCCTAAAACAAACTACACATTCCTTCAAAAACCTCCAAACTATTGAGGCCCCTGTCATCTAATACACAATACCCGAATCAAAAAATGATCCAAGCATCTGCATCGGCGATCGTCAATTTTAGTGTAAATTCTAAAACAGTACTTGATACGCTCGGAAAGAAGCAAAAATGGAAAAGCTCATCGTCTCAAATAGAACGTTAAACTATATTACATTGTATTAGTATCATATTGCAACAATGTGTATCCTATCTTCGTGTTACGGCAAGGCATAAAAGCTCGGGAGCGTGTAAGCGATCATCTATTGTTTCCGATACTTGTGAGCGATCACTTATCATCAGGTCGACACATTGCTTGCCCGATACACTGGTCACGAAAAAATCGGTCAAATGCGAGTCTGATTTGCGATAGTAAAAGTTCCGTACAAAGAATTTTCGATTTTTTTTTTGGGTAATATTCATTATGGTGTAACTAAAAATGTACGGCTTTTGCAATTTCTTTCAGTTTCAAAAAACATTTTGGTCCTATCTTAACCATTAAGAAAGCTGACAACAAAGACCAAAATATGTGTTTGAGTATCGAATCCTTGAAGAAAAAAACATTGCCATATTGTATAGAAGAGTATTTAAAACATGATCGAGTTCTGATAAAACAAAAGCTATCAGCCTCAAAATACACACGAAACCCACGGATCATTCACTTTTTGGAAAACTAAACTCCAATATACAGGCAATAGGTAGTGCAAATACGTTTTCGTTCGACAAAATCGAGTAAAAATCTATCGTGATCAAATTACTCGTGCAAAATGAAGTTAGATTGCAGACGACCGACACGCGCTCCGCGATTTTTTCTTCCAGTATTAATGGCATTTGGATGTGATTCTGAAAAGTTTAGAAACTATAATGAACCGATTTGTTTTAAACGCGTTGTAAAGAGGTCGAAAAAATAAAAAAAATTATAGTAATAAATGTAAATAGACAGGGGTTACAACTACTATCTCGGATACAGGTATCTACTGGCACTTCATACACAATCGGTTCAGTAATGAAGGGCTAGAATTGGCCCTACATACATAAGTCGCCTAAATCATTACTTTTTTATAAGCTGTAATCACTGTAATCAAGAAAAAGTTACAACACGATTTGGCATAAAAGACACTATATTTAGTCTATTAGTAGTTTCCGCTACTAATAGACTAATGTTGTCATAAGGAGAGGGGGGTGAATGGGGTTACAAACATTCAATTTGAATGCGTTAGGATACTAGTATTAGAGGATTGCACAAATTCTTGTCAGACACGAGGATCGAACCCACGATACGTCGCGTTGTGGTATTTGGCATGGTGAGCTATGCCACTCGGGTATCTATGCAGTGTTAGCGACTTAAACATACAATGGATTGACGAAGCCACAAAAAGTCTGAAGTCTGCAAAATATCTAAATTATTAACAGAGCTTCCGTCCGATTTAGAATCGAAGGCTATTTTTTATTACTTCCAATCGTTCAGTTCGTAACATTATACTTACTGCGGTTGTATCCAATTAGTTTAAGTGGAAAAAGTTCACATTACGTGTATTTTGTAAATTGAATAAGCTGATAATATAATGAGGGGTGGTCTATCAAATCCGGTTTCATATTACAATGTCGTGTTATTTTAAACTATATATTGATGCGATATATCGCAGAAATACTTGGTCTATTTTAGGCTTCTTTGAGATTTACGATTTGATCGTGGTCCTTATTACGATTTGGTCGTAATTGATTTAGAGGTTTCGTTAACATACAAACAAAAAAATAATCCCCAGTTTGCCGATGCCTTTAAGTCTGTCTTCGACTATAATTAAATCAATAAGCGTTAATCATGTCTACAGTATTTCTTAAATAAATACATTTTTTCTGTATCAACAATCTCAATCAAACTAACTTTAGCTATGTAACAAGAGTCATCGTACAGTGCCGTTGACATCGACAATGCAGTTAGTTTGGCTGATTACTAATCCAAAAAGATATGATTGTCATTTATCAACACGCTAAGAAGTCAAAAGTGTCCGCAAAAACACTATAACAACAAGAAGTACTTACGTCAGTTTAACAACCGATTGTACCATAATTCTGACTAAATTAAAAATTAAAAGCGTTGGTGAGGATCGAAAACATGCGGGCAGGACATATGGCCGGCTCTCGACGGACAATTCAATTTGAAGCCGCCTCCCTTCCCAAATACGTTACAATCCTACAGCAAACAGAAGCCTACCACCTCCTCTTCGCGTACAATTACTTCACTGGTGCAAGCGAGACGGTGCAATACACGGCATATAGCGCCGTCTCTTTCCCACAACATCAACAGTCTTACTTTAAAGGTTCTGCTAGGATCCTTGGTCTGAGTGAGGACGCTTTCATGGAATCCTAAACAAACGACAACACGATGCCAAAAAGTGCTAATATTATGATTTTCATACACATTTCCTTTAAATTTTTCGGTATGATAATATTTTGAATCAAATGGATCGTGTTTTGTCTTCCCGTTTGTAAAATTGTACCGTATTTTAGTGCAATCTGACGGGGGATTTATACAACTTTTATATTGATTTTTGTCAGTACACAGTTACAGGTATCCGTACTCTAAATTTAGACTTACACACTTTTTTATGTCATTATATCTACGTACATCATCATCATCTTCCTGCCCTTATCCCATTTTACTTGGGGTCGACTCAACGATTTTTTTCTACGTAGGTATATGTACGTAGAAAAAAGCGTGTTGAGCCAAACAAAAAATAAAAGCAAAACAAAACCACATATATCACCTAAACACTTGCGAAAATTAACAACACATTGTATGAAACTTCTGACGGACCCGAAACAGACAATAGCTCAAAGTTTATTTTAAGACGTGCCAACTTTTGGTAGAAATGTATCAGTGTCGGTACATCCATACACTCTGTTGGATGAAATATTTGGACAATGAGCTGAGATAGAGTAGGTGTCAAAAGTTCAGAACGTCCGTTTTCTGTGCGATTCGTTAGTACAACAACAGTACACAGTTCTGCTTGAGTGACGTGGCTTTGAAGCCAGCGATTGGTGTGGACTAAAGGAGTTTTAAATAAGCAATTGTTTATGTAATAAATTGCCGTCATTTAGTTGCATAAGCACTAGTAAAAATACTAATAATAAAATCGTTTTGCGATTAAAAAATAAAAAGTAACTAAAATAGTCGATAAATTCAAATCAACTTCGTTTGTTAGCAGAACAGAATTCAAATTGATTTGAAAACTAAGTTAACTGTAATCAAATACAATTTTCATACCGATATATGTGTCGATTTAAATGCAATTACGAAAAACTATTGTTGCATAATTTTATTTATTCGGTACACAAGGGAGACTGTATAATAAATTCATACAAATTGGCAAACTTTGTTCCCTAGCTCGGCATTTGATCGCGAGGATTCAATCGCTAGTTTCGAACCCGCATTTTCACAGTTGCCAGGCAAAGTTGTGAACTGGAGGTACACCGGGTCGTTTAGTGGAATTGAACTCAGATTCTCTCGCGAATTGTTTCAGCCCCAGCAGCGCAAAACTTCCAACGAAATTTATTTCCCAACAAAATATTATTCCAATATCAAAAATTATAAAAACATAACTTTGTTATTCTTCGTGAATATTTAAACATATTTAAACAACCCCTTCCCTACCCTAGTTGGAGTCGTGGCTCGTGACGATAATTAATACAGCGACAAATTAAAATTCTAACGTCAGATTTTTATTAATCTAGATTTGTTGCCGAAAAAATACTTCAATTATGTTAATTAGTTTGGCCGGGTTGGCGATAAATTAGGGCTATAAACGTAACTTTCGTCGCGTCGCCGCGGCCTGCGATTAGTCGCAGGGTAATCTGATCCGCCTGAGGCCCGGCCTACACGCGATCGCTACATTTTTCACAAACATTATGCGTGCAATGCGAATGTATTACATCGAAAACTAAGAACTGGCTAATGATTTACGTTTTCTACTTGTAATTTACTTTCGTTCCGTTTCCATTCGTGTTCTGCATGTCGGGGTGAAATAACTTTGCTATGACAAAACATTGCACCATAAGTTAGGATTAAGCTTACTATACTGATATGTTTATTGCGACTTACCTGCTTAAAAGCTTATTAACATATTTATTAAACACAGTAAAAAAAACAATTTACAGTAGGTAACAGAAACTTTACATTTGGTACGATCTTAAAAAGTAATAGGCTTGTACTACGAATAAAAACGTCGGCTTTTTAAATTATCTTTACGAGAACCACAGTGGAACACGAAAACACTCAATTGAGGAAATAATGTAACGCCACGACGTGGCATAAAATTCTTTACGTCACTTTTATGTGTCCAACGTGCAAATGCATCCAATTTGCAGTAAAGTAAAAACGAAGTGTCCGCATAATATGGTTCTTCTCGATAATCGTAGGTACTAACCGTTATATAAAAGTGGTTAAAACCGCTGCACTAGTGAGCGTAGAAACGCATTGTTTCAGCAAAACGGTTATTAGAGGCGTGTACATAGGTAGGTACCTCTGTTCTGTAAAAACGCTTTGCTAAATTGAATGCCGCAACACGCAGGCGAATTGATTCTGTCTGTGTGTTTTGTTGAGTTTTAGAGAATAGTGTGTTTAGATAGGGCTTTTTTATTTATCTCCAGGTATTCAATATGTGAACACTCAGAGCGAGGTTTGTAAAAATAGGTTGGTAATTAAATATTTGAACGACGTTGTTTGCTACAGAATTAGTGGAAGGTCCACATCAAGTTAATAAAGGAAAATAATACTAAGCACTTCAATTTGTAGGTTACTATTGAGGTATGGTACCAAAAGCACGTATAGCGTTCTGGATAGCACTTAGACCAAAACTATTAATCCATTTTAAGTTAATACTTATCAACAACTCACGATTCACGTCACTTTTCATTCAAATCACGATTAGATTCCACGTTTCTCACAAACCACTGTTCACGTATAAAACAAACTAAATGCACATTATCTATCTCCAGACTCAAACAGCCCTGATCTCCGCTTATTGTTACCAATCTCTTGATGGAGATTGCTATTACTTCCTATAGATTGCTATTGTTGCTGCCATCTATCCGTCTACGTTCCATAATTTCATATTGACGCACAATACGCCCTGAGTGCCGATATTGTCGTAGTATTAGTGTGTTACAGAACATCCCCAATATCTAGTGAGACGGTTTCCTTGTCGTGTTAATAATATTATTGTCGTCTGCTAACTGATAACTCAATATGGAGCAGATTATCACGCTGCTTGCTATATATTGTAACGTCATTATGCTTCCTACTACAGCTTTCGTGCATGTTTGTATTTAATTATTCATGGTAAAATGAGAGGCAATATTGATCCGTGGTAGACTAAATTAAGTAATTCCATTAAATTACTTACACTCGATAAACAAATTCTGTTAAGCCGTATAAATTATAGCATAAAACTTTCATTTATAACACCGGTAATACAATCTCACCTTTTTACATTTCCCGATCCGATGTCAGATATCGGAGCTACATATTCCATATATTTTACGTCTTCCGATATCGGATCAGCGTCAGATACCTGTATCGGTTCGCATAATGTGAAAGTTCTCTAAAAGTTGAAATTATATCTCTAAAGACACTCATGTCTTCATCACCATTACAAAAATTCACACTACGCCCCTCCATATAAATCTAAACACTATATTACACATAGAATTCTACAGTTCCCCTAACAACACAACGTTTTCGCTAGCTTAATCAACCTTGTTTGGTTACTAATCAGCGGCAAACGATTTTGTATTAAAAGTTGAATGCAATTAAGCTTGGACGTCGGTCCCGCCCTCAAATAGCAGGCAATAGGCAGCTTCATCGCGATTGCTACGGTAATTGCACAGCAATTTCACCCGCTGAGCAGTTATTAACTGGAATCCTTCAGGTTTGCCATGAAAATTAAGTTTCATTTAAAACTAGGAGTTCCTTTGTTTCTTTATAGGGCAAGAAGTCTTGTTTTGATGGAAAGTGTCAAAATGTTAATTTAGATTAAAGTTATGGGTTCCTAACAATTAGTTACCACTTACCAAAAAAAAATAATAGCTGCTTTTCTGAAAAAGGTAGTCTACTAGAGTTAGTAAACAGAATTGACTTTTGATCGCTTCGTCGGGCTAAGTTGGCAAGACTATATCTGACTCCTCGTGTCAGTTAAGAGACTAGGCTAAGAACTCACGGAGCGATTTCTTACCGCGCCCGCGGCGGTTGCGGAACCGTGAATTTATTTCCAAACTCACGAGATCGGTTATTCGCGCGGTCCCGCAGCCGCTGCGGTTGCGATCATCGCCCGCCACGCTTGCGGGCGACTATCGCAACCGCAGCAGCAGACGCAAGACCGGCCTCTGCGCCACTGCGATCGCCCGCTAATCGACCGCAGAGCGCGCGGGCGCAAACCGCAGAGCTTGCGGGCGACCGCGGCCCGCGCGATTCTACAAGTTGCCCGCCGGTGCCGCGGGAGCCGCAAACAATCGCACAGTCTGCGGGCGTAAACCGCGTCGTGAGTTGTGCTTTTGTTTTTTACATGTAAATCTGCATTCTAGAGAGTCTGCGGGCCCGCCACCGCGGCGGGCGCAGGAAAAAATCGCTCCGTGAGTTCATAGCGTAAATCTTTAATGTAAATTTCGTGACCGATTTTTATGAAATTTTACTTGTATATCGGATTGGTCTGAGAACCGGCCAAAATCTATTTTTTATCCCCAAATCCTTCTATTTTTTACAGACCTTTTTTTTCCCGGGAGTATTAAATACTAATGAGTACAAAGTGACGAACAACAGCTAGTATTAATTTGATATCTACATAGCTTATGAAGAAGCCATAGGTGGTTTACGTATAGATTTAAGAGTTCCTTGAATCCGAATCTCAAGTTCTTCCCCATTAATAGCCATACAAAATACGAATCCAATTAAGATATCAATACAAATCGGAGTAAACAAACTTATTTTTCGTCACAACATTCAAATACTCACAATAATCTTCCACGAAGAGTATAATACCAATAGATACGACAACTTCTCAATTACTGGAAGTTCTGACAAAGAACCGCATAATTCCCAGACCGATGATAAAGACTAAATATGTACTCAACTTTGCATAAACCCTAAGCTTCGTCCAAAGAGATAAGTACTTCCTAACTTTGTAAGCTGATGTGGAAATTCGAACACGTGTCGCTTCGCTTCAGACTGAATTAGCGCTTATTGACACGTAGGCTTAATGCAAATCGGTGTAGACAATTTAATACAATGTACTCAATGCATTTATTTATGTTTAAGACTTTTTACTTTTTTTTAAACGAAATCGGGAAGCCTTCACCCAGCAGTGGGACAATATAGGCTAATAAAAAAAAGACTTTTTGGCTTTTGTTGTTTTTAAATATAGATTTGGGGAAAAATGCAATTGTTAAACCGACTGAACCGTAATAAAAAAAATTGAAGGTGCTCATATCACCTATTTTGAATAGAAATGAAATGTCCTATCCATTTTGTCCACTCTCTCATCAAGACGGAAGAAATATTACATACTAACTGATAACGCGACTTCGTCCGGAATATCCGTTTGTTCTTCGTTCGTTGGAATTTAATTAAAAAGTCAATAAGTTTATTTTTTTAAATAAAAGAGCTCTAGCAGTCAACAGTTTTCACTAAACATCATTGTGCGAGACGCTGCAACGCGCGTGTACTGCACAATCTCACTTTCACAACGGCAACAATCCTGCACTTCGAACTGATAATACCGGCACTGTTTCATACAATCGGTATTTTTTAAGTACTCCAGAAACTCTCAGAATACGAAAAATAACATATTTTAGCTATTTTCCAGTCATTTCATTCTCATAGGTCCGGTAAGAGTCAAAGTACATTTTGGTGTTTGAAACTTGTAAAAATCAGCAATTTAATATGAAAATAATTCCCCTTTTCAGAAGTCCCAATTAAAAAAGTTCTTTGAGAATAATATTGATAGGTTTTGGATGAATATATTGTTTTGAAAAAGAAAATTTGTGAACGATGTCTAACGAAAATTGTTGATGCGTAATGAAATGCAGCGCATTACCATGCATCGATGATCGAGAGACGTTGCACGGCGGTTTAGTCAGTAAGAGTCTGACACTAGCCCCTTCCTTTCCCGAGAAGATGGGTGGTCTTAGACTTGAAGATTATCTAAAAATCTTAAGGTAGCTAATCACTTGAATTCTGAATACCAAACCATTTTATTCATCACGAATAACATTCCTTTACGAACAAAGCCGTTAGCCTAAACCAAGTATAAATATTTATTCTGGATTAATTAGTCGTACACACATCTTATCTACATTGTAATCTTCAAGTCCATCTACGTCCGTTAGGCCAGGAGCCTGACACCACCTCTTTGAATACGGCTGTTGTAGTTGTGAAAAAGAGACAGCGCACTACAAGGCATAGAGCGCCATCTCGTTTTCACAACTGTGAGGATCTTACTTTAAGAGGTAGTGGTAAATGTCCAGTGTTTAGACCACTCTAATATCCGGCCCACGCAAACCAAATTACATTAACATTGGTTAAGTTATTGGCTTTGTTTACTAAAATAGGTTCCAGAAATCTTTTGTATCTGAACTAATTAAGTGAATAATAAGTTACCGTTGGTTTAGAAAGGTTTTTTACAAGAAACCTTACAAATAAAGTTGCTACACTAGTACAGGCATTTTTTTTTAAATCTTATGTAATATGACCCCTTATTAAAATTGCCGACACAGGGTATATTTTGCATCGATGAACAACATTCAGCTAGCAAAACCGCAGGCAAAAGCTGGGATGTAAATAATTATTGTCGTTAGGTAGATTATAATTAGGTTATAATGTAACCTTTAAAGCTACGCAATGGATTTTGTTGCGGTTTTTATAATAGATAAAATTTTTAAATATAGTATGTTCTACGACTTCACACAAAACTGTCTAGTTCCAAACAAAGCAGGATTTGTATTATGAGTTCTAGACGACTATTGAACATACTTGTATATTTCTAAATACATATAATATTATGTTATAGATAAATTACACCCAGACACATTTTTCCTGGGTGGGGATCGAACCCACGACCTCTGATATTGCAGACAGGACCACTAACTACTAGACCAACAGGCCTGTCGAAAGGAAAGTTTATACGTATAATACATCACTATTTCGCCGGTGTGAAGCTGTGGCAGATCGTTTGTTTAAAATAATTATCAAATGCTCTATAGAGGTTCACTACCTTGTAATGTATAGTTACAGACAAATGATGTGAGTTACAGAGCACATTTTCAAACAGTATACGTCTCATGCCTGCCGGGGCAATTTCAAACTCGAGACAGAAGCCAGTATCGAATGTTCTGGAAACCATTTGATTTTCCCAGAATTCAAACTGCCACAAATGGCAATACAAAGCCATTTGAGTTGTTTTGGTGAACCATTTCTAGTGCTTGTTTTCGGTAATTTTAGTATTTCTCCTTCCATCATTAAATAATAACAGAAATTAACCAACATTTTTGTTATTTTTGAAATGATAGTCGAGAATAAGGGTAAGAGATTATTAGAATAAAACGTTTACATTTCATTTTTACATATAGTAAGGAACTAATTTGGAATCATAAGTTCCGCTTGAAAAGGCAACGGAGTGATTTAATTATAGAGTGTCCCAATTAGTAAACAGCTAATTAGCTAGTTTGGCATTACATGATATAAGCGAAGTTATGAACAGAAAAAAACTCAATTAAGCGTATGGCGCGAATGACATTCCTGTTTGGCGAGGGAAGTGGACTTTGACTTAACACTTTCGATACATATTTTGTAGAACTACTCGGATCATCTGGCACATAGATAACATTAACCTGAGGGCGTTGGCGTGTATATTTGCAACAAAGAATCAACTCAACTGTCTGTTAATCAAAAGTGATGTATTTTTACATAGGACGACATAAGTTCTTCTTACTCACAAAATAATGCGTTTTCAATTTTCTCGCATGTTATTGCTTTGTTAAACAATCAATTTCAATTATTGCTCAATCGTTCAGAAATATATGTATAAAAGCGATGGCTGAACAATATAACCGTAATAATTGGAACTTCAAACATAGTCATTTACGTAATAAAACAAGTGGAGTGCACAATATCAAACTCTAGAACTCTTTTTAGATTTCAATCAAATTTTTTATAAGAAGTCTTTTTATAAATTACTAGCTGTGCCCGCGACTTCGTCCGCGTGGATTAATTATTTTGGGCATCATTTATTTTTGCGGACAACCTCCTTAGCTTTATAAATTATAGCTGTTACCCACGACTTTGTCCTCGTCATTTTCTGTTATTATTTTAGACACCTTAGTTTTTAATTTTTTAAGAGAATATAATTATTTTAAAGTACCTACTTCTGCATAAATTATATTTTTAGTTTTATTTTCTTGTGGCAGGAGTACATATTGATTTTCTCCACAACCTGATACGTTGATACAACTCTTAACAAATGCATTAATTTCGACCGAATTTGATTACCATAAAAACAGTCCTAGTGAGTTAATCTTAAAAGATAGACATATACTGTCCTGGACATTTTTTTAGATCATTTTAATAGAAATAATTCTTTGATACATATATTTTTGGTATCTACAACCGTTTTCGGAGCGCACGCAACGGAAACCCTCAAGGATGAATAATTTTCCCCGTTTTTTTCACATTTTCCATTATTTCTTCGCTCCTAATAGTTGCAACGTGATGTTATAAAGCCTAAAGCCTTCCTCAATAAATGGTCTATTCAACACAAAAAGAATTTTTCGATTCGACCCAGTAGTTCCTGAGATTAGCGCGTTCAAACAAACAAACAAACAAACAAACAAACAAACAAACAAACAAACAAACAAACAAACTCTTCAGCTTTATAATATTAGTATAGATTGTGTTCTAAACGAGATATTCTTAAAGTTCATTTTCATTTTTATTTAATAACTGGCCTCATTTTAGAATTTCGCTCCATTGGATGACATTTTTATGATAAATGGTTGACGGGCAATTTTACAATTCAAAAATAATGTTCTAGACTTGTCTAAAAGTGTGTAATAAACTAATTGACAGAAAACAGGTAAAATAATATTAATGAGTGAGAAAAATACTTTCAACCTGAAAAGTTTCACATGCATAGAGACACCCAGACTTAGAACAAGCACTTGTGGAACGCACAAATTCCACAAGTGAATTCAAAGTGAATCCAATTCTACGCGGGGAACGAACCCGTGCCACGTCGCTCACAGTGGTAATTGGCGTGGTGACCTATACCACTCGGTTGTCCGTGCAGTCCATTTTTAATCAATTAGTCTTTAATTACACAAAAAGTAGGTATAAACAAATGACTACTAGCAATATCTAATAGAACTTACTAAAATCTATTACTATCAGTATAATAATAATGTTGACACCGTTAAATTTAGTTTCAATATCAGCGTTGTAATATTAAATTTTCCAGACATTTCAGGACTGTTTCAATAGATTCTTATAACGAGTTCTCGATACTTGAAACGCTATAGACGTTTCAAATAACCGAGTACTTGTTTAAGATAACGATTAGATAATAAATCGTCGATCAAGAACACAATTTTACACAATGTTAGATAAAATCTTCATGTTTAACATTATTTTATTTATATCATAAAGACTGCTTTTACACACCTCAGGCAATTTTAGCATTTTACTAGCCCGCGGCTTCACCCGAGTAGAAGTCCTACTTCAGGCCTGTATTAATCCAGGGTCAGCTAACTCCATACCAAATATCATTCAAATTGTTGCAGTAGTTTAAGCGTGAAGAATTAACAAACATCCACACTTACTGACATACCATAGCGTTTTACGTTACCTAATTTAAGAAGAATAACCCACGCAGCCGAAGTTCTTAATCATGAGCTGACGCGGTAGCGGGGTCGCTAGCCAAGGCCTTGTAGTTCAACTCGAGACCCCGGATAGGTCCGAAACCAGTCAGGCTCTCTCGATTAATTCGCGTTAAGAAACTGTTATAATAATTACAATAATTATGAATGCGACTAACGATGATTATAAGTGCAGTACAGTCTAATCAAATCCATCAACATACTAATCAAATTTAGATCACTTAACGTCTCCTTGTGAGCACCAAATACTAAACTAAGTACCTACCTACCTGAACTCGGTAAATTTAGTGCAAGCTAAACTATGAAAAGACGGTTCCGATTCAGCTACTTCACGCAAGTTTCAATAGTTCTCTTACTTGGCTTAGCTCTTATTATAACCTACACTTGTATTTGTGAGTACTAGATAACTAATAAACATACTTATATACTTCTAAATACATAAACATTATAGATAAGTTACACCCAGACACAAAACAAGGGATCGTGCTTATCGCACCAACTTTTCTGGGTGGGAATCGAACCCACTACCTGTGGTATAGCAGTAATGGCCACTTACCACTAGACCAACTGGTCTGTAATTATGAATTAATACAGTAGTAAAACTGGGCCGTTTCTAAAAAATAAAAGGCTACAGCCGCGCGGCATGTATGAGCGATAGGGCTGCCCACCTACAGCATTTTAATTACTTCTACAACACACACACCGTCCCTTCGTCACTGCGACACGCTCGCGGCTGTAGGATGCTGAACGGATGCCTCGATCCGAAAGCGCAGGCATAACTCATTTATATGAAGACTTCATACTACATTTTTATTTTATTAAACATTGCTTCATACATCGGCCATTTAGACCAGATATATTAACCTTACATGACCTTCCATGACCTTATAGGTATATGATCTGATACAATACAGTTATCTTAAGAGACATGGGTTCAATAGACGGACAAAGTGATCATAGATTTCTAAATATAGATCTTTGAAATAAATAAACCTATATCTCCCCTTGATAAAGTCACTTGGGGGATCTTAAATCGTTCGATACTAAATAGGTTTAAGTACCTCATATAGTTACATTTATGAGTAGTAAATTCTACTCGTTCCAGCAAATCAAAATTATTGAAGTCAGAAGTAAATTTTAAAGTATCTTTTTCTATTTTTGATCTAATTCTTTTTTCAGGAGTCATCTAGCCTCAAACTAAGCAGAGCTTGTATTATAAGTACTAGACAATTGAAAAACATACTAATATACATACATTTTAAAGATAAATTACACCCAGACACAGAACATAAATGATCGTGCTCATCACACAAAGGATTTTCCTGCGTGGGAATCGAACCTACGTCCTCTAATATAGCAGTCAGGGCCACTAACCACTAGAGCAACAAGCTTGTCGTATTATTTTCTGCACGAGCCATTGAACGGGATTATAATGAAAGACAACTAAAGTATTATATTACTCGAATTGTTTCAACACATTGTACCATCTGTATTGCTTTGTTCGTAAGATAGAAAAGATCTGCTATTGTTCAACAGAATTGATTCTCGGTTTATTGTCCTCTATATCCCTTACTAGCTGTTGCCCACCACTTCGCCCGCGCTAATGTCGGTTATAGTCATAAAAACATTACCTACATCTGACCTCTTACTCAATTCTTTAATATCGAACGTAATTATTAGTACTTTCCAACAACATTCCCAACAACTATCGTTATATTTGACTCAATATATTAAACAAAATCTTAACAAATTATATACTAAAACCTTCATCGAGAATCACTCTATACGTTGAATAAAACAGCATGAAAATTCATGCAGTAGTTTTTTAGTTTATCGCGGACAGACAAACAGACAGACACGGAGGAGGAATGTTTTATAATATGTTTGCTATAAAGGTAAACATCGCTTTTATTTTTCTATTGGAAGAATTTCATATATTTTGTACAGAGACAATAATGTCGATGACTCGTGCGGAGATAGGGATGTATCAAATCAATGTATTGTAATGTGTATTGATTTTGCGAGGTTTCCAATTGTCGCCTGCCTTTGGACTTTATTCTCAGGAATTCTATCACGCTTTTATTTAATGTGACTATAATTCTGAGTACTATATACCGTTTTACTATTACTTGAAAAACTATCTAAGCGTAAATATTTATGTTAGAATCCTGAATCGTGTATCACAACAGTTAAATGATAACATATTTTTGTCATTGTTATTTCATTTTCTTTCTTCAAAATGTACTCATTGATTTGAAATTAATGAGCGGCCTTTACACGGATGCAATACTGATGTTTTATACGTGTAAATCTTGCAATAAACATTTAAACTCTTGAAACATTCTATCTATGAGAAAACGACATCAAAATCCATTGCGTAGTTTTAAAGATCTAAGCATACATGGGGACGGACAGTCAGTGGGAGGCGACTTTGTTTTAAAATAAAATATGTAGTGATCTAATCCCGATCCGGTTAAATGAATTTTTGACTGCAACTCTACCTACCTCTACGAATTCGAGCGTAAAACATCAGAATCTGACATATTAATTAAAAGCTCAGAAAATATATTATTATTCTCTCTCTCCTCTAGTCTGCCTGTCTCTCTAGTGTGAATATTCCTTTTAAAACTTAAATTTCTTAAGTAAAACGCCCACTTAATCAGAGACTTTCTTTAGCAACGACTATTTGTCTACTGCAAAACTACCCTGAAACGGGTGAGTACTTACACTAAATACTACTTTAAAAAGTAAACTATTGTCTGGATTTTAGTCTAGCTATTCCTTCTGTCTGTATTGTTTCTTTTAGAATCCAGCTTAAATTAATACGTCTAGTGTTTGAGTGAATTAGCTTTCAAACATGTAATTAAGTTGATTTAGTTGATTGAGTTTTAATAGTTTTCGCGCGAATGAGTTTCTTTATTTGGAGGTTAGTAAAAATGATTGCAAGGAGATATATTGAAAGCAATATTACTGTGTTGCAACTCTTGCAACTTTCACTACAGGATATTGACTAATATTATAAACGCGAAAGTTTGTAAGCATATACATATGCATGAATGTACTCGCATAAAATGTAACTCTTTAACGCTCAAGCGGCTGGAGCAATTATGGTGAAATGCTAGATGGTATGGAGTCAGTTGACATTCTGGATTAACACACATTTAACAGACAATGTCTGACAGGGGTAATGTTTTTAGCAGCTATATCCGAAAATGTAATGTGGAAATATAATAAGCAGTTGCTCTATATCAAATAAGGTGATCAGCTGAATCCAATAAGACTAGAAATAGACCATACCTTAGAGAAAGACTAAACATAACATATAACTTATTATTAATATCTATTGATTTTAAACTCAATACATCACCAGTCATTTACAACCAACTTGCGGCTACCATGGCAACAGTTTTAGTAACAATTTTGACGTTAACACATGGGTGCACAAAGTTTCGTTCGTTGCCTAACTAACGATCCTTCTTCAACAATACATTCCCTTCCGAACGTGATTGTATCTGTTTATGTTGGCTCATGTTCAACAGCTGATTTTAATGAGCTGGTATATTTAGTCATTATAATTATGTGGAAGGATTTTTAGGGTTCCGTAGATACCTCGAAAGGTAAATCGAAACCCTCATAGGATTATTTTATTGTCCGCCCGTCCGTTAATCCGACTGTCAGTCAAGACACCTTTTTTACAAAACGCTTGGCTGAAATTTATAATAAATAGTCAGACATGTCATTTGTTGACTGGCCTGTTGGTCTAGTGGTTAGTGGCCTTGACTACTATACCGGAGGTTGTAGATTCGATTCCTACCCTGAAGACTTGGGAAGTCCGAAATCCGGCACTGAGGGTCGAAGTGGTGGAAGGTCGCCACCTTGGCGGAGAGACTCGCCGATCTCGCTCGGTGGGTCAAGGCCTGCCGGGGATGCGGTGATTGAAAAAGCGAACCCCATACCCCCGAGTATAGACAGATGAGGACGCTCCAGTGGTTTTAGCCGGTAAAAGTCCGGCATACCCCCTCATCAACAGTCCATAAGAATTTCCACTGGAATACAAAAAAAGGAGGCCTACTACCATGTCTTAAAATACATAGGTATAAAATTTAAGCGGTTGTGGAAACGAGACAGCGCAATACACCGAATAAAGCAATGCAATGGCATCTCGCTTCCACAATCAAATAATATTATTACAACACTTGTCTGTAGACTCAAGGGAGTTGAAAAGTGAATCATGGGGAAATGATCTTTACGATACGAAGCGTCTGTTCGCTCGCAACTTAGCTGGATAAATAGGTCAGTGGGCTGTTTGCGGCCAATAAGTTAGCAAACAGTAGCTTACGCATCGCTACAGTCATTTAATTTGCACATTACTGCTTCACGTGCATCCATTTTGGTATATTTTGTAATTTCTGTGTCATTTGTTATCTTGATTTGTCATGAATTTTAATGTAGTGTGTCGTTATAATTTGCTTTAAGGCCTTTGTTTATGTTTCTGTATACGATACCTCTAGCCAACTGACATTTCTACGCAAACCTTATTTCTCAAAACGCTCGAATGTATGAAAATGACATTTTGTTCGAGTCACGTGACTTTGAACTATGATTTTCATCCATTCGTCCGGTTTTTTAGTAACGCTGCCGCGCTGTTTACAGTCGAAATTTCTCTAGACTAGTGGGGCTGCCCTAGGTATATAATTTACAAAAAAGACCAGTACGCGAGATTCTTTGACACTGATCAAAGTTAATTCTGTTATCACAACTAGGCCCTCTTCAAAAGCAAAAGCAAATACGAGTGTGATTATACCGACGGGTCCTACGTATACTGGTGTAACCAGCAAAACACCAAAATACGTTTTTTTGCACCAAAAGCCTTAAAATTACCTTAACTTTATATCCTGTAAAAATTATATTATTTTATTCAGTAATTTCAGAGATACAAACCTGTAAACTAACATAAGTGACATGATTTTCGGCCACACGACCGTCTACACTGATGTAAGTCACTTGCACCAGTGTAGGTAGTCGCGTGCGCCGCGTCACGTACGCGCAAGTGCCATTTACTCCAGTATGCGCGCTGCGACGGAGTCGGGAGCACGTTAACACTGGTATAACTGCGTTAACTGCTAACATATTCTTCTGTATCAAAACTATTTCGTGCCCTGTTTTTAGGGGTTGTGTTACTTTTTTACATATTTAACAAGTTTTGTTTGCTTTGAGTAAGTAGTGGTGAGAATTCACAACAATTAAGGGCTCACGAGGTCAATTTTTAATAAATTTATGCGTTAAAAATTAACAAACAAATTACTAAGTTGACAGTACTAATATTTCTACAAAAGGGTTTAATTAATGTTCACCTAATGCAAGATACAGATTGTACTGCTTGTAGATTTGTTTGAGCCGCCTGCATTAATTTTTTACGTATAAATTATATAATGTAGACGCACGGTGTACTGCATACTCTTCACACTAAATTATAGAGTTTGTTTTTCCCTGTTTGGTTACTGGTTGTTTTTTTACAGTCGGGTTTTTTTGTTTTTTTATTATTATTTTATTCTTTCAATAAATTTTACACTTACATCAGTAGGAATACAAAGTAGTAGTATACGAAGTCACATGTGACTTTGTTTTATTTTCTTGATATTGTTATCTGCCGTAACCTACATTATTTTAATAATAATATCTATTTACTAATAAAATAAATATCGATACTACTTTCAATACATTTTTGCAGCAATTAACGTAAGGAGTTACCAAATTTTGCTACTTGGTAACTGACGAGACAATTTTTTTTTATGTACCCAAGTACATCATTTTTAAAGGTGTAGAAATATTCCAGAGGTAAACAATATACTTAACAATATTCGCAAACCCAGTTTATTTTGGTAAAGTTGTAGTATTGAAAAAACAATTAAGTTCAATCAAAACTTAAGTATAGTAATACAAAAGACATTCAAATTAAACTTATAAAGGACTTAGTGGTCGCCCGCAACTTCGACCGCACGAATATCGATTATAACTGCAAAACATTGCCCTCCTCTGACGCAGTCGATTAAAAAGTCTAGGTTTTAATCCAGGTTGTCAGCTAAGTCCATACGAAATTTCTTCAAAATTGGTTAAATCGTTTGAGCGTCAAAGAGTAACAAACATCCAATCCATACTTATGCAACTTTCGCGTTAACTATATTAGCAGGATATTTTCAAATGTATAATATGCATATTTAAACAAGTATGACGAGTGTGGTGATGTGATGAGGCATTCGTATGAAGGGTGTCCTACACAAATCACCATTTAATACAAGTTGTAAAAATGTATTGAATTTTCCATCATCTGATTTAGACTTTAAGGTCTCATTGCCCTGTTTTTAGGGGTTGTGTTACTTTTTTATACATTTACCAAGTTATGTACACAACTATACACTTAATAGAAGCACATAGTTCGAAAAGAGTTGCACAAAGGTTATACTAATTTCTTTAAAATACCTTTTCTAGCGGATCTGCAAAGGGAGAAATAAATTAGAAACATCAACGTACAAAAACTAGTGGACGTAACTGAACAGACGTAACTGACGTAACGTAACTGAAAAAAAATAGTGGAAATGCTATTTATAAGAATAATGACATAAAATTCAAGACAAGCTAGTCTTAAAAATAAAAAATAAAACAATTAGGTATTATCGTAAGAAAACCTCTTTAAAAACCCTTTTTTTACTTAAAATAAGAAGATTACATTTTTTTGTTTTATTATTTTTAAGATTGCAAGGCCAATGATTTTATTTTTCATTATTAAGAATGCTACTATCTAATAATAAAGTGTTATTTTGTATTTTAGATGTTTTTATTTAACTTCTTGCCACATTAATTTAAATATTCACAGTTAATAATAATACAGCAAACTGTTGCAAGTAGCTTTCCAGTACTGAGTAAACTGTTATAAGTGTTAAAAAGTCGATAAAAGTAGATGAAAGTAGATATTATTTTTTATATTATAACCTCATATTGGTCAATTACACGGAAATACTATGTTTAAAGAGTAAAATCCTTCAGATTTCCTTTATTTTAAGTATAAGCAAGTACACTGTATACTGGTATAAGTGGTCACTTGTATCAGTTCACAGGTTCTACCGTAGTAAAAAAAACAAGCTACATCAATGCAAGTTAACCTATTTTCCAAAGTATAAAAAAAGAAGAAAAACCAATAATGCAGTCTTATTCCTTAAGTATTAAAATATAACATACTAAAATTTCAAGTGTTTTTATTGATTTACGACAAAGTTACAAGCTTTTGAACCTTTAAACCGCTCTCTTGAAAAGTTGTGTTTTTGCACTTGTACTAGTCTACGTAGGACCCGTCGATACGTTTTTTTCCTCTAATTATACAATTAATTTGGTGCAGTGTTGCAATATATTTACAATAATCAAATTAATTAAAACAGTTTTATCTTTTGTTGAATATTTCGTATTTTGTATGTTTACGTATAATTTTGGACGGATTAAAAATATATGATGGATGACAAGCCGTTTTTCATCAGTTAAAATCATAATCCAGATCAACGTTTATTTAACGTACAAATTCATAAAAAAAAATCGCAAACCAAAAAATTTTAACAAAAAAATATTTCTTTGTGGGTAAAAATCTTTTTAACTTTAAATGCTTGCAGTATACAAGTAGTATACTTGCAGTCTAAACATACCATAAAAAAACGCTATTTATTTTTCTGTTCGCTTGTAAAACCTAGCCAACAGTCCAGAGTAATCTCCCAACTGTCGTTAGGTCTCGTGATTCAAGTAATTGTCCATTAAAATGTGCATTTCTTGCACTGCAGGGAGTTCTATAGACTATATTTATTACAATTAGTATCAAAAGAGAATGCAATGAATATACATTATTGACTAAAGAGTTCGGGGTACATAATGGCAATTAAAAGTGTCTCTGCATTTCATTTTGTTTGCTTACGATTTAAATTACGATCTCTTTCTCACAGAGAGCATACCGTGTGTTGTTAATAAATTATAGATTCGATTTTGAGATTTGATTACAATATTGCCTTAATTTTTTTATTGTTCTTTTTTGCCTTCAACTAGAATGTAAAATTTCATCAAAGTAGCATTACTATGGATAAGCATTTCCATTAGCTTATTTATTATTCATGTTTCTTTCATTGATTCTTTATATCATCCATCACTTGTACAACTATATGTACTTCTTTGAAAGTCATTTTATTCCAACAACGAAACATATTTACGTTGCAAAATGACTTCCTGTTATCACACGAAAAACAATCTTCTGAATGAAATCGAGAACAAAAATTGATATGTTTTCAGAAATAATACACCAAGATGTCTTCCCTGTGATCTTAGATTAAAAGTAAACATAACCCTGTTGATTTCGCAAATTGTTACTTCGCTGTATTAAGGCCTAGCGCCCACAATCGGTAGAGTCGTGTAGTCTATAGAGATAAAAGATATACCCTATCCTGAGAAACCCTGATAAATACCTTTTGTTCCACCACATTATTCTTTACTTATGGATATAATTTTTTATTGTGTAAGGAATCTGCACGGATAGCCTAGTGGTATTGGTCACCACGCCAATTACCATCGTACGCAACATGACGTGGGTTCGATCCCCGCACAGGACAAGAATTTGAGCGATCCGCGAATGCTTGTTCTGAGTCTGGGTGTCTTTTTGCATGTGAATTGAATGTCTGTGAAACCCCCCGCGATACAAGGATTAAATGCCTTAGTACGGGAGTCGTTTTTGTTTTAAGAAAAAAATACCTCGCCAAAGCCTTACTACATTTTGGTGTACCTACCTAAGGACTTCATAGCAAAAAAATCCGTTAGAGTGTGCGAAAATATGCCGAAGGATACCTTGCCATGACATGCCGATACAGCTGAAAATGTGTACTTGGCCTAAAGTGGCGAAGGTCACATATCACTTTGTTTCAAACGAAACGGGTTCAAGAGGAAATGAGAACTATTATTAAAGAAAACAACCTTTTCAATGTAAGTTTCGAATATTGTATACTTTTATGGAGAATTTGTAATTTTAAATCTAACATAACGGTTGTTTTTACATTTTCCCGTGATAGCAATAAACCAATCACTTTGCCACCTTTTTATTTTTTATAAATTCGACGGACGCGTTTGGTACAACGTAACGCTCACACAGATTAAAAATCGAAACAGCCTTATTTAACTTGCAAAAGCAATGCGACAGCATACATTTTGCGATGCCGCTGTCAATTATAGGGCATTTGACAGCGATATGTATTTTTTTTTGTTAAGTGTTTCGTTTTCTTTCACATGGAAAACAAGAGCACTCAAAAAATCTTGTATTATAAAATTTGCGTGTTACAATGTTAGTTACCGTACTCGTCCGAAACGGCTGGACTGATGTTCTTGAAATTTTATTTTATGCATTCAGTAGGTCTGAAAATCGGCCATCATCTATTTTTCATATCTATTTTTTTACGCCAACGAAGTCGCGGGCAACAACTAGTATAAAATTAGATGAACTTTGCGTTATAAAGATTGATCAAATATTTAAAAGATTATTGATATCTTGAAAAAAATACGTCTTGTAGTTCTGGACTTGCCAAATATAAGCACATTTTATCTGTAAAATTAGACATTCCTTAATTAATTCAGTCGCTTCTAATCAAGGCATTTACGCGAGGTAATTCCTGTCGTGGGAGCTGAGTATTTTTAGCATAATATTTATGAAGTGTCCTAGATAAATTAGTAGCTTCGCTTTTGATACAAAAAAGAGATTTTACGCTTAGGGACCGAACGAAAAATGATTTCTCGGTAAAATTGATAAATCAAAGTATTTTTACGATACACTTTTGTCTGCAGTTGACAGAGTTCACAGTACGAGATATATAAAAAGAACGAAGCAACGAGTGTTTTTTTACTACCTTTAGTTTCACGTCCCACAGTTTTGTTTCCGTTTCTTTTACTATCTACTGAAAATACTACTGGAGACTAACATTTATATCTTAAACCATTCCAAAGTAATTTTACTTATATTCTCTAAAGAATTGTGTTTTCAGACTCCTTTCTTCCATTTAACCTGTATTAGTCCAAATTTTAATTCCTAATTACTCACCTACGAACAGTAGTAGAAATACTTGTATACTATACGTCTTTGACTAAACAACATAACTGCATTGCAGCATTCGAATATCGTTAGTAAACAGACAGGCCAGAGGTTACACTGTAAACCGATGCCTTTATGTTTACACTTCCGACTGTCAGTGTTGGGGCGAACCAAGGTCCTTCGCAATAAACTTCGCCCCGCTTCGAGTCGCATCGCCTCACTTCGCCCCACCTCATCTCGGGCCGATATGAGTGTATGACGCAGTACGTATCGAGTTGGATTGGCATGTACAACTCAAATTGGTTTAGTTCTCGTATTACTAGTTTATGTGGAGTTGTTCCTGCCTGGAAATGACGGGACGTCACGTGTAAATATAGATTTGTGTTAGACAGGAAATACCTGTGATTCTGGATTTGTGCTAGTAGTTTAGTTAGAAGTAGTTTAATATTAAATTTATACAATTTTGATAACGTAATGATTTTATATCATTAAACACAACAACACTTGAACACACTCTTAGTATCCGTCATGTCGTTTAAACAAAAATATTCAATAAGCATTTTTTTATTTTGTCCCACACAGCAACAACTTTTGTCTTAACTCAAATTAATAAAAGTACGGAAAATGGGACTTACGCATGGCGTCACTTTTATGTTAAAAAATTGATTAGTCGTTACGTCACCAGCCTCTCCTTAACTTTAAACCAATCTTTGTCAAGTGTAATTGTTCATATCAAGGCAAAAGTACGTATATTATTTAATAACCTATCTGACCTATCTACCATTTCGTCATCCCCATTCGTTTCGCTTCACTCGGCCTCGCTCCGTGGCAATGTAAACTCACCCTAACTATAGAGAGCATACTATTATCACAAATTATTTGTTATTAAAATTCAAATGAGATACTATACCCAAGTTATAAGACGTACTTGATTACCTTAGCTTAGGATACCTAGAGAAATTTGAATAAATTTGCTAATAAGCACTGACCTATAAACTCTACGTTAACAACATGTTTAATAATTAAGATATCAATATTAATATTATGTAAATTCGATGGCTCTTTTAAGAGAAGAATATTTTAGTAAGGTACTCTAGAATTATAGATTTCAGTACCTGTACTTTGAGCTCGAAAAGTAAGTTGTGCCTAGAGTGAAGGCGAAACGCAATTGCCTATTTGAATGAAAAAAAAATACTCTTTCAGATGACTTTCCAAAATACTGTAATGTATAATGGACAGGTATTTTTTCTTTAACTGCGTAAATGAAATGAAGACTTTACGGCCTCAAAATCTAAATCAACTTTTTTTTTATTTCGGGTAGGCCTTTTTTAGGCACTTTCAAAACGAAACTGACTCTAGGAGCGTGGCGGCCTCAGGCACCGTGGAGTGATGATTTGCGCAAGACGGCTGGTAGGAGCTGGATACGAGTGACTGAAAACAGATCTCAGTGACGTGCATTTGGAGAGGCCTATGTCCAGTAGCGATATGCTGATAATTATGTTGATGACTAAGTATACAGTAAATTTAAACCTCGTGTAAAATCGCGTCTGAGTGCACCCTTTACTGACTACTGCCTCTTTCAATACGATGTATCAACTTTAATGCGTTGTAACTTCGTATTCATTTATAAATTTGATAAAAAAAAATCATTTCTATTGTTTCTGGAAATCTATCTGACGGACTTATCTTGATATCTTGTTTTCCAAATTATAGTACAATTTAATTATTAATAGCAAATGACAATAACATTCGACCAGTAATACAAAAACTAATGAAATAAAAGATTTAGTCCTCCTTTTATTACATTACAATCACGCAAATATATTCATGATCTCGGCGTATATTTGAATGTATTTCAGTATATCCCTACCGAGATATTACCGCATTGACATTATACTGTTGTTGTAAGGTCACAAAGGTCAATAACCTAAATCTATTGTGCTGAAGTAATAAAGAATGCTATAATTTTGTTATCAAGAACAAGTCCCGTGTCCTGGAGTGCACGATCGCTGTTCACCTTAGCAATCATTCACTACCCAATTCACTAATCAAAGAAAAAACATATCTAATATTTTTTTGGAAATCTACGATACTAATAAATTAGATTTTATAAATACCCACTTCAAAATCATTTTGCTTTTGGATGTTATAATTTATTGAGTTCAAAAGCTTAATGTGTCTGACACATTAAGCTTTTGAACTCATTAATTAAATTAAATTTTAAAATATTAGATATGTTTTTTCTTTTGTTAAATCAATGAAAGACGAATTGTACGGAAGTGAGGCTAGTAATTAATTGTCAGTACAAAGTGTAGGTACTAAGACGTGACGTCACACGACATTTTAACTCACTGTATCGTCTTCATTCTTTATTTACGCAATAAAAGAAAAAAAAGCGTGTCCAATATTTTACTGCAATTTATCTGACAGACTAATTAGTTTATTATTCGTCAAAGACCCAACTTTACGATTTTTCAAATAATGTTCCACCCCTTCCAAAAATTGATCCTGAATAATGGATTTTAGAGTACCACTAGCAGTCAATAACGCTCTAGCAGTCAACATACTCGTATAATGCTAATCAACATACAAAAGGAGTCTTATTTTAAAAGTAAAACCGCTTTCAATAGTGTCGTCTTCCAAAATGGCGGGTTAAAATAGTCATAGAAGCGTTCTCCAGCTCTTTCGCTCCAGGTTTTACGGCGCTTTAAAGGGCCCAGCCTCTTGGGTACAGTATGAACCCATATCATTCGAACATTCGTGTATTCACATCAACAGATCAGACGCCTTAATGCGCTGTAAAAGAAGCGAGGTCTCAAGATATATTGGTCATTGGATCCCTTATCGCTGTTTTATTTAATAAATGCGCATAATGTATATGTACTTAAAGGTGTATTTTTGTGTATGTTATATTTTTGGAGCAAAATTTTGATAGTTTGTTGACATTACGTTTTTAGTTACCTATAAATCCCATAATACGTATAACAAAAGAAGTCTGCCTGTATAATAATAGCGAAAAATCTCTCACTGCTAGGCAATGACCTGTATTTGACCTGTGTGCAGAAGGATCGTGCTTTGATCTTCTTGCTTGGTCACTTGTGTCGACGAGAACACACGAAGTCTTCGTTTATTGATTCTTAATATTGTCTTAGCTATAATGGGGATAATAATATACAAAACCATAAAGTAGTTACATTATTTACACTAAAATTTATCCTGCAACCATTTTCACTTGCACGTAAATCTTTTACTTGAACACTACGTCATAACGACAAAGAAGTCTACCTAAGGTTTTAGCAAATTTCATCCAAAAATTATACCTACGTCACAAGCAGCTGTAAGTTAAAAGCTCTTTAAGTTACGAAATTGAAACTCAAATTAACATTTAACAAAATATTTTTTCACTAAAAATTTAAAACACAGTGCACACTACAGACTTTCGAAACAAACCACAAACGCAAATGTTTTTAACTCTGCTATTAGACGTTAAACAAAAAACAACTTAAAAACTCTTTGCAATTTAAGTATGACTGTAACCTAGACTTTCATAAGTGTACACCGTCCTAAAATTCAATGTATACTGTGCCCTAGGGACCACCGACTCCTAAAGTAGACCTGTTACGGTTGTGGAAAAGAGACGCCGCACTATGTCATGTATTACGTTGTCTCGCTCCTACAAAGACCATTGTCCTACTTAAAGTGGTCGTGGTACGCCGTCTGCATACCACAAGGGAATTATAAACTTAGTCGAGTATATAAAAGTTTTAATGAAGCATTTTTATGATTCGAGCACCACAGCCAAGTCTTACGTAGAAAGGATTTTATAAGATCACTTTTATGTATGTGAGATTTTAAGACTTAAAACCTGAGTTAAGTAAGTGAAACTTTGTGGTTGTTATTGAGTTATTCGTTGCCTTTTTGACTGAAGGAATATAAAGTGTTCTTCGGTATTTATATTTAAATCGAAATATCTCTCGAATCGTCGAAGCGAATTTAAAACTTTTGCTGTCGTGTTATAGGAAGAAAAAAACGTGTTGCGCTGACCCCAAGTGAAATGGGATAAGGGCAGGAAGATGATGATGCTGTCGTATTATTGATTATGTTCAACTCATAATCATCAGCCCTGAGCCACCCACCGCTGGGCATCCTCTGTTCGTTGTTCTTTCCATTCATCCTAATCCTACTATCTTTTAATATTGACCGCCCATCTCTTTTGTGGACTACCGGGATTGCGCCAAGTCTCAGCCGCCACACTGTTACAACGCTGCTCCTTCTACCTTTAACCTATCGATTGGAGATTCGTAACTATAGTATTAAAATTAATGTAGAGGTTTTGAAATGTTATTTTAATAAGTTCTTAACGCAACTCTACATGATAACTAGCAGTTGCCCGCGACTTTATTCGCGAAAAAAAAAAAGAAATGAAAAATAGATGTTTTCCGATTAGTAGGTCTCATTCAAATTTCAAGAGAAGTCCAGCCGTTTCGGAAGGGAACGGTAACTAAGATTATGAGACGGAAATTTTATACATAAGTTATATAGACTACTTAAATTCTCCACAGCCACTAAGTTATAAATTTACAGCATTTTGTCTCCTTCCTCCTTTATTGATTGCAGGTGATCTATCCGCATCTTCATTCTATTTACCTGTTCTATCAGTCATCAATTTACTCGTCGTATATTGCTCATCCTTTACACAAACCATCCATCTTTAATTCGACATCTCCCTGCCAGTATGCACCGCTTTATTCATCAGTCTTTTAGCTTCAAGGTGCCTTTCGTACGAGGATATACATACTGAATGTATAAAGCTAGAGTTTGAAATTGGTAATCTCATGAAATTTCAACCTTATTTCAATAATGTAAGGTTACTTTATTGTAAGTGTATTTTTAACATACCTAACTCTATAATCAGAAGATTATGCATTTAAATTATTGCCCTTTTTTCTCAGTGACTGACCGATTTTACACCACAAACCTCATTTGTAGCTTAAAGAAGGTTACTAAACCTGCAGGGAACATCTTGTTGTCAAGAGATAACTAGAAACCAAGTACGCCAATTAATTGAAATAATTCAAAGCTATTTATAACTTCCTTTTGAAACAGGTATATCGAAGAAAACTTATCTCAAAACTAACCCGATAATCTTGCGTCAATCTTTCACTTCAATAAGTTGAAAGGTAGATTAATTAATACAATAACATTACATTTCCCACTAATTGCGAGTAACTTAATCATCTATTAGAGGATATAATACTAAGCCAAGCATAGCATAATTATAATATCCACATAATAATACTTGTCGACAAGTAACTGAGAAGAGGTCCGCAATTTACAACTACAACTTTGCCTTCATTTTCTCGCACCCGACCCGAAATTTTTTCACAGACGGCAGGTAGTATTTTAGAGCGGAGCTCGTCCAAAATGGCCTCTTAGACAAAGTAATACATTTTCTAAAGCTTCATAAAAGAAATTGACTTAGAAATACTGACCTACGGGACCTTAATCTCGGCAGAGACGAGACTTGTGCCCTGCGAATAATCTTGTTTATTCGCTCCCAGTTTAATGAGATTGCTCCGCTCTAGTAGACGCGTCACTACGTCAACCGACTGTCTCAGAAGTACCTCAGCGGCAAATATACTTTATTCGTTTTTTAAACCTTGCAATTTCTTTTTCTTCCCTTGCGATTTTATTAAGTTGTATTTGAAAGCTGCCAATGTTGGGATCACAAATTGACGTCGTGCATAAGTGACGAGTTTCCGAGTCACCTTTTTCCTGCAGTCAATTCTGCGCCTTGGGACTGATATTATACTGTTTATTTCCTTTATAGAGGAAATGTTCGAAATGGTAGATAAGGCGAAGATGCGTGGAATACTTGTTATCTTCATGAATTTCCCATTTTATATGTCCCTTGAATCCCCGGACTACAAAATAATCGTTAAAAAGATTACATTAGCAATTTTAGTACGCAATCTTGCCTTAAATATTGCTTCGTAGTGATTAAGGTCTTGAAGAGGATTGAGTGAGCTCTGGGCATATTTAAATATTCTGCTTGTAGATTGAGTTTAAATTGAACGTTCTCCAGTTGATAAAAAATCGATCATAGTTTTATAAAACCGCATAAAAACTATAAATCCCAGTTGTTGACTCTGCCTGTTGTGGTATTTCATTTTTGATTTCCCATCGCTCCACTAAAATGCTATTTGAACGATAAAACGAACCTAACTTTTTTAAGTGGCGCCCGTTACGAAATTAATCTAGTTAAAATTGTGAATAGCAGTGAAATTGCTCAAAACTTTTGGGACATACGTCAACACCAAAATTTGAGGTGTATTTACGGGCAATGCGACGTTTTCCGAAACCAGACACTCACTGGGGGATTTCTAAATCCAGTAATAATTTTGTTAGCTACTCTGGTTGAGTGGCTTTAGCGCAATGGACAATCTGTTGTTTTAATGGCAGTTATAATTCGATTGGAAACAGATATACTGAACTGATGTTTCAGTCAAGGTCAGAAAATATTTCTATTATTAAATATTTCTATATGGTAGACTCAGTCGTATTTATCGGGATAGCCCGACTAGTTTCGGACCTAACCAGGTTGCAAATCAACTTGCGCCCGTCACTGCCGCGTCACCTCATTATTAAAAATACGCGAGAGTAAACTTATAAATTTAACAATTATGAATTCGGCTTATGAAAGTTAGCATAGTAGCGTTAACTAACCGTTGCGAGTAATAATAGTTATCTATTATAAGTTTCTTTCGTGCAAGAAGCCCTAAAAAATCCAAATGAAAAAGTACATTGACCGTCTCCGCCTGATGTCACAGCTGAAAAGCGAACCATTTGAATTGATCACTTTCAATTAACAAATTCCTTTCAACGTTCGCTAACAAAAATGTCTAGAAAAAGGAACACAAATCTAATAAATCTTCATTTTCTTTAATGTAAACTTTGGACATTTAAAAGGTTAAACTAATTTCGACTTGACATTAGACTATTAGAAATACGTGGAGGTTGGTAAAAGGAGGTAGTATCTATACTGACCATCACTTTGTAACCAGAACGAACATAATTTTTTAGTCCTTTTTTATCGTAGATTAGATAGGAAGTTTATGTTGCGTAAGTCCAATTTGCTGCAATAAAATCAACGTAATGGAGTCGGGCATTCACGGACATTACAGATAGTACCACGAAGGGAAATACGGGTTTTTTTTTAAGATCAGGTGCTAGCAAGAATCTTGTGTTAAGCGTTCCGTATCGTTTAAGTGTACGATTTGTTTAGAGAGTTATCTTCGTATTTCATTGTACGCGAATCAAGGCTCCAAAGTCAGTTAACGGCCTCATTTGGAAATGCAGCAAAATTGTCTAAGTTCTACTGCGCCAACATTTTCATGTTCTTAGAAACAATTAAAGCAGCTGTACAAGTTTTCGATCGATCACGGTGAATAACCGCCCACATTGTTTATCATCGATGGTTTAAATATTACTAAAACTGTCAACAAAAATATTAGTAATTGGCTCTTTAAAAAGGATTTTAAACGCTTGAGTGTTTAAAATAAAAGATTTCGAGTCGAATCGAGAAACTTCTCTCTTTTTTTAAGTCCATTACAAATACCAGAATAATTTATCATTCTAACATCTCATCGCAATTATATCGAAAGGGTCACGTTCCCCGTCTTTTCCTCCGCATTTCTTAAAAGGTAACTGTATGTTCTTATTTCGTTCTCACGCACATTTCTGTCTACCACTTGACAGGATGACACGTCGTGTGTTCTCGGGCTTATAGTAGATTACTGGATATTTTCCCTGAGGTGTCGTAGGGGACAACTAATCCATTATTTGAGAAAAACCTCCACAAACGTTGCACCTGTACGTTTTTTTTACGTTTCGAAAGTAGGGTGGATTATGTCCTTTAACTGTATCAAATATCTTTATTTTATTTAGGGGACTAGCTGTTCCCGTAACTATACTCGCGCGAATATCGGTTATGGCTGCAAAAACATCATCCTCTTTTGTAGCAGTCGGTTAGAAAGTCTGTTTCTATCATGAGTTAATCTAGGGTGAGACTAGATGGCATTGTGTGAAAGTCGTGAAATATTATAATATATTATGTTGTCATTATATCCAAAAGTTTACGAAATTTCGCGTGCATAGTATTAGTAGGATAATATAATTCAAACATTGAGTTAAGACAATATTTCGTGTATGTATACTATGTTATTTTACCAACCAAGAGATAGTTAAAACAAACTACAAATTTCGAGGAAATAATTATTTACTAACAGAAGGGGTTAAAATTCGTCTAAGCTTAACCAAAACACGTAGTACACCAGAAAATTCCAAGAACCTCTTAATTATTACCAAAGATCAAAATTGTTGTTATTTTCACCTCTTCAAACCAAAACTTGTACAGAGTCAATAGTTACCTCAACTTCGAATCTCGCAACAAAGCAATCAGTTCGCCAAACAGTTTCAATTCGATAGCCAGCAACTAATTAAAACACGGGTGGTGAACTCGAGTTAGGTGCTTATTCCTTTCAGGGACAGACGAGACCCCCTGAATATTCATAACCGTTGAGATATTTGCTGGTCCTTCGGTCCCTAGCCCATCTCTGGCCCTATCTAACCAAGTTCTCGGTAATTGCGTTCGACTTGAAACTAAACGGCAGACTATTAATTTAATTGTGATGTATTAACTATGTCAAAGTTGTAATTTCCTGACAAAGAGCTGGTCATGATATTTCATTGATAACGCTTTGTTTGTTTGTGGTTGAAATCGTTTAGGCTAGACTTTTTAAAAGAAGGGAAAATATTGTTCTTTGATTTTTTTCCTATTTACAGCTGACAAGATTTGAAACCTCAGACAGGTCTCGAACCTGCGACTCCTGGTAAACGCGCCAGCCGCTTCACCAACTAACTAAGCTTCCGAAGTCGCTGTCCAAATAATTGGATATCTGTATAGTAACATCGCTGAATCTAACAGTAACTGTTAATAAATCACATTATTATTACCTACTAAACTCAACTATCAGTTAAAAAGGTTTAAAAGCTTATACTGTGCTTTCAATTAACTGCATACACCCATACACAACAGTAGCAGGGACGTAGGTATTCCCCCATGCAAAGGTACAGGTGTTTACCAACATAATCTTATTCATCTTTGAAAATGAATTGTTTTATAATAAGTCCTGAAGATTTTTTGATTAAGATTGACGCGATTCATTTCGGAAGGAAATTAACCTACGAAGCTTCACTTCACAGTATAAAATAAATTTGCTGTCTCTGTCTGTAGGTCCACTTAAATTTTGAAGCGGTTTTTTAATAGATAAAGTGATTTAAGAGGAAGGTTTATATAGGTATGCTACTAACATCAGTATTGCAACCGTGCGCCGTTTCTTCTCCCATAGCATGCGCACGGAAAACTTTGAACAGTGGACGATGGACTATCTATTGAATTTGACCTTCATAAAGTGCTACAAAGTAGAACATTTTGAACAAACAATTTTTGATTCTGATTTTGATTTTGGTAAGTTCAGCTCTTTTTAGTTTTTCTTTCCAAACTGTGTTTAAAAAAGTTCCAACTCTTTCTCCTACTTGCAATCCTTTAGCGTGTTTATTAACATCCTGTCCTCAATGCACATTTATTACACACCAACACAGGGACCATGTTCGATGCTGACAGGTGCGACAAAATCATTTTAATCCCTGCACAATCGCTGGGACAGATATTAAAATCGCTCAATCGGAAAATCAAATATCCGTGACAACAAGTCGTCTATAAAAAGTTTTTATGATAGTATCGTATCGTGTAAACAAGTGATTTTAGATTCACTGACGCCTATTATGATTATTCAAAAACTCCAACCTACTTTTATTATTAACTTGCTGTAGCGCACGACTTCGCCCTTGTGTATGTTGGTTTTAAATGCAAAATATTATCCTACTCAGGGACCCCGTTCAGGATATTGTAGATACATTACTACTTACATAAAAAAAGGACTAGTGACCGCCCCAGCTTAACACGGGTGAAATACTGATGTACATGTAAAGCTTCCTTTTGAATCATTCCTATTAAAAACCGCGTCAAAATCCATTAAGTTGTTTTAAAGGTCTAAACATATATACACCGTGTAACATAATTAACGCACATCCTGAAACTACTTTGTTCAGAATCGATAACAGAATCCATTTCATTAATAAAAATAAATATTTTTTTTCACCAAAAAATTATTTACAAATAATTAAATTGTAGACACTATTTTCATAAAGCACTCGAAGTAAACGAAAATGAGCCTTAAGTCGATGCAATAAGGCTTTAGCAATTCACAGCGGTTCACACTTTCAAACACACACACAAGTTCACACTTTCAAACACTAACAAAGATACATAAAAAGGACAGCCGAAATACGTAATACAATAGGAAAGAGCGAGACAGCCGAGCGCGGCGCCGGCGCGGCGGCGCCCGCGTGGCTCGCCTCGCGCTTCCTCGCATTAGTCATCGGCCGATCGTTATCAGTGAATGTTTGTCATTATTTGTCAAAACAAAACTTTCGCGCGCGATGTCTTTCCGGTATACTAACGTACAGTACACCGAGATGGTGAGGACTCTAGCACAGTGTGGTGATAACGTAGCATTAGCGTGTCGAACATTTAATGATAGGCACGGCACGAGTGTTGACCGCAGGACTATGCTAGGCGCTACCCAGCGGCTTCGAGACTTCGGAACATTTCGACCGAATACGGCCATCGACAGGGGGAGAAACGTGCAGGCATCTACTCGTCTACAAGATGAAATACTCGACTACTTTAGCGAGAATCCTCAGCAAAGTACCAGAGAAGCCGCACCACGCTTTAACGTCAGTCACATGTACGTGTGGCGAACGCTTCATGCTGACCACCGCTAACACCCGTTTCATCTTAGACGGTGCCAGGAATTAACAGTGCCAGTGCTTTTGAAACAGTGAAAAGGGACATTCTAGTGTTAAGTGAATTGCGACAACAATTGCGTAAACGAGCTTTTAAGTGCATAGAACAAGGTGGTGGACATTTTGAAAGTGTTTTAAAAACAGGACGCCGTCGTATGAGTGCCGATTAATTTTAAACATGTAAGTTTCTCATTGTTTAATTATTATGATTAATATCTTTTAAACACGCCGCCTTTGTTTAGGTACCTATCAAGTTCATCTCTATCAGCATTTCAATAACAATGACTTACGGTTATTAAAATCATTCATATTAAACAATTCTAATAATAAACATAAACAATTTTATGCAAAGACGTCATAGTATCTACGTACATAAGAATGTAGATAATCTCTTTAGGTTTTCAAATTGGTTTTAAGGGTTTTACTTTTCGTATGTTATGATTTTATGAACTTATGATAGTAGGTATTGGAGAAGCCGCGCGGGCTGCGAGACCTCCACTTTTGTGCGTCTGTGTGCGCGCGTAACGTATTGAGCAATAGGGCGCCCACGCGTTTTGCCAATTATTTGTACAAATTATTCTGACAATATGTAATAAAAACAAATATCTAAGAAAATGATAAAAATGTTTCAATACATTAATTGTGGATAAAAAAGGATATTCTTTTTGGGGTGTCTGTGGATGTGCATTATTTCCGTTACACGTTGTAGAAACAGAAAGCGATTTTGTTTTATACTATGTATTGATATATTATGTAGCGCGTATGATAAGTCTAGGGCATACAAGTCCAAATCCCTTCTTAGTTCGATTTCCCTTAATCATATTATTTCTAGAAAGTAGCTTAAAAAACCGTTACTCAAACCCACCTTTGTAATGCACGTAGGTATTCAAGCGTCAACCGTAAATAATTAAACACATATTTTTCCACCCAGGTTGGCCTAGAGGGCGCTTCAGTCAATTAAGAGATTGTGTGTCTGAGCAAACATGCAAGCCGTCATTACTTAATGTACCTTTGCAATGCTTTTAACCAACACGTTTAGTTACGCGAGAACAAAGCTTACACAACGCCGGGGGTGTTTCTTTAGCTCGTTGAATAAGCGTGGTATGTAAATTATAATTTAACATGAAGATGGAAGAAATCTTTTAGAATTTGTCTTGTTAATATCGTTGTACCTAGATACTTAATTATTATTGTCAGTAGCCAAACCAAGTAGCCAAAGCCAAGCCACTGACAATTATTAGGTAATTACCTATCCAGCTTCATTCATCAACATCAGTCATTGATTTTTTCGCAGTCAAGAACATAAATATGTAAATCAATAAAGGATTCCAGTTACACAAATGGACGTTTCCTTTAATACCTATTTTATCACAATATACCAATTTATATACAAAAAAGTCTGTAAAATGAGTCTGCTAAAAACACTTTCTACATAGCGTGTAAATAAAAAACGTAGTCTTTCATTCTCACAAGAACACTGAAAAAAACAGTAATATAATACAAGATGAGCAACTAAGAGTATAAAAATTGATTGTCCTATTACAATAACAAATAAATCGCAACGGGTACAAAGCATTCGCCCAGTCCAATTTATGTCGATATTGTCGCGAAAATTTATTTTGTTCATTGCACGTCGCTGCTCAAGGCTTGCTAGGTGGAGCTACGAAGAAACCTAACGATCTAGCAAAAAAAAAATCTTTTGTAGCTATCTTTTATTTTATAACTTCTGAGACAGTAATTGTTGTTTCCAATATAATTGACTGTTTACGAAAGTATTAGACGTGTATTTGAATTGTTGTAATCAATCGATCCCTTTATCATTATGCGTCTAAATTATATTACGTTCAGATGAATTTGAACTATTAAAGTAAGTTATTAAACTGTAAATGGGAAAATTAATTTTAAACTAAAAGCTACTCTTTTAGTTTAATTAGTAATCCACTAAAGGCAAACTCTCGCGAACTTGCTGACTGATGGGTAAATACATTCCTGAGCACTGTACCAAAATTACTGTAAAATTATTTGAATAAAATGAAGTACTGTGATATTAGTAGGGCAAACCAGCAAAAAAGTTAATGGCCAAACCTATTTTACGAAACGATTTTTTGAAAAAAAAACACCTTCGCTTAAAAGACATCGGTTTAAATACAACAAAAATCAAACTGTCATATTTAAATGCTACAGTTTTGCCATAGACACCCATCTTCTATATTATTTCATTCGTTCGGTTTTGTTTGTACGTCAAGCATTGTTCATTAATGTTCATACTTCATTCAGACATTCATAAATCAAGTAATGTCAATTCAATGATGCGAAGTTAAATTGTGGATTTAATTTTATTCAATAAGACTTTCTAACATAATCAACGTAGTACATTTATGTAGCTAAGAAGAAATCAGTGTTAATACGGTCTGCGGTATCGATATAATCATCAAATTGATGAACGTGTAAAAAAATGGAAGGCAAAAAAATATCCTTTGGATTTTTTAAAAGCAAAAAGGTTGATAAACCTTTACTTCCTGTAGTAACCGAAGAAAAAAGAGAGTATATAGAATGCGTAGAAGAAAAATCTATCAAAGTTGTCGGGTAAGCGTCCTGGTTCAATAATAATAAAAAAATAAAAAAACTAACCTCCAAATCACTTGGATTATGGTATTATTTTGAGTTCTCAAAGTTTAGTATTTACAGAATCCGTTTATTATTACCATTTATACCAGATATTCTGACCTAAACTATATTTTGTGCGCTAATCTGTAAAATTTTACAAAAATTACATTTGTTTATTGACATAAACTTTGATATCCTAACATTTGCTATTCCAGAGGTGAAACCGAAACAGTCGATTTACCGTTAGTGATTCCAATGAAGCCTAACACGTTAATCACTGCAGAGAGGTTACAACAAATAGCTGAAAAGGTTGAAAAAGCTATAGAAGAGCCAGAAATCAAACAAGAGGTGGATGTAAAAGTTGAAAAGACTGATGACAATGAGACCCTCGATCAGATGGCTGTCAGAGAGTTGATGCAGGAAGCTAAGGGCCATATCAAAGTGGAAACTCCAGATAGTCTTGCTATACCTACACCTGCGAAGCCGGTTATGTCTGGAGAGAAAGAGGTAAGACCATATTTCTGGATTCTAAAGATATATTATGTGTTTATGATAACTTCAGCCTTTAGCATATTATATCTTTCAAGTTTGGATGATTTCAAAAAGGTCTAAATAATCATGATAAAATGAAATTTAATGTGTTATAAATTACCTTTCAAAAGGTTTTTGCATTCAATTGACTTGTCACTGTAAGATCCATGCAATGACTTTCCTATTGTGTAAGGCACATTAAAATGTGGATCCTGTGTCAACTCTTTCTTCAGTCATGTTAGATTGTCGTCGCATAGAGCTATGAGAGTAAAGAAACAGAGTGCATGTGTGTTGGTGCACTATAATATGTCCTGTGTAGCTGGCTGGTGTCATAGTAACACTAGCTACTGTTGGAGTAGTCAATCTGGGCATTTTATTATTATTACTGTGTGAAAATCATTGTTTTCCTGTATTTGATTGTCGTATAAATTCCCTTGATGTAATTCATTTGTATCATCTTTAGATACACTTTGATATTTAACTCTTCTAATACCACCTTGTATAACATTTCAGTCAACCTTAGATGATTATGATGCGGTACCTATACAACATTTTGGACTTGCAATGCTCCGAGGTATGGGGTGGACACCAGGCCAAGATGGGTATGTTAATATGCATTAAATAATCTTGATATAATTTAACTAATACTAAGCTATATTAGCTGTTTATTGAATATGTCCTATTTTCATCATACTGCATGGTTTGCTAATATATTTCATTAATAAGTTGGGTATTTTTGTAACTAAATATAAATTGTAAAACATTACAAATTTCAATCATTGAATTACATATTTCAGATCAAAATTTAAGCAGCCTGAACTCCGTCCAAAGGGTCTGGGCTTAGGAGCTGATAAAGTTATCAAAAAGAATCAGAAAAAGCAATCAAAGGACAATAAGGAAGAAGAATTAGCCATACTCAAGAACTCCTTTGTGAAAATAACGTCAGGGAAATTCAGTGGTTATTATGGAAAGGTAAGATGAAAATTTGCTAGTAGTATAATATTAGTGTAATCATCTGTAATTGTTATGCTGACAATACTTGGTACTTGATTAGATTAAAAAGAATAAGTACATATTGCATTGAATACACTGTGGATTACAGTAATCCTTTTTTAAAACTTCATACATATTTAGCCTACCAGTGAATCAGCAAGATTGAATAGATGACATATTCACAGAGTGTCGAAAAATATATCGTCATCTCCGTCAATGGCGGGAAACGTGCCCAGAAGACTGCATTACTACGTTGAATGGCAATGCACATTCTTCCGATATATTTTTCGACGCTTTGTAAATGATAATATGTTATTTTATAGTTATATAAGTTTAGTTTTAAATGTAGTTTTTTTTTGTTTAGTATAGTTTCTGTACAATAAATATATTTCCAGAGATGACATTAATGAAGGCGGTTAAAAAACAATTGATTGTTTCGTTACAGGTTGTGAGTTTAGATGAAGACAATGGCCGTGTCATGGTAGACATACCTGTGAAGAAGGAATCCGTCAGCCTCAGTGAATTCATGATGCATGCAGTCACAAAATCTGAATATGATAAGGAATCCAAAGTTATAAGTAAGTATAACCTTTTTAAATCAAACTTCTTTCTAGTCTTCATAAGTTAAATTCATTAAATTATAGTTATGCTCCATTCATTGTCCAAGTATTGCAACTTGCAAATAATATACAATTTTCTATTTTTCATGTAAACTCAGTCGATTCATTTCTTTCAGATTCAATTGAAGACGTAACTAACGGCTTCAGATACTGTTTTCATACAAACCCTGCCTCTTGAATGGCGTGTAAGGTACAACGCTTGGACAATCATTGTAAATTCTCAAATATGTCTAACACTTACCTCTTCACTACAATTTTAGACGCAGATTCTTATGAAGCATATAAACGCCAAGAAAAAAACCCTCAAAAGTCATCGAAACAAGAAGAAAGAAGTTCGTCAAGTCAAAAGAGTAATGATATTAATGTCAAAGATGAAAGATCTAGAAGTAATGACGATTATAGAAGACAAAGAGACGATAGATCAGCAAATGGCCGGAGTGTAGAAAAAGTTAGAAGTAGAAGAGACTCCTCAAGCAGCGAAGAAAGGTATAGTCGGAAAAAGAAAAAAGACAAAAAGAGATACAGTAGTAACGATTCCCTCAGCTCTCTGTCTGATAACGATAGGAGTCGAAGGAAACATAAGTCGAAGAGTAGAAGACGGCACAGCAGTTCAGAAGACTCTCGAAAGAAAAGTCCAGAAGGAAAGAGAGATATTGACAAGAAACGTAAGGGAAAAAAGAAGAAGAGGGATAGAGATCGTTCCCCAAATTATAAAAAGCACAGGAAATAATCATCGAAGTGTAAATAAATGTTATTTTAATTATTTTGATTGTTTTTCATTCTATCTAAAAAGTTAAATTTGTCTTTTCAGAACTGATGTGAATAATTAAATATGTAAGATTAACGCCATCTATGTTTTCTGTACCGTACTTGACAGAGATTAACATCAAAACCACCCTCTCATAGATGGCGCTAATTTCAGCGAAATAGTTGCTTAAATGTAATACTAGATGTCGCACTAATCAAAGATTGTGATTGCCACATGAAATAAATCACAGACGTACGTGACCTATGATTTATTGTCTTGTCTACTCCAATAAAATTCGTACTGTTCTTATTCTTAATATTCATAAATTATACATAAAACAACGGGAAAAACATTGTAACTCAATCGGGTGATTGAAACTACGTGAAAGAAGGCACTAATAATAAATCATATTTAGCGATAGGTACCTACTGGCCATAAATAGGATAGCATGTTCACCTCGTATTACATACATACTTACGTTATGAACTACCAGCTTGAAGTATTTAGAGATTAAGGTGTTTTACTGCTATTAGAGAGTAATTTTATCTACTTACATATTTTTTTTTATTATCTTAATGGGTGCATAGTCTACCGACGGATAAGGACCACGACTCGGTCTACTAGAATCGTTTTAACAATTGTTTGCCTAGTTCTACCTAGTCTTTCTTCGGACTTGTTCCTAAATGACTGAACGATTGACGCGCAGTCTAAACCGCTGATCGTAAAGGCCTAAAACTTGGATAAAATTATCTTTATATTATAGGTAACGTAAAAATCCGATACCAAACAGCTTTTTACAACTTCATGAAAAAACCATTAGATATCTATCTGATAAAAACGAAATGTTAGCGGGTAGTCTTGCTGAACCTAATAAGTAGGTGGTAATTTGCCAAATTGTCTCATACAAATATCAACGTATAGCAACACTTCTGCAGATTCATAAATACAAATAGAGATAAAAGTATTAAAACAAAGCAAAATAAATATAAATACTGCACACAATTTTATTTAGTAAACAAGCGAACTTTATATGCAGTCGATGAATAAATTTAATTTAAAACAAGCGGAGTTTATACCCATTAACAACCCTGCTTGTGACAGCTCAATTAACGGGCCGTTCGGTCGAGCGCTGACCAAGCGGCGAGGACCACAATATAATATTACCTATAGACTTATAGGTAAGTTGATACCTGCTGATGTAATAATATGTAATCTCAGCCTACAGACAACTGTTGCTATTGTGGAAGCGAGTTAGGAAACTATGTGGTAGGTAGGTACAGAGCGGTCTTTCTTCGATAGCGAAAGTTTTGAAGAGGTTGTTTTACTTAATTAGTTTTATACGTCGTCTCTGCATCGTTATGGTTGGTTGGTAGAAAATGCTTTCGGCATTAAATAGTATAAAAGTGAGCACAATAAATTAAAATCAAAGAAGATCTTTAGATATCCGGGGGGTTGGTAGATTAACAAGACGATATAAACCCCTTTTTGAGGCTCATTACAAAAATATTATTCATAAAACATATCCTAATAACGTTAATCCACTTACATACCAACTTCTTCAATTGTATTGTATTTCCACTCCAAATATTCTATATTGCCCTCCAACCAGTAAACCACTTCAAACAATGTTTTAATAACACCGCACTAAGCTCTTACCATACATATCGAACGCCGGGGATGATAGAAACATAAATTATTCAATACGTTGGCAGCACATCATTTTTCTCACAATATGTGAGTGTTAGGGTCTTCACATAGTGTTGATAAAAATATCAGCATATTTTTTGTTCTTGAAGAGTTTTGTAAGCTAGCAGATGGCTTTTAACTACCTCTGGGGGACACTGTCCTTCAAGATTCCTTAAAGGATCCTGCTAAAGTAAGACAGTTGACATTGTGGAAAAGAGATGCCATTCTAGGCCTTGTAGTGCGCTGTTAAGCTTCCACAAGGGCAACAGTCCAAGGTACTTTTAAGGGTAGTGAAAGGTGTCCAAAACTTTACTGTCTGTCCGTCCGTTCATCTGTCAGCGGGCCGTATTTCATACACCGTAATAGATACCTGAAATTTCCCGTAGTGCAACGTAAATTTTTGTGCCGCTTTACAAAAACAAAAAATGTCCAAATAGATATTAAATCTAGGTAAGGAACCCTTGCGCGAATTCGATTCACGCTTGCCCTTTTTAACTCTTTATCTCGGGCTTATAAGAGCAATTTCTTATTCGGAATACAATTTTGTGGCTGCCACCCTTAGTGGGTTTATCGAAGACTAAGCTGACCTAAATCTTCACAAAAAACAGCTTTCACTAACCAACCCCTGAAGTAGCTACCTATCTTCGTACTTTTTTGTTTTTCTTAAGAATTACTCTACGGGAAATATTAGATATGATCAGAACGTAAATTTGTCTTTTTATTTTGTCGTAGGTACTTACCACTATCACCATACATCGGAATATTTTTTCATTTCTTCATCAAAATGTTCTTACTGATAAATGAACTTTATTTTACTGAACGGGAACAAAAAGCCGCAAAATTCTGCTGGGTCAGGCCTTTGTCCAGCTCTGGACGTAGGTAATCTTCAAGCTGCTTCTTCTACAAGCAGACCAAATTGGAGTCTGTTTGTAATATTATATATATTTTTTTTGTTAAATTCCACGCCGACAAAGTCAGTCAAGCTAGTTAGCTACAAGCTACAAGGCATAATTAAGGTGACCTGTCAGCATTGATAGGCAGGGCAAAATAAACCTTTACTTTACAACTTGACCTATTTGATAGCCGCTAGTCGCCACCAGTAGCTTCGAGTTGACCTAGTGAAAATATTTCACGGCACATCCTGTGTTGCCCTCTAGGTATACCGGATCAATAATCATAATTAACATGGTTGTTACCTGTTATTTGTACAGGGAAATTAATTAGATCGCTTAGTGGGGTTTGAGGTTATTGTAATGTGTTCTGTGTGATGTTGGTTCCGTTGATTGCCTTGCCTATTTTATTGTATTGATTAAGGAAAATTTGTCGAAATGGGTGCTGGCGGTGTTGCGCGATATGGTATTAAAACATTTGTTATACCTATCTATTTTTCTTAAAAATAGTTTAGTTATAATAAAGAGCTTTTAGGTAACGCATCGAGCTTTAAACTTGCAGAGCATTAAATAGATGAGAAAATGATCCTACCCCGTCGCGTTGCTTCCTGCAGTAAACAACACAAAACACGAGGATGATTTAAGATTCAAATGATTGCCCAAAGTTCAAAGAAAGTGCTAGTTAGTCATCTGTTATATGAACTTTACCTTTATTGTGTTCCTTTGTTTATTTCCATTTGCAAACATCGTCATATAGTATGTATTTTATCTGGACTTCATCATCATTGGCCTCTAGCATCTATGACAGATGATTGAAACAGCAGCCGTGTTAATTTATTTGATTTTGGCACTTGCGCTGGTGACTAACAAGGCCTATACGGGAGCGACAGCGCCGGATATCTGGACTTAGATCCCACACAATAGTAGCTTAGGCGACTACCGTGGCAAAGGAAAAATGCAACAAACTTTTCTTTCCTCAAAGGTTTTGTTCCTACTCTAAAAGAAATAGAGTTAAAATCCTCGGTAGACTACAACGGCATAGCTATTTCCTTTTTGTATAATAACTTCCTTCAATATTAAAGGAGAGGTGCGCAAGTATAAGATTGTATTTCCCTACCCCTGATAAAGGGAAATAAAGTCGCAATAACACGGCTTTAGCCGGACAATCAGAGAAGGCATTTTAAGCAATAGTCGTAAAATTATTGTTATTGTAGTTCTTTCACGTCAACACACTGCACATAGCACACTGAAGTCACACAGTTGAGCATGTGCCTCTCTAATTGCATGCCATTTAATTTTGTTTTAATATAAAGGTAAGTATTCAGAATCCGAAGTCCTTATTTTAAGATACGTTTTTATAATAACTAATTAAAAAAACGTATAGCTATAACTAATAACTAATTAAAAAAAAACGTATCTTAAAATAAGGACTTCGGATTCTGAATACTTACCATTATACAGGGTGACTTTGAAGTCGTGGGAAATATTTTAAACTAAGACACTATTAATGATACTAATAGCGTTAGTACCCACTAAAACCCCCGGGTTTTCGGCGTGCGCCACCATGGAGGGGTCACGGGAAACCAAGACGATTACTTCCGCGACCCCTCCGGCTCCTGGCCGGGCGTCGGATGCCCGGCCCCGCCGGGGGTTACTAGGTAACTACCTGCATTATTATTATTTTTTTTAAGTAAAAATAGCCCTAACGCAATTAGTATCATTAATAGTGTCTTAGTTTAAAATATTGCCCACGACTTCAAAGTCACCCTGTATTAAAACAAAATTATGTAACTTTTGTAATAAAATATTACCTAAAATATACGCTATATGCACAGGCCATGTAGGGAAGGTTTTAGCTCTAACCGCCACGCTGGCTCACATAAAATCGCAATATCACCACGACTTTATAAGTTAACAATTATAATTACTTGTACTTACTGACTTTTAAAACAGTAACTCAGTCTCAGATGGTTCCCAGTTGAAATATGGTTATAAATAACAAACTTCCGTAGTTACGAGGACAATTTCCCGACTCAGAGTTACTTAGTTTACGTCAGTTTATATTTTGAAACTGCTTTAGTTTCAGTTCACAACCTAGGTAAAGGGTAAAGGTAGGAATTATATTGCTTTATAACAACTACAAGGCCAGGCAGGCACTAAGTTATCACGAAACTGGAGCTGTGATGTAAATTAAACGATTTAATTTCACATAAATTCGAGGTTTACCATTTAAGGACGGGGTTATCACCACGGTTTACAACTTATAGCAGGATTGGGCAACAACCACCTCTTAAAACAGGACTGTTGATGTTGTTGAAGAGATGCAGAGAGACGGTGCACTACTTGTTAACTATATTAGTCCGCACAATGATGACTGGAAGGTGCTGGGCATGAATGTGGATGGATATAGGGAAGAGGACGACCAAAGAAACAATGAATGGATTGTGTAAAAAATGAGAGAAAGATTGCGAGATGATGTCAGGTAAGAACGGTGGAAGAGGAAGACACTACGCTATATATCTAGTGCACCGTCTCGTTTTCACAAGAACAACAGTCTTAAGAAGCTGATGATGGCTCCATCTTGAAGCGACTATAATTATACATCTCCTCGAGTTTGAATTTGCTTCAATAAATGACTTACAAAAAGATCAGTGTAGCTCACGTGATATACCGACCATCACATCCAATTTGATCGATATCCATCACTTATACTGCCCCGCATAGTTACAAGTTTCATGCGTTAGTACACCTACGACTCGTTACGTGCTGTTATTTATGGCTGCAGTAAACAAGCCCGGCTATTAATGGCTAGTTTTCGCCATAAAGACGCTTATCTGTCTTGATTTACGATGTACCTAGCAAAGATAGCTAGGTAATAGGTGCCTAGGTATTAGGTAAATAGCGCTGTTTAAATGTGTCAGCTTGTGGAAATTGTCTGTCTTGGTATGGACATTTGGATGAGAAGGGATGAGGCTCTGACTCATGTGACTAAGAGAGTGATGAGATGAGAGGAATGAGATGGACGGAGAGGATTCTCATCCTCTTCGTCCATAGATAGGGAAAAAAGGATATTAGAGAAGAAAAGATAACAGTTAATAATACGGTGACGTCTGATATGGGAGAATGGAAGAAAAAAACGTGTTGCGCCGATCCCAAGTAAAATGGGATAAGTGCAGGAATATGATGATGAAATGTGTCAGCTTGATGTGAGCAGAAAGAAGAAGAAATAATTAAGCATGCTTATATGCATTTCTGGTGCATTTTATGGAACAGGTTTATATTATGCGTAATACCTACCTTATTCCTGCCGTCTTAAAATGCTTCTAAAAACCGTAGTTATAACTTTTATTTGATGTTTTGTTTTATTTTGTGAACATTAAAAGCTAAATGTTTTCATATACACATAGATACCTTACACTGTTCCATACTTCAAGAAAATTAATAATGTTCTTTTTTAATCTTATCGTGAAATCTCGGGGGTGGTTTTTAATGCTTCATTGGACTAAATTGCCGTGAGACGCCTCCAGCCAGGTTATTTTTACCTATAATAAGATAAAGATGCATGAGGTCAACACCCACCTCTTTCAGCAAGATTTGCAGTTGTGAAAAAGTATCTATAATAGATTCTACACTGTACTTAAATATAGAAAACTATCTGTTCGTGCGGCTTCGTCTACCTGGAATTTCACAAATAAGTTAATTCGATTATTTTCTGAAATAAAAGTAGCCTAAGTTACTCTTTATCACATCAACTACCTGCCTAAAAAGTCCCGTCAAAATCAGTCGAGTCATTTCAGAGTCTGTCGGTCTGTTTGTTCCCGCTAGAACAAACAGAGCGACAGACAGACACACAAAAGTGATAAAAAGAAATGTTAATTTGGTGTATGTATGTAAAAAACGAGTTTACAATATTAAAAACTGAACCTCCAAGTTTATTTATGTCAAAATAAAACAAAAACTACATTATAAAATCATTTTATTTTTTAGAAGAAGTTATCTGTAGAATCACACCAGAAGTAAGGTTACAGGCAGGATATCACATTGAACATTTATGTTTAAACACTTATTTTACTTGTGAACATCAACTACGGAAACTTTACACAGAAAATATATGAAAATCTTATTTCATTCATCTTGTAAAATATATTTTACAATGTACTAACATTACTGTGTAGGTTTCTCTCATATTTTCAAGTTTTCATTCCTACTTTTTTTTAATACCTATAAAGAAGTGGGATAACCACATTTTGAGACACAGATTATAATCTAAACAATTAAGAATATTAAGTATAAAACTATTGAATAATAAATACACTTAGAAACGTAAATAAGAACTATTTGCGCATATTTCGTTTGTGCTTGTGTTTTAATTATAAATACAATGCGGCAAAAAAACCTATCATAAAATTATTCCATGTCATCGAAGTAAATTTTCATTGCGTAAAGATTGCAAGCAATTAAAACTCAATTCCCAGTATAGACATTACAAAATTACGTTCGTAGTAGATAGTACAAAATATTAAATATAGATATAAATAATTTATATTTTATAGAAGTACAAAAGTTATATATAGGTATGACAGGTAAAAATACATTCGATATAGGTTAATTATATTCTTGTTTCTAAAATAAAGTGGTACAATATTAAGTTTAGACAAAAAAAAAACATCGAAGATTATAATTATAAATAGTTTATACATAGTGTATAGAGTCGTATCTACGTATAGTTCTTATAAAATTACGAAAACGCGTCGATCTTGCACAGCATTGATTTTATTTCATACTTTTATGAGAAAAGCGAAATGAGATGAGAATATTCGTTAATGACTACGCATAAGCTCATTTTTTTATGTTAATGGTTGTAAAATGAACTTTTAAGGGCATAAGTTTTAGTATATTCCTTATTTGTATCAATTAATACCTTAGTTGATAAAACTGATTTATGCAGACTGCAAAAATGATAAAGAGTGCTGTGATTGCCAATTTTAGAGGAAATTTTCCGAAAACTTGAGCATTGGGCATCCATTAATATACTTAAGAGATGTGCAATGATTAAGTCAGATCTACAACACCTAATATTTTTTTTATTATTTTAATGGTGGTTTCTATCCTATCTACTGGTTGGCGTTTCAGCATTTCTGCTCTAACTCCATTCCTAGCCACATATGGCAATAAGTAAAAAATCAACGCGTCTTCGTAAGTAGAGACATCGAAAATGCATTAAACTTTACAGTACATACATTTATCCAGATATTAATTTTATATGTATTACTAAAGTACACCTTATATCTATAAGCGTATTAACACCAATCACATAACACCATGTTACACCGTTTTGGAGACTAGGAAGACTAAGGTTTTAGGAAATGAATAGGTCCTCTACTTGTATTTAGAAACTACTACTTGGGTACACCAGATAATATTATTATAAGAATATGCCAATAGAAATATGCACACGATATATCCCTTATCCATAATTCGACGAAGCGTTGTCCGTCTTTGGACAGAGTTAATTTCAGTTTTCTGAATAAATAGCATTGTGAAAAAGTCATTTTATTTGAAACCCTCTTCCATTTTAATCTGGTGCTGGATATTATGATGGTCTTGAACCCTGCATTCCTACATGCTTTCCTAAATACTATCACGCAATAGTTTTGTGTAAAGATCCTCTTTCACTTTCCTCTTTCGTGGTAAACGGCAAATCTGTTTGCGGCTTCAATATTGATATGAGAAGAAACTGATCTAAAGCCTTGTATTTATTGCCTTATCCTCACTCTAACCCACTTGGGAAAAGTCCTCAAAGTGTACGAGGACAGTCTATAACACCCACGTTCCATTTTTGCCGTTGCTCAAAATACGTCACATCCATACCATTATTTGCACACCCCACACGACTTTATCCCTCACTCGCTATTGGGTTACATTTAATTAACGAACGTCAATATTTTATGAATAAGGGTTTTTCAATTACAAATCCGTCAAAAGTATTTTATTTTATTATTAACATAGATACTGTCTAAATATCTTTGGTAACACGACAATCACGTTTGTTTACTACTTGTTAAAATGGATTTTTGGGATTTTTTTCATGTAGACTTTAATATCGAAATGTTTATACAACATTAATAGCTATGATATTGGGTTTATAACACGTATTCGAGACACTAAAATAGATTACACTTAAATTAGATCTCCATGATGATCGATCTTTAACCTCTTTGGCTACCCTACCGTGAAGGGGATTTTGACATGTATTTTATCATCTGATATCATAATATACAAAGTTTGGGTGATAAAAATGTTATTTTACAACTTGATATTTTGAGGATCAAATACCTTTATCGCTCCAGACAGTTATCTGTCAAAATACGCCAGACGTCTAAAGAAAAACAAAATCCAATCAAATTATACGAAAACAAATCAATAAACCTCTAATCTTTTTAATCCAACTCAGCCCTTTTAGTCGATATAAAATAACTGGAGACTGAGGGTCTGTGACCGCTACTACGAGACTTAATAAAGTGAGATGTGATCGGGTTAACGCTTAGTGAAGGGGTTGTTTCGGGCCGTGGTGCGAGCGGCGGCGGCGGCTGTCTGCGTGCAGTTGCATAAAGCATCAAACATGCGCAGCACGAAGCCACGCGCCCGTCCCAGTCGCCTCTTCAAATTACCTGAAACAAATGGTAGGGGTAACATTAATGGATGTGTCAGCAGAAAAGTCAATCCACTTTGTCTCGTGTCAAATGCAGAGCTCTTAATATGAGTGATGTACGTCATATACAGGACTTTGCCAATAAATCATGTGGGGGTAGAGTGGAAAAGTAATTTTAATCCAAAGAATAATGGATCAAAAGTTTTTTAATAATAAATTTAAGTAAAGGTATATTATTTAATCCTATTTTTTTTAAAGGAAACAGAGCAAGAAACATTTCCAAACTGGCATTACAAACATGTTTTTTTAGAAAGGAGCAACTTTTTTGTAAGAACCAACGCCATCAACATTTCTTTAGTAATTTCGGTGGATCGAATAGCTTTTCGCCATAATACTGCACATTACCCGAGTTCCTATACATAGATTCGTGGAAGTGAAACCATTATTCGAGCCTCATGCAAGCGTTGTTTGTAGTTTGTGTAACGGCTGAATGCGAGCTCGTGTCACGTGACGTCATAGCAGAATGACACGCGAGAAACCGCTTTGACCACAGCTATGCCTACGAAATACTTCCATAATTTTGCAGTTCCTATGGATTTTCTTAAACCATCCAAAAGTCCAAAAAGTCTCTAGATCTTTGCGGGGTTTAAAGAGCAGAAAGTTCTCATTCTATTATATGTAATTGAAAGTTATGATATTTTCGTTGTGAAAATTACGCTTTCTATGGTAGAAGAATCTCATAACGTGATCAGTAACGTTCTCAGTTTGTGAGTGGTTAATAGATAAAATGACTTGGGTGAGTTAAAATAAAAACAACCGAACACTTATTATTTAGAGCAAAATTTTGATAGATTCCTCCCCTAAACCGTCGCCGTAATATTTCTAAGAAATAGACGAACATGTTACACATACGATATATCAAACAAGAAATCTAAGACAAGGTCTACTATCTAGTACTATCTAGTTAAGTAAATGCCAGTAGACTACTAAATCACCTAAGCGTTACTCAAACAAGCCTCGTTGGCAGAAGGGTTGATTTACACGCCAGTCATGTGACGTCATCAGCCTTTGTGAGTCAACCACGCTTTGAAGCGAACGCACTTTAATACCGAGATTAAAAGACTTAGTGGTAATTAAGATGCTCAATACAAGAGATTAGAGGTAAACGAGCGTTTTGAAGCCTTTCGTTTAGAATATTTGAAGATTTAACGTTATTTCTTAAAGAAGAATATTTGGCGTGGAACTTTTTTTACATATTGACAAGTTGGAATGGATGTTTTATACCTTAACAGTACATAGACTGAACAGCTTCGGTCAATATTATTTTAAACTTTATAACATAGACTGCTAAAAGCTAATTACATCTAACAGCTTTGGTCAAAATTGTTTTAAACTTTAGAATTCAATGAAACCTATGAATAATGATACGATTAATAAACTGGGAGATTTTCACTGTAGGTACCTACCAACTACCTAAGTAAAACTTATATTCATACTTAACAACAATATCCTTTTATTAGCAACAAGTACTGTTACTACCACGTGTAAATGAAGTAATGCACCTACAAATACAGAGTTATTGTCAATTTATCTATAATCGTGACCAGTCTTACCGTTCATTTTTACAGTTCCATACATTGTGACTGCATTAACACGTTTATCTTGTGTACCATAATTCTTACTTTACACAATGTCAAAATTAACACTGATGTTATTATTAACTTATTTAAGTTTCTGTTGTGGATATAAATTGTTATTGGTATTCCCTTTTCCAAGTTTGACTAATTCAGTTTTTGGACAAGGATTTGTAAGAAATTTGTTGAAGGCTGGCCACGAGGTATGAATACTAGTTTTATTAACGTTAACAAAAGTAAAAGACAGAGTTCATTTGAAGAAGAAGGTGACATAAATGATGGAAGAGCACTGGATCATGTTTATGACGTCATGAAATAGGATTCATAAATTTTGCCGTCACTGTCATAATAACTGAAAGAGAAAATGGAATCTTAGGCAAGGAGGTGCGGTTATTTAGGTTAGTTCTAACAAAATGTTTTGGGTATTTCAGGTGACATACATCACACCCTATCCTATGAAAAATGCAACGAAAGCTTTACGACAAATTGAAGTGACAAGTAATACAAATATTTTGACTGGTAAGTGTTTTATTGGTTTCAATCATTATTAGTTTGTCTTCGTTATCGTTTTCTTTGATAAGATCTCAGTTGAAAGTTTCATTATCATTCAGCTCTTGTAATTGATCTTTATCTTATAAACATTACGTATATTTAAGACAACAATTGATATTACTTGCAACAAATCTAGTCTTTAGTATCGATCTATTAAATTCGCATTACTTTCTTGGGAAAACCTTTTACGATTTCCAATCGAATTCAGCTTTGAACCTGGTTGTTCTCGGGCCTAGCCTCTTGGGGCTACAACGTAATCGCTTTAGGTATGCAACACACCTTCACTGGGATAGTCACACCTTTAGTCCCTAAAGACTCTTCGGGGAGTAGCCGACGTGACAATGTGCGTAATTGTTCGTATGACCCTTGATAGCTCAACGGATTGTCTGTAGTTTTTTAATTAAAAAGAGTATGCCTAGACTGAAATTTCGTGGTTATTTTGGAGAAATAAAACAACTATATAACTAGGTAAATTGTAAGTCTCTTAAGAAAGCATAAAGACTGTTTGCCCTACGTGTGGTATGTTTTAAATATAAAATACTTTCGGTGTTGTGTTTTTGTCTATAGCCATATTGCTTACAAGAATAACTTGCGTGCAGGAAAACTGTTATCACAAAACACTTATACTACATCACTGACTGGTAATTTACCTTTCATTGTCACAATTGACTGTAGTTTCATATCAATTGCAGTTAGTTACCATGTATTTTTAAAAGAGTTCCTATTAACAACACGCTAAACAACAAAACACGGAAACCTAACAACATTGTAAACATATTCAAAGTATATAAGTCAACATTGTAAGAATCTTTCAGAGAAACCGGGTCATATCGTCCCTTTACTAAATTACATACCTTTTCACCACTTTCATTAATATTAATGAGGACTTTTGCAAAGGAACGGACGAACTCCACCAGCTTACATACGTATCTGTTTATTATTCGATTTTACTTAACTTTGTAGCTTTACCAAGAATTCACGAAGTTTAAAACAGTTTTATCATTTAGAACTACGACAAGTTAAATGTTATGTAAATGTTGGCTTTATTAAAAACAATGGACTTATTCATTTTAATTTCTTGAATAAGTATGATTTCAAAGATATTAACGATTAAATTAAGCTTTGTGTTTTTTCTACGGATTGTTCAATCTTCGACTTCAGTTTTAGTCGATCAGCCGATCACAGTAACCAAAATTGTAGTCTACAAGTATCGAGACATGACTTTGAACATGGACAATTAACGAAAAGTTAATAAAACTTCCAATTACCCTTGACTGACAACATTGTGAAGAGTGTCAGTCTGATCAAAGTTAAAAGCCATTTCGTGAACTCCAATCTTCTTCAATTAATTGAAAACAAAGTGCCAAGAAAGGCATTTTAACCTGGCCTTGACACCAAAGCAAAACATTGAATTTCGTGAATGTGACAGTCATTATGATCTATTTAATAATGTTTTAACGAAGCCTTTGTGTAAACATACTTAAATATTCAAGGATCAATCACAATATTATTCTTTGAGGCCGTCGCCTTATTTAAACGTTACAGACCGCCCAAAGAGAAGAAATTAAAGGGAATTAATATTTTTTGCAATTTCTATCAGGTAAAGAACTAGATGTAGAAGACGATCCATCAGTTCTGGAAGATTTGTTTCAAATAACAAATGCTACGGTAATGCATAAAAATGTTCAGAAGCTGTTAATTGATACAAAAGAGAAGTTCGATGCAGTTATAGCTGAATGGATGTACAGTGAAGTGTATGCTGGGTAAGTGGAGGCCAATTAAAGTACGTCGTCTGTTCTCCTATAAAACAAATTGCTGGTAATTGTTTAATGCACCGTTATTAAAGATTGCAATCATAAATCTACGCCGAGCTTTTGTTAATGGCACTAAAGTTAATTTTGATGTCCCATTGTTGCACATTGGATGGATATCCTTACAAAAATATGAAAATCGACTCGAAGTAGGTAATGTTGATCGAGGAGCAAAAGGAGGTCCTTTGCAAGAATTAATGTTACATCTTTCATGAGAAGAAAATGAGAAGTCAACAGTAATATTCCATTGCTAAAAGGTTCCGAAAAGTACAGCTACTCTTGTAATGCAATCCCCATTTTCAGCCCCAAATATATAGATTTTTCGAAACATCAACACGTTGAACGAAATTTAATTTCCGTGTGTAAGTTTGAAGCTGCTAGTGTAGTTTCCAATAAAGTTTAAAAACTGAATATTCATGACATGAAAGTTCACAAACTGCTGTCCAAAAAACCAGGTCGGCTTTTTCCTAGCGATGACGTGAAACGATTCACACTGCAGCTGGAAATGTCCATTATATTGTATGCCGCTGAGTTTCTGCTTTTTGCAGTTTGAATTTGTATCATGTTTGTAACTTTTTGCTTTAGTGTAACTGTAGATAGCTTTACATTTATATTGTTAGGAAGTATCTCATCGCTAAAAATGCCAGCTCCGTATTTCACATTATCATAACGAATTATTTCATTTTTAATGCGCGTTTTCAGGTTTTCTTCAGTATTTAACTGCCCATTGGTTTGGTCATCTCCAATGTTGCCGAATTCATTTGTTTTGTCGCTTATAAATGAAGACTCAACATCGTACTCATATTCTGATCTGATGACATCTACATCTTTTTGGAGACGACAAATGGAGCAATTTCGATATTTCCGTCTGAAGTTTCATAGATGGTAAAAACAAGTATTATTATTGTGTAATAAGTAATCATCAGATCTATTAAATCTGGAATTGCCGCTGTCATTGCCACTTAAAGCCATTGATAAAACATAAATTCTAGTTATTGATACATAACATTGATTGTTCGCATATTTATATTGGAAAAAAATCATAACTTTCCTACTATCCAAAAAATTGAAAATGTATGGCATTGTCAAAAAAAGTTCGACGAAATGCATGGAACATCAAACAAAAGGGAAAATAGATCGTGCAAAAAGAGATAAAAATATAAATCCCACTGTACCAAATGAAATTGAAACAAACCATTGTTTATACACAAAAAGATGTAAATTACTTCATGAATGGACAGACGACGTATTGATTTATTTAACGTGGTAAACAATTGCGTAATACAAATGAAAGGGTTAAAAAACATGGCGTTTTTTAAATTTACTTCGATATTACTGTGAAAATAGTCCTCCTACTTAAATTACATTTAGTACATACTAGAAAGTAATCGTTTAGTCTAGAAATCTAGATTATTTTCTTTTATAAACTTACACCCTAATACCTAAACTTCGATTAAACTTTCGCTCCTACCTAAAAGAAAAACAAAATAAACTATATACCGTCTATTAAGCTAATACAACCTTATCTCTACAGGTATAATAAACGCAAAGAACTTTAGCTCATAAAAAGTTTTATTAAAACAGAAAACTTTCTAGACCTAAGCATAAAACGGTCTGGAACCAGTATTTATTATCAAGATGAAATACGACTGAATTAAAACTAGAAGAAAATGGGAATAATTAAAATAAAATTACAATTTAAAAAGGTTTCTCCAGGGGAACTCGTTTAGCCCGTTACAAACCCGAATTCAATTTTCGTCCCACAATCATTTTAATTTATTCTCTGCATTTTGGTATAAAAGTAATTTCATACCACTTTGATCTCTTTCATTCTAGTTGATTGGGAATTGTTAATTTATGACTTAAAACGGGTCTATATCTATCTAACTACGCTTTTGTGTTTCCTATCAGTGAGTCATTGTTTAAAATCAGCATGGCTATTGCAATCGTTGGTATTGTGAAACAAATGCATATCTGATCGTAAATCTCTTGTTGATTGTACAGAGGTTACTCCAGAAATGAAACAGCATTCAAATTAGCGTGAGGATTAATTCAACTGTTTCAGTAGCTATTTTTACCAAATGTTCAAATCAAATTAAAAGGTTTTTATTTCAAATAGGCTTTTTCAGACATCGTTACGGGAGCTAATTGCGCGGTTACAAAGTGTCATTCTCATCGAGAAGAACCGAAAAAAACTATAAGTTAAAAGTTACTCCTTTAGAAATAGTCAAATACAAAATTTTGTGTAGATACATTATGATAGTAAATATGCTCAAAATCCTTCATCGGCTTAAAACAATATTTATAATTATGTTTGTAGGTGTCCAATACAGCAATCTTAAAAGGCATTTAGTGTCGTAAGCCACATGTATAAGGATTAAAATATTCTAACCTATTACAGTAGAAACTCTTTCATCTTGCGAACAAAGAAAACTCGACTCTATAACAAAATCAATATTTTACAGCAACCTTTATTTAATGTCCGTGACATTCTAAGACATTGATCAATATTGCATCAACGTCGCTTAGTTACATAGAAGGCAATTTCTTTAATAACAACGTTTTGACGTCAAACAGTACTTAGTAATAGGTGCTTTATCGATTTCATAAAGACAATAGTTTCATTTGATATTCACTTTTATTTCTATCAAGGTTAACACATTAGTATACGAAGCAAACAAGTGAAGAGCAGGATAAATAATCATTTCTTTATTTAAATGACATAAAACTATCATTACAGGTACCTACTTACTATCTAATGCAATAGCCTATACGTACGTACATAAACATTAAACTAAACTAAACAATGAATTCGTTCAGTGTAGGTACACAATAACAGAATATTGTGAGCCAATGACTGCCATATTAGTCTTCTAATATGAGGTTTGGTTTTGAAAAATACCACCATTTGATTCAGAATGTTTGTTTCATTGCAGGCTATTAAACGACAAAGAGAAATCTCTGTTCAATCGAGCGTTTGGTCCAGTCGTTGCTAAAAGAGGTGGCATTTTGCCACCCTTTGAAGTTACAAAGCACAATGGATCACTTGTGTTGGGAAATTCTCATTATTCCATCGGACAGAAGCTTCGTTTGCCTCTGAATTATGTCTCCATCGCTGGATTTCATATAGATGAGAAAAGAGAAATTTTGCCGAAGGTAAAATCATACCAGTACCACGAAGTGCATAAATGATCGTTTCCATTGCTTGTTTTCAATAAGATGCGATTTATATTAGCCTTATAAACAAGTAATATGAAACAAACACCCTATTCAATATCTACATCCCTCTTTACAACACGTCATCGTCGTCAACGCTAGGGGAAACTCAAATGCACACTATACTCCATTTGTTTAGGTAGTTAACTAAATGTAAACAATCTTGGCATTACTTTTTAACCAAAAAAATAATTTTTAATTTGGATATTACTGCTTATAAATCAATTAACTATAGTTTTAGAAAATCTGAATGTATTTCATGTTGTAAAACGTATTTTACATTTTTAAAGATCACATTTTGTTTAAAAGACATACCAAAATTGTTTACATTTAGTTAATTACCTAAACAAATGGAGTATAGCTTATTCCCGCTTATCTTTCATCATATTGAAAACAATACAAATCCATATTATCCTTATTATCAGTCCCTACAGTATCTGTGTTATTCTCTTTTGTAATTACAAATACTACAACCGCTACTTGATAATAATCCTCTTGAAGAGCCTTACATAAAACAATTTTGTTCGTTTTATCAGCCTATCTTCAGTTATATGAAAAGAACTCTCTCAAATGATTGCCCGGGAAGATTCACAATATCACAACAACATGAACTCTGACATTTGAAGTAAAAATATAAATAATATTTCCTTCGCAGAATCTGCAAAAAATCATGGACGGTTCGAAGAAAGGCGTCGTATATATTAGGCTCGGATCGATGCTCGGAGAGTCCTTACCAAAAAATATTGAAACCACCATGTTGGATATCTTTAAGGAAATCAATCGGACCGTTATTTGGGAACACGATGAGGTTTTGAAGACACCAAATAACGTGCATGTGTTTAATCATGTTGAACAACAGAGTATTCTAGGTATGAAGATGGCCTTTGTTATCAAATTAATTACTGTTTCATGAAACCTTTGAGCAATGAAGAGATTGAACGATATACGTAAAGTTTTCTAAACGTAACTTTTGAACAATACATTATTCTATTAATAAGACTTACGTATAATGCTATCTTTGGACCCAATTCTTCAAACTTACGACAGTTCAAGAGTCATTTAAGGAATAATATGTAGCCTTATTTACAGCCCATAAGAACTGTGTTCTCTTCATCTCAAACGGAAACCTACTATCAGTTATCGAAGCAGTACATTTTGGAATGCCAATAATCGGTATTCCAACCACCCAAGATCAAGTCATGAACATGGGAATCGCAGTACATGAAGGTTTTGCCAAGATGGCGGATCTTCCAGACATGCCAACTCTAAAAGCAGCCATTGACCTTGTACTCCAAAATCCAAAGTAAGTGAATATTCTAACTTTATGAGGGTTGAATTCACTTGGAAACCATTCCAAGTATTTCTGAGAACCCGTTTGTCGGATATCTAATTGAATCCCGGTCCCAAATTACCCTGTGTGTGACGTAAATGGTCAGTCATGCGAAATATGATCCAGAAAGCAATTCATGAAGACCCACGGCTATTACACGCGTGTAACTATTTAATATTGTAAGGAATTTCCGAAAAAAATCGTTCGTTTCGTCTCGTGACTTGCTACAGTCTGTTATTTAATGGAATACCGATGGTTATCGTTACTACAACATAACATTCCCTATAAATAAACATGAGGCGTGATTCAAACAATTTAGAAGCTACAACATTTTTACAACAGTGTTTTATCGATTGCCCGTTTCATTCTCCATTCAGATTATGTCTTCATTTACAATTTGTATCGATATCAAAAGACGGTTGCGTTCTAAAAATAATAAATCTATTCAAACTTCGTTATCGATAAGATATTCGATTCTTTCAATTTCGTTTTCATTTCTTTACAAAAAAAGTTATCGAATTTCTCGATTTATTTCAGGTATCGAGAGCTCGCTCGCTCTATGTCATCGATATACCACGACCGTCCAATTACCCCGAGCAAGGAACTTGTGTACTGGATAGAGCATGTTATTCGAAACGGGGGAAAACATTTGCGTTCCGCTGTAGCTGATACAGGGTGCTATAGTATGGCATATCTTGCTGTAGCCACTGCAGTTATAGTAGTAAGCTTTATTGTATCGTGTGCTTGCTTTTTGTTTAGACGAAAGGTTGAGAAAGAGGTGGATTTCAAGAAGTTTATTTGATGTAAATGGAATTTAATAATATCTAGTAATAATACTGTTTTGCATTTTCGGAAAGATGTGTATGATTTGTCATCCAAAAGTTTAATATATGCATGGCCTTGCTAGAAATTCTCGTAAGATATTACAATATCATCTGAAAGAGTGTTAAACTCAACAATATTGCCAACAGAAAAGGAAAATATCATCGAATTTTATTATTCTATCTTTATACATAACGTAACGTAGATTTCCAATTTACGACGTTTTTGGTAACCCAATGACTACTGCCAACATCGTTGATGACTTAAATCTTGAAATATGGAAATCTTACGATCTCGGAAATTGATTATCTAGAAAAGAAATTGTTTAGTTCTACTCGCAAAAGCCATATTTAAAATATGATGACGTGTCTCCTAAAAATGTTTTCATAATAACTAAATCTTCAGTTATGTTTACTTACAAATCTAGAATGTTTTGTGTTGAAAATAACTTCGTGCATATTACAAAGCGCTGTGTTATCTTGTCTGCTATTTTTCATTGCTTTACAATTTATTGGATTATTTTTGGGTGTTCTTATTTATGCTTGGCAAGATTGTACGATAAAAGTCGTCGATAAATTTTCGTCATAATCGTAGCATAGCAATTGTCTTAGTTACAAGCTGATAGAGTTTAATGAAATGAAATGTGATTTCCATACATTAACAAACAGTCCATCCTAAGATAAAATGAATGTCACCTCATCGAATTTATAGAACTGCCAGACGTAATGAAATTTTCGATAGAAGGGGTCATAGAATGTTGCGCTATTGAACTCACTTACCAAAAGACAATTATTATATGTATATATAGACCGCCCAAACTAGCTAATTTGAACAAATTTTATGAAAATTTAGATCCTATCTTAAGAAATATGAGTACTAAACCTAATAAGAGAATTGTTTTATGTGGAGACTTTAACATAGACATTTTAAAAAATACTAGAATCACTAATGACTTCAAATGCTTTCTTTTGAGCTACAACTTAAAATTAGGTATTAATGAGCCAACCCGACTTAAAAGTAATACTTGCTTGGATAACTTTGCGCACAACTCTAAACACACATGCCAATGTGATGTCATAGACTTCGGGTTATCAGACCATACAGCTCAAATTATTAAATTAAAAGTAAGTAGGTTTTGTAAAATAAATACATGGAAAACAAAAGTAAGAGATATTTCCCCCGAAAATCTCATCAAATTCAAAGATTGTCTTCAAAACCTTACATTTTCTGACGTATATAACTCAGAAGATCCTAATGAGGCTTACGATAATTTTCTAGAAATATTTACTCTCTTTTATAACTTATGTTTTCCGTGCAAAATAGTAACAATGAAGTCCGAAAAAAAGGTAAACTGGGTATCACGAGGCATACGTATTTGCAGTAAAAGAAAGCGGCAGTTGTTATGGAAACATAGACTCCATCCGACAACAGAAAATAAAAATACGTTAATTACTTACTCAAAAAGACTTAAGAGCACAAAATAACCACTTGATAAATAATTCAAAAAATAAATCAAAAACAACCTGGCAAATTATTAACAGAACAAAACATATTTGTGAACCCATCTCACAAATAAAGAGCCATGGATTCATTTTATCAGATCCTACTGAAATAGCAGAAGCATTTAACAATTTTTTTGTCGAACTATCTCTAAATAACCCAAAACAACAGCGAAAAAATAGCATCAGCTTAATAAATCACCCCTACTCAATATTCTTATCCCCAACTACACCCGATGATATCATACGCATAATAAAATCATTGGAAAATAAGAAAAGTGTGGGCTACGATAACATCTCAACTAAAGTAATTAAATTTGCTTCTGATAACATAGCCGGTCCCTTGTCTCATGTTATTAATTTAAGTATTTACAACGGAATATTTCCCGAACGTCTTAAAACAACTGTGATCAAACCAATTTACAAAAAACAATGCAAAGAAGAAATGAATAACTATCGACCTATCGCGTTAATACCGGTGTTCTCAAAAGTTATCGAAAAGATTGTATACGAAATCATTTATAATTTTCTATCCAAATATAATATATTATGTAAGGAGCAATATGGCTTTAGGAAAAACAAAAACATTAATATGGCAATATTTGACTTCATAAATAAAATAATGCCTAATGTAGATGTTAAAAGACCAGTTTGTGCAATCTATACTGATATAACTAAAGCATTTGATCATGTGGACCACGAGATTCTTTTCAGCAAACTGTATGCATACGGAATACGGGGAAATGCACTTAATTTAATAAAAACTTATGTTAGTGGGCGTAAACAATATACAGAGGTATCTAAAATTTGTCTAAAAACTAAATACGAATTAAAATATAAGTCAACTACTAGGGTAATAAAATACGGAGTTCCGCAAGGTAGTGTGCTCGGACCTTTGTTATTTTTATTGTACATCAATGATCTCCCACGTCAAACCACCCAACCCATGGTACTATTCGCTGACGACAGCACATTAATAATAGAAAATCCTAACAGGGAGTCACAATATCATGAAAGTGAAATCAATACAATACTTGATTCGGTTGTAAACTGGTTTAATGATCACAATCTAATCATGAACATACAAAAAACAAAAATAATGCACTTTTACCAGAGAATCAATACTGTAGACATAAATGTAATCTGCAATGGACAGAAGGTAGACAAAGTAAATGTGGCGAAATTTTTAGGAATTTTAATCGACAGCCAGCTTACCTGGAAAGCTCACGCTGAAGAAATTTGTAAAAAATTAAGCTCATCCGCTTATGCTTTACATAACATGTCCAAAAAAATTAACCTCAAATCACTACTAGTGGCTTATCACGGTCTGGTGATGTCGATCCTTAGATTTGGGATAATATTTTGGGGCAATTGCAGCGAAAGAGAAAGCATTTTAAATGTCAAAAGCGATGTCTTAGAGCCATGTTCGGTTTAAAAATAACGGATAGTTGTGCCCCAGTATTTAAAGAGAATAATTTATTAACGTTTCCATGTATATATATTTTAGAATTAGCTATATTCGTTAAAACAAATAAACACTCATTTACATATTTAAAAGATGTCAGGAAACGAAATAACACTGTTAGATCCCAGTATACCAATCTATTGTACACAGGTGCATACAATACTGCACTGTTAAAAAAAGGAGTTATCTGTATGGCACCCACTGTTTATAATAAAATACCCCATTGTATAAGAGAACTACCATTACACAAATTTAAAAAGTGCCTTACAAAACTCCTTGTGGATAAATGTTATTATTCATTAAACGATTTCATCGCAGATAAGTTACCAAATTGAATCAATCCCATTTTTGTACATTTTAATTTTCGTTATACGTGCTTCTCTTATTAAGCTGTGACACGTGAATTATTTTTTTTTTTTTTTTACATATGTTAGACTGTGAGTTGTGTTTCTTTCTTTTTTATGTTTCTACTTACCTTAAAATTTAATTTATATAAAGTTTTCATGTTGTTAATTATAAACGTTTGAAATTTTGTAAGTTAAAATTCAAATTGTTAAAATTCAAATTTTCTAAATATTTGCATGCCATAACATTTGGCAAACATGTATTAAGTACAATTACTTTGTCTGTGATCTACCATCCTACATATATGCACCTACGCGTGCGCATATGTATACACATGTTTTTCTGCGAATAAATTTTATTATTATTATTATATCTCTTTTAATTCACGGGATAACTTCAAGGGAAGAAACCCGGTCCTTTTTAAAGGCTTACACGGGGACACAGGTCCAACATGCAGAGGCCTTGTTGAGAACTTTAATCTAATATGTGATGGGTCAACTACCAAGGGCCATCCACCCCAGCTCTAGAAAGAACAGACATGGACGGCCCAAGGTAGCTACAAAACTATTGTAAATCACTACATAGTATAAAACAAAGTCGCTTTTTCTGTCATGTGTCATGTTGTATGTCCCTATGAACGCTCAAATCTTTAAAACTACGCAACGGATTTTGATGTGGTTTTTTTTAATAGATAGAGTAACTCATGAGGAAGGTTTTAATGTATAATATCATCCATTAAATAGTGGACAAATACTGTTATTTTTGAGGTTTCTAATGTGATGTCGCAAATAATTTCATTTTTTCCGCTTACATTGCAAACGCAGGCTGAATCCTATGAGATTTATCAAAATAATGTACTAAGTATTGTACACAATGAAAAGGTCTACAGAAAACTCCGCGATGGTATATGTCTATCTCTTATGGATATCCCACAATAACATTTTTTTGTCATTTACTTTTTACGACAAATAATGACTAATATTCGAAGCGATTTTAACCAATACAGCATTAATCCTTATCCAATTAAATACCTTAAATACATTGTTGATTTAATATAGATCTATTTGGCCTTTTACAGCATCTGATTTAAATCAATATTTTTGAAGATGTACAGATTTAAAAATTGCGGAACGTAGCGTTTACGGCGACGCGGCGCGGCGGCAGCGTGCCTATAAATGTTTTTATATGCCGCTATGTTTTTTTTATAAACAACGTTCACAGTTTTTCTGTAGCGTATTTAGTATATCAGCATTGCACCCGTGCGAAGCCGGGGCGGGTCGCTAGTTATGGATAAAACGAATTTGGGCTATGGATAGAATATGTTGGATGTGTTTATTTCTCAAACTATGGATAACTATGGCACCTGCCTTTCAACACATAAAAATGCAATTAAAATTGGCAGGCGGTGACTCGCCGACTCCAAGATGGGCCCCCTATTATACCGCCACGATAGGCAGCAGGTGGGCAACACCAGAGAGTAAAGGCTAAGGGGTGTAGAGAGGTGCGACACCGATTTCGCCATCGCGGGTCACAGACCCGGAGCGGGTTTCCTCGTTATTACGCCATTAGACACTTCCACCCCCGAGCATATAGCTCTAGCGACCCCTCTCTAGCCAGCCAGTTAAGGCAAGAAAGAGCTGGGAGTCCTCATGAAGAGTGACCCCCTGGGGCATTCAGGTTCCGTTGTGTCGCCACACACAAACAGCTCGCCACAAGCTGCCCTGCGGATGTATGCTCCTACATAGACCTTCAGATACATTTTTTATTTATACCTCAAGGTTTGAAAAAGCATACTAATATGCCCTCAGGTCTTGCGTTATCCCCATGATGAGGTAACGACTTGCCCCGAGGGGTTTATTATTATTTGTATCTCTTTCAATTCACGGGATAACTTCTAGGGAAGAAACCCGGTCCTTTTTAAAGGCTTACACGGGGACACAGGTCCAACATGCAGAGGCCTTGTTGAGAACTTTAATCTAAAATGTGATGGGGCACCTACCAAGGGCCATCCACCCCTGCTCTATAAAAGAACAGACATGGACGGCCCAAGGTAGCTACAAAACTATTGCAAATTATGGATGAAACGAATTTGGGCTATGGATAGGATTTGTTAGGTGTTTTTCCTTCTCTGACTATGGAAAACTATGGCACCTGCCTTTCAATACATAAAAATGCAATTAAAATTGGCAGGCGGTGACTCGCCGACTCCAAGACGGGCCCCCTATTATACCGCCACGATAGGCAGCAGGTGGGCAACACCAGAGAGTAAGGCTAAGGGGTGTAGAGAGGTGCGACACCGATTTCGCCATCGCGGGTCACAGACCCGGAGCGGGTTTCCTCGTTATTACGCCATTAGACACTTCCACCCCCGAGCATATAGCTCTAGCGACCCCTCTCTAGCCAGCCAGTTAAGGCAAGAAAGAGCTGGGAGTCCTCATAAAGAGTGACCCCCTGGGGCATTCAGGTTCCGTTGTGTCGCCACACACAAACAGCTCGCCACAAGCTGCCCTGCGGATGTATGCTCCTACATAGACCTTCAGATACATTTTTTATTTATACCTCAAGGTTTGAAAAAGCATACTAATATGCCCTCAGGTCTTGCGTTATCCCCATGATGAGGTAACGACTTGCCCCGAGGGGGCAAGTCGTTACCTCATATTCGTTATTATTATTATTATTATAGGTTCTCCTATGTAATGTGTAAGTGTGTGTTTCTTTTTTCTTTTACCTGTCTCTTTAACACTCGCATACACAATTCCATTTTAAAAATATTGATTAATAGCTCCTAAACTACAATTAATGTTATATAAAACACAGCTAATAAAATAAAACACCTTACTAAATTGCAAACTTACAACTAAAAACAACCATCAAAATATGATTTGATGTGAATTAATTAACACAGTAAACAGAGCGTAATTGATACATTCTGAACCCTCCCTCTCACGTCATGCATAGCATTTTAATTAACAAATAGTCGTAGTCTAAACAAATACACATTAACATCGACTCGTGTTATTTTCACTCGGTAAACAAGGTCTAAGCTTTTCTAAAGGGAAAACATTATCAAAATGCTTTGTTTCCACATGAACAATAGTTATTTATATAGTAATGATAGTTCTCTATACATTTTCTATGAACATAATATGACGTTTGAACAAAAACAGATTGACACATTTTGACGTGTCTTCCGAAACACGGAAACTGAAATTTATTTCTAAGCCGCACACAACATTCGAAAAGTCGAAGCGCCCCGTGGGGATGGAACTCGAGACCTTTGACTTAGCAGTCCTATGGTCTTACCACTAGGCTATCACAGCTGGAACAATGACACATTTACTGACCGTAGTCTCACATGACACTAAGCCGGATTGAAATATAACGCCTACTAACATTAAGATACGGCGCCATGGTGACTAAGTTCTGTCGTTAATGGGCTTACGGTATTTAGTGGCAGATAAGGATAAACCTCTGAGACCTTTTCTGAAGTAATGGTCGATTCAAATCTCACTAGACACTATCTGTTGCTTCTGTATTTTTTGCTATGTATACCTATTTCCAGTCACATCGAATTAAGCTAAATATCAATATATGTTTTTTCTGCCTGCTGTTTATTATCTACAGTTTACAGATACACCGAATTCTTCAGAGTAACTGTGCCTCCTGTTTTAGTTAAATCCGTTTTACCAAGTAATCCCTTTACAGATATTGGTTAAACTCTTCATCTCCACACACAGAGGTCGACTTTGAACCGTTGTTTACCCCTCCCATATCAACCACACCTTAATACGAACTAATAGAATTCTCTGATTACATCCCCAATACTATTCCGTAAATCGAATCTTGCGAACTAATTATCTCGTCTGCTCAAACGTAGCGGCAACGCAACCGCGACCTTTATCCCGTCCGAACTTAGCTTCACCAATTGGGTCATCAAACATTCCATCGTATTACAACTAGATTATCTCTCGATGTAATTATCTTCGCTTCTCGATTGTCTTGACTTAATTACTCGAGGGACAAAGGCCTACCTTTCTGCCTTTCGACACCTACTCGATATTACAAATCGAATATCGCAAACGGAGGATTTGGTTCTGTAGTGCTCTCAGTTGAATGAATTTCGATTTCTTTTGCCGTATTTACACTTGTTCGACACATTCGACACATGTAAGGATTTTTCCATTTGGGTTTATTACATTTTTTGGCGTATTCAGGTATTTTGATGTGGGTGGGAAAAATTATACCTATAAAGTTTTGCTCACAAATGATTCATCGGAAAACGCTTAGAGTAGTAATCCTACAGAGGATTGTTCATTTATAAAAGTTGTAGCCACAACAATAGTCTTGTATTATTAAACATTACTTAGATGTACATACAGTTACTACCTACAAAAATCTATTGTACTCCAAAGAATAATAAAACAGACTGAAAGCAAACGGATGATTACAAAACATAATAATAATTTTCCAAACCATACGACAAACCAACAACGTATACCGAAACACATTTCCATCCCACATAAAAAACAACACGTTTAACATTATCGAGCGCTTCCCCTTTTCATAAAAAAAAAACAAAAGACGTAATGTAACAATCTAAATATAGGTATATACAGGCAGCCCTAGCATGTCTGTGAGCAATATCCTCAGCTCTCAATATCACAAAGTGGAACATATAGCCGCGTGCCTAGACTTTGTCGCGATAACGGTGACGGAATATCGATTTGAGCACCCAACCGTCGCTCCCTCAAATTCGATGCATAATTTGTTGGAGCTTTGGACAACCCTATTAGTCTCTTGAATTGATGATTATTACGAATATTAGTTGAATTGGAAAGGAGTAGGTATGGTTCGGTATACGATTGTATTCGTAAAACTGGAGTGTGGATACTAAGATAGAAACACGCTTGTACGATATGACTACTTGCACAAAGCACAGCTAAAAGAAATCTCTATTCCTAAAACATTTTTGTAGACATATCGTTATGAAGGAGACACTGTACACAGCGACCTCTCTTTATAGATAGCGCTTGCCGTAAACTTTTTCATAGAAACCACCTTTTCCAGCTATCTTGGTTCACAGAAAGCGCTTAATTTTATTTCATACTTATTTTGTATATACTTAGGTACTGGAATTTATTTTGAAAATAAGCACAGATAGGTTCCACGTTTCGACAATACATTGTACGAGTAACTAGACACATCCTGCATTTGTTTAAAAGTATACATCCCGATTTTGTATACATGAATCTACTCACAGGACAGACAATGGTGAGTATTTCTTTATATAAAAGACTTATAGAAAAACATCTCTATAAACATATTCATAACACTTTTAAAGACGTCTTTAAAAAAGAAAAGTATTTAAAAATAAAAGCAAATTGAGTAAGGACTGCACTAGCTTTACGATGTTGCTTATACTAAAATATAAAAATACACTATTTCAAAATGAAAATGTACATTTCATTTAATATAAACGAAATTATGTACCTACATACTCAAGAGCTCGTCTTACTTATATTATGCAGAAGCCAGCCAGTCTTAAATTATGAGCCGTAAACAAAGATGGTTATCTTTGAATATGCAAATAATGATAAGGCCGTAAGAAACGGCAACAAACAGCTTGTGAAAAAGTAATAATATGCATTCTGAATTCAAATCTTGATGAGAAAGAATTTTAATGTAATTGCGTACTTGTTTATTCATTTGGATTTCGAATTAGACTTTTTCTTCTATTATAACTTAAAGGCATTCGTGCCAGTCATTTCATGGAGTTATTAATGGCTCATTCAGATTAATAATTTAATTTTGAATGAATTATATTTATTACTGCTGTTAAAATTTGTGACCCTTTTAAATTCGTTTTTCAGTTCGAAATTAAAATATCTTGAGATGAATTATTATTTATTATTCTTTTGTGTTTTTGTTCCAACCGAAGAATAATGTGACATAGACAATAATTTGTTTTTCTGGCATCGTTCTTTTTTTTTATTCTTTGCGTAATAATATCAGCCTATAAATAACATTTTTTTAATATTGGTCTAAATATAATCTTATAAGGTAAATAGCGATAATTATTTACACAAGAAACTAATACTACAGTTCTAATTAGTTTTCTATCGATAAGAGAAAATGAAAGTAACTCGAGATTTCTTAATTAACTTGCTCGCTAACATCGATATGTTGCCAAAGAAAATTTGATTAAGTCTTAGTGGGCTTATATTCCAGTTATTAGAAGCCTTATAAGTTAACGAACTATGAAAATAAACAGAGATCTTTTGGTTACATGGCATAAAATTATGTAGATACAATTTTGAAAAAAAAAAAAATACTATAGTGATGTTTTGGTAAGAGTTACTAAAATTTAGTTATAATGTAACGAATTATTGGTACCTACTTACTATTGTTCAATTGATTTTCATTAATAGCTTTTATTAGATTATATGTACGTCAAACATTTATAATTCGGGCTTTATTTTACTTATACATTTAATGTTTTGCATTTAATGGTGTTGGTCTATTACTATTAAATGTTAAAGATTATTATAACTTTTTCTACTAAAACAGAAATAGCAAGGGAATGAAAGCTCATTACAAAATATAAGCTGTTTCACGTTATTTTACCGTAACATTATTAAATCTCGTCACGCGAGAATACATTTCCTTAAAACAATCACCCTTAGAAACTTTGATATTTAATACTGCTATTCTAACAGAAATATTATTCTTGGTATTTTATAATATTTATTATTACTAACTGTGCCCGCGACTTCGTTAGAGTGGAATTTGAGAAAAAGGTTAATTATTTTATTTTCTAAAATAATAATAAAAAAAAATTGAAATTAAAATAGCCTTGGTTATTTCTTATTACATCAGCTACCTGCCAATGTAAGTCCCGTCAAATTCGGTTCAGCCATTTCAAAGATTAACGGAAATAGGCAGACACAACATTGAAAAACAAATGTTGGTATAAGACCCGTACCTGTATATTAATATACATGAAGTAAATAATATTACAAATGGATACTCCAATTGTACTTAAATATGTATAGATACGCACATATATAAGTGTCTATGAAAAACTGTCATTCAGAGTAGAGACAAAACAGCAGATTTAATATCCCTACAATTGTATAATAGAATTTGGTTCCTCCGCCATCAATTTATAAAAGTACCTACCATACCTAAATGAATATTTGTGCGTCGTTTGTTTTCAAATTCACAAATAGAAATGCCCAAGCCGATTATTACTGGGACCACGAAAAACGTGTGGAGGTTTAATTAAAATATATACGAAATGACCCTCACAAACCAAAAATCTGATTTGTTTACGAGGATAAAATATTGGGTGTAAAATTTTACTGAAGTTCTAAAATAATATGGAGAATTGGTTTCAAATATTTTCTGGTTATATCATATCGGTTGTTGAGAAATAAGTTTCGATATTTTCATTAATTAGATACCAAATAGGTATTAGGAAAAAACAAATGGTTAAGGTGTTTACAAGTGTTACTGCTTTGTGATATGTATGTTTGAGGATGAGTGGAAGGTGTTGTTGTTTTTACTTCTTTAATTTTGTTTTTCGTTTTATATCATATCGTGATCTCAAAGGACTTATTAAATACTGTGTGCCTACAATCACTCAAAGAATAAACTGGCCAAAGTGGGAAGAAAACTGTACCTACTATATTCCTTAAGGCATTGAAAAGTTTCAAAGTGACTCTCTGTTTAATTGTGATAAAGCAAAACAAACTTTACAACTCTCGGTATAGGACTCAAAATAGCAATTACCTAGGAATATCAGACCCTAAAACTCCGTCAACAAATCTCTGATGCTATGAACGTGATGGAGTAAAATATGTTTTACGGCTTAGGCATAGGACTCATAATTGCAAAGCCAAATGGGCCTTTAAGAGTCGATCCAATGCACACGTTAGTACACAAGATCGATAAAGTCTATCTATCATCTCTTGTCTCTTTTTAACCGCCGTCGGCATTCTCAATCGAACCGCAGACAGATATTGCTACTTCAGACTAGAAATTTTAAAATTTGTAAACAAAATGCAACTGGAAATTGCAAAAATTTGTTCGAGATTTTAATTCCCTTGAGTTGAACATTTAATTTAATTCAAAGGTGATCTTGCAATTTTTTTCAATTTTAATATCAACGCTAGCTTTAGCCCGCCACTTCATCTGCGCGAATGTCGCTTCTAGCTGCAGAAACATTACCCACATCGAACGTAAAATGGTTAAAAAGTGGCCTATGTGCTAACGCTAGGTGTAAGTTAACTCCTTGCCAAATTTCATCAAAATTGATCCATCTGTTTAAGCGTGAAAGATTAACAAACATATTTTATATCTATCCATCCATTCGTCTAAATTTATAGGAATACCAGAACTAATCTTCTAAAACTAAACTCCTTGTTCAGAAAATCACTATTCTATTCATGTGTCTTGATAGCTAAAGTTTAACGTTGTGAATGTTAAGTTAAACATTACAGTAGTTATTGATAAACTCTGTTGTTAAAACATGAATAGAAGCATAATAAAAACAACTGTTTTCGTAAATCAAAATGTAGACCATTTAGGGCACAGCATACTATGTGAGAGAGCTTAAAAATATTGTATTTATAAATTTCCATTTCATAATATAATTTTATTTTTATACGTATTACTATACTAAATACAAACATACAACTGTAATTGAATTAACAACATAACAAGTTAATAATAGTATTTTCCTTGACTGACTAAAATAGGAGCCACCCACAATCATCTGTTCTCGTAGAATGATTGTCTATTGTGCTACTGCGGTGAGCGTACCAACGACTCATATAGTAAAGTTGTTATAGAAAAAGAGAGACAACGATATACAATTTGTATAGCGCTGTCTCGTTCCCACAACTGCAACAGTCCTCCTTTTAAAGCTAGTAGTGAGGCCTCAGGACAGTTGCTTATACAGTAAAGGAAGATAAATAGCAGACAATCTTGTGATTAATTTATTTCTCTTAGTTTTTGTGGCGACCAATGTCCAAGGTAATGTATAAAAGAAATAGAAGTGATTTCTATTGTTCGAGATGGACAAAAAAATGGCTTAGTATTTCAAGTACAAAGATAATCAAATAAAATATGTTTATATTCTTGGGTTACTTGCTTTTCCCTCGGATTATCGCGACAAAAAATAGCCTAAATCCTTTCATCTAGTTCTAGCTGTTGTCATGCCAATTTTTATTTAATCCCGTAGATCGTTTTAGCTTTGAAAGCGTAATAAACAGACAAAGGTATTTTCACATAATATTACTATCCTCCTAAAATTATGCTATCAAATGCTTGTAAGTGTGGATGGATGTGTGTAAATGTCTCTGTTACTCATTCATGTTTAAACGGTTTAACTACTTTGGGTAAAATTTGATGTGGAGCTGACACCTTAGATTAATACATAGGCTTTTTAACCGACTGCGTCAGAGGGTGCTTAGGTTTTTGCACCGACAACGCGTCGGCTAAACCGCGGGCAACAGCTGGTGAATTAATAAAGGCACGGGCAGAGGCAACAGCAACAAATAATTTTCTTTGCTTGCTCCTAGAATCTTAAGGAAACGCAATTGCAATTTAGCGCGGATAAGAAAGTCTTGCCGAGTGGCACTGGCGTTCAATTTATCAGCTTTCATTTGTTTTACTGTAAGTACCTTTCAGCTCCTATAGGAGTCGTACAAAGAGTACTGTAGCAATTTCCTGACTTCGGCTTACGTAGTAAAAAGGAGCTGGATCAAATCTTAAAGTAATCTAATACATAAAATTCCCATGTCACAATGTTAGTTACCGTACTCCTCGGAAATGGCTGGACTGATTCTCTTGAAATTTTGTATATGCTTTTAGTAGGTCGGAGAATCGGCCAACATCTATTTTTTAGATACCCCTAGTTTATTTCAGAAATAAAGTAGCGGGTAACAGATAGTATTATATTATTATAAACTATTGAGGAAAAAAGACCCCGCTTTATACCATGTACTTAGTGCATCTAATCGTTTCCACAAACGGCAACAGTCATAAGTAAGTAGTAGAAAGGTGCTGAAGTACCTACTATTAGTCTACGCAAGTCCAACATATTGGGAAAAGAAGTCAATAGGTTTAAAACACCACAACGTTTCCGTTTTGAATCAAGAACGATTGTTTCATGCATACCTATTAACATAAGCAAAACTGGGTTAAGAAAACCTCCTTATGTGGGTGAATCATCATTCTTTACCAATAATAGCTTAGCAAATTAGCAAAACATAACTATTAATCTTTGCTAAAGAGGTTAAAACAATTTAGTTATTTAAATGACCAGTGCCTCTACTATGGTGTCTCAAAGTAGGACTGTTGCGGTTATTGAAGAGAGACACCGCTCTATATTGTAGATAATGGCATCTCGCTTACACAACGACAAGAGTATAACTTTACTAGATCATAGTACAGGGCTAGCTCGTTACCATTATGGTGATAATAACAATAAGTATAATTGCCTTTTAAAATGGCTTGTGCATGATAATTACTTTAGCTAGTTAAGTGTGACGTTGGCGATGCGTTTTTGTTAATACAATGGACTATTTAATCTCGCCATCTATGGGACTACTCTTTCAATAAATGGAAATCTATGTAATATGTCTTACTACCCACGATGTCCATAATTATATGAGAATAACTAATATGGTAACGTTGGCTTTTAAAGGACAGAAAATCTTCAAAGAGGATTATTAAGAATTAGATTGAATTTTATTTAAGTAAATTAATTATATTATTTGTCTAAAAGCTCCCTAAGGCAAAGCAAAGTATCAAATAAATATTACAGACGTTCGTGCCTGGTTCCTGACGTAACATCGTTTTAAGTTAACATTAATTTATTTTTAATAACCTTTTAAAAGGAGCTAATTATAGAAGTTAATTAAAAGCCAGGCAGCTTCTCTACAATTTTCTTTTTTAATCAGTGTAAATGGTTTCCTGGAAAATTGCGCACCGGACATTGCAAACATTCTCTATACTGCGTATTTATCTAGAGCAGGTAATATTATTTCCTACAAATTAATATTAATATCATAAACTAGCTTCTTGCCGCGGCTTCGCCTGTGAAGATGACGGCTTACGGTTGTAGCCGCAAAATCATTAATTTCTTTTTACGCAACCAGAAAACACATCTACGTGCTAATCCAGGGTGCCAGCTACCTCTATGCAAATTTCATCCAAATTGCTTTAATCGTTTAGCATGAACGTGTAACAAACATCCACCCATTTACACAAATTTTCGCCGCGAAAAAAAACCGTAAAAATGAAGAAATGTCACATGGTCGTCGTCACCACTGATAATACCTACTCACATTTCATCTTCAAAATGTTTGTACAACGCATGAGTTAAAGTAAATATGTACGTACCTAACTACAAATATGAAGCGTGTAATGTATGAAGGGGAACTCTCCCCCTAACATGGGTCTGACGCTGTCATTAGCATGTTAGCGTGTAACTTATTTGCCTATCAGTAGATATTGTAAACCAAAGTAATCTGCCGTGTCTGTTTGTCTGTCTGTCCGCGATAAACTCAAAAACCTCAAAAACTACTGCACTGATTTTCATGCTGTTTTCATCAACGTGTAGAGTGGTTTGCAAGGAAAGTTTTAGTATATAATTTGTTAAGTTTTTGATTATAATGATTAGGTCCGATATAGAAGAATAGGCTAATGTCAGAAAAGGTCAGATGAGTAATTTTTTTACGGCTATAATCGACATTCGCGAGGCCGAAGTCGCAGGCAACAGCTAGTTATAACTAATTTGTTCGTACCTGTTGATGTCTATAAAACTATAAGCTTATAATTGCGGTCTATTAGACTTTCTATACAAATGACATTCTGTAAACTGTAATGCTGATCGAATTGCTCAATTTTGACAGGTCTATATCACGTGACTTTTTGATGAGAAATGTCATTCCCGTACATTTTCAATTTTATATCTTATTGAATTGTTAGTACTGTTTCGTATATATGTTAAGAGGAGGTTATCTTAGAGGCATATGTTTAATGAGCTATTAATATCACAAATATGAATAACATCTCGCAACTAAGTTCCGCTCTAAGTACTAAAGTATTTTATCTTGAGTTACGTTCTTGTGCACTGCATTGATAACCTTATCTTTGTTAAATATTATGTCAACTATACATGTTATATTTGAAGCGTTGTTACCTAATACCGTAGGACTGCCAAGACTTTAACAAAAAAGTTAATTAGTTTATTTTCTGAAGTAGATGGTTGGACAGAATATTCTTTATTGCAAACCACATGAAAAATAGATTTGACCAACGTAAAAGTGCACGCCACCACAGTAAAGTAAGATTTTTTTCTAAATAAAGTAGCCTACTCCTTACTACATTAGCTATCTGCCAATAAAAGGAACGTCAAAGTCGATCTAGCCATTTCAGAGTTTAGTGGGAACAAATAAACAGACAGACAAAAACAGCAAAATATTACAAAATGTTGTATTAATAACAGAACTATACAAATCTACTCGTATTTTCACGACCTATTTATTTGAATGAACGAATTAATTAGTTTATAGTTCGGACTCATTATAGTAATTTATAAACATAATTAAACACAACAACAAATAGTTCTGTAATGGTCATTCCGTTTCGCTGGCGACGAAACGAATTTACAAACAATCCATTTTGTTTTAAATTGCGTGGGACATTGTCATCAAAACAATAATTAGTTTTACTGTAAACAACGTTTAACTTTGATCAATAGATATAATAATTTGTTACTATGTTTTAATATTAACTTTAATAGCAGTTTACAATCACAATAGTTTTTACGGAACGTAAATATACAATTTCAAAATAATGAAAATTTAAAGCTCGTCAAGAATGAAAAAAGGCTGTACCTAATAAATAAAGAATTTTATACAAAGGAGACAAAAAATAAAGTATATGCAAGTCCTATAAAACGTTATTAAACTTTTTGAAGTTATAAAGTATCTTTCTGTCGTTTCTTGAAACAAAGCGACTGAGGTAGGACAAGACTTACAATTGACTTAAAACCTTTTTCACGTCTCACCTTTAGGAAGATAACATTCTCAAACTACAAACAATCACATAAATCACCAAATAACTTTTACATGAACATATAAGATAACTTGTACACAAATACATAAGTTTACATACGAATGCGACAGCCAGATACAGGTGCACTTTACCCCGCATTCAAGCCCCAATGGGACTGCAATCCAATGTAGAGAGCTCAGGTGGAGAACGACGGCTTTACATGGACTGTTACAGCAACGTATAATTTATTCCTAAAGTCGGGTAAACCTTCTCTGAAACAGCTGAATGTTTACAGAAGTAAATCAAAGCAGACAGATTAAGTACATCCACTAAATATTTATGAGAAAGTTTATAAAGATAGACAGATAGTTGTTGGTCTTTTAGACAAAAGCTACAAAATATGTTTTGATGCAACTTACAGACTCAATTGTAGTTTTAGATAAGTTACAAATTCATTTGACATCAGGGCCTATATTGATCTTGACTTGTTTTATTTTTTACCATTTCTGTATAATAGGTCGGAGAAGGAAAGTCTTTTCGATTTATAGTATGTATGAACTTGTAATAAAATCTTTTTCTCCCTAACAAAATTAGAATTTGGAATTATGTTCTTTAAAATTTTAACTTTCAATTATACCAAAACCAACCAGATACAAATGCTATAGCCAAAAAGATTTTTTAGATACATGAAATACAATAAAAAAATGAGTATTAATCTGATCTGGCTCTAGAGTATTACAGGATATTAGATCGCGATAAGTCCGGAAACGGGACTGCGTGCTTCCTTTTCCGTCCACCAATAAACGTGGGTCAATTAGTGTAAATAGAGATTGATGTGCAAAAATAGCTTTATCTTCATAAGATAATCCTCTCCATCAGAAAAAGTAATATGAAAGAGTCAAACATTGAGTTTACTTATTAACAAAGGCACGTTAAAAGTTGGTCTTTTTGTTTTCGTGGGATATCATCACATGACCCCGCACCGCGCATCGTGCAGCGGGAGGGACTGTCAGTTTTTACTAACTAATACGCACTACGAGTATGTTCCTTCTGTAGCCCTTTTAATGCCAGGGTCGCGGTAACTCTTACGAACATCCTGCAGCCCCAGATAGCAGCAGACGTAAAAATTTGCCCTTAAGTATCATACTGTGGTTATTGACACAATATTCATTCTAAGTCGAACAAACATACGAAGTCGCGAGTACAGCTAGTAGGCAATATGTTTACTAGAAATAACATTAGCACTAAATTCACGAGACATCTATTTCTTAAGGTGAAATCAAGTTAAAGGAAAACTGTAGTGTGTCCCAATTCCCGGTGGGTGGACGTGCGGCCTTTTTAAAGGCCAGAGGTAAAACTAACTTCGTAAATAATTATTTTCCTTAGAAACTTGCCTTAACAAAAAGTAATCACTTAAAACTTGGAAAGTTAGTCTAGAACAAAGTTAAACCGTAAGACAATTTTATTAAAAGATATGAAAGGTAGTTATCCTAGTAATATAACCAACGCAAAAGTTTGTAAATATAGATGGATGTTTGTATTCTTTCGCGCTAAATGTAACTATTTCATGCTGAAACTGCTAGATAACTTGATGAAATGTGGCATAGCTGAAAACACATAGGCTAATTAGGGTTTCGTACCCAAAGGATAAAACGAGACCCTATTGCTAAGCCTCCGTTGTCTGTCTGTTTTTTAACCGACTTCTTCTGAGCCTTCTTTAGACGAAGTCGATTAAAAAGTCGGGTAATGCTTTTGCAACTATAACCGATGAGCGCGCTGGCGAAGTTGCGGGCAACAGCCAGTCAATGTACGAATAGTTAGGTTGTTAATAACAATTACTTTACGTAATCAAATTTAAGCAAAGGAAAATAGCTAAACCCAGCCGTGGGTTATATAGGATTGAAGATGAGATGAGAGATGAGATGATACTTGAGAAACATTCAAAATGAATTTAAAGTAGGTTACAACGAAAGAGTCGACGTTTAAAATGATTTACTTTTTCAACTATCTTTAAACGATCTACTCCATAAATTATGCGATAAAGATCTGAAAATGCTTACGTATGGGACATACAAATATGTTGTATAACTATTAACAATAGAATAGAGAACAACAATATTCGATGCATAACATTGTATTATTCAACATGAATACTATCAGTTCTATTTTAAGAAAACCTTGAACTTATAACTATAGATCGATAAGACTTAGGTACCTTAAATTATATTTATTTTACACGTTTTAACTGACTTTATTTTGGAGTTTATCTTTATGGAAATGAACATTTTTCTCAGAGCTCATCAAATTTAATGTCAAAAGAAAATCTCTCATAAATAATCGTCTCAATTGATCGATTTTTTAGAAAAGCCAATTTTTCTTTTTTATTTAGATTTTATTTTAGCTTTTATGAATTGATTTGATTCCTTAATGGCTACCATCACCTTATAAAGGATACGAAGAATACGCGACACAAAGCAGCGACACTTCATATGCATTAGTTTTTACATTTTTGTTTTATAATTGTTTGTATTAGTTTATAGATATTGTTTTGTTTTATGGTATAACTAGCTGTTGCCCGCGACTTCGCTCGCGCAAATATCAGATTTAATGGCAAAAGCATAACCCCTCTCTGACGCAGTCGGTTAAAAAGTAGCCTATGTGTTATTCCACGGCGCCAGTTAACTTCATACCAAATTTCATCAAAATTGATTTAGCCGTTTGAGCGTGAAAGAGTAACAAACATCCATACATACAAACTTTCACGTTTATAATATAAGTATAGATTGTCTGTGGGATCTAGTTACCTGAATTGGAAAGAATTAATATAAACAATAAAAAAGTAAGACTGCTGGCGTAAAGAGCGAGATAACTTGTTACAAGCCATACAGCGGAGTCTCTCTTCTACAACTGTAATGGTTTTAGTGATTTGTAAGATATGACCGTGGTCTGAACAAAAATAACTAAGTTTCACTCAACTGCCTTTGTATAACAAACAAAGAATCATTTGAATAGATAAAATCTTAACAATAGAATCAATGGCACAGATAATGACTCAGCGAATCTCCTGAATGAAGAATAAGAACATTCATGTAAGACGGAGTTAGTAGAATCATTTGAGTACCGAAGGGATATGTCAAATGAAGTGTGAAAACCTTCGTAGTGGAAAGTACGAGTTCGGATATCCCTGTCGTTGTATTATGTACCTTTACGACTCTTGTTAAAGTCCTTTTTTCAGTGTCACTTAAAGATAAATCGTATTTTTATTTATGCTTCAGGGATTGTACGTATGACTTAGTAGAGTGAATTAAGTAGATTGGAATAAATAATCTTCAGTATTTTTTGTAGTACTTGTCTTGTTCTTATTGATGTGTGGTAAAATGTATGAGGCATTGTCTTAATTTGGTTTCTTTCTGTAAATCTTTGGGAAAGGCCTATGTTCAGTTGTGGATGTCATTTAGCAGACGTCCTAAATCCACCAAAAATATTATTTCCTAATGTCTATTTGTTGTTTGTTCTTTACGTATCTCAATAAATAAATAAACTCTATATACGTGCAGGAAGTCTTAACTATTTAATCAACAGCATCAATCAATCGTTTAAATCCTATAAAAAAACATGGCATTTATGTAACTATAATTGTCATGAGATAAACTAAAGTATTTAAATACATCGCGTGAGTACGTGCCGTAATAATAGAAGAATAGATTTTCTTGGTCATTTTCCTCCATATACCTACTCGTTAATGTATTTCTAGACTTCGAGGCTATAAATCTTAGAATATATTTATAAATACAATACTTATGCTTAGAGTATGGAACCTAATATAGAAACGCACTTGTACGATAGGACTACATACGGAAAGTACAGCTAATATTTCAATTAAATTCTATTCCAAGATTTCACGTTTCACGAAAAACATTGTTGATAGAAAACATTATAAATAAGTAAATATTCCTCAACATTCCCTTACACGTATTTACTTTATACGAGCTTTATACATAACTTGTGTTATGAGTACTAGGTAACTGATAAACATACTTATACATATATTTCTAATACGTGTTATAGATAAATTACACTCAGACGCAGAACAAGTTATCGTGCTCATCACACAAACATTTGTCCTGGATGGGAATCGAACCCACGATCTCCGGGATAGCAGTCAAAGCCACTATCCACTAGACCAACAAACCCTTCGATACTTTCTAATAATTATGTATAAACATATTTTACTGTACAAACATGTTTCATTCGGTTTTATTTTCAGTCGTTACCACAAAATTGAATAATAGAGATCCCTTATCAAAAAGGCATTAAAAAAAAACGATATGACGTAGAAATATTATCTAGCCTACGTAAAAGAAAACTGTGTAGGTACAGCCAACAACAAAAAATAGCATAAAACGACAAAAATTAAATTAATGTTCATTATACACTACATATACACTGAAAAATTGCTAAACCCAAGTCTTGTAGAGTTCGCTGTACTTTTACAAATACGCATAAGACACTTATTTGCAACAACAACATTTAATAAATAAGTATTTCTGAACGCCATACCAGTTTTGTAGAGTTGGCTAAAAAAATGTAACAGTTTCTAAATCAACTTTCGTAGCTGAACGTATATGTAGAAATTTCAATAGTTACAGCTGATGGCAATAGCCATTGTTGTATGACGATCAGTCGCCATTAGTGGGAGGTGGGCATTGTGACGTACATAGATCGTTAAACACAAGATAATGTTCAAACAATGTGGTTGAAATACAATGTATGTACAACACGACTAAACTCTAAGGTAGAGGAGTAGAGATATGCTGAATAATTATGTAATAACTAGCTACGTTATGCGAATAAGAAGTATGCTGAGTCAATCCAGGATGATTCTTCATATATCACCAGTTCCATTTTAATGAAAGTCGGGCAGTAGTACAGTACGTGCAAAGTGCATACTGAGTAATAAACCTCTTTTATCGGACCTCTCGCTCGCACTAACTCTCTCAAACTATCCTATCATGAAGGATAAGGAGATGTTAAGTATAAATGAAATTTGTCTATACTTTATAATTTATTGAGAGCAACAATGCATGGTCATTATCCCATCCCAATGACCTAAAAATCTATGACTCAGTTTACTTGATTGTGATGACCCAATGACAAGTAACTGTTGCGTTCAGTCAGTGCAACGAGCAAAAACGTGTATACACAACCAAACATTTGCAGTAGATTTCATATTCAAAATCTCTGTGCTGTTATGGAAAATGCCTGATATTGAAAGCCAAACATAAAATGTTTAGTTTGTAAGAAAATTTCACGATTTCATAAATCATTTCTTTTCTTAAACTACAACTGTTTGGGCATGCATAAGTGTATACGTATTTGCTCGTGACTGTGCACCAAACTGTTGCTCTTAGAAATGTAAGCAGACACAGTTACTCGCATTGTAGAGCGCTATCTCGCTTCCTCAATAAAAAAATATTTTCTTCAACACTCATAATACAGGTAAGCAGATTGCGGAATAAAAGCAATGCAATCGCAATCGCAACTCTCTTGGGTTACATTTCTAGTTATATCTAAGCCAATCGATATGAATAAGAATTGGTTGTTATATCCCTTGGAAACCAAGGAAAGCAATCGACGTGAAAGCCGCGGGAAAAGCTTGGAACAACCCTGTTTTATTTGAAAGCCAGGCTGGCTTAGCAAGCATTGAATGCGGCTTGAGCGTTTCGAGATACAAATCTCTTGAACCTGTGCTTTCAGCTAAGTATGGTATAATTATGTACGTAAACATATGGATGTCTGATTCTAAAATCAATTTGTTTATTTCTATATAATTGGTTTCCATATATGGCGGGGATATAACTTTTGGAATACAGATAGACAAAATTTCAATAGATACTTAGGTAAATGATAAACTCAATTTTAGCAACACTAGTGTCCCGCCCCAGCTTCGCATGGGTGCAATACTGATTATTAAATAAAAAAATCGTTCTCTTAAAAAAAAATATCTATTAAAAAACCCGCAGCAATTAATCATTCGTAATTTTAAAGGTCTAAGCATGCATAGAAACGATCAGACAGCGAGAAGCGACTTTATTTTATACTATCTACCTAAGCAGTAATTATTACAAGTACTTTAATTCAATATAATAAAGTTCCAAAACAGTATGGATATATTAAAATAACCATAACGAACTATTTATCAATTACAATCACCGAACAACACTATCCCCGTAATTACTATACATCAATTATTGGATAATTATATAGGACTAACTTAATCACAAACGTATCAGATGAAAATCTATCCATGTTAATAATACAAATTTTAATATCCACATAAATATCGGGTGTGTCATACCTAATCACATTAATTCCTATCACATATAGCTACTAGGTATTCTACAATGAATTAGAAAAAAATAACCAAATCCAATCAGTGGTTTAGCCACAGGAATCATTTTTCGTTTTCATAATTTAGAACATCATGTATAAAGCAGAGATTTAAGGCTACTTATTGCCTGTAATAGGTTATATGGGTCCAATCGGTTAAAATCGTTTTTTTTTTCTTAAGAATTCGTCACATGCACTTCAAGGAACTTCATTTAATGGATTCATGTTGTGTGCAAAGAAATAGCTACATACACATCTACGAAATACCAACTATTAATATTACGCTGGGTAAAACTTATCATGATATATTAATGTTTATTAAAAGACAAAAGGGTGTCTTAATAGAAGCATGAAAGTTAGTATCTTCATAAAATCCAACGAACTAACGTAACTACTCTATAAAGTCGGATAGCACCGGTGGCCAGCTCTTTAAGTAATATTACTGATAGTGTGAAAAGGTGACAGCGACACTACACGAGAGCGGCGTCAATCTTCCACACTTACAATTATTACTTCGAGTGTTCATAGTACACCCTCTGAAAGCGCCGTAGAATATACGCGCGTTCATATAAAAGCCTTTTATTAGATTAAAACGTATAGATCCAATCTTGATTTAAAAGTACAGATAATGATGTATAGTATAGTCTCATAATAGATTGAATAGACAGCTGTTATTTGTAATTTGTTTTTAATAGCGGCATATAGGTGTTATTGGTTTGCTATTACGATATTTAATGGATATAATACTATTAAACGTATATGTTTGTTTAGTATTAATGTCGTAATAGTAAGGCACGTAAAAATGAATGTCCTGCGCCAAATCTCTCTCCGGTCGTGTCAGATTGCCGTCCTATCAGGCTATGAGCGTGAAGGAACAGAGAGTGCACCTGTGTTTGCGCACACGCTTGTGCACTGTAATAATATGTCCTGCGTAGCTGGCTGTTGTCATAGTAACACTAGCCGCCGTGGCCGAAATCGGTCAGGAGAATCATTACATTAATGTCGGTACCACGATTATTCAGTAGTAAAAGAGATCCCCCTTTAATATGGATTAACCCTTAAACCTCCAGGACAAACAGGCCTTGATATCCCTATTTAAGGCACTTCGCTAACCTAAATCCCAAAGGCAAACTTCTGAAGCACTCGACACAAATATACCTACCTTCAGTAGTATAAAACAGATATAAAAGACTTAAGTACAGTCACTAAGTACTGCGAATTCGAAACTTAAGCCTTTTGGATAAAGTTTAAATTTAATTTCGTTAAAAAATTGCATACAAAGTGTAGTATGTGCTGGTATTGTAAAAGGAAACCTAAAATTATATAATGGATAGGCACTGTGGATTTTTGTTACTCTATCACGTAAATACTACCAAAAGCACATAACAGTTTTTCAGTTTCGTTTTTAAATCGTCACAATTGTTTGAAGGCTAAATAATACAAAAAAACACAAATTAAAGACTAAATCACATACAATTGTTAACTACTAAACAATTAACATATAGCTGCGAAGTATCAATACGGATTTACGGACAATAACTGAAATTTCTAGACAATGTTGTATTTTTTAGGAAGAAAGAGACTAGACACAGAGAATCCTAGTGCGGAGATTAGTGACAAACCTTTAAAAAAATGTATTTTTTGAACAATAACTCATTATTATTATTTGCTAAAAGACCTGAAACACACTACTTTTCAGTGCCTTCTTGCCAAAAGCGTCAAATAAGTCACAAGATCTAAATAACTTAGCAAACATCGCCGAATACAAGTATCACAAAATAGGAATAAGTAAGGCGAAAACAAATAAAAGAAATCCAGAATAGGTCCCCATAATGTAATGTTCGACATGCGAAGGAAACAATTGTCAGCGCGGAGATGAATTGTTTCCGTTCAAACCTACGTACATTTAGTAGTACATTTATAATAAAATCCTGGAGCGTAGGGCTGGCACAGACAATGGATTAGGAAAATAATTTTGTTTTTTGGTAGAATCTTGGCAAAGGAAGTAAGTATTTCGCTGTATGTTAAGATTTAGAGTGAGTATGTGTGTTATAAGAGGGGCTCTACATTTCGGTCATTAATTACAATCACTAGTTAAATGTAATACCCTAATATGGGTATTTGACTAAAAAACGTAATTGAGTCCGCCAAAGGATATCAGATTCCACAACCTTTTAGACAAGTGAAAAAGTAATAAATACAATATTACTTACACATTAAATTAGAAGTCGCGTAAGTAAGCGTACAATTGTGAATGCTGGTTGATTAGGTTTAATGTGTGGAAGTGACATGTCACGCAACTTAACGAAATGAACTGTCATCTCCACACGTTTGAGCGGTTAAATTGTGGTTGAATTGCGTTGTGATGACACTTGTCGACAGGTGCTCGTTCCATATACGAGTATATAACATATTTAGTATTCACAAATGAATCTTTCTGTTTGTATTCGATATTTCGGCCTAGTTCAAGTTACCAATCACGTAAAACGTTTGAGAGATTTCCACAGCTGTGTACTCTATCAATAAATCTAGAATTTCAATCGAAAATCCAATTCAGATTACAATAGTTTTATCGTAAAAACAGACGAGTCGTTAAACCAGTGTCAGCCTTTTCAAAGTAGCAACCCTACAAGCCAGCTGGGACCTTACTTTTAGAAGTTCCTATTATAAGCTTGGATAAACGAGTTACATTATTAAATTTTAACGACTAAAAAGTGTGTTAGGGCTGTACCACATCTGTTTCACGTTTTATTGTTATTAAGAAAGATGAGAGTGAGGCAATCTGGTTTTTATCACGTGCTTTGATTCATTAAAATAATTATGCACACATTGCTAGATTTCAAAAGAGAATCGTAGTTTCTTTTTCCAACTAAAATTGTTTATGGCTTTTCTCATATTTTTATCAATATTTCTCATTTCTTTAAATACTAGCTCAGGATCAAGTAACTATTCTAACATAAATACTGTAATTCATGTTAGGATATTTACTTGATCCTTTATCATATGTAATGCCAAAACAAAAACCTTCAATCTATCTTTTTCATAACTCCGTGGCTCTACATTTCATTCATTCAAAGCCTATATAGTATATAAATACTGATGATAATATTAATAAAGCCTACAACAATACCTACAATGCCTTTCTTACCTTGTTACCTTCGTAAATAAAAAGTTAAATGAGTTTCCCTGTATCAGTTTATTCAGGCAATGCGCCGCATATGGAACGCTGTATGAATAAAATATTTTTATAAAGTTTTCTTTGCTTGTACGTATTTGAGAGAACATTGTGTATCAAGGTTTTCATTATTGTGTATGTTAAATGCAGCAATAATTTTAGTTTTAAGAACTCTACTTTTTTTAATTAACTATCGGTATTCCACTGCTAAGCAAAGATCACACATATTTATCTATTGATGCAGAATCTATTGGGTCTCTATCTAACTATTGAACCCTAAGTTCAATTACTTTCTCAGGTATTATTTAACTATTTTTATCTAGTTCGTCCCTGGGGTCATCGCAACGTCCTGCCATCGCATTTGGGGTCATTTCAAAAACCATACTTAAAAAACCTAAGCAATTAGCCATAGATAAAAAAATTGGCTCTACTTTTCATTAGCAAAGTTTCTGGAGAGATATTTAGTATAATTTATGGGCAGTTCCTTGCTCTAAAGTCTTCAAACCATAATTCACAACCCCTGTCAACCCACAGCTGAGCATAGACCTCTGTCTTTAATGTGTATAGCTCTACGACCACCCAAAACCTTTGTTACGTCGACCTATCTCGCTCTACCAAAAGTCAAGAATTAGAAATATCCAAATATGTAGAATTTGATTGAATAGGAGAATAAGAATGAGCGTGAAAAAATGTCTAAACGAAAAATGTTATCGCTTTTCATAAAATTTTCTGAAATTATCCGTTTATAGATGTGCCATGAGGCAACGTAACCCCAATTTCCAAGAACTTTAGTTTGCCAACAAGCCAGACATTGGAGAATAGTCTTCGTATATTCGAGACTTTTATTGCCCCTTTTGCAATTTATTTAACTCTATTAATATTTACTGTCTATCCATGTCTCTATCAACTATAATTTACGCACTATTACTGATTGGCCAATAATTCTCATTACCTTCAAGCATTTGTAGCTAAGCTTGCGTGTAAAACAGAGATATTCACTGTATTTTCTAGAATATAACAATCGAGAACGTTCTACATAGTAACAATGGCAGTCCTGCATACCTAAAGTAAATGTAATGTGTTTTGTACGTAGTTTGGTAGTTAGAAACTGTTTCAGTGCAGTTAAATTATAACTTTACCTGAATATGCAAACTGCGAACTAACTAGAAGTCATGTTTCCGCCTTGTTTTAGCTATATATCGTATAGCTAAGGACTAAGGTATGAACTAGAGACCTACCTACACCTTTCAAAGAAAAACAATTGCAGTTGAAAACAAAAGAAGCCGCTTTACGCCATGTAATGTTCAACTACAACTATACTTATTTTAGACGACAAACGGGACTTGTTCGCGATATAATTCGATATTTCTTTTCTCCCGACGTTTCGATCGAGTTGCACCGACCGTGGTCACGGGTGGACTATTTGTCGTCTAAAATATGTGTACAAGTCGCGAAAATTTAAAATCATTAATTACAACTATACTGCTTGAAGAGATATAGTGTGCCCTTGTTCCAAACTAGGTAGAATTATAAAACAAACTTACTAATCCATTTAGAAGTGATTAATAGATACTATTCTTTAAAGTTAATTCGTCCCAAGACGGTAATTCATGATAGCTAGCCGAATTACTACAAAGCATTAATGTCGCTATTAGGATAATGCAAATAAGTTTCGCTGTTTAATAAAATAATATCTAGGTTTTCAAAGGTCTGTTTGATGATGTAATCAACTAGCGTCTGGACGACGTCTAAATGGGCCACACCAGCCTCTTAAGTACTGCTAAAAAATCTGTCTACTAACAAAAATTGTAGCATGAGTTATTTTTCTACTACCTACAACCTACTTCAAAATATTACATTACTTAAGCCAGTAACAATGCTTTTGGATGAGTTTTCTCAATCGTTCTTATATTTAAGCCTAGTGATGATACGGAGACAAAATACCTTAATTTGGGAAATGATTATTTTCACTACCTCAATATGAAATTAAATCTTTCTCGCACTTTAATTTATCCACCAAACCTTTTTCCAAAGTTTCTGAATCAATACCAGTGAAAATACCAAACCAATTTATTTTACTAAGGCCGCCCTTTTTGGATCTTTTAATTGAGACAGACATTGGGGACCCTTAAATAGAATAAAGCACTCCCTTCGTGCGTCCCCTGTGCTCCAAAAATATCCCCTCGACGCACGAACGCCGAAATTTTATTTTTACGGTCGTTTTAGAGTGTTTAGATGTCATAAACCACTTATACTACTAAGGGTACATATTATACAGCTTACATTGTATGTTAGTACCAAAAGTCTCTTTAGTAAATCTATGCATTACTTCAGCGCAAAATTAGACCAGAATGGACTAGAAAAATCTAGTCAAAATGTATCCCTGAAAACCAAAATTATAAAGTGATTTTCTTGAAAAACCTTCTAAATTAAATTTCTAACGTCACATGACCCTAAATCATGGCAGGTTCCCCTTTTCCCTTCTAAATATCCAAATATATATTATATATTCCAGAACAAGACAATATCGCCTAGTTTATAAAAAAAAGTCGTCGATATTTTCATCACTCTACAAAATGAATACTAAACTCCGGACTCCGGTTGGGTCCGAAACTAGTCGGGCTATCCCGATAAATACGCGTGAGTAAACCGTTATAACGTTTAAGTATGAATACTAAATTATTCAGGGTTGTCTTGAATATAATAATTCCTTACAACTCGTCGACGCGTCGCGTGACATCCTACCATGATTTATATGGAGTCAACGTGTATTTTCCTTGTCATCGCTACCTTATTTTCATTTCAGTCACCTATTTTGTAAATGGCACACATTAAATGAGTAATGGAGGAGTTTTGAGTACTACGAATATATGTTTTCAACCAATTTTAAAAGTACTTTAGGTCGAGTTGTTACTATCGATCGAAACAAAATTAAAAGCATATCATCACTTCTACATATTAAACAAGTCATGGTCGGTATATTATTATGAATTAAGAACTACTTTTTACAACGATATAATCGTAACTAAGAAAATCTTCTGACATGGCCTTGATTCAATCCATTTGTTTTCGATTACAGATTTTAAGACTGTATATGTTTTATATTGTTATTCTCGGTTTTAAAATCTGTAACTGTAAAAAAGAATAAACTGAATGGTAACTTACCCGAACCAGCATCCTGTGAATCCTAAAACAAAGAAATATATATTAATAATGTTATTCGACGGGACAATGTTAAAGCAATGTAAGTCTAAAATATGCACAAGCTTGCAAGTCATAAAAACGATTCAGTTTCATTTTTTTATCTCATAGTAAAAGAGTACATTGTTTAAGTATAGATTATCTGAGTTACTAACATTTTAATAACATCTAAATGTATTTATTGTACTTGTATTAAACACAGCAGAATATTTAAGCAAGTGTGCTAAATGTGCAAAATATCGATCATTTGTTGTGATTATCGCAAAAGTGAAGAAACTAAATTCAGCAATTATAAAAATCAATAATTTCAGCTTTAAATTGCAATGCGAAATGTGCACTAATGCTAAAATAATCGCTGTTGTGTATGAAATGACAAAAGTCACGCAACCTTTTAAAGCAATCTAGAAACTATTGAAAGAGTCTATATCAGATACAGTAACATAAACATTTATATAAAATCTGCTTCTACCTCTAAAGAATATCGGTAATAAAAGGAAATTGAAGATAAAAGTACATAAAACACGGTCCTAAGAGCACTTAGGGATATTAGGAAACGTATATAAAGTATAACAGTGTTTTCCGAACAATTTCATGCGATAGACAGAGTATTGCTTTGTTATCAGATCAAATACAATCCGGGATTTATTCTAGTACATGTTTTCAACCACAAAAAGAGGCTCATCGGTTTATTATTAGGCGTTTTCGTGTATGGCTTACTAATTGGTATTCTACCTATCGAACCAACGAAAATCGATCAAACTCCGACCCGATGCATAATACGTACTTCACAATACTTATCAGATAAACGTAAGCCGATTGGTCATTCTAATCTCATAACCATCAATACAGGCTCACCAAAACATTACAACATAGTGAAGAATCAACAATGATAAGAAGAGGAGATAATAATCCATGTGACGGAACTCAAGACGGTGATATCAAGGAAGAAAGCCATTATGAAAATACTTCGACGGACGCTTATGACTTCGTAATGGAAGGCACGATAAACTCATTTAACTTTTTCGTATTTGGACAAGAGGTCGTGTGTACCTCGCCGTGTTTTGTACCTCTGGCATCGATGTCGAGGTCGTGAAGCTGTATCGATTAAAATACCGTTTAAACTAGGGCTCGGGACGAGATGAAACTGTCTATTCTCGTTGTAAATATTATGAATAGCATGCAAAAACATATTGTACCGTATTTAAGTTTGATGTGTTCTAAAAAAACTTGAGTTGATGGAATAGCATTGCTATTTGGAAGAAGCCAAATGTTGCATCTACAGCAGCACTACGCCACTTTTAACACTTACCGCCCTATCAATTCCATTTATTTCTTTTCCTTACGGGGATAAATATACATTGATACTTACGAATTTACTTCTGTCTTTCTCTTTTTGTTTAAGTTCAGCCTCTTTCTTTGCTTGCTGTATCAGTTGGTCCACAAATTCAGTGGCCTCCCGAACTTTCTCCGGGTCGCTCTTGAAAGCGGCAATTCGCTCGGGCAGAGCCAAGTTTTCGCTGTCTTGTATCATTTTGAACAGAAATGTATTTTCCTTTTAAATTTATTTTTCCGGCGATCGTTGTTTCCGCTGCAATCCTATCAAACGTCCGTTTCACTCAAACAAATAAAAGCACTATAAACTGTCGGATTTTAAATCGTTCGCGAATAGAGCGCGCGTTCCGGCCATAACTTATGTACGGAGGGTTATCGCCCTTCACTTGTTCGGGGACACCTTTTCGGGGGTGGTGTCTGTCATTATTAGTGATGTTCCCAGAGAGGGAAAATTGTTGCGCGAGATGCGTGCGGTGGCGGCGAGGGCGGCGGAGGTACTGACGCCGGGCGACGGCGACTGGATGCTCGATCATGCGCCGACGGACGGAGCGGCTCGCGTACTTACTGCGCTCGACAGATTAGCACTAATCATAAACGCAACCTATGACCGATCTTGAGGTAACATCTACAGGTTAAATGGATGACCCGTGTCGTGTAATACACCGCTCTATCGATCATATTGTCTGACAATATACGGAAACTCGTAGTAATTAATAATCTTTTAGTAATAACACTCTTTTAATCGCTTAGGAACAAAAATCAAGCATAATTCTATACCTATTTAGATGTTTATATAAGAAACATAGAAGGATGATCGAGCCTACATTTCAGTATTTCAGGATAACCGAAATAGTTGATAAACGTTTCTTCAAAGAACACGACGAAATGCAGATGTTTAATTAACCGTAAAACAATTTTACGACTTGCTGCAGTTTAACGAATAGACAGCAATTAAACTTTTATTTTCGGAACAAATACGAAAGTTATTTGTTCATAAATTATCCTCGAACACGTAACATTTATTAAAGGTAAAATATGTATAGTTGTAGATGTTTATTTATACAAAGTGAATAATGTCGGACCTGATCTCACCGAGACAGGTGTTTACGCTTCACGATCGTATCAAAAATGTATTTTCTGTCTACGTAGCGTAGGAACATTGGATTTACCTTCGCTCATAAGGTTTTCATGGAAACTATTCTTGTGAAAATATATGAAGGATAATATTTGTCACGCCAGCCATGTTTTTTATATTGAGTCTGAAGACAGGTAACCATGTAGTTAACTATTATCTAAAGGAAATAAGCATACAATAGAGCTCTTTCATATTTTAAACATAGCTTCAGTGCGTATAGAAATAAACACTTCTTAAATATGAACTTCACAAAAAAAATAAATAAAATTATTATTATTATTATATTATATTATATTAAAATATTATCAGCTTATTAAAATTTTTATTTTTTGTTTTCAAAATGGACCATTGATTTCATGGAAAGAGTTGTTTATTTTCGCCTAATCTAGTACGCAGGCGGCAAAATCCAGGGTACCTAAACTACCTATATACCAAATTTCACCGAAATTGGTTGAGCAGTTTAACCGTAAAAGAGTAACAGACATCCATCCATACTCACAAACTTTGCGTTTATAATATTATTAGGATGATACGATCAATATCCATATTTCATTATGTATAGCTGCTTTCCTTTGTGATTCTTCCCGAAGATCTATCGCCAACTTATAATAAGACTATTATCATTGTGAAAGAGGCGCAGCTCTACGCCGTGTATATCGTCGTCTCGCTTCCACAACTGCAACGGTCTTAGTGTAAGTAGTGGTAGTGGTCTCCAAAGGATAATTTTGTTTAGTAATATGATATCATCGTGATTTTTTTCGGAGAGTATTTGTTACAAAAGGCTATAGCTACATAGTCATAATATATTAGTTATCTCCCAACCTTGTAGATATACTAATATACCTTTTCATTGATATGTCCTCTTTCTGGATTCAATATGCCTTTGAACGAAGACATCAGTGATGTTTCTATATGATGAGATTTATTATTGTATCTATAATCATAAAAGGTACACATTTCTTTATTGGATAACGATTTACACTTAGGTATTGAATTTGAAGTTATAAATTTTGCAAGGATACGATCCTCATGCCTAAAAAGGCAGGCATTAAAACAAATGATACTTTGACTATCACTAAAATGTATTGCAGAAAATCGTCATCAACAGGAAGTTGATGACCCTTATCCTATTTTACTTGGGGTCAGAGCAACACGTCTTTTTTCTTCCATGAAAAAAAAAGGTATTTCAGAAAATAATCATTGGGAAATTCCAAACTTGTCGTAACTTTTCATATCTCTATTTGCAACTTTAAGAAGCTATAACAACCAAAATCCCTTTACAAACTCACGCAGTAAAACAAAAAACAATTCTCTAAACGTTCCTCATAAATACACACGTAACGTATCTGTTCCAAACAGCGCAGAAACCCTGTGTAATGCCATCATTCAGCAATACAGACGATGATATAAAGGTCACATGTAACCAAGGCGGCCAAACATAAAACAGATATCAAAACACTCGTAAAGGGAACTTTGGAATCATGACGGATTTTGGCGCGAGTTCCGTATCTTTTTAGTACAAAAGACGTGTATTTATTTTTATAGTAACTTTCGTGAGGTTGATTCATACTTAAATGATATAACGGTTTACTCATGCGTATTTATCGAGTTCGAATCGCGACCCCGCCGCCGCGTCAGCTCATGATTAAGGACTCTGGCTGGGTCCGAAACTAGTCGGGCTATCCCGATAAATACGCGTGAGTAAAACATTATATCATTTAAGTAAGCATATTTATGTTTAGATTGTATTATGTAGGAATGGATTTATGTGATATATTGAGGGCTATACAAGGAAACGATATATTAGGTCTGTTATGATATAGGTACCTATATAAGATGTCAGCGTTCTTCATTTTAAATTAGCCTTTTTTTGCGTGGCGTGCACTTGGAGTCTGGAGAGGCCTATGTCCAGCCGTGGACTGCGATAGGCTGATGATTATGAATTAGATAACAAACATACACAATACGCAAAAACTATTGCAGTTTTTGCATCAACAACATCTCGTGTGATCAATAAGTATTTGCAATTTATTCGACGTCTACGACCAACGAGGTAGAAGTAATGCAAATATCATGTCTGCATGCGTCCCATTTATGAGTGTGACGATGCAGTTTTATCTAAAACTTTTTGTGAATATTTCTTCGACTTAGCTTACCTTAGTATGTTCTTTTCAGCTTTTTGGTATAGGTATTTCGACGATACTTAACTCTTAGGCTTAAAAAAGAACAAGCGGTCTATCATCTATAGTAATATTATTGCAGTCGTAAAAAAAGAGAAAAAGAAAAAAGAGAAGAGAAAGAGAGACGCTCTGGGCCGTGTAGTTCGCTGTCACGCTTCCGTAACTACAATATCTACCATTACTTCAAAAGATGGTGATTGGTCTTCTAAACACAATATCACACAAAATTCCAAACTGAACCCAATTTCGTACATGCGTAACATAACTGTTCTTCCAGAAAATCTCCATTGATTGAATATTCTCATGGCTGAAGCATAAACACGAATACCGAACGAATTCGATTGGTGCCAACGTGATTACAATTGCAAAGGGAACATTCGACATTCCAGACGCCATAGAATAATGTTTGAAGAATAAGTATGAGGAAAATATTTTGAACTGTAAATCACTATGTGATAGAGTTTAGGAAAACATTGAAATCACTCACAGATAAACTGTGAAAACAGTTTTGTGGGGCTGTGTTCTAGTTTATAAGATTATTGTAAAAGTACTTACTAAATGAATAAATAAATAATTGTTTGCTGATCAATCTGTCAGTCAACAAAAATAATTTAACACGGAGTTTGAAATGAAAACTAAAGGCTAATATTGAATACCGCAAGATTTGCACAGAAGACATCCTTCAGAAAACGCAAAGAATGTAATTTCAATACATCAAATACTTTCATGTATAGAAATGTCATTTCGTATCGATAAGTCTTGTGACTAACCAGTCATCGTCGCACAATCGTGCGTCTTCTATAAGCCTTAACGTATATCGAAATAGCAGCTTAAAGAAAAGAGTAGGTATTTTATTTCTTCTTGTTTTCTCCTGTCGCAGGTCTGCTGACACGAATTTCTTTAGAAATAAGTAGTATCTTTGTACCCATTGTTTTCAAATATATCATTATTTTCTGTATGTAAATTGTGTGTCAATAAATAAGCTACTTATTCATAAATTCATCAATATCTATTTTTCACAAACTCAAAAAGACCATCGGAAAATTTTTGAACAATATTAATGCAAAAATATCACGTAATAATTACGTAAACAAGTGTTATTTGCATAATTAGAATTTAAACAGCTATACACATTCTTGTTATTGTGAAAACTCTTTTGACGCCAACAATTTCAACGTAATTTTCATCAAATGCACATAAAATTCTATTCTTGTTTTGTTTGTTTCAGAAAAACAAATGATGTACCAACCTATTTGGAAAACTGCGCTTCACCTTGAAAATTGTTGTATTAATTAAATAACAATTGTTATGAAACGTTGCTCTGTCATTGTCATCTATCATCATATATGTTTCTGAAAAACATTATTTCAGACGACCAATCTTACCAGGGAATATTTTTTTGTTCAACATTCACACAACGCCATCTAGTCTCAAATTAAGCATACTACGTACCTACCTAGCTTGTGTTATGAGTACTAGACAACTGATAAACATACTTACTATTAGATACTTATATATTCCTAAATTCATACATGTCATAGGTATATAAATTACGTTCAGACACAGAAGAAATGATTGTGCTCATCACACAAACATTTGCCCTGGGTGAGGATCGAACCCACGACCTTTGGTATACCAGTCAGGGCCACTAACCATTAGACCAACAAGCCTGCCAAATCAAATATATACCACAAGAGCTCTTAATTTAGTACTCACAGTAATAGGCTTTCTGCTTCCAAAACCTTAACACGATAACCATTCAAAAATAATATGAAAAGAAGTCCTTTGTTAGGTAACGAATCCTGAATTCTACCTCTATCTCACAAATGAAGACTATTGCAGTTTTGAAGCGAGATGACGATATAGACTGCGTAGAGCGGCGTCTCTTTTCCACATTAGCAACAGGGTTCTTCTACGGGATGGTGGTAGGCTTTGGTCCCGACCGATGGTAAGTAACACAGTTACCGTCGCTCAGTAATTTAATTTCCCAATCCATGTCATAGCTTCCATTTTCAGGGGAGTCAACTAATTGCTTCCTGCGTCATCAGAAAGTACCTTTGGAAAATTCAATGTTTGTTACTCAAATAGAGGGATTTGGTAAACAGATTTATACTTTATGTCAGTCCTTGTATTACCAATACAGGGCATAAATTTCTATATATAGTGAAGATATTGTTTTTTAGTTACCACTGCAATGTGCAGTGCAAAAAAACAAGTAGGTATGTGCACAAATATAATCAATCGATTTTATATGCACGAGTAGGTACGTTCAGTATCATCGGCTAGTGACGTCGGTTCTCTACTATGCCTCGGTATTCCTCGTTATGAAATAAAATAAGGGGGGAGCTTTCTTTAATTTCACAGTGACATCACTATTAATACGTATGAAACAAGTTCCTTTCCGCGTCTATTTGACCCTACGTATGCGTGGATCTCTAAAACTGTGCTTTTAATTTTGATGTGGTTTTTATAATAGAATGTTTTAAGAGGTATGTTTAAAAGTATATCAGTATTGGACCCTTGCGACCCGGGTCGCTAGCATATTTTGTAGCTGTTTCAAAACCCGAACAACAAGGCAACGGTATCGAAAATGTAACACAAATAACTCGTCAAATCACAAACAAAATCTTAAAAGCATTCGTGTTTACGAAACGTTGAAACAAATCAACACAGTTCTGACGGCGACTGTACTTCACTTTGTGTACTTTGACAACAGACCACACTTTATACAGTAGCGTTAAGTGATTGGTTGCTTTCAAGCTGTGCGCGAGTGTACTTGTAGCCGAGACAAAGTAAATATGGAATCGGTGGTGAGCTTGCATGAACGGGGATTTTGATAATTTATTTTTTAAGCCAGCCAGCTAGATTATTTAAAGTGTTATATGTATTTTTTTTTATTTTCGATGCAAATAAAATTAAGGTTTAACTGGAAGATTAATAGAAGGTAACGATAAGGTTAAAAAGTAGTACCTGTAAACTATTTTTTCTAAAATTCGTATATAAGAATGTAATCTACAATAGTGAAGACTAAAGCTTTAGATTTCATTTAATTCTTTGTATACCTATAGTCCGGTCAATTTAGACATTTGACCCACGACAAATTCAGGGGAAGCTGAAAATTCTTAAAATTGTTTAAATTATAATTATAAACGTTGTCTTAAAAGTCCCAATCGATCCCATGTAAGGAATAAATTTTAGCGGGGTAATAAGGTCCAAAAAATGAGTTTTTCGCGATTTTCTTGAAAACGGTAAGTTTTATCGCAAAATTACCCCAGACATAATTTGTAGATCAGGGAATTTCCTATAAAAAAGGTATCAATATTTTTTTCCCTAAAAGCCACCGCTTCTGAGATATAACGATGCAAAAAATTGCAAGCGTCATAAACGCACACGTTTCCACGCCACCTCTGAGGTAGTGTACTTAGCGCTGTACTTGTTTTACCCCTCCTGTAAAATGCAGATGTCGTATCAAAGCCAGTTATGGCGTGTAAAAATAGTATGTGATTTCGACACTTTGCAAAAGTCGACAAACTTTTTGATGAATAAAACTCTGATTGATTTTGAGATTTTCCTGGTTTTAAGAAGAAAATAGTTTTTTCAGCTGGACTTCGAGCAGTGAGTAACACGAGTAAATCTACATCTTCACCCACAACAATCGTTATATTTGTCACGTTAACTTGTTCTATTGCTGTTTCGATAATCAGTACATCGGCGTCGTTATGAGCTTGTTTAACCAGTATATTCTCAGCAGTAAACTTTTCTTTTAACATTGAAATAAATCGAGACTTGTTGTGAGTATTTGCCAAAAATTTCTGTTGACTAGTAGGAACTGTCATAAATTCATCAAATAAAATGTCGGAAGATGAAGATGTTGCCAAAGTTCGACGACGCTGTTCTGCTGCTTTAATATTTGTCGTGCAATCATTATAGCCATCAAATACGACAGTAGCTCTGGGACCAAAATGTCGACGTACATACTGAACGTACTTATCAAAAATAACACTGAATGTTTCTTCAGTATCCCAAACAACACGGTGCAGTAAATATCCACCATCAATAATATTTTAAATGTAACTTAAAATCACCGACAGAAACATATTCTTACTTACATTACAGCTACAGAAAGTATATGGGTGAGGTACTTAGGCATATTATGACGCTCGCAATTTTTTGCATCGTTATATCTCAGAAGCGGTGGCTTTTAGGGAAAAAATTATTGATACCTTTTTTATAGGAAATTCCCTGATCTACAAATTATGTCTGGGGTAATTTTGCGATAAAACTTACCGTTTTCAAGAAAATCGCGAAAAACTCATTTTTTGGACCTTATTACCCCGCTAAAATTATTTCCTTACATGGGATAGATTGGGACTTTTAAGACAATGTTTATAATTATAATTTAAACAATTGTAAGAATTTTCAGCTTCCCCTGAATTTGTCGTGGGTTTACTGATTTTTTGGTCTAATTTGACCGGACTACTATCTGATTAGTCCAATTCTCTTTCCTACTCATAAGAACTCTAAATAATCTATAGTACCACTAATCAAAACGGATAATTTGAAACTCAACAAATCCATCCATTATAGAATATTCTTTATTGCACACCACATCAGTCCTAACTATTTTCATGGTGCCACAATCGTCAGTCTCATTTCGTGTGGTGTCCGGATATAAAGAATAGCGCCACTCCATCCTCCACTGGGTGTCGTAAAAGACGACTAATGGACCTTAAGACCCAGTGCACTGTACCAACCACCTTGGGTCACCCGAATGGTGGCGGGTAAACAACCAACAATCGCATTCCCAAAGAGGGTTAGTGTCAGGCAAGCGGCCGACTATAAAACCATAGCCAAAACCATTAGCAACAACATTAGCAACATGCGCCGACCCCAAGTAAAATGAGATAAGGGCAGGAAGATGATGATAATAATCAGTCTTATTTTATGCGATCTCTTAAAGACATTTTATTTGGTCCTAGAAAAGTAAAGAGCCTCCTAATTCCATAGGCAAATACCGTTAGGAAGTTAATGAACGAGCTATTATGCAGGTAATCTACTCACATTAACTATAATGTAGGGATACATGTTCATGCATGTTAGACGATCATTCCCCCTTCACGTTAACTATTTATAACTCCCGTCACTTAACAAATAGGGGAAGTAAAGAGACGGACGATTAACTTCCAGTAAGGTCCTAGACAGACTGACAGAATTTCAACAGCAATTCAACCGTAAATTGCAGATTGAATGCAGTTGACACGACTGCAATAGAATGCAAGATTATAAAGACGAGTAGGAAGTATGTCAGTAAGTGTGTGTATGTATTACTGTTTGTTTGTTATCTCTTCACGCTCAAACGGCTGAACCGATTTCGATAAAGCTTGACTCGGTAACTCCATAGCAAATGTAATCTAAATCAGTAGGATGCGGGCAACATGGCGCGGACTGGATTCACACATGGTCGAAAATACGCGCAATGTAATGGAACTAACAGACAACCACGCGGTCGAAGCTGGAAAATAGGCCTTGTATGTGTATGTATGTCTCAGATTACATCTCTATAATACTGGAACTATCTATTAGAGGGTAAGTAAAAGTTCCCGATAAGTAAAAAAAAAACAAGATATTTGTTAATGACAATTTAATGTATATTTCATTTTCTACAACATGATGCAATAATATACCAAAACGTTAATATAAATCATGAATTTATAATCCCTATATTTTAAACAGCCATTTTATATTTCTAGCTGTTACAGTATTTTCGGTCGAAAAGTTATCAAGTACTGTTACAATTTCATGATTGAGAAAACTTCAAATTCAAACTGTCATAGAATGATCTAATAACAATGTCATCACGAATATGTGCGCTCCCCTACATCGTGCGTAACGCGGCCTACCACAAAATCTAAAAGTAGGCCTGTTGCAATTGCGAAGGCGAGACAGCGCACTTATGGCGTAATGCGGCATCCCTCTCCCACAACAACAACAGCCTACATTAAAACGTTCTGGTAGTTCATTACTACCTTAATTGCAACTTTGCTGTGGGTTTTGTCTGCACGGGTTGTTGGATTGTTGGTTCTGATCGCTGCACGGGTTTTGATTCTGTTGATTTCTATTACTCGGGCATTGTTGGTTCTGCTGATTTTGCTGGTTTTGCTGCTGGTTCTGATTCTGGTCGTCACAAGGGTTGCTGGGTTGTGAAGGAGGACAACCCGACTGCGATGTCATGTTTGCCGCGACGAACTCGTAGTAGCAATGGCCATCGAGCAACCATGGCGCGCCCGCTGTCGGAGGACAATTGAAAGCTACCTGCGAAATTAAACAACAAATTAAACAACCAGATTATAAGCAACAAAGAAGGCTTGTCTAGACTGGTTACATTTTAGGGGATCATGAAAGCCTAAGAAGATGCTTCATTTGTAAGTCCGGGATTTTATTATTGCCCGCAAATAGTAACCGCACTATGTGAACACCTACCTGCTGGGTCGCGTAAAAACTTACTGCGTTTCCATTACGATTACGTATAGCAAAGGATATAGTTTAAGAAACTACAATCACTGCACTTAGCTTTAGACTTGAAAAGGCAATATCACATCAATACCACAGCTACACCTGTCGCTGCGTATCATGGTGACAAGCAGCTGGAAGATCAACATGCTATACCCCTGGTTTCTCAAATGCTGAACAAATCACAGTCGTGATCAGTTAATTTGACGGCATATCTAATTGATCAGCCTCCCAGAAACAAGGGAATAGTCCCGTGAAACTGTCAAAGTCTACGCTCAGACCAACTGCATAGAACTGTTCGAAAACAAAAAAAATCTACATCATACTGAGATTGAAATACTTACCGCCTCAGACTTCATAACGCAGGGAAATCCTCCTCCTACTACAGGTTTTCCATCAGCGAGAGATGAAAGTACCGGAGGTTTCACAGAGTCCAGCATATACCGCTTCGAGTACCACCGGTCAGCATATTTATGCTCAGGGCCCCTGGGAATGTCCGGACGTTGAATAGCCCGCGGGGATATGAGCGGCGGAAAACGATTTTCTAACTTAAATTTGCCCCCTAATATAAAATCCCTTATTTTCTGGAATACTGATGATACATCCCTGAATTCAAATTTTAATGCTCCTTTTTTAACCATTTTGAATTTTAAAACTGTTTTTTTTTTACAAAGATTTTTCAAACATGATGAGATGATGACTAAAAAAAATGAACTGAAGTGAAGTGAAAGAAAAAACAAAATTCAAATATCTCAATTCAAAAAATACAAGAAAAGAGGATCTAAGCGTCATTGTGTGTTAACCTTTTTTGTAGAATTCACAAAGGCTGCAAAAAATAATTTGAAAGAAAACTCAACTCAATGACAGTAAATAGTTTGGAAACTAGCGTTTGCCCACGGCTTTGCTCATGTCAAATTCGAGGTTAGCCGTATCTCTTTCCTGATTTAGAACATAAAAGAAAACTCGTATCGTTATCGTTTGTAAAATACTTAATTAGGTTAGGGGAAGGTTTTTTTTAAAATAACAGGTATTTTTCGTTGGTAACAAGAGTGCGTATTGTACCTACCGTTTTTTTACCTTCGATCCTTGAAAACTGCAAAAAGTCCTACATGCAATTTCACCCCCTCTTTTAAGGGGTCGGGGGCAGTTTTCCAAATCATTTTTTTTTGTCTGTCATTAATTATAGTCTGTTAGCCAATTTATACCTTTCGTTTACCTTGGAAATTGCAAAATGATCCAAACAATTTTTTTGATTGTCCTGCCTGATTACGGATTTAATTGATTATATTACTGTTTAATAGGTATAAAAGTAGGTAGGTATAGGTATAGGCAAATGGAAAGATGTGGTCTCTGCCTACCCCCAAGGGAAAGAGGCGTGACGTTTATGTACGTATGTATGTATGTATATAATAGGTATAGACTAAAGATATAAAGGGTCTTTTAAGACCCTTTATATTATTATATTTTGTTTTAGGAAATTGAATAGAACAATAATACTTAAAATTTGATTAATAGTTTATTTATATCTAACCATAAATTACCGAAAACATAATAATTTAAATACAGAGTGAAAAGACAACGTCGGGATTCCGCCACGTGTCCGATGATTTCGAACGAAACTGTATATCTTTATTGATGCCTGAAACAAAAAAACTCTATCATAAAAAAAAAACAATATGCCGCCCACTTCCCGACCGTAAACCGTCTGTGAGAGAAAAAAACCGCTCCCTACTCACTCACATTATTTTGTTTCAATTAAATTATTTTAGATTTTAAATAACTTTCTGAAATATAGTTTTCTAGACAAAACTTACACAACACTAATGACTTTTGTCTGTCACAGAAGCCAAGCTTTTTCGCAAATCAGGTCAGACCGTGTATATCCCTCAATAAAGATTATCATAAGCTTCTTATTAAAATAAATATAAGTAATTTATCATAAAAAGGCCCTCAAGATTAATTTAAAGTTTGCTTCAAAATGGCAATGTTCAAAGAGATTTTGTGAAACGTACGTAAGTGAAACGAAGCGGTTCGACGCTCTAAGTTCGAAACATACCATAAACCTTAAAATTGATCTAAAGATAACTTATTTAGAATACATATATTTTATGATTTTTATAGTTTTAATTAGTACTTGTATCACAGAAACATTAAAAAAAAAAAATCAAATCAAATTGAAATAAACATATTATTATATGCAGTATTTTGTAGTCTACACATTGTTTTTCTTTCAAATTGGTACGGACGCTGTAACTTTTATTTGAAACTATCTTGTGTTTTTGAACGTATCAAAATCTCCCGCGTTTATTCACATCTGTCAAAGAAAGTTCATCGTGATTTGTTCAGTGTGTTGTATATTTATATAAAGTTGTTTTTAGGTATTTCTAGTAGAAATCTTACATCTTAATGTTAGTAAATAGTATAATTTAGTTAATTAACAATGAAAACTAGTAAGTCGCCGGAGAGCACAGAAATAACGCCATCAAAAAAGAAGTTGAAGCAAGCTAGACTTCCATTCAAGCTTATTAGCGATGTCTCACCAAAACCAGATGCTCCACAAGCTAGAAAGCGGAAGCTTTCGGCTCCCGAAACGGAATCCATAACAAAAGTCGGTAAAATAAGTAAAGAAAATGATGTAATTGAGCATTCAATCGTAATTAGTGACGATGACAGCAAGGGGCCTATTGACGCTCAAAAAGACGACAAATCTATGAATCCGTTTGTTAAATTGGTGGACACTGCGTGGAAGAAGAAGCTTCAAAAGTCAAGGAAGAAAAAAACTGGCAAAAAAAAAGCTAAAAGTGTTACAAATGGAACAGTGGAAGCCGAAAGTGGTACTGAGAGTGCTGATAACAAAGAAGCCGACTGTGAGATGATGGATGTAGACGAAGTGCCTGCATCACAAACAAATGGTGCTGGTAGTGATACAGAAAAAGCTGAGGCTGAACCACAACCAAACAAAACACAATCAGGAGACGAAGAAACAAATGCTGTCACAGTGATTGTAGATGAATTTAATGATGCTGAAGATCCTGAGTCCAAAGTAAATGAAGCCCCTACAGACAAGGAAGAATCTGAGAAAGTCAGTAATACCACGTCAGATCAGTCTAAAGACAATAACAGCAGTAATACATCACCTACCAAGAAACCAGACTCTAAACCAGCGGAGAAGATAACCCCAAAACGCAGTGCCCGTAATATTGCTAAAGCGGAACAAAATAATAACTCTAAAGGGTCTCCTAGTACGAAGCTTAATGACTCTGTATGTTCAGCCCCAAGTACTCCGAAACAAGCTAAAACTAGTAGAAGTTCTTCAGTAACTACCAGTCAAGGAGATGTGTCACTCAATGAATCCACCTCATCGGTCAATTTAACCCCAAAACAGGTAATATTTTTTGTTCTTTTTGTTTTAACTTTTTCACCAAACAAAGAAACTAATCTGCATGTATAAATAACATTTTAGTTATTTAGTTTTACATTTTTTTATGGATATGCCTTTGATATCATCCTTGCGACAATATTTAGCTATTTTTAATGAATATTTCTTAGTTTTAGGTTTAACCTATACTAAAACTGAAGTTAGCAAATCAGTATGACCTTTTTACTAGTATTCATTACAAAGAGGGCTAGATAGTCTAAAGCCCTGTAAAAAAAATATTACATGTTGTTGTGCACAAAACACAGATTATTTTGAGCTAAATTAATATGCAATATCTGTAACACCTTTAACTTGACACAATATTAATTATGCACTTACAGGCACAGAAAAAGTTAGAGTCTGCAAAGAAGAGAGAGGAACGTGAAAAAGAAAAGCAAGAGAGAGACAAGAAGAAGCAGCAAGAAAAAGAAGAAAGAGCTAAAATAAGGCAAGAGAAAGAAGATCAGAGAAAACGGGAGAGAGAGGAGAAAGAAGAGGCTAAGAAGAAAGAAAGGGAGGAAAAAGAAGAACAGAAGAAAAAGGAAAGAGAGGAGAAGGAGCGGCAGAAGGAGTTGGAGAAAAGTGAGTGATATTGATTTAATGAATAGGTTAAATTATTTTGAGTTCTATAAATCTACCTATTTTGCTGGCTGGTTTCTGTGGGTTAGTTAAAGTATATTGGTATAGGTTGTACATTCATATTATTATGTGTGTGTTCTTTAGTAAGGAAATTATTATTCAGAAGCATCTATGTTTTTATTAATCCAGTACATTCTAATTATTATTTCATAGTAATGTTAAAATATTCCATTTAGAGTTGGCTTTTAAGGCTGTGTAATATAAGTATGTATATTAAACACACATACAATCATGCAACTATTTAATCAATTTTCAGAGCAAAAAGAGGAAAAAGAAGAACAAAAACGTAAAGAAAGAGAAGAGAAAGAAGAACAGAAGAAAAAAGAAAAAGAAGCAAAAGATGAAGAAAAACGTAAGAAACAAGAGGCTTTAGAAATCGAGAAGCAAGAACAAGAGCTTAAGAAGAAGAAAGCGGCAGAAGCATTTGTCAACTTCTTCGTCCCAAAACAGAAGACTGAGAAAGAACAATTGCCTGTCGCTTGCATCAGCAAGACTAATATGCTATCGAACTTCATGATCAAAAGTGATATGAGATTGGCTCCATTAGTGAGAACTAACTTAAGTGAGGATAAAAAAGAGGATTTGGTTAACTATATAGAGAAGCAGAATGTGGCTAAGAATGGCCTGTACTTGAAGTGTTTGAAGGATGGGACGAGTAAGCCATTGAGTAGTGGAAAGACTTGGCCGTTGAGCGATAAGGATGATGATGATGATGTAATGGTTGTTGGTAAGTGATACTGTACTTATACTGAGCTGTATTTGATTACAAAACTTGGCTTTGTGCCTTATCAGCAATTTCGTATGACCACAATCAAACAGTTACTTGTTTCTGCCTCTGACGACTTGCAAACCAATATAATTAAACCTCCAATAAGTATAACATGTTGCATAATAATTAATTTAATATTTATTTTCACAGAGGATGAACTACCATCAATAGATGGCGCTGGTGAGATATTGTCTTGCGAGTCAGTTCAGCGTGAGAAACTGAGACCGAAGCTTCTGAGTTTCCACGAGAACAGACGCCCGCCGTATTGGGGCACTTGGCGCAAAAAGAGTGCGAGCGTCAAGCCTAGACGACCCTTTGGGCAAGATGAGGTGAGTACAATACTTACTGCTTGATATAATCTCTGTTCCACTGTGGTCGACGTCACTTACGGGTTAATAAAGAGACGAAGGCAAGAATATTCTGCAGTTTTTTCACGGTGTCAAGTTAAATTAGCTGCACTGTATTACTGCAAATTTTACTTAACATAACAACCCAACACCATCTCAAATTAAGCATACTACTACATGACTGATAAATATACTTTTGTCTTGAAGTACCTACAAGTATAATATCAGCATGTGTAACCAATGTATGACCTTGCAGCCCTTAGCCTAAATTTTATATCAAAGGTCTGTTAGTCTAGTGTTGATGTCATTTTCTCGATCTCAACGTTATATTAAACTTTTAACTCCAGAAACAAGTGGACTACGAAGCCGACAGTGACGAGGAATGGGAAGAGGAGCAGGAAGGTGAGAGCATCGACGGCAGCGCTGCCGGCAGCGACGACGACCAGGATGCCGATGAATATGAGGTGGATAACGTCGTGTTCGTGCCGCACGGGTACCTCAGCGATGAGGTGAGTACTCTTGACATTCTCCAGTAAGATGAAACATTACATCCAACATAGTTTTGTTTTGTTTTCCTAGCCTGTAGTGTCCCATTACTGGGCAAAGGTCTCCTCCAAGTTATTTCAGGATTCTGTCGTGCGCCGCTTGGAACCAACATTGATATTCCCAATATTTTAACCGTAATGCCTACCATATCTCGTATGTGAAGAAGACATAGTAGTAGGTGACAATATTGACAGCAGCGAGAGCGTAATCGGGGTCTATTAAAAATGTTACTGATTGTTTCATTTGAGGATAGTTGTCTCCATCAACTTTTACATTTTGTGGAAGGAGGACTTTTTCTAAATACGTGTGTTGTTTTTCAGGAAGCAACTATGGACGAAGACGACGTATTATCCCTTTCGCCTGAGACTCAACAACAAAGACTGAAGCATTTAGAAAACGAATTTGAGTCTGAAATGAAAAAGCCAACTGAGAAACTGAAGCCAAGAATGTACGGGCTGCTTTGGGAGACAGCTGACGGCGGCAAACCGGAGAAATGCGTTGACGCACTCTGGAATTACTTCGGCAAGATGGCGATGATCATGAACGACCCCACGCCCTTACTCCAACCAGCCAGTGAGCCCGAAGAAACCGAAAAGAAAAAAGTTAAAAAGAAGAAGCCAGTGAAAGAAACAAAAGACAGTGAGCCCAAACAGAAAAGCCCTAAAAGTGAGAAAAAGAAAAAACCTAAAGCAGACGATAAAGAAAAAACGCCTAAATCGGAAACTAAAAAGAATGTTCCAGAAGCTAAAAAGAATCAGCCCGGTATTAACATGTTCTTGACGAAATTAAAATCTACGTAAACTAATCTATGTGTTATGTTAAGTTTTACGTACTTTTAATCTTAAGTTCAATATTTATTAAGTGTAAGTTGGCTATTGGCTTTACTTAAGTCTTGTTTCCTAATCTCATATATACCCTGCAATGTGTTTGAACAAAATAATTATTTATACAACTAGCAACCATACCTTGATACATTGATTTTATTCTATTTTTTACTGTGGCATATCTATTTGCAGTTAGTACTTACTCAGTCGTACTGGGGGTCGCAGATATTTTTTTTGTCGTATGGTGTTCGAACAATTACGTAATAAATGATCCAAGTATTCAATCAATGTAAAAGTGCCTTCTTTAAACTATTTTGTTCTAAACATAATTTTAATTCTATGGTGCGATCAAATCATAGACTGGTAGTTAATTACAAATAATAATTAAAGACAATAAAGTAATTCGTAAGATATGTTATCCTATTAAAATGCGTAGCTGTAAATATCAGTTTATTTTGCTTATGGACAATAGTATGTATGTTATAGATTTATTAATTAAAATATTGATTTTTATCATATTTTTCTTTTATTTTTAACTAAGTCTTGAGAACAAACTACTGTAGCTGAGTTTTCAAATGGCTCTGGTTTATGTTAAGTTGTTTGTATGGAGAAATAGGCCATAGTAATTTGAAAGAAGTTGTGATTATTTAATAAACAACATGATTAATGTGCTGAAACAATAAAATTATCAGAAAGACATTAGGCCACATTGACCTTTTATGCCCGAGACTCCCAAATTAATACCTAATAATAATAATATTATAAAGCTGAAGAGTTTTTTGTTTGTTTGTATGTTTGTTTGTTTGTTTGAACGCGCTAATCTCAGGAACTACTGGTTCGAATCGAAAAATTATTTTTGTGTTGAATAGACCATTTATCGAGGAAGGCTTTAGGCTATATAATATCACGTTGCAACTATTAGGAGCGAAGAAATAATCAAAAATGTGAAAAAAAAACGGGGAAAATTGTTCATCCTTGAGGGCTTCCGTTGCGTGCGCTGCGAAAACGGTTCAAGATACACACAATACAGGGTGTAATGAAACTACTATAACGATCGTGAAGGGGCATATGTAGTCTCGTGTTACAAACACATTGCTGCGACTTTTACTTCGATACGCGATTATGATTTTTCCCCGTTCAAATTAATTCATAATGCTAAATTTCCCCACCGTTATTAGTGGCCACACTGAACATATGATAAAGTTCGGGTCATGACCTGAACTCAAGAATGGCCGCTAGCGCAAGCGCAAGTGTTTGATACTTTGATCATATCGCCAAAAATACCGTTGCAAATCAATTTCAACTTTACTGGTAACGACACAAGGTTAAACACTTTACGTAAATTATCCCAAAATTGTATAATGCTATTTATTGAATTTATTTTCTATTTTCTACAAGTTTACGGCGGTATCTTCGTTGTGAGCCGTGAGCTGACATTATTAATTGAACAGTCATTTTGTATTTATCTACCACAAAATAATATCAATACTACACTAGGTAGTAGTACGACAAACGATACGATGATTAATAAGTTGTTTTCGAAATATCAAAGATCAAGAATTGTCGATCGTGCTACTCCGTCAGCTGACGATCGAGAATTCGTAACAATGACTACTTGGGAGATCTCGTCAACGGTTTCGACATACAAACTCTCTACTACTACTACTTGACCTCTGTTTACCTGGTCCTTGCAATACAATTCTAACCAAAAATAATAACTATGAGAAAGGAACGTAGGTATGAAATTCACTTGACTAGTCTAGGTACGTTTAGCGAGTCGTTAAAGTCGCAATAATTATTTTGATTTTATTTGTGTGTGTGCGATGATAACAATGTTAATGGTACTTACAGGTGTATGTAGGTGGCCAGCAACCTGGTATTCCGGCAATTTACGTGCGTAATAAAGCTACCACTTTTAATTGTAAATTTTGTTTATCGTGCTTGACTTTAACATTCCTCTGAACCGTTTAATCACATTTCTTAATGTAACACTGATACTTTCACACCTGTACTGGCTTTAAGACTCGCCTTAACATTCACAATTTGGCTCGTTATGTGAAGATGATGCTAGTAATACTTGTACCGACGGCATTGTTACACCACTCGCAAACCACATTGCGCGTCAAACTTCCTTCGGACACTTGATATTGAAATAAGTTACGTTAGAGTACGCCATAACTTCTCGCGAAAAACTTATACCTATTCGGAGATCTTATCGACACAAATTTATACACGAGACTGATGTCGGGATAAGGATGATCAATAGTCATCGATGGTAAAGAAATAACGATGTTTAGCTGGAAAACAACAAGCAATCGTACGTCTTGTCGGAAGCGCTTTCTACACGAGACTGAGTGTCGTCAATGTCGCTCGGCCGGTCGGCGGCATCATCAAAGGAATCCGCGGTAGTTGTGCACGCGCCGAAAGGGCTGGCGGTTCCTTTGACATTGTGCACGACGGGCGTAACTCGAAGCAGGTGTGTAGGTGCGATGGCTAACGAGACGCTGACGCCGTGTTGTCGCTGGTTCTTTATTGACGAATGTGGACTGTATGATGATGTGCGAGTACAGCTTCAAGGGTTCAAGTAGGTCTGGAATGAGAGGAATGCACTGGTGAAAATAAAAGTCTTCAAGTATACTTAGGTAGGCGTTGAAGGGGCGACGATACGATCACGTGTTTGCTTACTATGGTTTGTTTACTACTTTGTTTACTACTTTTTCTAAGAAATCTTGCTATGCCGATGACTACGATTAGCCCGCGAGCCTCGCGCGCTTAAGTACGAGAGAACTTTACCACGCCGAGAACCGCGTACTATCGCCCCTTCACCGAGCCTCAATTTATTTGTTTACCTTTATAAAAACCTTAATATCTAGACTAACTATGAAGCTATATAAATGCAACAAATGTTGCCAGATTGCCTATGAAATGCCCTATCCGACTATGTATAACACACCCCTACCACCCCTACGGTTGAAAAGCTACGACGATAAATACTATAAAAATTCACAAATCAACCCGACTGTGAGGATGAATTTCAAGATAACTCCCGAACTATTGTGGTTACCATGATACGAATACTAGGGTGTGTTAGGGCATGTCATAGGCTTTCTGGCAATACCTATGATAACTATGTGACCTGTGATTTTCAGGTCTTAATTTAAGTTTATAAATGAAACCAACGAACAAATTATGTTTTATTGCGATAAAACTTAAAATAATTACATTTCAGTCTTAAACTAAATATATTTATAACCTATGAGACCTAGGCTTTCAATTTCTGGCAATACTAGCACTAAAACGTCACGCTATCTAATATTTACGAAGTTAACAATTTCAAACATTTGCTAAAATTTATTAAAATTAACGAAGTTATGACAACAAACTATATAAAACAATGTTACTTATCATTTTTGCTAGCTATTTAACAATATAAAGCACCGATTAAGTCTATAATTTACGAAATAAACACTAAATTAGGATACAAATTTAAACACTAACAAATGCAATGTGACGGTGGACGGAAAAAAGTCGCGAACAACAACATTAATATTTCTCGCGATATTTTTCCTTCCACCCGCACATAATTACCTCGGTTTACTTTTTATGGTGACGTACGAATCGAACAGTGTTTATTCTTAACTATGCGCTCGCGGCGTGCGGATGATACCCGTCGCGAACATCTCTCCCGCCGTGCAGCAGAGCGTAGGCGCCAGGGTACCACGACGATCCAATGCGATGACGTCACGACGGCCGATGATGCGGAGACCCGATGACGTGGTGACTCGATGACTCGTAGCGATGCTCGTAGCGATGACTCGTAGCGATGCTCGTAGCGATGACTCGTAGCGATGCTGCATCACCCGGTGAGCGACGTCACAGTGTTATGACGCAGCGCCGCAACGCGCCATGGTGACGTACCGCGCCGCTACTTAGGCAGCGGTACCAGCTTCTTCGTCGGACGCTTTAGCATGCCACCAGCGGTGCGCACGTCAGCGGTCCGAACCTCACCGTCTGCGCCAGGGTACACGGCGGCTATCCGGCCTCGCGGCCAGGTGTTGCGAGGCAGGTTGCCGTCGGCGATGAGCACGGGGTCGCCCAGCTGGAGCGCGGGGCCGCGGGCGTGCGGCTCCCGCCGGTGTTGCAGCTCGGGCAGGTACTCGCGCACCCAGCGACGCCAGAACATGTCGGCGAGTATTTGGGAGCGTCGCCAGTGCTTCTTGCAGTCGAGGTCTCGCTCGTCGAATGTGCCGGGGCTCGGCAGGCGTGCCGAGCCGCCCAGCAGGAAGTGGTTCGGTGTGATGGACTCGTCGTCGTCGCCGCTCACGGACACGTGGGTGAGCGGGCGACTGTTGACGACGTACTCGGCCTCGCAGAGCAGCGTCGCGAGGACCTCCTCGTGCGGATGGCGTTCGTGGAGCGTGGCGGCGAGCGCGGTCTTTACGCACCGCACCAGGCGCTCCCAGGCGCCACCCATGAATGGCGCGGAGGGCGTAATAAAACGCCATACGATGCCGCGTCGGCTGGCCTCTTGCTGGCAAGCCTCACGCAGCTCACGGTCTGCACCGTGCATGTTGGTGCCGTTGTCCGAGTATATTTCGGTGGGACAGCCGCGTCGCGCTGCGAATCTGCGCAGCGCCAACACCGCGGAGTCCGCGCTGAGGTTGTTGGCGATCTCCAGGTGAACCGCTCTTGTGGTGAGACATGTGAAGAGCGCCACATATCTCTTCTGGTGCTGGCGGCCGACGGTGACTGACAGCGGGCCAAAGTAGTCTAGCCCGGTGTAAGTAAATGGCCTGCGATGGTGTGCTAGGCGCGTCTTGGGATGGTCGCCTGTTGACGGTGTCGGGGCACGCGCACTGCGAATGCGACACTGTAGGCAGCGTGCGATCACTTGCTTGACGATCGGCCGCAGGCGCACGATCCAGTAGTGCTGTCGCACCTCGTTGACGACGAGCTCGGTGCCGCTGTGTTGTAGGCTACGATGTGTCCAATCTATGTACAGCTGGGTAATGCGGTGATCACCGTCCAACACAGGGGGGCTCTTCACGCTTTTAGCGACTTTGTCGACAGCAGCTATGCGGCTTCTTAATATGACGACACCGTCGTCGAGTTCTACGCGCAGCGGTTGCAGCCTGCTATCCTTGGCGATTGTTTCCTTGTTTTGCAGGTTCACAATTTCCTTTGTGAACGCTTCACTCTGTACGACGCAGACGAGTAGCTTCTCAGCCCGTCGTAAGAATTCTGCTTCTATTATGATGAATTTTCTGTGTGAAGTTTCTATCGGTGTACGAGCCGTTTTGGTTGAAGGACGTGATACTCGTCTCTTAGACCAATCGGGGTCGTTTTCTCTATTCTTTGACGTTCTCTTGTAGAAAGTCTTCTCAATACGTTGTTTACACAACGACACGAACTGTAGTATCCTCGCAGTGGCGCGTAGTAATCGCTCCCACTTAGAGAATCGAACGGAATCCGGGACGACCTCTCTGACGTTTGACACGCTTTCCAGCTTGAGCGTGTTGGTCTTCTCTTCTCCTGTCTGTTGGTCTGCAGAAGGTAACTCCGACGGCCAGGTTGACGGATCGTGGTGCAGGAAATCAGGGCCGCCGTACCACTCGTGCCTTGAGTCGAAGTGTTGTGGGACGTCGCGCGTCGCGGCGTCTGCTATATTCATTTTCGTAGGCACCCAATGCCACTGTTCCACTTTGCTATTTTCCTCTATGGCTGCTAGGCGGTGTGCGACGAATGGCTTGTACGATCTGGCTCCTCTCCTTATCCACGTCAGGATGGTTTTGCTGTCAGTCCAATAGGTCACGGAGGCGGGCTTGATCCTGTGTTCCTGCACCACGGCCGCAGCGACACGAGTTCCCATTACCGCAGCTTGTAACTCGAGGCGCGGTATTGACAGCAACTTCACCGGCGATACCTTTGCCTTCGCCATGACGAGACTGACGTGTATGTTGTCGCCTGGCGTCGTCGCCCTCCAGTACACTGCTGTTGCGTAGGCCTTCTCGCTGGCGTCGGTGAACACGTGGACTTGAAGATTTACAGCCTCGCTGTATCCAGGGTAGCAGCGCGGTATGCTGACGTCCTTGAGCTGTTTGAGGTGACGTATCCACGCCTTCCACTGGCTTGTCAGTTCTTCGTCCAGAGGTTGATCCCAGTCGACTCCTCGTCTCCAGGCTTCTTGTAATATCTGTTTCGCCTTGATGGTTACAGGTGAAGCGAGACCAAGAGGATCGTAGAGCGACATTACTATCTTCAATGCCTCTCTCTTGGTTGGCAGTTCCTTTTCTAGCAGGCCGTCAGGAAGACGCGCGAGTTTCAAGTTGAAGCTCAGCTCGTCTGTGTGTGGTTTCCAAATCACGCCGAGTACCTTCTCGGTGTCTTCTACGTTTCCGAGATTGACGATTTTAGTTTGTTGATGTGTGGGTTCCACCTCGCGTATCACCTCTTCGCTGTTGGACACCCATTTTGAAAGGTCGAATCGCGCAGTACTATGTATATGTCGAACTATCTTGATTGTGCGCGTCGCCTCCTCTACGGTTTTGAAAGAATCGAGGTAGTCATCCATGTAATGATTATCTATTATTGCTTCTACTGCTTCTGGGTGCTCGTTTTCATAACGTTTTGCATTCCAGTCCTTTGCGAATATCGCTGTACACGGTGAACTTGCTGCGCCGAAGATGATTGAGGTCATGCGATACTCTTCAGGCGCTCCCTCCCGCCGTTTTCCTCTCCACAGGTATCGGAGAGCGTCTCTGTCTTCTGGCTTCACTCTGACTTGCATGAACATCTCCGCTATGTCTCCGGAGACGGCGACAGGGTGGCGCCTGAAGCGCATCATCACGCCAGGCAGCGACTGCAGCAAGTCCGGGCCCGTGAGCAGATAGTCGTTGAGTGACATCCCTTTTGTCTTAGCTGCTGCGTCGTGCACGATGCGAAGCTTGTCCGGTTTCATGGGGTTGAAGACATCGAAGTGCGGCAGGTACCATGTCCTTCCTGGTGTACGTTCAAGGGGCGCTTTCTCCGCGTAACCCTTTACTATAAGGGAATCCATCTGCTCCGTGTATCTATCCTTTAGAGCAGGATTCCTGTCGAGTTTCTTCTCTATAGATACTAATCTATTCATCGCTGTAGCGTAGCTATCCGGCATCTGTATATCGTCACTCTTCCAGAGCAACGCAGTTTGAAGGCGGCCATCTTCTTGAGGTTCTATGCTGCGTTGGAGTATCTCTTCTGCCCTCTTCTCAGGGTCAGAAGCTGGACGGCGTGGGTTGACGAAAAGTGACTCGAGTGCGAAGTAGTCACGCAGTTGTTTATCGATGTTTTCCTCGCTGCTATTCACTTGATTGACGAAGTGCACTCGCTGCCCCAGTGTTCTAGTGTGTGCGCCGTGCAGCACCCATCCCAGAGAAGTGAGCGATGCAACTGGTTGATGCTGTGGCCCTCTTCGAATGTCACTAGCTAGGAGCAAGTGCCAATTGTCCTGCCCGATGATAATCCTTGGCGTGCCTGCGCTGTATGTCAGCTGATCTTCCAGGTCAATGAGGTGTTTGCAGTTGACGATATCGTCTCGGCTGATTGACTGCGGTGACAGGTTCAGCTGCGGTATAGTGCGCGCTCTGAAGGGTATCCTTTTCTGCGATCTAGTGGCCATTGTGAGCTCCACCTTCCTTGACATAGGCGTGTTGACGGTCATGTCACCTATTACGCCTATCTTCATCGGTTCAACGGGCCCTTCAGCGCCGATCATGTTTGCGAGCTCCTCATCTATGAGTGACACGGTTGAGCCGTCATCCAGTAGCGCGTACGTGCGAACTTCTCCCGCCGGTCCAATCAGTTGCACTGGAACTATCTTTAAAAACGCCTGGCTGGTATGGTTGCGCGAACTTGCAACTATTTCCTGCGCCTCTGACTTGGCTTCGTTGTCGAGCGCCTTCTTCTTGTAGTGCAGCAGGTTGTGGTGCGACGCAGTGCAGCCTTCCGTCCCACAGGTCTTACGTTGACAGGTGTGCCCTCGATGACGATGTTGTAGACAGCGGAAACACATGTTGTGCTGCTTGGCAAGTTCCCACTTCTTGTTGCTAGAAGCCTGTCTGAACTTGCGGCAGTCTGCAGAGCGATGTCCGTCTGTCTCGCAGATGCGGCACTTCAGTGCGGGCCTCTCTATAGTGGTATGCGTTCTGTGCGTCACACGTCTAGCTGCTGGTGTTTCAGTGATGTTTTCAGGCGGTGCGAATGCGCTGCAGTAGCGAGCTTGTTCGGTGATGAAGTCGCTGAAGAGACTGAGGTTCGGCGTCGAATCATACTTTTCAGTGTATGTTTTGTACCACTGCACACGTAGAGAGTTCGGTAGCTTCTCGGTGAGGATGCGCATAAGTTCGGCGTTCATGAGGTAGTGATCCTTCTTGAGTGCGCGCAGTGTCACGATGCCACTTCGGACACGGCTCGCAAACGTGCAGATGTCCTTGGGTGCTTCTCCACAGCGTGGCAGTCCCCGCAGTCGATCAGTCTCAGCTTGCGCTATAGAATCCGGGCGGCCGAACTGAAGCTCCAGCTCCTTCATGATGTCCTCCGGCTTCGCGTGACCGATGAGTTCCGAGCTAACTGTGTCAAGCGCTCTTCCTCTTAAGCTTCTCCTGAGTCTCGCTGTATTCTCCACGTCGTTGAAGTACGAGCGAGTGGTTTCATAGATAGCACGAAACGACAGCCATTCTGTATGTGCTCCACTGAAGTTCGGTAGTGTCATGATGACCTTCGATGCGGCAGGATGATGCGGCGTAGGCTTCTCTTCGCTTCTGTTGCCGGCGAGCGATGCGATGGCAGAGGTGAGCTCCGTTATAAACGGACGGAGTGAGTCTCCCCTTGCTGTATCTTCAATATTTTTCTTTAAATTTCTTCTATGTGAAAGGGCTTCATTATCGATGTCCGTAGAGGGTGGCGGTGGCGCGTTGCCCGTTGATCGATGTCCTCCCCCAGCGGCGGTGTCCTTTCCTGTTGCGATGTTTGTCGAGTAGAGGGCTGAATTCACTATGTCCGTAGAGGGTGGCGGTGGCGCGTTGCCCATTGATCGATGTCCTCCCTCGGCGGCGGTGTCCTCTCTCACTGTCTTCGAACGGAGGGCTGAATTTACTATGTCCGTAGAGGGTGGCGGTGGCGCGTTGCCCATTGATCGATGTCCTCCCTCGGCGGCGGTGTCCTCCGTCGGTTCTGGTTCCGGGGCTTCTTCCAGCCAGGAACGTACGTATTCTTCATTGGATATTCTATCATCCATATATTCGTTGTCCGATTCATCCTCGGCGCGCTGAAGTGCCAGCTGAGCTAGCTCCAACTTGATTTTCAGGAGGTCTTCCCGAGCCTTCCTGATTTTCCTTGTCGATACCGTCGATTTATTCGACGGCGCTTTATGTTCGATACGGGCGTCACCCCGGGCAGTCATCGGCATAACTCGGCTATACGTCTTGTTTACAGTCTTCACTGTTCGTTCTGAACAATCCTCGATACACGAAGCGGAGGGCGTCAGCGCTGACGGTGCTTCAGTCTGGCTCATCGATGCTGGTACGAAGTAGTCGTCACCCCCGCGCGGGGCAGGGGGGCACGGTCGGTTGTCATCCTCCCGCGGGGCAGGCGGGCGCTGCTGGTCTTCACCACCCCTCGGGTGAGGGGGGGGCTGTTCACTTCCCTCCGTGGTCGATGGCGAGAACGGTGGTTGATCGTGGACGATGGGAGGCGTGCGGTGAGCTTGTCCAGCATCGATGGTCCAGGCCTGAGCAGGTCTTCCTTGCGATCTTGTCACAGGCATACTTGATGTGGCTGTATCCGGCTCGAAGCGACCAGCGAATGTGCACGACGGGCGTAACTCGAAGCAGGTGTGTAGGTGCGATGGCTAACGAGACGCTGACGCCGTGTTATCGCTGGTTCTTTATTGACGAATGTGGACTGTATGATGATGTGCGAGTACAGCTTCAAGGGTTCAAGTAGGTCTGGAATGAGAGGAATGCACTGGTGAAAATAAAAGTCTTCAAGTATACTTAGGTAGGCGTTGAAGGGGCGACGATACGATCACGTGTTTGCTTACTATGGTTTGTTTACTACTTTGTTTACTACTTTTTCTAAGAAATCTTGCTATGCCGATGACTACGATTAGCCCGCGAGCCTCGCGCGCTTAAGTACGAGAGAACTTTACCACGCCGAGAACCGCGTACTATCGCCCCTTCACCGAGCCTCAATTTATTTGTTTACCTTTATAAAAACCTTAATATCTAGACTAACTATGAAGCTATATAAATGCAACAAATGTTGCCAGATTGCCTATGAAATGCCCTATCCGACTATGTATAACACACCCCTACCACCCCTACGGTTGAAAAGCTACGACGATAAATACTATAAAAATTCACAAATCAACCCGACTGTGAGGATGAATTTCAAGATAACTCCCGAACTATTGTGGTTACCATGATACGAATACTAGGGTGTGTTAGGGCATGTCATAGGCTTTCTGGCAATACCTATGATAACTATGTGACCTGTGATTTTCAGGTCTTAATTTAAGTTTATAAATGAAACCAACGAACAAATTATGTTTTATTGCGATAAAACTTAAAATAATTACATTTCAGTCTTAAACTAAATATATTTATAACCTATGAGACCTAGGCTTTCAATTTCTGGCAATACTAGCACTAAAACGTCACGCTATCTAATATTTACGAAGTTAACAATTTCAAACATTTGCTAAAATTTATTAAAATTAACGAAGTTATGACAACAAACTATATAAAACAATGTTACTTATCATTTTTGCTAGCTATTTAACAATATAAAGCACCGATTAAGTCTATAATTTACGAAATAAACACTAAATTAGGATACAAATTTAAACACTAACAAATGCAATGTGACGGTGGACGGAAAAAAGTCGCGAACAACAACATTAATATTTCTCGCGATATTTTTCCTTCCACCCGCACATAATTACCTCGGTTTACTTTTTATGGTGACGTACGAATCGAACAGTGTTTATTCTTAACTATGCGCTCGCGGCGTGCGGATGATACCCGTCGCGAACAGACATAAAATAAATAACATTATTTTTTGACATTTTATTTTATTTTGGACTGGTCGGCTCCTTTGAAGCAATAGTACAATAGATCACATAGATGCCGCGGTGGTGTGGAGTATTGTCAGTGTTATGAAATTTTGCCGAGTTTTGGGGAGAATTTTGCGTTAGATGGATGGAACAAAAATTAATAACTTTAACAGTTTTTGATATTGACCTCCAAAAATACGTTTTCTGGTATTTAGATTGATAGTAGTATACGCCTGTTCAGGGTCGTTATAGTAGTTTTCTTACACCCTGTATATGTATGTAAGAATTATTTCTATTGAAATGATCTAAAAAAATGTCCGCGACAGTATATGTCTATCTTTTAAGATTAACTCACTAGAACCGTTTTTATGGTAATCAAATTCGATCGAAATTAATGCATTAACACACAGCCCAAACTACTGGACGGATCGGGCTGAAATTTGGCACGCAGGTAGATGTTATGACGTAGGTATCCGCTAAGAAAGAATTTTGATAAATTCTACCCCCAAGGGGATAAAATAGGGGATGAAATTTTTTATGAAACATTGTCAAAATTAAACCGATCGGGCTGAGACTTTACATGCACATAGGTACTATAACGTAGGCATCCGCTAAGAAACATTTTGATAAATTCCACACATAAGGGGATGAAATACCGGATATTTGTAGAAATCTTCTTAGATTTTTGACTAGCCATGACAAGTCTCAGGGGCAAACTCTCAAATTTGCGGGTATTGACTTGAGAGAACATTGCTTCTCTCATGGGCAGTTCTATGTTGCTTGCTCACGAGTAAGTTCTCCCAGTAGCTTGATAGGTTTTGCGCCAAATGACAAATTAGTTAAGAATATTGTGTACAAGGAAGTTTTGTAGGCCCTAATTTTTTACACTAACTTGCTAAACAATAATACTTCTTAACGCGTGCGAAGCCGCGGGCAAAAGCTAGTACCTAATAAAGATACAAATGTTTTTACCAGGAGTAATGTGTGGATAATAATATAATTATTTTCATCAATTAACAATATTAATGTCCTGTTCGATTTCGGACACGGTGGCTAGTATAACTGATACCAGCCAGCTACGCGGGTCATATTATAGCGCATAAGTGTAAGCGCAAATACAGGTGCACTCTCTGTTCCTTTAGGCTCATAGCCCGATGGGACGTCAATCTAACGTGACGGAAGAAGATCAGCCGCAGAACCAACATTTTTACGTGCCTTTGAAATATGGAAGGTGTGATATACATTTCTAGAACCCACACAACATTCGAAAAGTCGGTGTGTGCCGTGGGGATCAAACTCGAGACCATTGACTTGGCAGTCAGTGGTTCTACCACTAGGCTATCACCACTCCAGTTCAATTCATTTCTTAATATTCATAATCAATAAAATTTTAATGCAAGCCACAATCAACCCTGCCGCTTGTAGCCTTGAAATAGTTTTGTCAAAACAAAATATTATTATATGTTTCATACAATTTTTGTCCGGGGTAAGTTTAAGTGAACTTGAACGGGGCACTGCCTACAACAAGCTATAAAATAAAAAATACATGTCAATCGAGCGTATAAAAAAGTATCGTTTGAAAATATAAAGTACAAAAAGAATACATTATATTTTAGAAAAACAAGTTGGTTCATTTAGATGATAATGAAAAGACAGAGCGTCCGAGCCTGGATAATCAAGTACCACTACATTAAAAAAGTAATCTGTCAAAATGATATCAGCCGTAATCTGTATGAGTTCGTTTTCCGATTTTCTATAACGTTTTCCGATCGTTGATAATTTATTTATTGAACGTTGTTTTTATTTTTTTGAAACTGATTATTTTTTTATAACATTTTAACAGTGCACAATTCTTCTTGCTAGCAATGCAGTGACACAGTGATCGAGATCTTATTTCTGTAAGTTTGATTGTACATTTTTTGTCGTCTACACCCCGATAATTCACCCTGACTCAGAGCTCAGTGCAGTATCAATTACTTTTATTTTTTACCTAATTTGGGATGGTATTTGCAGTTGTTGCTTGTTGATCGTAGTGGACCGAATTCTGCATACGATACTGTCGTAATATGGTCTGATTCATCATGGTGTTGTTTTTGTTAATCATCAAGATTTTTGTGCCGTGGTAAATTCTTTTTAAGGAGAATTAATACAAAATGCGAATTTTTTACTCATTCATTCGTTTTCCTTTATCGATTTACCTAATATTTGTACATACCAAATACTATGATTGAATAAAAAAGTTACAATTACGCATTTTTTGTTTTATAAAATAATGTAACTATGCTAATATATTTTGCTGTCGATAAATTATTGATCATAATCATGTTTAAAACAACGTAATACAGTATTAATCTAGAGCAGCTTAAAAGGAAATTAAAAAAATATATGGAAAAAAAAACAAATTATCTATGCATATTTACATCTGGAGTATAAGTGTAGAATCTATTCTATGACACAAACTTTTTTGTTTTAGCCACCATCAAGCAATAGAAGATAATTTCATGGGTTAAGCAGTAAACCCACTTGTCCAAGATGAGTAAAATGTCTAAGAATAAGTTGAACCTGACCCTACCACCAGGGTCAATTGACACGGCTCCAGCTATAACACCCTCCAACATGACACCACAGCTGAAGTCTGCCACTGCTACGGAGTAAGTAAAAGAAACCCTTATTTTCAATTAAAAAATAGCTTAAAAGACCATATACTCCATTTGTTTAGGTAGTTAACTAAATGTAAACAATCTTGGCGTTACTTTTTAACCAAAAAAATAATTTTTAATTTGGATATTACTGCTTATAAATCAATTAACTATAGTTTTAGAAAATCTGAATGTATTTCAAGTTGTAAAACGTATTTTACATTTTTAAAGATCACATTTTGTTTAAAAGACATGCCAAAATTGTTTACATTTAGTTAATTACCTAAACAATTGGAGTATAGGTACCTATTGAAACGGGAATAGAATAAGTTTTATTTGGTATGATGTCTTTTCTAAAAGATTCCTAGCTTATAGCTTCATGCGGTAAAAAGTAACCATTACTTAATTTTATACAAATTGGTTCATCCAATTATGCATAAAAGTGTAACAAAAATCGTTCAAATTTTGCATTTATAATATTAAGTAGGATTCTTCAAAATTCATTCGTTAGAACAACTAAAACCAATTTTGTCAATGCAATCATTTGCTCTTTTGATAAGAGACCTCTTTCTTTAACACCTTTATGCAATGCCAGTTTTGGGCTTTGTACTCGTTTTTGATAGTTTTTTTTTGTTAGATCTCTAGGTGGATAATTCTAATATTCTCCAACTAACTGTATAGTTTCATAATAGCTAATCTGGACATATAATAAATTAACTGTTATTGTCTGTTTTTAATACAATTTTGATATATGAAGTTAAATAGGCACTATTTTGTATAGAATTGACAAAACAATCAGCTTCCTGTCTGTAATAGGTATACATACAATGTGTATCAATGTTAATCCATAAAACACATTCACACATTACTGTGGGAACTCTACTGTAGAGCACATTCAATTTCCTATCTTTTGTTATTTTCCTATGGCTTTTATTTTGTAAGTTAAGGTAATGCTCAGCTTTGACTAGATCAACAAACTTAGTCTATGAATTACTTCAATGGTTAATTAAAGAACTAAATTGATTAATTTAGTTGTTTCCAAAGGCGGCAGGGCTTAGCTGGTAAGTCCAAGACCAGTATTGAGGCGTTAACGGAAAGGCTGGAGCAGATAGAAATGGATGACACGCAGAGACGCAGGATAGAAGTGTTCCTCTGCCAGAAGGAGAAGATAGGAGAACTCAGCGATGACGACTTTGAGAAGCTTGGGGAGTTGGGTATGTGATAATATCAATATACATGCATGTGCACAGTCATCTCGCTATTGTTACCTGTCAATGTCATGTCTTCTTTTGTGTAGAGGCCATTCATAGTGCTATTTAGACATGCAGATGACAAAATTATTTGTTCTATAATTCTCAAATATTCTCAATAAAAAAGCTTTTTTTGTCTAGTTTGTCTAAGATCCCACTGGTAGGCAAAGGCCTCCCCCTTTTTCTTCCAAACCTTTCTATCTTTTTCAATTTCAGGCCACGCGCGCCCCGTATTTCTGACTAGATTTTCACACCACATAAATTGTAGGTCAGATACAATAAGCAGCTTTTGTTAAATCATTCAGGTTACTGTTAAATAAGTCAAACAGAATTTTATTGACTTAACTTCAATGTATATAAAATTAAGTAACTAAAACATTACCAAGTTTAAGTATTATCTTATTTAAATTTGTATGCTGTAAGAGATAAAACAATACGCTTATTATGCACCTCTATTGTTTTAGTTTAGGCTGGTTTTATAAGGCAAACAGGAATTTCCTGTCATCACAAGTGGCATGTTGTTTTCCTTTCGTATTATTAGTCTAGGAAATCTTTGTTTGAATGTAGATGAATTGTATCTATGTGTTACTGCGGTAGCTCATTAATTTTCGGGATCGATTGAGTAGTTTAGGAAACAATTGGTGATTAGAGACCAGTACAGCTGTGGACCGAGATAGCTGTAATGATTGATTAAGGTGTCATCATGATGATATTTATGGCGTGGTGACCTTGATAGTCACATAAAATAATAGACTACACTTGCCCTCGACTGTAAGGAATGGAAGGATAAGAGGGAGGCCTTTGCCCAGCAGCGGGAAAATATAGGCTTTTAATAATTAATAATAAGGTGTCATGAAGCGCGTCGGCGGTACATCCTATCGCATGGTTCCGCTCGTGTTTTTGTATCTGTTTTTAGAAGTTCCATACCAATACAACGGTTATGTAACTCTTCACCGTACATGTGTCTTTGCCCAGCAGCGAAACCATTTCATTTTAATGTTAAATTCCTGTTAAATTCGATACCTAATTCTTAAATAATTGTACCTAACTTTAAACCTCTTCAACTCCTACTGTAACATTATGGAATGCAAATAAATATACAAACATGCATAAATATTCTAGGTCAAGGCAACGGCGGCGTGGTAATGAAAGTCCGTCACAAGTCGACAGGCCTCATAATGGCGCGGAAGCTAATCCACCTGGAAGTGAAGCCGGCCATCAAGAAACAGATCATAAGAGAGCTGAAGGTCCTCCATGAATGTAACTTTGCTCATATTGTCGGTTTCTACGGAGCGTTCTATAGTGACGGCGAGATTTCCATCTGCATGGAGTACATGGATGGTGGCTCCTTAGATTTGATACTGAAGAAGGCTGGCAGGATTCCTGAGTCTATTTTAGGTATGCTGTTTTTGCTTTGTTTTTATATATTCCACGATTCACACAACGCCATCTATGCTTAAACTAAGCAGAGCTTGTAGTATGAGTTCTAGACAACTGATAAACATACTTATACACTTTTAAATACAAACATATTATAGATAAATTACACCCACACACAGAACAAATGATCGTGCTCATCACACAATCAATTTTCCTAGATGGGAATCGAACCCACGGCCTGGTATAGCAGTCAAGGCACTAACCACTAGACCAACAGGCCAATCAATTAACGTTTAGTTGGGCGATAGATATGTTTGATCTTAAGACACTAACAGCTAGCGCCGACATCCACAAGTGCCCGTCGAAGACTTTTTAGGCTTAAAAAACTCCTATGACCTTGGTTTTGAGTCATATGAGCATCTGTTTGCTTTATTAAACAGATTTCATAAAGTTTTTGCGTGAAACTGTAACATATGTCCATTTTGACACAAACAATGACAGTCTGAATCCATTTTATTATTATCATAATGAGTCATACTTAGGTATGGTATACATACTACCGCAGTAGGCACTTTATTGTCAAAAACATATAGGTACTAATGTAATGATTCACAAGTTACAAAAGTTTTTTGTTTCTTGTTTGTTTTGAGAAATAATATTCAAAATATTATGATCTAGTCATGTAAGTTTGTAAAGTTTTAACATACTTATCATTGTGCCTGAAAGGATATTGTGTGAGAAAACTATTCATATACAAAGAATAATAGCATGAAGGATATTATCTAGCATATACTGTTGTATTGTAGTCTATGAGAGATTCCCATAAATACTTTATCGATTCTAGTGCATATTGTATACCTAGATATCTTAATATGTGCCACATTGTTAGTTACAATACTCTTTCAAAACAATTTGACCGAATTTGTGTGCATATTAAGTAGGTCTGAGAATCGGCCAACATCTGTTTTCCCTTTTTTTTTTTTTTTTAACCGACTTCAACCGGCTTCTCAATTCGACCGTATACAAGCGTTTATTTCATAAGCGTTTTTTGACAAAACCATTTTTGACGGGAGTATCACTAATGCGTATGAAGTCGCGGGCTAGTTTGTTTATAAATTTGAAATAATAACTATACAGATAGGCATACTAGTTCAGTAGAAAGTATTAAATTATTTGATATTTAGGCCTATTGAGTAAACATCTTATGAAGCGATAATTATTTAAAGCTCTATAGCGCCATACTTAACACGTTCGGTGCCACCGACTCGCCCGGAGAGTCCACTTAAATTTTATTCCAGCGCCGTAGACTCGCCTGGCGAGTTTAATGTGTTTGCTATTTTTTTTCAAAAATGCATTTATATTTTCTGCTTAAAATAATACTGAAGACTAAATATACCCTAATCTAAAGAATTACGTGGTGGGCCGGGTGTGTAGACCCAGTTTATAATCGAAAAAAAATAAACTATTCTGCAATGCCTTGAACTCGCTAGGCGAGTTCACTGACACAGATTCTCAAACTTTTATTAATGAAATATCTATATGGTAGATACTTTTATTTTCATTTTACCTAAAGTCACATTCACTCGTAAAACAACGGCGGATTGTGTTCTACACCTTGTAGGGGCTCGAATTTGGTGTTATTATATAGGCAAAGGGTACTTCTAAGTTTTTGAGCGTGTCCTTGCATTTTATCTATACTTATAATAAATCTGTAGAGAGGTCAATTCTGTACATGAAATATACAGCGTGTATCATAAATACAAAATAATACTTTCAGATATTAAAGTATACCCTATAAGCGTCAACTTGGTCTAGTCAAAATTTTTTTATACTCAAAAAATTTTTTCCCTACCAAATAAATAAAAATATTTTTTAAACATTTTGTCAACAACCCTAAACCTGCGCTACAGAACAAGTACCTACTTGCAATTGATACTTACCTACGGGCACTGACCCGGCGGCACACCGTGCCGGTGATATTATTACCGGTAAAATTGTTTTTTATTCAGTCGAATTGAAAACCTCCTCCTGTTTATAAAAACAATATTAGATATTCAAAATATAACCTCAACAATAACTACTATTTATAAGATTGACAACCACTGCATAAATTACGAAACAAACATACCTTTTCTTTTATCTATAGTGTTTCTTGCCATTTTTATATGTTAAATTACACCGTATACTAGTTAAACACTTTTTAATTGCGTTAAACACGTAACGTACACTGTCACGGCCACAAAAATAACAAAACATTGTTTTTACCCTAACGCAATGCCACTGAACTCGCGTGGCGAGTCGATTCAATTCGTGTTGCAGCGCCGGCGACTCGCTTAGCGAGTCCAACGTAAAATGTAGGCGGCATCCGAGAAAACATCGTGAAAATCGTAGTGGTAATGAACGTGTTAATATGCAAAAGTAGGGGTCACATTGCAAAAATGCCAAAGACTGCATGATTGCTATCTTAATGTCTGTCAATGAATGTTTATTTGTTTTGAACGAGTTCTTTATCTATTAAGTGCAGTTTATACCATCATAAAGTTGTTCACAAGCGACTGATAATATTAATTTATATAAAACATGTGTTTTTTTGTGATGACATCAGTAAACCTATTTTACTGACATCTCAAGTAGGTATAGACAAGCCTTCAATCGCTTTTAGATTTCTTTTAGTTATTGTAGACCTTCCACTTCCACGAAACTCAGAATTAAGCCAACGTAAAAACACTCTGATTTTAGGCAACATTATTCTATACTGTTAAGAGTACAAAACTATTTTTAAACGTTGTAACGCGCTTTAAGCAGAGTACCCATCACCCATAAAGAGCAAAGATTTTATTTAAATGAATAATATATTTTTTTAAACATTATAAAACTATAACAAATTATAACACATTGAGATTCTGTAAAGAGCAAACGACCATTGAGTGTATAAGCAATTTAATTAGTAATAACACCACCTCACGGTAAAGACCTGGCATTACTCAAGCAAAAACAAAATCTAATTTATCCCCTCTCTCCCTAGGAACGATAACATCAGCCGTCCTAAAAGGTTTGAGCTATTTGCGTGACAAGCACGCGATCATGCATCGCGACGTCAAGCCGTCCAACATCCTTGTGAACAGCAACGGCGAGATCAAGATCTGTGACTTCGGAGTGTCGGGACAGCTGATCGATTCCATGGCTAACTCGTTTGTGGGGACTAGGAGTTATATGTCTGTGAGTATTGTGGCATTCAATTAATTATAGTCAGAATATATGTCTAAATTGGTTCAAGGGTCACTTCTATTCACACTGGGGTCACGCAGAGCATGCGCGAGCGATCCCGTGACGCTGGCTTAGGTAGTAGAAAAGGCCCGGGGTGTTTTTAGTCGGTGGGAGTCCGATATATCCCCACGCCGTACCTTCGAAGTGGGTTAAAGTCATTGGCGTTTCACCAAGAGAATCCCCATCCACTTGAGTATGATTGTTGCAATTGTGGAAGAGACGTTGTTCTATGTTGTGTAAAGCGCCATCTCGCGTCCACAATATTAGTAGTCTACCTTTAAGAAATGGTGGTAGTAGGCCCTCAGATCGAGAAATTGCGGGAAAAAAACCTGTCTATCACAGCCCTAGACAGAAATATAGAACGACGGTAGATACCTCTTTGCCTGCAATAGAACAAAATAGCATGAAAATAAGATAAGATTAATATTGTGCAAAATATTGCCAGAAAATTGCCAACAAATTTCAATATCCCAATGATTATATTATATTTCTTTTATTCCAGCCGGAGCGACTCCAGGGGACCCATTATTCTGTACAGTCAGATATTTGGTCCCTCGGACTCTCACTTGTGGAGATGGCGATAGGCATGTATCCCATCCCGCCGCCTGACGCGAAGACCTTAGCGGCTATATTCGGAGGACAGAATGAGGACCACTCCCCTGGGCAGGTTAGTAAAACAATTTTTTTGGTGTGAGTTTTTAAGTATAGTTTTCCATCTTTTGTCTTAAACGGAATTAAAGTGCCTTTCAGTGTGATAGAAAGTGCCACATATATTTTTTAATTTAATGCAGCATTCAGCAGCAGCACATTTTGAATATGTCATTTGAGTGTTGAATATACCAAAAATAAGCAGAAATCCGTAAAGTGATAGTTATTTGATTTATAATCAACATATTATGCCAAAAAATACAGTTCATTAATACAGATTGAATTACCATGCGAAACTTCATACCGTATCACCACACTTAAATGCCGACTAGTTTATCCCGATAAATACGCGTGAGTAAACTATTATATCATAAGTATGAATCATCCTAAATATAGTGAACCGTATCACCATTATCAAAAACACTGTTCTAATCACCCCAGGCGCCGAACTCCCCCCGTCCGATGGCGATATTCGAGCTGCTCGACTACATCGTGAACGAGCCGCCGCCGAAGCTGCCCGCCGGCATCTTCTCCGACGAGTTCAAGGACTTTGTGGACCGCTGCCTCAAGAAGAACCCTGACGAACGGGCCGACTTGAAGACGCTGATGGTAAAAAACATTTATACAGAAATCTAGATAGGTTAGATTAGCCCACTATCAAGGACTACACACATACATACATAAACGTCACACCTCTTTCTCTTGGGGGTAAGCAGAGATCACATCTTTCCATTTGCTACGATCCTGGCATACCACTTTAGCTTCATCCACGCTCATCAATCGCTTTATACACGCCCGTCGGTTTAGGGTACTCCTGACCTGACCCATTTTTAGGACTTTCCCTATTCGGTCATGGAACGTCTGTCGAGGTCTTCCCCTTCCCAAGTAGATAATAAATAAATAGTTCTCAACATTCATACAACGCCATCTAGTCTCAAGTTAAGCATACTCAGTAGCTATTGTTATGAGTAATAATAATAATGTCCAGACCGATTTCGGCCACGGCGGCCAGTGTTATTATGACACCAGCCAGCTACGCAGGACAGATATTGTAGTGCACAAGCGTGTGCGCAAACACAGGTGCACTCTCTGTTCCTTTACTCTCATAGCCCGATGTGATGGCAATCCGACACGACCGGAGAGAGACCAGGCACAGATCCACATTTTTGATCAAACACGGAAGCTGTTATGTTTATTTCCAAATTGCACGCAACATTCGAAAAGTCGGTGCGCCCCGTGGGGATCGAACTTGTAACCTTTGACTTGGCAGACCTTAATCTTACCACTAGGCTATCAACATATTATCGATCACCTGTCGTCTGAACTGCATTGGGCAAGACTACTTACTAGGTGCTTAACCTAACGTAATTTGTCGACATACTAGGTAGCTTAGCTAAGCTAATTTATGGAATGTTGTAGAACCACGAGTGGATCCGCAAGGCGGACGCGGAGAAGGTGGACATCGCGGGCTGGGTGTGCAAGACGATGGACCTCATGCCCTCCACGCCTAACTCTAACGTGTCTCCTTTTTCTTCATAAGCTGCAAGAAGTGCATACTTTCATCAGCGAAAAAGGGTAAGTCGTATTGTTAAATCATTTATTGTACGTATAATGCATATAGTAGGATTTTTTTTCAACAAATATGATGCTTACAGTGAGTTACAGCTTACTATGCAAATAGCCGTTTTAAAAAAAATCGGGTTACGTAGCGATTTTAAATCTGTGTGGCTGAAGAGCAGATTGTGCTTACAATCGGTAAAAAATACTACTTATTTTGAGGGTTTACAGATCCAAGCAAAGCAAGCAAGTAAACAAGTGTCTAGGAATAAAAATCAATGTGTACTTATCAATAATTTATTTATTTTACATTTATCACTGTTTCTAGGTCAAAACATTTCCCAAGAGAAAGCGGGCGACACAATCACTGAAGACGCTGGCGCTGAAGAATAGCTGCCCTGAGACCACGCGATGACAGAAAACAGTGTGTCAACTCTAGATACCATTGTCCAGTACCAGAACGAGCCAACAGGCAGGCAACACTCCACACCAGAGACGTGAAACATCCTTGAAACATACCTTCATTTTACTAATAAACTATTACAATTATACTTCCATTTCTTCACTTAACACAGAGCAGCCAACAAATGGAATAAGCCATATTACTTCTACCTACTTGTGTGGATGATATGGCTCCTGATCCTGACTTACTCAGTGATCACTCCATTTGCTCACTGCTCCGTAACATTGACACATCGTAGCTTGTCGGTGGTTGATACAAGTTCTGGAGGTTAATACATCTAGTGTTATAGATAAAGTAGATCAGTTTAATTCTACATATCAGGGTCGTCACGTCTCATATCAAAACGTTTCATTAACACATTTAGTAAAACTCTTCGGGAGACATCCTGTCATCGAATCGAAATTCAAAATTAAAAATTTAATTTATAGAATTGGCTAAAATTTAAGGTAATAAAATCTGTAGGGAATTATTGAAAACAATGTGTTACGCTACATGTGAAATGTAATTAAGCTGCTTGAGTAGTCGACGACACAGTAACCTTCGATCGACTAACTTAAATCGATAAACTTAAACTCGATTAAATAATATCGAACGAATAATCGAGTAGAGGTGTAACTGTTTCGGCGGCTACACATCGATTGTGTTTGACTTTCCTCTTCATATACAGGCTATATGATTACGAGAAAGTTAACTGATAGACGGTAAAAGCGTGTACTGTAACCAATAGCACGGTGTCTGATGGATGATAGATAGGGGTATAATACTAAAACATAGTGCATTCGTGGACGAACTAATCGAGGTTTTATAACAAAAAACGACAACTAATCGATGAATGGTCAAGTAGAGTTGATTTAACTAGTCGCAAGTCGAACAAAATGTTTGTAGTGTTTTGACATATTTTTCTTTGCTGAAAGTGCGTAATTCATGTCAGCTGGTACCTGTTATTTGAATAGATTTCGGATGCGTCTTACTTGAGGCATCCGGAGCGTTGGAATACTCAAACGGCCGCGGCCAGCGCGGGCGTGGGACTGTTCCAAAGCTCGCTCGTATCATCTTATAATCTGTAAAATAGAATGCATTTTTTAGAGATTACACGAAAGATAAGAAAAAAAAAACGAAAAAATAAAAAATCGTAGGTATGTTTTTTCTATTATTGACGTGATGCACTTTTTCCGTTTGGTTTGTTGTGTTATTCGCTTCGTTTTAGTATGTCCGCCATTTATTTACCCGCCCTATCCCGAGCACCTAGTGTAGATACACGCAAAGCTATTCACTAATATAATGTGTTTGCGCTGTTGAATGTATGAATGAATGACTCATATCATTCACGAATGGCTCATATCATTCATTCGATATTTGACAGTTAACGTTAAGTTCTGCTTCACATATTTTGACACGAATTTGTTGTAATTAGGCTATAGTTATTGAATTTTTGAAAGGTTCGAAGTCACACGAGCCTATTGCACTATTTGACACGGTTTTTGATTTCCCTGCGTTTGTATAAATCCTTCGCTTGCTCGATATTATTTGCCTGGTCTTCCCGTAGCGTAGCGTTATGTGATTTTAAAATATGTATTGTGTGTGTTCAGGGTTTGCGAAGTGTTTTGCCTTTTATTGTACCCAGCATTTATTATATTATTATTTATCGTTAATTAGATAATTTGACGGTGCTTTATTTTATCACTGACGTAAGTGATTATGATCATACTTAAAAAAAAAGTAAAAAAAAAAAGTTTTTGTATAAATGGTCTACTCGTGATTATTAGGTAGGTTCTACATTTTTTTTTCTAAAAATGTTTGTAATCATTTGTCTGTAGTTGTCGTGCTAGGTTAAGTTAAACGTGTATAGATGTATTGAGAATTATGTTACCTGCGAATTTACGATGTTGTGAACAATTAGCCAGGTGGAACCTCTTTTTTCAATGGAGTAATGTCAATTACACGTGCGTTTTTGTACCCAGACGCATTCCCGCTTCCCTCAGCGTAAAATAATCATGATTTCATGAATTTTACATGTATGCATGCTAAATGTAGAAAGTTAATTTGTACTCGTTTTAGTTGATAAAACTGATTTCAGTTTGTTTAGGACTGAGGTTTCTCTAGAATTGTTTAATGTATTTATTACGTACTCTTGTAAACTATGTTACGAGTACTTCACACTGAGGAGTTATTCTGATATCCGATACGAAAACATTATTTTTATGCAATAAAGTAAACGAACAAAAATATTATGAAATTCCAAATTATTTTGTACTTTTTTAAGCCTCGAATATCAACAGATAAAAGAAACACCAATAACGATTGTAATTAAGTGATATTTTTAGACTTATCGATGTTTATAGTTGAAAAAGTATTTTTTTATTTAATTTATTTGACTAGGCGCTTCCTTGTTGAAGACGTTATATTATACTTATTACAGTAATGTTGTTTTGTGTGATTTTAAATGCACGTTTTTGATGAAAGTACTCGTTTTAAAATTATATCACAATCGATCTCTTAAAGTCAAATGTTACTTAGGCGATATTTGAATAATCGACTGTGTACCATTTTTCCTTAAAATCAGCAGGCTACATTGAAATGAAGATTGTATTTTTCATCCACTGCATGTGAATGTAAAATGGAATAATATAAAGCCAATACTTAGGTGACGTCACAACTCACAATCCGATCATACGACGTTATAATCCGATGACAATACCAACAGTCGATTTATCAAATATTGCATTTTAAAATCTGCTCGTTTAATCATATCATAAATAATTTCATGAATGTAACTCCAGTTATTTTATTAAGCTTCTACGTAATATGACATCTGTAGTTAGGTACTTATGTACAATTAAATGTTAAATAAAACTACCCTCGTTTGATTTCATTACCTAAATTGCGAGAGTTTGTGAATAATGAAAAACTTAATAGCGGAATTGTAATTGCGGGGTGAATAGTAGGGGTGGCGGGCCCTTGCCGTTAACATTAAAATGAAATATGCGAAGTTGGATCACAAAGTGGTTGCAGGGGGAATACCAAGACCTCTTCAAGTAGTACTTATTGTTACCGTTTCAGAAAAGAGACGGCGCGCTAGGCCGTGTAATACGCCGTCTTGCTCCCACAACTGCAACAGTAATTTAAGAGGTGGTGGTAGGTTTTCAGAGGGTGAGGTCTTACCCCTCATTATAAATGTGCGTAAATATTGTTCCTGCAGGGCCTTTTGTTGGGCCTCATTAAGAAGCCATTACCAGTGCCAGCCCAATCCGAGCGTTTTTACGTAAATGTCAAAGTATCGGTCATTAGATTGGAAGCGAAACAAAACAAAGCAGAAGCAGTTGAACATTCGCTCGAAGTGAGTATTATTCAAGAACATTTCGTTAATATTGAAAATAAAAGAATTGAGCTAGGTATATGAGGCACCTTCTATAAGAAATCTTTATAATTAGAATGTCAATAATACAGTCTAAACGACACTAATGTGTTGACTGTTTATCATTTATGAAATTCACGAAACCTCGCTCACTTCCCCGCGTCAAATCGTCCAAATACTAAGATTTGACAGAATTCTAAAATTCGTATTATTCTACTCGGATAAGTGTGCTTTCACGTTAATACAATGTCAGCATACATAATACCTACATAAAGCGAACAGTAATCCATATTAATCTTCCTTTATATCAAACTATCGCTGTTACACGTTACACGTGCCCTCCATTGCAACGCACACATTTCTTTCTGAATACCAAGCCATGTAGCTATTGTTAAAGGTTTAAACCGAAAAGGCTTAATATAGTCTAAACTTCAAGTTTTAAGACTACGATATATCGATACCTACGTTTTGTAGTAAAATAACTATTGATTGAGAAATACTAAACATAAAAGCGTGGAACGTGGAACCGTGAAACTTAAGATCTTTTAATCCCAGTAGGTCGAGTGTCGGTTTTCATGATAAGTGCTAAACTTTGTTGCGAACTTGCCAAGCATTGAGTTTGTAGGTAGGTACACCCGAACTTTGACATTAGACCCAGTGAACAAGCTTTAGTAGGGTTCATTAACACTGGTATAAACCCTTTGTGGGATGAACTGAACTGTTTTGTTACTCTAAATCGAATTACAGTCCTAAATGAGTGTTACTTTTCATTATTGTTATTCTTTAACGGGTAACATTAGTGGTAGGTTTGCCAGGTCATAAAATTGACTCTAGCTTACGGAGTAGAATGAGCCCGGGATGTTTTTAGTCAGTGTAAGTCCGTCATATCTCCACGCCGTGCCTTCGGCGTTGGTTGAGGTCATCAGCATTTAACCTCGAAAATCAAAAAGATCTAGTTGAAAACCCGGACATCCGAAATATTCGACTTAATTAGCTAGTAGATATTACTAGCCAGTTTAGTAAATAATATTGATATTTAGTAAATTGATACCAAAGTACCCTTAATTTTAAGTGTAGATACTTGTGCCCCTGAATTGCTAAATCGCAAACATTAAAAACAGTTGTCTATAAATAATTTTGTTTAGTCCAACCTCTTTATTCATAACCTATTTTTTATCACAATTTTCACAAGAATTTTTCCAGGCACGATGAGAAACAACTTTGTAGTTCGTCCATTATTATTCTCGGGCACTTAGCTAAGATAGATTGCCGGAAAATGTTCTCTACTTTGATGACGCTGTTTACGTAATTTCTTTAGATAGACCATTGAAACTTCCTGAAGGCTTTATAATTCATTGTAAACAGTAATTGGGTGTTATTAGCCTCCTGTTGAGTGTTGTACGAGGCTAGTGTTTATTGGAACACGTGTAACATTCAAGGTTCAATTCTGCGAAACGGTTTTTGGGTCAAACTTTTTTCTACCACTAGAAGTTTCTGTTTTCATGACTACCCACTCGTTTTCCACATTTAAGAAAAGTCAGAACTTGGTTTCGATTAAGGAATAAATTTGAAATAGATTTAGTGGATAACTAGTTTTCGTCCGCGGCTACGTCCGCGTGGATGTTTGTTATCGCGATTAGCGTAGTAGTATAAAAGTAGCCTTATTCTTTTTTAGTTTTTATGGAATCCCATTCACTGCACACCCTCTACACGTAGAAACTTATATATGAATCTTGAATACGCATACTTACACATTTAGAATTCTGTATACAAAAATTTCTTCCGGATGGGACGATTGGATGGGGGTCAGTTGTGCGGGGTTACATGACATTTCATATACAGATTTCTTAAATTCGTTTTGTTTAACGCTTTCGGCGCGTACGGCTCTGATGAAAGTGCATTTACATAAAGAACCCCGGACGACCCCCGAAGTATTACTAAACTTTTCACGCATACCTACTTATGACCGACCGACATAATTCAGTTTATTTCTCTATGAGTATCGGCGCAACCCTTTGTTTCCCTGGCGGTTATCTCATAAGTGTCGTAAAAGGGAAGTATGGGTTGCGGTAGCTGGGTTCTCCCCTGTGTGATCATTAAGTACCCAGCGATCATCAATCCATTGTGGAAGAACTAATAGTGGTATTCCCTACCGACAGTTCATTTTATACTGTCTATTAGGACTCGTATCAGTTGTGTGTGTTTGTTACTTACGTTTGTAAGTAAACTGTCCTGACGTATAATGTATGACGTGAATGCAAGGTACTATGACACAAGTGAAAGTATTGAGAGAATTTGTGCAGTCAACAAAATTCTTCTACAACTTCTTAACTGATTTATTATTATTATTTTTTTTCCGTTTTTTGTAACTTTGCGAGCACAGTAAAACACCATAGGTTTTTACTGACCTAACTATAGTAAAAGTATATAACATAATTTAAATAACTGCTGCCGAATAAATGACTGCTATGCCGGAGGTCGTGGGTTCGGGTCCCACCCAGGACAAATGTTTGTATGGTGAGCATGATCATTTGTTTTTTGTCTGGGTGTAATGTATTTAGAAATATAAAAGTATGTGTATCAGTTGTCTAGTACTCATAACACAAGCTACTTAGTACGCTTAATTTGAGACTAGATGGCGTTATGTGGATGTTAAAGAAAATTTAAATATTTATAACGGTTTAGAATCAAAATTCTAGTGTATAGCTATTTAAACGTATGTTATATGCTCTAAATAAACCTATAATTTAAATAACGTATATTAAGATTTTACAAAACAACCAGAGGAGAATATTCTGCTCAAACAACCAACGTCTCCCCATAGCTGTCGACAGCCGAACCAGGAAGTATTGTAAGGCAAGTGACGACCACTTAAAGTAGGTCAATCGATATACCGTACCCCTGATTATAATAACAATATGTAATCACAACTTTTACTACGAGATAGACAAGACTGATTTCTTTGATTCGATGAGTTATGGTGCTGTTTTTGTAGTTATATGGTGTATCTACAAATAAAAGTACGTACTTACATCTACATATAAGTACAGACAGATCAATATAGATTGGTTTATTTGTTCATCATTGTTTATTACGTCTATTGTTATGTAGTTATTTTTTTATTTATTTAATGTGCTCACATCATCTTCCCAATAATTGATCCCAGTTGGATCAGAGTATAAGATTTTCAGGGTAAACTAGACTTTATTTAAGTCAAGTTTTTAAAGAAAAAAGTATTAGATTTTTTTTCGAAGTGCCTATGACTTTCATTCCATTAACAAGATCTCTACTACGACGAAGAAGCTATTAATATTAGATACGATGTGTAATATCTATTTAATTACCCACCTAGACTTTATTAGATCACTTTTCTATAAGGTTACTGTATATCCATCAAACAATACAACCATAGTTAAAAAAATCTGTGTATTGAAGGTACTTCATTATATACAACTCGCAAAATCTCCACCCTCCATGTTTACCCCCAAAAATACGTTCAGCGTTCCTGAAAAAAACGAGTACTCAAAATAATTAAAATTAATCCGCTTTATTTTAATAATCTTGCTATCAATACTGACCATCTAATGTAGCTCAACATATCATTGGATTTACATCAGTCTCCTAAGGGGCTCCTAATGACCGGTGGGACAGTGGCCACATAAACCTATGCAGTAATTAACCACTTAGCTAAGACACGGTAGTCATTAAACTAATTATAGCCATCGTCATCTCATTATTACGATGTAGTATGACGGATAAGCGTGATTATGTTGGTTGAATACTTTGAGCATATAAATATTTCACGAATTTCGCACAACGTCATCTAGTCTCAAACTTGGGTTTAGGGGTAGTAGATAACTGATAAACATTATTATATACTTCTAAATACGAGTACATACATATTATAGATAAATAACATCCACGACCTCCGGTAGAGCAGTTAGGGCCACTAATCGCTAGACCAAAAGGCCGTCGAACAGTATTAACTGTGTAATATAATCATTAGTAGAATCTGATTTAAAACAGCCTGATATTAACCTCAAAGACACAGGGATTAAAAAAAACAACTCCCTTTAGTTGTCCAGTTCTTAACTATTAAATAATGGCAAACATTGTTGAATGTTAAATTGGCAAAACTTGAAAAGGCATAAAACTCATTGTTCCTCTTAAAGCATGTGTAACTTAAAGGCAGATAGCCCTTAAAAAAGTTATGATTGTTGCATTTCTTTATTACACACTTACAGGTTAGATATGTATCTATAGTAATAAACCAAAAGCGCGTCATTCTATATTTTATTAGTAAGTTCAAAAAATTAGGTTAAGTAGGTATACATTTTTTATTAACTTAACGTAAGGATTGCACAAAACATAACATTTTGCCATAACAAACCTCTTGAAGAGTAATGTGTTTGGCACAATAACAATAAATCAGTTGCAATGGCTCTCTTCATCACTAATGTTATTAGCCATAAACATTACGTCGGAGAAACTGCAATAAAACGACAGATAGACCTTTTAAAGCAATCAGGTCAAATGAGAACGAACCTCGTATTAAAAAGAAATATATACAATATATACAACTGAAAGCCATTCTTAACAGGTCAATACGAAATGCAGAATCGATTTCAATATTTTGTAAGCACAAAAATGTCAGTCGAATACCTGCTGTTATTTGCAGTCGGTTAAAATCATCAATACAACTCGTTCTGCAGGTTTATAAAAAAGTTGAACATTTTTCATTTTGTTCCGTTTTCAAACTATTTTTTTTTTGCTTTATATGTAATCCTAAAACGCGAAAAACCTTTTCTTTGAACCTCGATAAAACCCGGATAGCTATCAAATCAATTCGCGTATTCCAATTTCGAAACCTCGTAAGTACATAGTTTGTAGTATAGAGTTATATCAACTTTTTTTGGTAGGCATACAGCGTAGGTATTGGCTGAATACTGAAAGCACGAATTTTTATTACAAGCTTCCTATAGATATCGATTCCTATAAGAGAGCTACGAGTTGAAAAGTATGTCGAGAAATCGTTCTCTGAATTGCGTATATTATATATTATTTTATACTCATCGGAAGATATTTTGTGACCGGTCTTAATATAACTATTGCCGTATCTATTGAAAGTGCCTCAAAAACCCAATAAATAGAATTACGTGAAATACCCATTTTTCTACTTACTAAACGTGCCCACAATTTTCTTCCATAACACTTTTTGGGCTTTACATTTTATAAGTCGACTTTTTATCTAACCTACCCACACTTTACATACTCAAATTGAAGAGGAAAGAGTTCGCAAAGCAGGTAATCCTGGTTAAGTTATGGCCGTTATAGGAGAACACCTTAAAAGTAAATTAGGCAGGGATTAGAGATCTGATCTGCGGAAATCCGAGGACGGTTGCAAGGCAAAGGAGGCTTTTTGGGATAACTCTCGGCTATCTGTCCGTAACATTCCGTGCTCCAAGGTAATCTACCGGACGACTTTTATTTTTTGTCAGTCGAAAAAGCCTCGCTTTGAAAGTTTTGCTTGAAATCCTGTCAAGAACAATACGGGAAGTGGGATGCCGAAAACTCAGTATTCATTTTTCGCGATACGTTTTTTCTGTGAAACTGACCTGTTTTAAAAGAATTAAAAGAGGATTTACTTGTGCGTGGTTTTATTCAGAATTCTTTCGTAGAAAACTAATTAGTCCGTCAGATAGATTTTCAGAAATATTGTACACGTATTTTTTCTTTTACTGCGTAATTTAAAAAGAAGTAGTTATATATTGAATTGAAATCTTGGGTGACGTCACGTCTTAGTACACTTTTTATGGACAAGTCAAGTTGTTGTTCTTACTATATAATACGCTTCTAAATAATTCACCATCTTTATTGCGTTATATCTTAGTATGTTTTACTGATTTGATAAAAGAAAACATACGTGTCCAATATTTTTTTGAAAATCTACCTAACGGATTAATAGGTTTTTACGTCAAATATTCGATTATTTTCATACATTTGAAAGTTTATTTTGTATAGATAGAATTTGTCTTACGTGTTAAAAGCGACCACTTTATACGAAAACTTCACACAGACAACAACAATCAACTTACTAAAAATTAAAACCAGAGTTTTTCATTATTTGATAGATGAAGCACGTCGACATCGTTTTGTTACAAATGACTTAATTATTTCTTAAAGACCTTTTATTTTATTTTTTTATTTTATTATCTTTCAATCGAATAGAGTAAATACCTGCAGTGCTTGCGCTATTGACTCTGTTACTATAGAGTAAACGAGGCGACGCGCTGTAATGTACCTAATGGATGCAGTGGCCTTGCAGTTTTCCTTTAAGTGATCAACTGGTACTGTAATATACCTAGTCTATATAGGTATCACTGAAAGTTGTTCAAATAATAATAAAAAGGACCTTCGTTTTTAGTTGATTATCATTGTTTTCAGTGCAGTCAAGTAATACTGGTGGTTTCTTAAAATCATCAGTCTAAAAATCTTGAAGTGATCTTTTACACATATTAGTCAAAACGAGAGGAACGTAATGAATGAAACGAATCATGTCAGACAGTCAGTCAGTCAGTTACGGATGAGTTTTCAAATCTTTTAGTTTTTTTGTATATAAAAGTATGTTTATCAGTTGTCTAGTACTCATAACACAGCTTACTCTTGTACATTTAATTTGAGACTAGACGCCGTGGTGGGAATGTTGAGGAGTATTTAATTATTATTCTTTGGATTCGGACGCAGGGAAGTTCTAAAAAATCGTTTCGTTCGAAAAGTTTGTTTAAAATCTTAAAGGTTTTTAACTAAAAACCATTTTGCTAAAAGTCTACCGTGCTAAAATCTACCAACACCTACAGTCTGCAATCTGATAAAGGTACAAACCATTACACAAGTAAGCTTAATATTATCTGTAGGGAGAATTGGAGTCACCTAATTGTCTAGCGTATAACTGCGTATACGTTAACGTGTGACGTAATATCTCCGGAACAAGGGCATCAGATCGACACCATTATCCACTACGCTACGATAACAATGTCTGTTAGAGTCGATCTAGTTTGATGAGTGTAATAGTGCTGATTTCAAGGAGCATGCCCAAAATCATCACAGTCTAAAAAACTTAAGTGATATTTTATTTATACCCTGAAGTGCCAGATGTTATAACTATTGTGATTAATAAAATAACATGGTACCTATAGGTTTTAAGGTGAATATATACGTATCCAAGGCAATCGCGTCGAACGAAGCAAACAAGACGAATTTTCAAATACTGTATAAGATATTCTTTGGATTCTGATTCAGGGAAGTGTGCATGGTTTCATTAGATTTCTCAAAATAGGCTCTAAAAATCGTTTCCTTCGAACAGGTTCAAATAAGTCTGCGTTAAAGGTTTTTAACAAAACAACCATTTTGCAAAAAGTCTACGTACGTACGTAAGTAGGAACAATCTCTGATAAAACTACAAACCATTACACAAGTCAGCTTAATATTATCTGTGGGGAGAATTGGAGTCATCTAATTGTCTAGCGTATAACTGCGTATACGTTAACGTGTGACGTAATATCTCCGGAACAAGGGCATCAGGAACGACACCATTATCCACTACACTACGATAACATTGTCTGTTAGTCAATCCAGTTTGATGAATAGGGGTTACTGGTTTTATTTTGATATTGATAGTGGCTTTTGTTATTGTGTGATCGTGAAATGGGACTGGGGATGATTCGTTACATGTTTCTTTAGTTTTATCAGTAATCTTAAAATGTATTGAACTGTAGTGGACTAATTTAGAATGTCTTTATTATGAAAGTACATCTAACTTTTAAAAAGTTAGTTTGGATTGGCGATTTCAGATTCTAATATTTAGAATCCAGGTTTGTCAATATTGTTTTAGAATAATTAAGAAACTAATTTTGAAAAAGCCACATTGGTACTTGCCTGCGCCGGGGATCGAACCTGCACCTCATGCATACAAATCCATACATAGAACTGAAAGAAATGATAAGAACTTAAATTCATTCATAGAACCACAACTCCCCCGACTTTTACAAATAACATTTTTATCTGTAGGTGTATTGCAGATTTTTAACTGTCACAGCCATTAAACGCAAAACAGAAAAAAAAATCCGAATAAAAAAAGATACAAAAACATGTGCATTTTACCGCAATAAGAAACAAAAGAATTCCTCATATTTTGAATAAGAAATTAGGTTCCATTCTTTTCCCGACTCTCGCAATGCGAAAGTACCATTTGCGAAAGTGACACCATGTTTCATATGAAAAATAACAATGATCTGTTCTGGCATAATAGCGGGCCTTACCTTGTCCTAAATAATACTTAACATTTACAATAAAAATGCGAGGATTGTAGTAGAGACCTCTTTATTGTTATTTTTCGCGACACTGTTGTATCTTGATAAGATTTTGACACCTATTTTCTGGGTCGAAAATCTGTCTTGATGTAGTTCGTCGATTTTAACTTTGTTCTGAATTGCAAAACAGCCTCGTATCATCATAATTCACCTGAAATTAGTATTTAACTCTTTACTTTAGTATAACTCTCAGTTGTGAACATTCAATTCTTACATTTAAAATCAAAAGTATCTTCAGTTATTCGCTAGTTAGTTGACGTACTTCTTTCAAGTTTATTGACGTTAACTGCTAAGTTCCAGGGTTGTTTGCTCGTTTAAAACGTAGGCCATTCGCTTTTCGTTCGACCAGGCGTAAAGACGAAATTACTATGTATTTTATTTACGAGTATAATCATTTGTAGTAAGTATGCTGGATGGGACGATTTGCGACTAGACATTTAGAGATGTTTGCAGAGAACAACACTTAGTTCGAAACTTGAAAGTCGTTGCGCGTTTGTTTTCGAAAGAGGCCCTTGCTTTGCTGGGGGTGACGGCATACTTTTATTTACATAACAATAATGTGTTAAGTTAGTCATTATAAATGCATATACACAGTGGAGTGAAATAGGAAAATTTTAGGGCTATAACGTTACTATCTGTCTTTGAAAATCAACGCGTCAAAAAATGTAATTTTCACAAAGCAAATCTCGAATTTTCGACGTCGATATCGCTTCAGCGTTGCTTTGGCAAGTTGGATTCAGGTGAGTGTAATATGCTTTTGATCTAACGATATGTTTCAGAGAAGAGTGCCCTAAATATCCGTATACGAGGCTTCTTTGATAACTGTCATTTTTAAAACTGTAATACTGATCGTTGAAATGTGTGGGAATAGCAAGTACATATAGAGCTACAAGGATCTTTTGGCTCGTGCATGACATTTTCGAGTTGATGTGCATATTCGCAAGAGGAATAACCTTATATAAAGAATAAAAAAATAAAGTTAAGCTGCTTTAAAGTTTAGGAGAAGGGGCCTGTGACGTTACGCATTTCGTGTATTGACCGACTGCACTTTGGTCAATTTGTGTTTGCGAGAAAATAGAAAAAACACGTATTCAATATTATTCATTAAATGGCATGAAAAAAAAGTGTAGTTTCGCGCGCCAATTATTATCCAGCGTTAACCCGAAAACTTGTGGAAGATGCCCTTTAAAAAGGTTGCATTTGTAAAATATTGTCAAATTAATATTCTTTATTAAAATGAATGACGGTTCGTAACAAATTGCTGTCATAAGAAGTCGACTCAAAAGTTTTGGAACAAAGTTAATTCTTTTAAGATTGATGAGCAGTGTTTAGGGGGACTCGATAAGATTTGATTAGTTTGCCTCGTTGCTAGGGGTGGCTACCTCTTCTATGTACTTAGTTACTTATCTATGTAAGATTATGATTCGGGATCCAAGTTTCTTCACGATGTTTTTCCTGCACCAGTGGTGTCGTTACCGGTATTCAAGAAGGAGTATCATAGGCACAGGATGATATTGATATTATGCTGTTTTTGTTATTCCATTTGACAGTGACAAGACAGCATTAGATATACCATAGAGTCTTACTCTTGTCCTTGATACGGACATCGGGATAAATTTAAAAGGAACTTGGCGGTTAGTTTTTAAACTGCGCCTATACGTAAACAAAATATTACACGTTACACCTTATACATACACCATATCATTATGCATCCAGTGAATGCTTAATTACTAGAGATATCTGTTCTTGATTAAACAGACAACCAATTACTTAATTAACTTGTGTCCGAAATGCAGTATTGATAGTGCAATACGTGAGTGGATGTTAAACATTTATTCAAGTTTTCACAAGGAGTTCACAGAGTTGATCTTGTTACTTATCATGAGTCATAAGCCGTGGCCTACTATTTTATTTATTTAGTCCTTTAATTCAGGTAACTGGGGAAAATACAATACTTATGTAGCCCTATTGCGCTATGGCTATGGCATATAGCATATATTATATGCGCGTAGCATCTCACTTCCACTACGGCAACAGACATACTTTAACAGCTAGTAGAGTGGGGCTATTAAATCACTATCTACCAAAAATTTTTAAGTACTTTTTTATAAAGAAGTTTGATATTATGTGACATCTTTGGCGAATGTCCTAAAACCTCATTTCTCCAAAAGCCTAATAAGCTTTTCTTATTGACAGTTGTTACGTACAAAATGTTCGCGTTTATTTCGTCGTAAATAAAGATATAAAAAAAAGGTTTATGACATCATTTGCGCGCACTTATCTTGTTTTAATGTACAAGAAACGGTAATAACAGAAATAATTTATTTTCATACATTAAAAATAATACGTTTACGTACTTACTTCAAAATAGATCTAGTTCATTTATTATCAATAAAAGTTCAATTGGATAATTCAAAAACAAAAATATGGGAATGTATTTTTTCTTTAATCGCCCAAGAATAATTAAGACAATAAAATGATATAAATTCTATGTCATCACGTTTCGGTAATAATCCCACTTCCATTCGATCTTTGATACGTTATATCGACGTATTTTATTATTGATTTCATAAAAGGCATCAAACACCCTATTATTCATCTCAACTGTGGAAAGTCTGGCCCTCGTGGCCTCTTACAGTATTTTAGCAGCCAATTTTATCAAAAAAATCATAAATCTAATAGAATACGTACATTGACAGATCAATTATTTGAAGATTTCGCGCTCAAAAACAACCATTCCAGCTTGAAAAAGGCTCATAGAAAGATCTCTCCTTACCATTTTTCCTTCGTTTTCATCCGGATGAAAAGCAACGAGTCCTTTCAAATGTCTTGCGTTCCCACCCCTTATTTAACTCGGTGACTTAAGATCCTGTGATAGATACAAGGTTGTTTATAGTGTAATCCGACCTGATGAACATAAACCTCTTTTGTTTATTATAAGGAAATAGAAAGTAAATGGACATGTTTGCGACATTATAAGAGTAAATTACAAAGACAGAAGTATTAGGAATGTATAAGGGACTGTCCTCATACATTCCAAGAGACAAAAAATGGGTTATTTTAGTAATATTAGAGTGATTTGTGCATTTGTCTTTTTTCCTCTGTTTACGAGTACGCCATCTAGCGGATGTCACCGGCAACAGCGACTTAGGCAATGGCGACGTAGCCTAACGTGCGGCGGAGGCGGGCATCAGGCCCTCCCCCGCACTTTGTAAGTATATAAACCGTGAATTTTATCCATGAAAATCTCAGGTTATCATCATCATTCCTTTCATCAAAGCCAACAACCTTATCGACGACGAAAGGAGACGATTAACCACCTTCCTGCACATTCTCTTATATAAAATATCTCTTATATAAAAATGTTTAAGAATTTATTCTTATGGTGTCTTACAAACAATCAAAATGTGAAATAGTTTTGATATTTTTGACGATTTTATGTCCGAGTTTACTTTACAAGAATTTATTTACTAAAATAAAAGGTTCAGTAAAAATCTTTATTTTTAAAATGTTCAAAGTGTTAAAGCCGCAGTTTATAAAGCATGTGCAGCGTCAAAAGGCCAAATTAATTGAAAGATATTGAACGAAAAAGAGCTCTTTGACATTCTGAAACAAGCTGGATTAAAATTTAAGCACAAAGGCAGGATGAAGTAGAAACTAAAGTAGGTAAAAAAAAACAGGTTACAGCTTAGACTAGTTGCTTCCGTGACTTCGTCCGATGTGGAATAAAAAAAAAAGTTTATTAGTATATTTTCTAACATTTTTTTGAAAATATACTTATATACAAACCAACGCCCTCATGTTAATGTAAGTTACGTGGTAAAAGATTCTTGTAGCACTATACAATTAAGAATAAGCGCTACAATTCCAATTGTGACAGTACCTTTTATTATAAAACAATCTTTATATATAATAGTTTTCTCTTGAATAAAGCTATCACAAAATTTTACCACACAAAAGAGTCCACGCTTATTCTACAAAAAAAGGCGTGACAATATTTTTAACATTTTGTGGACTAAAATGAATGTCAGCAAACGTCACTCAGGACGAAAATCGTGACTTGAATTCCTTTGTTCCCATTATTCACAATTTCTTGAATAAGAGCGGCGTTTTTAATCAAAATTTTCTTGAACCCTTTCCCAAGGGTAGCGAAGGGCTAGGTTTTTAATTCGAAAATTTATTCATGACTTATTGAAAATTATATTAAAGCTGTGCTGAGGAATCTCGACCAATTTCACGTCAGTGTAAATTATATTTGTAAAGGTTTATTTACTGCTCTTTCAGAACAAATTACGGCAGAGATATTGTTGATTTAACATTTTCGAAGCAAACTTTTCCTAAACGCTTTTTATTAACGCCCATATATCTACCAGTACTTGATAATCATTATTTTATTTTGACAGACAGATTTAACTGCTATTCGGCAATATAAAAATATTGTTACCGTGATAAGTTTTGAAATAATCAAGACTGATAATTATAGAAGTAATTCTATTTCTGCGCAAAATAAAATCGCTCTATAAATTAAGCTTCTATAATTAATTTAAGACTGAAATAACCCTCGACTTAATTGCTCTGGCCTGTCGAGGATCATTTCCCTTTAATAAACTAAAAACATACACAAATTTAGGGAAGTCTTCGCAAATTATTTGCTCAGGAGGGTCTTGAAATCATAAATTAACGAGGAGTGTCAAAGTAGAAGGCGTCCTAAAAACAATAAACGTGCTCCAAATTGTAATGAGTATAAATTGTGGAAGCTAAGGAAAATAATGATGTTGCTAGGTAGTTTTTGATGAGCTAGGTTATTTAGCTGAGTTTTAGGCATCAATAAGCAATTTTTTTTGCTAAAATCGTTTAATGGTTTGACACTCAATTGGGTGCATAAAGCAGCCACATCAGGCTGATGATGATGAAAAAGAATAGTTCCTCTTGGCCTTCATGTCCACGCGAAATTTCTGCAAAATAGTCAAAAGTCAAACCAAAGACTTAAGAAAGAAATGCCACTTTGATGTTCAAATTTCAGTGGAACAGATAATTCGTGCATTTCCGTGGAAACTTTAAGTGAAGATATTTACCAAGAAAGTAAACCAGTTATCTAACTCAAGCTAAAACACGCACAAAAATAATCTTATTATCTTATCAAAACCAGGACGTCAGAGGAAGAATTTTGCGTTCTATATCACATCATACTTCAAAGTTACTCGTACTTCGTTCTTTCCGAAGTTATATGGTCGACTCCATATCACAAGATGGATTCCCAAGAAGGTGATATTTATTTGGACTTGAAAGTTAAAAGGAAAGTAGAGGTCCGAGTTCGAACTGATATTAAAACGAAGCTCGCAGAGATCTTAACTCAAGAACTTTGAAGTTAGTAATGAGGTTTGGTTGAAAAACAATAATCTCTTTTATTGTGGTACTGGTTCTAGTTATAGTTTAGAGAAACTGACTGAAATGAAACCCAATTGAAATTTTGGCACAATTTGGTCTTTCTTGTAAGAATGAATTTTGCAGTCAAGTTTTATCGTACACTTATTTAAAAGGAATTTTAATAAATAGAGTACTGAATTCCTTTGGTACGTGACCTTAAGAATCATAAACGCGAAGTTAAAAAAAAAAAAACAAAGTTAAATCAACATTTAGGGACCCCGCAAACTTTTAAATGTCCGATTTACAAAAAGTCTACCGTGATATTTTGGTTCCGTAAAGTTCAAAACCGAAAACTTCGGATTTACTTTGAGTTTAAAGGTTTCCTTGAATATTTAACGTTTTTGCTGAAACATTTTGCTGTGGGTTTTTAATTTAGCCACCGAACCTTAACGGGACTCATGCCAAATTGTAGTAAAAACGTAACGAATTTTTTTGCCCACCCCAAAAGAGAAATCGCGATGAAAATTTAATTTGATTAGAAATCTGTCCGGATGAAATTGTTAGGTAAGCGAAGCATCATGAAATTTAAATTGTTATTTAGACTAGATGCAAATAACATTTTGTTTATCAATCTCGGGTTAGCGATACACGGCCGAATAGAGTATTGGAATTTTAAATGGGAATTAAGGGTTAAAGCGGCCTTTTACCGCTGAAGCTTAGCGACATGTTAAATTTGATTATTTTGAGTGGGTCGCGACCGAAATACGAGTTTTGTAGAACTGGTATTGTCAATTCTAATATTTTCACATTGTAAGGTTGTATTTACGTCAGTCCTTTATTTATTTTTGGGTTAAGTGACAAAGTGTTACGAAAACATTTTCATCAGCCTCAAGATATTTATCTGCTTATTGTCCTACTGAGATCGTTGGAACTAAACAACTGTACCTAATTACGAGAAACAGCCAAAGGAAGCAAACTTTTGTAAACCACATTACGACCAGAATAATTCTAAAGGGTAACACTCGATTTAATTTCCAAAAAGAATTTCGTGAAACAAAAAGAGGTATAAAAATTTTAAAGGTCAATTTCAACTGCAAAACATGTAGCTGTAGTATCAAAGTAGGCGAAGGGACAAAATCCCTAAAATTCCCTGTAAATCGTATCGTACCTTAGGAGCAATATTTTACTAGGCCCGTACTTCGGGTGTGTCGTAAAGAGAATTAATGAAATCCGGCACGTTCAATAACGTTGGGGACTAATGATGTAGCTTACATTAATTACTTTCCTAAAAGTAATCAATTTTCAGGTAGAATCGTAAACTTTCATTCATATTTTGTCGGACAGAATCCCAAAGAATTATGGGCTTTAAAATTCTGGCGTAATTTTGATGGTATCTGTAATACTTTGTTTGAGTGATGGGCACAGTTGAATTGCTCTGAAGATTTTGATAATAATGAAAGTCAAACAGCGAGGAAGGGGTTTGTTTAAAAAGGGGTTGAAACAGGGGTTTTACGACGTCAGGGATCTACGGAGCGAGTTAAGGTGACGAATTGGGACGTGATGCGGGAGAGCAAATATACTTGTGTTGTAAACATCGTATACTTGTTCGATTTTATCACATACTGGATGTATTTGTTTTGTATGTTTGGATGTATTTGACTGGCCTGTTGGTCTAGTGGTTAGTGGCCCTGACTACTATACCGGAGGTCGTGGGTTCGATTCCCACCCAGGACAAATGTTTGTGAAATGAGCATGATCATTTCTTCTGTGTCTGGGTGTGGTGTCTTAATTTATCTATAATATTATGTATGTACTTAAAAAAATATAAGAAGGTTTATCAGTTGTCCATAATTCGTAACACAGTTGCTCTCGTATACTTAATTTGAGACTAGATGGCGTTGTGGGAATGTTGAAATATTTATTTGTTTGTTTGCGTGCTTTAAGATAAAACTCGGCAACAAAGTTTTACTCAACTTTGGTATATGCGTATCGTTTTGTGTGTTCATTATATTGTATTTATGTTGTCTGATATGTGTCTAGATAATCGTATCATAAAACCAAGTTATTTTCAGGAATTCTAAATCAGATGTTTTATCAATACAGTAAAAAGTAACACCAAGCGATTATTTTTTACAAACTCCTTATTTTTTTTAGATTAACGTTACCAAACGACCATTGTAACTTGACCTCGTTTAACTACTGTACTCTACATAATAATAGCTCAACAGGTAGCAATTCTTGAAAAACATTTTATTGTATGCTCTGCAGCGGTTTGATGAGGACGGCCATTTATTTTATTTACTCCGCAATCCTCATTAACCCCTCTCTATAGGGCTGGCACGTAAAAAAAGCCAAAATTTAAATATTAATGAGTCTTTTTTATTATAATGACTTGTTCTAATTATCTTAAACACCCCGATTTAAATAATGTCACTTTTAAGTAATTAAATGGTTTACTCCAAGCTACCACTTACTAACTTACTTAACCATATATATTTATTTAAAGACACCTAATATTATGCTTGTCCACGGGACCACAGCCACTATTACATTTGTTTATTTTGATAACCTTTATTGCCAAGTGGAAAGTTCCCACTAATAATTTTCATGTTTTCACATTTTAAATCAAACTAGAAAAAAAAAACATTTATTTCGTGATTGTAAAACATGAAGGTGTACCAATTGATTGTGTTGTTCAGCAACATATACGAATATACAACGTTGATAAAAGCGAGAGGCATTAAATGAAACCACATATTCTGTATATCATTATAAGGCTACACAACAAAAATCAAATCAATGTAAGCAATATTTTTATAATAACTTTCGTGAGGATGATTCATACTTAAAACGTTACAACGGTTTACTCACGCGTATTTATCGGGATAGCCCGACTAGTTTCGGACCCAACCGGAGCCAACTAGATAACTATGCCTTTAAAACTTAGTCACCTAATCAGGAAGATACAGTATGTTCATACTAAAAAAAAACTAAAAAAATATCCTGTGACTAAACTATTGCTTACATTGATTTGATTTTTGTCGTGTAGCCTTATAATGATATACAGAATATGTGGTTTCATTTAATGCCTCTCGCTTTTATCAACGTTGTATAATTATAACAGAACTGCAGATGTGCCATCCCCAGCCAGGCACGCGACATGAGCCGTAACATCGGACTGTAATGCGCCCCTCTGTGTATCAGTGCCTTAAGTTTAATTGGATTATAAGGCAGGCCGAAGGCGGTGTATGTAGATAATTAAATGTCTAAATGTTACGCCAAGACCAGGAAAAATAGAGGCGGCGAATTGAGCTCTTAAAGTAAAGCCAAAATGAGGGTACTGAAAATAGAACGCGGTTTGTGTTTCGAATTTCGAATGTATATTTCTTGTAATCATTCATGTTGATTTAACTTTTAATATTTTGTCTGAAAATTACAGCGTGTATATTTCAACGACGGACTTATTGAAGGAGGGTGGTCAGTATTCGATTCTCGACCCAAATATGTAAAAAAACTATGACCTTAATTTTTCATATAATTTTCCGATAAAATACAGTATTTATGAACACGAGCGCAAAATGCCTAATATCACGCGCCAAACACGTGCCGCCGCTAAGGCAGCGAGCGCGCAAGCCCCCCCGCGCCCCTTGTGATGTCGACGACGAGTGCCGCGCAGTGAAATGCATTCATACCTACGTCGGCGTCGGTCATTGACCGCGCATATGTTCGATAAGCGCGAGGGTGTTAAAACGTTGCGAAGTTATTAGGACTTTTTTGGAACGATTTTGTTCGTCATTAATCAGGGTTTTTTTTATTGTTTATACGTTTATTGGTGAAGTTTATGCATAAACTATTGGTGGTTTGAATAAGTCCGTCGTTCAAATATACATACTGTATATCAAATATCTATACATTTGATTTTGAGTCTAACCTTTACCCAAGCTATCAGCTGGGGAAAAGGTTAAGCTAGCTGTGACTGCGACAAATCCAATGCGTGAAAAAGAATCAGAAACTGCCTGCGTTTAACACAAGCCAGTAAATGTCCTACTCTTGTAAAAAGGTCTCTTCCCATATGAAGAGGAATTTAGTAGGTATAGATCACCACGCTTACCAAATGTTGGTCGGCGATTCTAATTCCAAAATATTTGGAATCTGAGTAATGTCTTAGAATACATTTAGAACCTACATATGTATAAACTTTTTAAATAGTCACATTGCTACTTGTCGACATTGGTTCGAACTTGCAACCCTTGTGCAAAAAAAGCACATAGAAAACTACGATAGTTCAATACCTCTTATTTTACTGAACTTTTTGGGTTAAAACACTATTTATTATACCATTGATACAGAATGGATGCATGGCGTACATATTCCGTCACATAACATGTAATGTTTAGCTCCCATTACTATAAACGAAGCCTGTGTTGTGGGTCAAGTGTTTATACGTTTATACGCTAAGAGTGGTTGGCAACTAACCCCGGATCTCATTTCGTCTCATAAGAGAAAACCATGTAACCATCGGGCGGTTTCCCTAGTCACGTTTCGAGTTATATAACATTTAATGATCGGTAAATAAAAGCCGATTCTTCTCGATACTCGGGGTAAAAGATACCGAGTATTTAGTAGCGATCTTTCGGATTAGTATCGATTACACGTACCCAAAAAATTTGCGGAGAAAAGTAGTTTAGGGCTTAGGTTCATATGTATGTACGTAGGCGTAGTATTTGTTGGATTTACGCTTTTATATTTTGTTGTTTCACTAGCAGTGTCCTGGTTCTGTATTCAGTGTAGAGCAGTGAAAATAGAACAAGAGTATATAACTTATTTGACGGTTATCATTGAAGGAAAACGATCTCTTACAAAATAATCTTTGCAAAGTCTAGGGCGAATAAAGCTCGAACTGTACAAAACTTTAATCTAAAAAATTAGAGAGATGTTCAGACTCTACATACACGTGGCGATAAAAGTTCACAACATCTGACTATTGTAACTTGTAAGGATTGCTTTTGAGTTTATAATTATTCGCTTCGAAACTAAACTTCTTAGAGATTTCAGATATCGAAATTTGCGTTGCCCCATGTACAAGGAGCTTAACATTCACGATATAATGTAGCAAGGATCGCGGAAACCCTATCCTAAAATCTGGGGCTTACAATATGCAAAGCAGGTCTCAAACTAAATCTAATAGTATCATAATATTGTATCGGATTGTGCTAATCACTTTAATCCCTACCACATATTATAAAGGGATCGTGAATCTAGTTTCAAAACAGTGATTTACGTACAAATTAAAGTAGAAAATATGTAAATTTGTAGGGTTTTGTTGACCGTGGCCTGGGGGCCTACCACAGCCTCTCAAAGAGGAAGTATTGCGGTTGTGGAAGAGGGATGGCACTCTATGCTGTGTAGCGCGCTGTCTCGCTTACTCAAAAGTTGAAAGGCCGTTCAGAGTGGCCTACTTTGGCCAGCTGGCTGACCTACGAGGGTCGTCCGTGTTATTCACGCCTCTTCATTTTCATTAGGGCCTGATGCGAGGTAAAACCTCACGATTTAGCCTTTATCTGTAGCCTCTTTGGCGCGTTAATACGTAGATATGTGGTATTTGAATGGACGTGAAAAGTTAAGTTAAATGTGTTTTAATTTTTGACATTAGAAGGCCGGTGTTTGATTTTTATCTGTTTATATTTGAGGGTTTCGACCCTTTTTAATCGTGTTAGATAATTCGTGATTTACAAAACTGTACGTGTATTATTTGGTACAAAATAATATAATTTTATGGTCTCAAATTACATTTCATTATGTCTTACAGTCTTTCTCTCAAGCCACAATCAAATAAATATTTACAAACATGGAACAAATCTAAAACAGTTTCAACGTATTTTAATAGTATTTGTACTGCCAAACACATAAAATACAACAATCGTTATAAAAGAGTTAGTGAAACGACTGCGACTGCACCAAAGTGGAGACGAGACGAATAGAGAGGAAAAGTTTTTTAAACAACCAACAGAATTGTGTTATTGACATAATTATCTCCTCTCCGCTCAACTTCAGTAGAGATCGTTGTACGGAGATGAGTAGATAATATTCGTATAGTGTGATGGAAGCGGAGATGTGAGTTGTGCGCGGACGATGCCCCTAACTAACGACTAACCGGCCATCTTGTTGCTAAAAAACTGCTTTAATGGAGTCTCGGCCTTAAAGAGGTTTTAACTCAACAAAAGACATATTTTATACTTATACCCCATTGTGGAAGTAAGACGCCGATAAACATAATATAGTGCGCGTCTCGAAATTGTCAGAAAGGCATCAGTCAACCAAAGCCCAGTGGTAGTACCTAAGCAACTAGGCACTCAAAAAGTAAATTCGAAAAATGCTCTAAAATAGTATCAGTTCCTTATCCCAGTATCGGTACCAAACTGTACTCCCGCCAAATCTATTGTACGGCACCATTCCACGATTACACACTTAGAAACGCCATTACAATAATTCTCGTCCTAAAATCAGTTCGTAGGGTAACCGACCCAATATCGCCTTGGTAATGGTACTAAATTTCAATTAGCAGGAAAATTAAGGTATATTGCTAAGCGTAATGTATGCGGCGCATACGAATATCGTATTTGTTATATTCCCGTTGTAATTTTGATTAGTTCGGTGTTATATTTAATGGTGCGGTTTTGAGATTTACTGTTGTTTACGCTGTTTCGAATTGGTTCATTTCAGTTTTGGTGTATATTTCGATATGTAGGTTTTGAGAGATAATGCACCGATGTATTTCATGTCGACTGTTCCGAAAACATTTAAAAAAAAAAAAAGCTGTCAAGAGGTCATCTGAAATAAAAAAAAGCAGTTGATCACTTAGCTAAGAGGGTATAACCGCAATATGTATAATAGTTACTGTTTATCTCGGCCATTTCAAAAAAAAACAAATGCTTACGTAAAAGTGAAAGGGCTGCTCACCTACAGCATTTTAATTACATCAACAACACACTGTCCGTTTGTCATTGCGACACGCTCACGACTGTATGCCACAGCCATGCCACGATCCGATATCGTAAAACTCACGTTGCGTCCCTTTATATGAAGACTTCGTACTGTATTTATTATTCTGTGGTATATCTTTTATCTTGCGCGAAGCAGGTGCTAGTCGAACTGGTAATAAATAATACATTGTACAAAACGGTAATTAAAAATATTAAAGCAGCTTAATTTCCTTTTATAGATGGTGTTATTATTATCGCAAATGAGCGGGTAATTATTGTGAACTGTAATCACTCATTAACGACTCATTAACTCTCCAGTGGTTGCATTAAATACAATAAATATTTCCCATAAATATGATTTACGGATTTCGTATTATATTAATCTTCTGAAATAAGCTATTAAAATTTTATTTAATAAAGTGAATCCGCATGTTTTTATTTAGAAACGGATAATGAAGGATCTGTGTTTTTAAAGGAATTTCTTGTAGTCCAGATTGTATGATTCCAAGTTACATTTTCTGCAAGGAAACTAAATTAGTACCCAACTGCCCAAAAAGGGTGTGGACTGTTTTAAGGTACATTTATGAGTATATTAGATATATAATTATACAAGTATTATTAATTCAACATAATTTCTGAATCTACATTAATTATTTTGCAGAATCACAATAATAAGTAATTCGCGAGTGTTGTGATTTTTTATTATTTCTGGGTGTGTTTTACGTTCAATCAATAAAAGAATAGTCATGTGAGTCACCACTTGTTTATCCCTATGTTCAAATATTCTTCAAATCTGTAACTAAGAAGAAAACTACAGTGGCCACTAAAATAAAGATGTCTCCCCACCAAACTACAGTTTTACGACAGTCTGTAATATATTACATGGGTAATTTCGCTCACCTTTACAAATGGCGGTATTAGCGGTAATGTGATGTTCGACCGATAGTCATTTATGGGTCGAATTCGAGTTCTTAGCTGTGTCTGAGATTACTCTGTTCAACTGCAATTATAGTTTTGGCGATGTGTTTCGTGGTTGCGGGTCCGTGAGGGGTCTTGTGATACTGGTCGGAGGTTCGAACCCAGGTAAGTACCAAAGTTACTTTTTAATTTCATCATTATTCGCATTATCTCAGCCGTAGGATGTCTACTGCTGAACATGGCCTCCTCTAAGATTTCCAGAAAGACCGATCGGAAGCGTCCTGCATCCAGACTTTTCCGGCGACCTTCTTAATGTCGTCTGACCAGTTGATAGTCGGTTTTTCATTAATACATTTTAATTGTCTACAGCTGAACCTGCTTGATAACTATGGCACTATTATCATTTATTTTCAATCCTCATGGACACCCGCGGCCCTGGGTAAGCTGCCAGTAGTGTCAGACTCTTACAGACTAAACTTAAACCACTGTGCTACATCATCCGCGTTTTCGTGTCGGTGCATGGCAGCGCAAAGGAATACTTCATGCACCATGTCACTATAATCCTGGACATTTTTTTCGCTTAAGAATTGTATATTAAGTTTACCATGAAATTGAAACGGAAATGTTCCTTTACTCTCAAATGGTTATGATATAACGTTATTTAGGCAAACCAATACTGTGGGTACAAATAATTCCAAACATACCGTTTCTGAGAATATCACAAAGATTTTAATATCAAAATACTTGACTATACCGTAACTAATGAAGCAATAATAATCTGACTAGAGAGTGGAAAGTTGGTGTTTAGTTATAGTTTACAATGAAGTTATATAGTTGGTAAGCAGATTAAGTTACAGCAAGGGTAGTGCTTAATATAGGAGATGTAAAGAAGGTTGATTTCATATTTTACAAGCTGTTCCCGCGACTTCGACACAGAAACAGTTTATTGATATAAAAGACGTTTTCTGAAATAAAAGTAGCCTCAGTCCTAACAGCATCGGTTGAACTCAAAAGAAAGACATGCAAACATCGAGATCATCAAGACAAACAGACGTTGAACATGCAATTGCAATACAATGCTTGTCCAAGCGGGATTTGACGTCGCGTTACTTGTAGTCATAATTCCTTCCACAAAATCAGCTAATACTCCCCTACATAACAGCCATATAAAGATCTACAACATTACGTAAACTACACACGAGCGCCTACAAGCCCGAACTGCCAGGATCAACGGATAAAAGTTCCCGACTGCGACTACCTGAATCACAGTGACCGCTTTATTTCAAAGGATTCTAGTTCTGAACTGCTGTATTAGTTTTAAACTCCGCTGAAACCCTTTTCAGTAGCCCCCGTTTGGACTTTCGTGATTCTTTGGATACTTCATTAACATACGTTTGTGTATTGTTTTTGGGTTGGTGATGAGGGTAGAGTAAGGAGGTTTCAATGCTGAAGTTGTTTTTTTTTCATTTTCTGGCTTTTCATATAGTTAGGCGGAATTATTATTTTTTTTTCTACCCTGTAGTGTCCCACTGCTCCCAAGTCCTTCCACGGCTTAAATTGCTATAATTTTATCTCCAATTATACCTGATCAAAGTATCAAAAATAACAAAAAGCAACAAATGAATATAAATAAACTTTTCTTAAAATTGATCACATAAATGTCCTTAAAACTGATTTATGTATTAAGAACCTAGCCCTCCCCCTCACAAACGTGTGGGCCCCAATGCCATCTCCAAAAGCGAAGTAACATCAATTACTGCATACAAAACATTACAAATTGTATACATTACTAATGACCAGCAATAACAATGGGCCAAGCCAACGCGCATTGGACGAGGTACATTCGCTCCAACCAACATTGGAACATTGGCACAGTCTAGCCAACGTTGGCATTAACAAGGCGCAGTTAGGCCTAAGGCCTCTCATTAAAGTCTGGCTGGACTCCAGCCTAGGACAATAGAGGACGCACTTAACGTGATTTATTAGTCCTGTTTGTTTATGGGACAATAATTCTATCCTGGTTATATTATTAGAGATATTAATGTTATGAATGGAATAATAAAGGGTGATTTACAAATTTGTTTGCACTTACAGTGTTATTTGTGTACTATTTGCCAAAATTTTGCGTGATTAGGATAATATCTCATGGAGATTAGTAGTCAGTATTTTTGGCGTTGTCAAATAAATGATTTATTCAATTTTTACTAATTGTATTTGTTACGAACAGTATTTACTGAAAAATAAGTTTTTTTTTTAATGTAGAGTAGTTCTTTACATTTTTTTAACATTTAATTTTTGATTTTTGATTTTCTTGTTGAGGAAAAAATGAAAATTAATCTCATTTATTTTAATTTGAGACGTATTTTACAGAGTATCCTCTGCAAATTCTTTGCTGCAATGCGGCTAACGCCGGTGTATCCTAATTGAACTGAATTTACAACTGCGGGTGATCGTCGCTCATACCACTAGGCTAGTCTATACGCAATTCCTAGGAATTAAAAGTATTCACGGTCAAGGCAATCACACCAAATGACATGCTTCGGAAAAACAAGTTTTTTCGTTATCTTAGAAGTAATTGAAAACAAAACACTCTGATTCCCATTCTTCCAAAACTTTATGGAGACAAATTCTTTGTCAAAACTGCCGTATGCCAACTTTATGAATTACAAATAACGTGGACATTGCAAAGGGATATAAAGGGCTGGACATTGAAATGATCGTTTACCCAAATACTTAAAGTCCCCGGCTTAAATCGTTTGGAGCTCCAAATAGCGCATTTAAAAGCCTACCTTAACTAGAACTGGAAAGCGAAACAATTACCAAGGCATTGTCGTTTGATAGTCGTGTGATATCGCTAATAATAGAATGGAATTCGTATTGCTAAGCGCACTGTGCATTTAAGCGGTGTAAAGTTAGCCCGGTCAGAATGGATGTAGGTTTCCCTGCAATGTTCTCCGGCGCGTGTAATACATTAAACTTGGGTCTGTGTTGGAAATTAAGCGTTTTATTGCAAACGTAAATTGCTGATAGAATTAAATGTTTTGTTTAAATTACAACAAAACTATTTGGGCACAACTCATCATCGTCATCTTCCTTCCCTTATCCCATTTTACTTGGGGTCGGCGCAACATATTTTTTTCTTCCTTTCTACCCTATCAGACGCCACAGTATCATTTACTCCTTTTTTATTCATATCATTCCTTATCCATCCATCCATCTTTTCTCTAAATCCATTAACATTCATACTCATCACTCTCTTAGTCACTATTTGGTCTGAACTATAAGTCCTTAATTTAAAATTTTGTGGTACTCTTGCTGTTCAATGGACTTAGTATGCACGATTGCAAGTTCAAAACCATTGCGGAGGTTTAAATATAAAAGAGACTTTTGAAATTGTATTATACCTTGTGAACGTACTATCTTTACGAACACTAAAGGAAAAAAATGAGAAGAATGAAACCTGGATAACAAACATTATAATTCGAAATCCCAACCCATTATAAGGTAGGTATGCGTGATGGCTAAAGCTCATTCCTTCCCTATACTGATATAAGATTTTTTGCAGGAAAAAAAAATCCTTTGCAGTGCAGGCCAGTGGCAGTGGAAATTATAATATATTTTTTTTTTATTTTGCTCGTCTACTAATCAAAGTAGAGTAGGTACTAACATTTGTAATTACATCTGCAAGACACGTGATGTTATTCTAAGAATTTTCAAATGATCAAATAAAACTTCTATTTGAGATAGAAATTGAAATTCCTTTGCGACGTTTAGTTCTAAGGAGAGTTTAATTAGTATTAATTATTTCGAAATCTGTCCCTTTGTACTTTCAAATTTGCCTTAGAACTAGACAAGAAAACTAGAATCAAAGTAGGATTGTTTCGGTATTTATTTTAAGGGTTCCATTCATTTTGATTTGTTTGAAAGATTAATTTAAAACTAGTAAGGTCTCTTTGACAGTTATTTAATTAAATTTCGATCTAGAAATTCCTTCAGCCGCCAACTGAAAATTGGAAATGCAGAGCTTCAAAGATCTTTTGATACGTGGATGACATTACAATGAGGGCTGACGGCTTTTTATGTATGATGGCACCGGTTCCGATTTCGACAAGTACCAAAAAATCTTGTAGCACTATAATATATTTAGTAAGTGACAACTAAATACTCGAAAGAGCTGCTAATATGTTTGACGCCTGCTTCGTTTAGACAAACTATTTGAACCATGACTGACCTAAACAAAAAACTGTGCGTTTGATCCAAACATACTAAACGTCTCGGAAGCCAAAAATCGACTACAGATACTCATAATTACAAAACCATTTGACCAATAATTAATTACCAAAAGAACTCTTACTTATTCGGAACATCACATTATGAAGGGCTTCCATTCTCCACCAAGCTTACAGTCACTGTATCGTATCTCGTTCATAAAGGGCTATGGCTCGGACTAATGGTGTCGGCACAATCAAAGCTGCATTAACGGTAATGGCTCGTTCGAATGTGTTACGTTTGCGCCGTGGCTATTTCGTGATGCCCCAGTTGTTTAAACGGCAGGCTTTCTTTTACTGTTATGTTTGTGGTAGAGTCTCATTGTAGAGCAAAAGCCTCTGTTTCATATTTTCCCTTAGCTATAATTTGTTTGGTAATTTTAAGAGAACACCGGCTTGTACATGTCCTACAAGGCTTGGCTAAATGGCTCTCCTTATAAAGAAATAACGAATATCTCTTCAATTTATTGATGGCGATTATTTAATACCTACATAAAATATTTATCGACCCGAACAGGTGGGTTCTTTTTAGAAAACATGTTGGTTTCAAAACTAAATATTTCTTAAGAGCGTTTTAGTAGCATTTTTATTTAAGGTAATTTTCTTATCTGTAAACTACATTTTTCGCTTCAAGAATTTACGAACATCTAAATCCCATAATCCTAATTTTCTCAATATTCGAAACTCATCGAGACATTATAAATTGGAAATGTATAGCTATGAGCTATGAGCTAGGAGCTTGGAGGTTTATTATATTATAATAATATCGTTGGCGGTGCGACGTCACGTCCGGCGGTGGTGACGCTATTTCCTGGTGTCAAGTCTCGCCGTCAGCGGTTCCGGAGCCCGTACCAGCTGTGTGGATGAGTTACTAAGTACTGGTTATGTTATTATAGTAGAATGTTGTTGTTTCATGATGTATGGGTTTTTGATGGTCAACTAAATTTATATTTACGAGAATGAATGAATGAACATGAATCAACTTCATAATAGTAAAATCGAGTAATTTGATAAGTATTTTGTATTAAACGTAAACAAAACACAACCTAATGATGATAAATAAAAAATCAAAGGGCTCGAATTTTTCATGCATCATCATTCAAATTGGACATGAATGTGGATGGATATAGGGGAAGAAAACGACCAAAAGAACGATGGATGGATTGTGTGAGACATAATATGGCTGCAAAGAGTGTTCCTTGCGAGATGATCTCAGATAAGAACGTGTGGAAGAAGAAGACATGCTGCACAGACCCCAAATAATAATTAGGATAAGGGCAGAAGAATGATGATGCCTCATTTAAAATAAAAAATATAACACCCTACATACAATTCTCATACAATCTTTGTGTACCTGTTGTATTTAACAATGTAATATCGTTTCGTGTTGCTATTTCTCCTGCCGTGGGCCGTTCCGATTCACAGGATTCGAAGTGACAACGACGTGCCGCTTGCGATAACACAGCGTGACGAATAACAATTCAAATATGTACGATGGACCTTATGTTAGGGCTGAAAATTACTTTTGAAAATGGACCTTACCTTTTTCATTTTAAGGTTGATATTGAAAAGTTTACCTTGTTAGTGGTTGACTGTAAACATGGAACCCGCATTTTTTTTCTTTACTTGAGTGCCTTTCAGTTCTAATCGTTGAAACCTTTGAAAAGGTGATTCGATCGAAGAAGCAAATATTTTTTTGTTCTAAAAGTATTTAAAGTATGTCTCCAGTAATCTTTTTTTACAAACAAAAGAGCATCAATACAATTTTAAGATTGAAGAAAACTTGATTCTCGCAAACTTACTTCCCAACATAGACACAGATGTACAATACAAAATCTCCGACGCCAAATATTAAATTGTCACGCAATTCTTATCTCAAGTACACAAAATTCTTTACTAATAACATGTTATATACAGTATGAAAAGGATGAATACTTGCAATTACAAATCGTTTCAAAAATTTGACAGATCTAGTTTTTTGAATCATATCGATATAGGTTACTAAAATCAATTAAACACGAAAGAACAGATATCAGAGAATAAGCCTAAAAATAAAAGGAAGTCAACTTAATATAGGTACAAATATATAAACATTTCCAAATTGTCACGCTTTTCAAAAACAGTGTTATCTAAGGCACATAACGCTTATTCCGAACAACATGTTTTGTATGTAACATATGTTATTTTCGTGGAAGTGCGGAGTCTGTTTGCGTTCAGTTTAACGTGACGTATTCAGATTGTATGTTCGGATTTCATAAATTTTATTTTGCTTCGCGTTTTCGACGCGAGTTTCTGAGGTGATGTTTGAGAAATCTTCTGATGAAATTTTATGTACTTGTATGTGCAAGGGTTTTGAAGTTGTATTTAGAAGAGAAGGAGGTTGGTTATCAATTCGAACGTATATAATATGGTTTTCTTCTTAGTCCAGTCATTTGGTAGAAAATAAGGGGGTTACCTGGAAAGTTTTCCGGGAGTTTTGAAAATTGGGTATTTTATAGATTTGGATATGCTCTTTTCGAATTTTAACTTTGCCACCTCGTACGACCGCCGCTCGCGCCGCCATTTTGAAAAAATGGCGCCCAAAAACGGTTTTTTGGGAATATCTCCTTTCTGAGGCATTTTACGAAAAAAATAATTTCTACAAAATTAAACTAGAAAAAAATTCCTACACTTTGTGTCTTATTCACTTTTTCATAAAATCAATAGTTTTGGCTGTACGAGCGCCGCAAAGTATTACTTATTCATCTGCACCACCACGTGTTTTTTGTATATTTTTCTAAAATGTTCCATTACTGCCGCCGGTTTTCAAGTGAATTGTCACAAATAAATCAATTTTCCGTATAAGAAGCCATAGCTCTAAGAACATAATCAACACTGTACGTCAATAAACGTACATTGATGATTCAGTCTAAACTAAATATTTCTCTTAATATAGCTTCGACCGACAAATTTTTCGTTGAAGTTTCGTTCATAGTCGAGAGAAAGGGCCCGATTCGAAAGTGACATATTACCCTGACACCTACTTCTTGAAAACTGGCGGCAGTAATAGAACAGTTAAGAAAAATATACGAAACACTCGTAGTGGTGCAAATGAACAATACTTTGCGGCGCTCGTACGTCCAAAACTATTGATTTTATGAAAAAGTGAATAAGACACAAAGTGTAGGAAATTTTTTCTAGTTTAATTTTGTAGAAAACTATTTTTTTGTAAAATGCGTCGGAAAGGAGATATTCCCAAAAAACCGTTTTTAGGCGCCATTTTTTCAAAATGGCGGCACGAGCGGCGGTTGTACGAGGTGGCAAAGTTAAAATTCGAAAAGAACATATCGAAATCTATAAAATACCCAATTTTCAAAACTCCCGGAAAACTTTCCAGGTAAAACTACCAAATGACTGGACTATTTTGTTCGTTCGCGGATACCTTCGTCATTTATGAACCGATTTTGATTTTTCTTTTTTTTGTTGGAGTGAATCTATAAATCATATAATACGATTCATCAGACCCTGACTCATGGGACCATTTTAGAAATATATGCTAGGCATTATATTATTATGTGCTTTGTAGGACATTTTTTTGATACAAAGCATGTGTTATGTAGCATGCTGCAAAGCATATGATATGAATAATTTGCTACATAGCATATGCTAGTAATGCTATACATATATTACAAATAATCAATAATAATAATAATACAGCCTATATCCGTCTTACTTTTGGGCACAGCCCTCTTCCCATATAGGGAAGTTTGAGCATTGATCCCCACGCTAGCTCACTGCGGATTGACGATTAGAAATTCCAGTATTGTCAATAGTGTCTTAGAATAATTAAGAAAGTACATATAACTTTGGAAGACCACATCGGTACTTGCCTGCGCTTGGGATCGAACTTGCAACTAATGCGCACAAATTCATATATAGAACCACAAGGCTACCATGACTATCAACTATCACTACAAATAATTGTTTCTGAAAATTTTATATTATAAAATATGTATCCTGACAATTCCAAAGGAAGCTACTATGAAAGTATCCAACTTTTATCACGTCGTAGTGCAGTAACCATTAGTTTCAGACTATGACACAGACTAGAAGCTTTATAAACGTCTCATATGCATCCTGCCTTACAGGTGTCATGGTAATGTATCGTCTTGTGGAGAATTGTATGGAATATAAAAGATGTCTGTTGGAAAGTTAAATTGATACAAAAATGTATATTAAGACAGTTGCATATTAAAATAAATCAGCCTTTAATATATGAATGTGACATTAGAGAGCATAGGAAGCAGTGAAGTGAGGGTGATTGGTTGCTGTCTGTTGTGTGGTGACCTTCTGAATGAGACATTTCAAAGTGATAAAAATATTGTAAGAAACACTGAATTCTATGATTTGGGATCTGACCACCCTAAAAAGAAACAAGTTTTATTCGTAATTTACATTTATGCGGTAGTTACAGTAACTTGTCCATGTATCGACATTTTGTAGATAAAAAAATGTTTAGAAAACAAAACTTGTACCAACAATTTCACCTTTTATATCGATTAGTCCGAGTATGATTCATATAGCACAAACACGAAACTAACGAAACATTCCCAATAATCTTTCATTTAAGCTTAGTTTAATTGATTCTAAACTACTGCGATCTTTGAGCCTGGGGCCATTTATTTGCTACATAAGGCTTTTAGTATTACTTGGGCATTTAGAGTTGATACCAGCTTGGAAACTCGCCAAACCGTGGAGGAAAATGAGCGGAAGGACAGATAGAAACCGTGACTTATAGTTCGCTTCAAATGGCTCACGATGCAAGTAAACCTGATGTTGAAATAGCTTGGTTCATTGAAGGTTCGTGTTGTTTTTTAGGTAATATATTGGCATAAATGGTTTTATACTTTCGCGACTTGTACACATATTTTAGACCACAAACTGGTGCAACTCGGCCGAAACGTCGGGAGGAAAGAAATATCGAATTAAATTAAGACCCGTTTATTTTCAAAAAAATACATTGTCACGTTGCGTAGGTGTGTTTGTGATCATCGAACGTCATTTGTTTTGTCATATTATACCTCATTAAAACATCGTTATTGTCTGTTTCAATGTAACTACTATAAACTATTCAATATTTTTTACACAAGAGTTCTCCGTTATGTACCTAGAAAAAAGAAATATTTATTAATGCACCTGATTAGGATCTTAAGTCGCCGTAAACTCTATTGAATATGATATGATATTTTTTCTTGCAGGTTTATATTTTTCCTATCGTATGCTGCCTGCGCTTAAACTGTTGAAATTTCTTAAAATATATCACACTTTACGCACCATTGCAATACAGAACAAACGATAATATCCCAACTATTGAATAAAGCATTAACAAGAAATACAGCTTATCATTTCCGAACGAAATAAACTACAGATATAAATTGTGTTCATGTAGTGATTTCACTTTTTAATTTACCTTTTTCCGACGTCAGATTTATGTCAGCTGTCGTCTGCACCAAATAAATATTTTGTTGAAAATTGTATTCACGATGGACAGAGTAAGCCTTGCTCATGCCTTTTCATGAACTTAAATTATTCATATTGAAATGAAACCGCTTATATATTTAAATTACTGGATATCTTTCTGTAAGATGACTTTCAAACTTTCAATTTCTTCTTCTTTTGTAATATTTTAAAGGTTAGTTCGTTTTATGTAGTTGGTTTTTTAGTTTTTGGCTTCTAAGATACAGGTACCTATATAAACATAGTTTAGAAGTCAGGGTTTAATTTGTGAAAAATAGATTTAGAGATATTATAAAGGGCACATTGTAATCTACATTTTTCTGGGAATTAAAAATTTTTTATTATAGATTTTTTAAGATGAGTAAACTTTTCAACATGCTACGTAACTATTTTAATGTGTGTGTCTTAGTACGTAATATCGAATATTTTCTGTAACAATTGTAGATATGCTTTAAAAAATAGAACGAAGTATTTATATCATATAATTTTCTTGCTTAAATCTTGCGGCGTTTGTGAGGCAAGAAACTTGTGATTTAACGGTTTGAACAGTAGGATATTGGTCTGCCCAAGTAATTGGTTTGTGGTTAGATGACAGACACTCCGAGTTAAATACTATTATTCAGGGGCATCTTGTGTACTGGAAATTGTGCTACACCGTACCTAAACATTTAAGAAAGGTGGATAAACATTATTTTAAAACACTAACAAATTAAATTCAGACTAATGAATGAATATAGACAGGTCACTTAACTTTAAAATGTCAGTAGACATTTAAAACGTTTCTAGTGCTTAGTTTGAGACTATTTATAAACGATTTTTTCTTTAATATAAATAATATTACAGAAAATAACATTTCTATGCTGGTGACGAGATAGGTACCTACATTTTAAATATAATAATCTCGAACATTTATTCCAAGTATTCAAATTCATGAATTCCCGTTTACCGCGGTCATGCTTATGACAGTATCTTTAAATTTCCTGAGCGAATAATGCGAACAAAACCTTTGAAGTATATTTTTTTCATAGCTGGTTCAAAGAATGTTAATAAATACTTGTGGGAATATTTATGTTGGTATCCGAAATATGGGAATGTAATAAAGTAAAAACAATTGAACTGTTTATAGGTACTTTACAGGGTTTTTAAAGTTGTATCATAGGCGCATAATATCACAAACGCATAAAATTTTGTATCAGAAATCGTCTTACCGAATAGAAGTAGTATTTTTGATATTGTTAGTACGTGACGTCACAAGCCCCCTCTCTAGCTTTAAAGCATCTTATTTTTGTCAATATGTTTTCTCCAAATTCGGGTAAATTATGCAGTAATATTTTTGTATTATCTATCTGACAGAACTAATTAGGTAGACTTTTTGCACCCTGTCATCATCCCTACTCAATTAACAGTGAAAATTCACATCACTTAATTCAACGAAAAGAAAGTATTATTTCACCGCGGTCTTTTAAAAATGTAAGTTTTCTGCCAGAGTTGGTTTATCACGCGTCTAAAATAAACAAAACACGACCAAAAGTATTCACAGGTCACGAACGGCGCTAAATATGTACGTCCATGTATTTTTACTGTACCATTATTATTCCAGTGTATAAATATTAACTGGCTATTAATTATAACAGTAAACGTTTGCGTTAAAGTTAATTAGTGTGTTATTGGGGTAATTAAATGATATTATTTTGGTAGCGGGTTGTGTGGTTGTATTTAATACGTGGCTAATGTTTTTTTAGCTGTTTTTGCTGTTAAGCACTGTTATTGTGAAACTCGAATTATAGTGAATATTGTTGAGCTTTTTAGGTACAAGAAAACTGAAAAGTAAACTTGTTTTTCGAGTATAAAAAAAAATCGATGAATGAACAATATATCAACTTTAATTTAAAAAAAAATGTCAAGTTACAAGCCTAACTTCCAGATTTTTCCATCTCGAATTAAAAAAAAAACTGTGCATATTTGCAAACTACATAACTACTTTGGTTAAGAAAATCCAACTCTATCAAGAAACAACATTTAAAACCTACATCTAAAAGCGATTTAAATCCCGATCGTGAACCAAAGGTATGCAGTCCATTGCCGTTTCAATTTCCTACAAGCTAGGAGTAATCAAGCGTCTCGATCGATGGCGGATAGCGGATAGCTCCGCATCTCACATTCTCTCACGCGACGTCTTCATTCGGTCCGTTATTGGAAAATTCCGTACAAAATTATTGTTTGCCAACGTAGGTAATACCTAACAACCAGACGTCCCGTTTTGAACGGGACTGTCTCTTTTTACAATTACTAGTCCTGGTGTCTCCGAAATGAACTGTAGGATACGAAACTATCCCCTTTTCAGAAACCACGCGAAAATTTGTAGTTCTCCTCGATTTCCCTAGTCTTCCATTATCAGATCCTGACTTCCTTCTCATGAGACGATTTTGGATATGTCTACTTTCCAACAAAAAAAGGATTATCAAAATCGTTTCATAAACGACGAAGTTATCCGCAAAAAAACATAAAAAAGGTCGAGCTGATACGGTCGAATTGAGAAACCTCCTTTTGGAAGTTGGTTAAAAAGACGTTTTTTTTTCATTGACTATTATTATTGACCTACTATTTAACCTAATAAACCAATGTCCCGTTTTGAGTCAAGGAATAAATGGTCACGTTAGTAATACCGTACAATACAATACATTCGATGATTGTCACACTACACGCGCTCACGAGTTTCTGATTCTAGGGAATAAGGAATCTAGTTTTGGACTATTTTCGGCGATGTTATTGTGTGTAATATATTTTGTTTGGTGACAGAGGTAGGGTTCGGTAGGACCTTTTTATGTTCTTGACATCAATTGTGTGTGGTGGAAAATCTTGCGTGAGTGATAAATCTGTACGAATCTCACCGCCTAATACTAAAATGCAATGGTACTTTTAGACGTTTTTACAAGTTTATCTGTTGCTACTGTAAGCTTTAAAATGATAGACATGGCATGAGACTAACGGCTTCTTAACACTTTATTGACGTGTCAGTTCGGTGATTAGTTTGAAACATTTGAAATTCTTGCTAGGAGAGCGATTCTTTTAGATTGGAACTTGCCCTAGTATGACATCATCATCATTCCCCTGCCTTTATCCCAATTATTATTATTTGGGGTCGGCACAGCATGTCTTATCCATGCTGCTGAGGTTTTGGCTGTATATTTTTACGGCCGGCCATGAAGCTGTGATATTTATTTCTAAACCGCACACAACATTCGAAAAATCAGGGCGTGCCGTGGGGATCGAACTCGAGACCTTTGACTTGGCAGTCCTATGGTCTTACCACTAGGCTATCAGCATTACAGCTTCAGGTGTAAATTATCTATCTTTATGAGTTCGTAAAGCAGAACTGTCTTCGTTGTAAGAGCGAGATAGCGCTCTTCACTGCGCGTAGCGGTGTCTCGTTTTCGCAATGGCGATAGTATCTCTACTTTTAGGGCCCGTAATCGCGTTTAACGTTTTGCCCTAAACGTTAATTTCATAACTTCCATGGTGTTTAGACTTAAATATCACCACTGTATATGAAGATTATTACTTTATCCATAAAAGCAACACATTTTTTTACATCGATTCGGATAAAAACACCGATTTGGTTACAATTTATTTTGGATAGGGCATTGTTACCCGACTGCGCCAGAAGGAGGGTTATGTTTTTCGAGAGTATGTAACTTAGTATGTGTTTGTATAATTGTTTGGCACGCTCTGCAGCCAAAACGGCTTGATGGATTTTGGCTTAAGAGGCGTCGTTAGATTTGTATTGACTGTGAGAGTAACACTAGGTATATCGAAACATAATTGCGGATTTTTGTCGCCAAATTCGAATATTGATCACTCTAAAGCCTGAACGATTCGATGAGTTTCAGCTTCAAAGACGTCGTTTGAATTCGTTGTTTGTTTTTTAGTTAGGTTCGGTTTTTAGTTACGTTAGGTTAGGTTCGGTTTTTAGTTAGGTTAGGTTAGGTTCGGTTTTTAGTCAGGTTAGGTTAGGTTCGGTTTTTAGTAAGGTTAGGTTAGGTTCGATTTTTAGTTAGGTTAGGTTAGGTTCGGTTTTTAGTTAGGTTAGGTTAGGTTCGGTTTTTAGTTAGGTTAGGTTAGGTTCGGTTTTTAGTTAGGTTAGGTTAGGTTCGGTTTTTAGTTAGGTTAGGTTAGGTTCGGTTTTTAGTCAGGTTAGGTTAGGTTCGGTTTTAAGTAAGGTTAGGTTAGGTTCGATTTTTAGTTAGGTTAGGTTAGGTTCGGTTTTTAGTTAGGTTAGGTTCGGTTTTTAGTTAGGTTAGGTTCCTTTTTTAGTTAGGTTAGGTTAGGTTCCTTTTTTAGTTAGGTTAGGTTAGGTTCGGTTTTTAGTTAGGTTAGGTTAGGTTCGGTTTTTAGTTAGGTTAGGTTAGGTTCGGTTTTTAGTAAGGTTAGGTTCGGTTTTTAGTTAGGTTAGGTTAGGTTCGGTTTTTAGTTAGGTTAGGTTCGGTTTTTAGTTAGGTTAGGTTCCTTTTTTAGTTAGGTTAGGTTAGGTTCGGTTTTTAGTTAGGTTAGGTTAGGTTCCGTTTTTAGTTAGGTTAGATTGGAACTTGCCCTAGTATGACATCATCATCATTCCCCTGCCTTTATCCCAATTATTATTATTTGGGGTCGGCACAGCATGTCTTATCCATGCTGCTGAGGTTTTGGCTGTATATTTTTAGTAAGGTTAGGTTCGGTTTTTAGTTAGGTTAGGTTAGGTTCGGTTTTTAGTTAGGTTAGGTTCGGTTTTTAGTTACGTTAGGTTCCTTTTTTAGTTAGGTTAGGTTAGGTTCGGTTTTTAGTAAGGTTAGGTTCGGTTTTTAGTTAGGTTAGGTTAGGTTCGGTTTTTAGTTAGGTTAGGTTCGGTTTTTAGTTAGGTTAGGTTCGGTTTTTAGTTAGGTTAGGTTCCTTTTTTAGTTAGGTTAGGTTAGGTTCCTTTTTTAGTTAGGTTAGGTTAGGTTCGGTTTTTAGTTAGGTTAGGTTAGGTTCGGTTTTTAGTTAGGTTAGGTTAGGTTCGGTTTTTAGTAAGGTTAGGTTCGGTTTTTAGTTAGGTTAGGTTAGGTTCGGTTTTTAGTTAGGTTAGGTTCGGTTTTTAGTTAGGTTAGGTTCCTTTTTTAGTTAGGTTAGGTTAGGTTCGGTTTTTAGTTAGGTTAGGTTAGGTTCCGTTTTTAGTTAGGTTAGGTTAGGTTCGGTTTTTAGTTAGGTTAGGTTAGGTTCGGTTTTTAGTTAGGTTAGGTTCGGTTTTTAGTTAGGTTAGGTTAGGTTCGGTTTTTAGTTAGGTTAGGTTAGGTTCGGTTTTTAGTTAGGTTAGGTTCGGTTTTTAGTTGTGTTAGGTTCGGTTTTTAGTTAGGTTAGGTTAGGTTCGGTTTTTAGTTAGGTTAGGTTCGGTTTTTAGTTAGGTTAGGTTCCTTTTTTAGTTAGGTTAGGTTAGGTTCGGTTTTTAGTTAGGTTAGGTTAGGTTCGGTTTTTAGTTAGGTTAGGTTAGGTTCGGTTTTTAGTTAGGTTAGGTTAGGTTCGGTTTTTAGTTAGGTTAGGTTAGGTTCGGTTTTTAGTTAGGTTAGGTTAGGTTCGGTTTTTAGTTAGGTTAGGTTCGGTTTTTAGTTAGGTTAGGTTCGGTTTTTAGTTAGGTTAGGTTCGGTTTTTAGTTAGGTTAGGTTAGGTTCGGTTTTTAGTTAGGTAAGGTTCGGTTTTTAGTTAGGTTAGGTTCCTTTTTTAGTTAGGTTAGGTTAGGTTCGGTTTTTAGTTAGGTTAGGTTAGGTTCCGTTTTTAGTTAGGTTAGGTTAGGTTCGGTTTTTAGTTAGGTTAGGTTAGGTTCGGTTTTTAGTTAGGTTAGGTTAGGTTCAGTTTTTAGTAAGGTTAGGTTAGGTTCGGTTTTTAGTTAGGTTTTTAACCTAACCTAACTAAAAACCGAACCTAACCTAACCTAACTAAAAACCGAACCTAACCTAACTAAAAACCGAACCTAACCTAACCTAACTAAAAACCGAACCTAACCTAACCTAACTAAAAACCGAACCTAACCTAACCTAACTAAAAACCGAACCTAACCTAACCTAACTAAAAACCGAACCTAACCTAACCTAACTAAAAACCGAACCTAACCTAACCTAACTAAAAACCGAACCTAACCTAACCTAACTAAAAACCGAACCTAACCTAACCTAACTAAAAACCGAACCTAACCTAACCTTACTAAAAACCGAACCTAACCTAACCTAACTAAAAACCGAACTTAACCTAACCTAACTAAAAACCGAACCTAACCTAACCTAACGAAAAAAGGAACCTAACCTAACTAAAAACCGAACCTAACCTAACTAAAAACCGAACCTAACCTAACCTAACTAAAAACCGAACCTAACCCAACTAAAAACCGAACCTAACCTAACTAAAAACCGAACCTAACCCAACTAAAAACCGAACCTAACCTAACTAAAAACCGAACCTAACCTAACCTAACTAAAAACCGAACCTAACCTAACCTAACTAAAAACCGAACCTAACCTAACTAAAAACCGAACCTAACCTAACCTAACTAAAAACGGAACCTAACCTAACTAAAAACCGAACCTAACCTAACCTAACTAAAAACCGAACCTAACCCAACTAAAAACCGAACCTAACCTAACTAAAAACCGAACCTAACCCAACTAAAAACCGAACCTAACCTAACTAAAAACCGAACCTAACCTAACCTAACTAAAAACCGAACCTAACCTAACCTAACTAAAAACCGAACCTAACCTAACTAAAAACCGAACCTAACCTAACCTAACTAAAAACGGAACCTAACCTAACCTAACTAAAAACCGAACCTAACCTAACCTAACTAAAAACCGAACCTAACCTAACCTAACTAAAAACCGAACCTAACCTAACCCAACTAAAAACCGAACCTAACCTAACTAAAAACCGAACCTAACCTAACCTAACTAAAAACCGAACCTAACCTAACCTAACTAAAAACCGAACCTAACCTAACCTAACTAAAAACCGAACCTAACCTAACCTAACTAAAAACCGAACCTAACCTAACCTAGCTAAAAACCGAACCTAACCTAACCTAACTAAAAACCAAACCTAACCTAACCTAACTAAAAACCGAACCTAACCCAACTAAAAACCGAACCTAACCTAACTAAAAACCGAACCTAACCCAACTAAAAACCGAACCTAACCTAACTAAAAACCGAACCTAACCTAACCTAACTAAAAACCGAACCTAACCTAACCTAACTAAAAACCGAACCTAACCTAACTAAAAACCGAACCTAACCTAACCTAACTAAAAATGGAACCTAACCTAACCTAACTAAAAACCGAACCTAACCTAACCTAACTAAAAACGGAACCTAACCTAACCTAACTAAAAACCGAACCTAACCTAACCTAACTAAAAAAGGAACCTAACCTAACTAAAAACCGAACCTAACCTAACTAAAAACCGAACCTAACCTAACCAAAAACCGAACCTAACCTAACCTAACTAAAAACCGAACCTAACCTAACCTAACTAAAAACCGAACCTAACCTAACCTAACTAAAAACCGAACCTAACCTAACCTAACTAAAAACCGGTTCGGAGGTGCTAGGTGGTATGCACCGGTCGGTTTTCAACCTAACCCAACTAAAAACCGAACCTAACCTAACTAAAAACCGAACCTAACCTAACCTAACTAAAAACCGAACCTAACCTAACCTAACTAAAAACCGAACCTAACCTAACCTAACTAAAAATCGAACCTAACCTAACCTTACTAAAAACCGAACCTAACCTAACCTGACTAAAAACCGAACCTAACCTAACCTAACTAAAAACCGAACCTAACCGAACCAAACTAAAAACTGAATCTAACCTAACCTAACTAAAAACCGAACCTAACCTAACCCAACTAAAAACCGAACCTAACCTAACTAAAAACCGAACCTAACCTAACCTAACTAAAAACCAAACCTAACCTAACCTAACTAAAAACCGAACCTAACCTAACCTAACTAAAAATCGAACCTAACCTAACCTTACTAAAAACCGAACCTAACCTAATCTAACTAAAAACCGAACCTAACCTAACTAAAAACCGAACCTAACCTAACCTAACTAAAAACCGAACCTAACCTAACCTAACTAAAAACCGAACCTAACCTAACCTAACTAAAAACCGAACTTAACCTAACCTAACTAAAAACCGAACCTAACCTAACCTAACGAAAAAAGGAACCTAACCTAACTAAAAACCGAACCTAACCTAACTAAAAACCGAACCTAACCTAACCTAACTAAAAACCGAACCTAACCCAACTAAAAACCGAACCTAACCTAACTAAAAACCGAACCTAACCCAACTAAAAACCGAACCTAACCTAACTAAAAACCGAACCTAACCTAACCTAACTAAAAACCGAACCTAACCTAACCTAACTAAAAACCGAACCTAACCTAACTAAAAACCGAACCTAACCTAACCTAACTAAAAACGGAACCTAACCTAACCTAACTAAAAACCGAACCTAACCTAACCTAACTAAAAACCGAACCTAACCTAACCTAACTAAAAACCGAACCTAACCTAACCTAACTAAAAACCGAACCTAACCTAACCTAACTAAAAACCGAACCTAACCTAACCTAACTAAAAATCGAACCTAACCTAACCTTACTAAAAACCGAACCTAACCTAACCTAACTAAAAACCGAACCTAACCTAACCTAACTAAAAACCGAACCTAACCTAACCTAACTAAAAACCGAACCTAACCTAACCTAACTAAAAACCGAACCTAACCTAACCTAACTAAAAACCGAACCTAACCTAACCTAACTAAAAACCGGTTCGGAGGTGCTAGGTGGTATGCACCGGTCGGTTTTCAACCTAACCCAACTAAAAACCGAACCTAACCTAACTAAAAACCGAACCTAACCTAACCTAACTAAAAACCGAACCTAACCTAACCTAACTAAAAACCGAACCTAACCTAACCTAACTAAAAACCGAACCTAACCCAACTAAAAACCGAACCTATTCTAACTAAAAACCGAACCTAACCCAACTAAAAACCGAACCTAACCTAACTAAAAACCGAACCTAACCTAACCTAACTAAAAACCGAACCTAACCTAACCTAACTAAAAACCGAACCTAACCTAACTAAAAACCGAACCTAACCTAACCTAACTAAAAACGGAACCTAACCTAACCTAACTAAAAACCGAACCTACCCAAACAGAGAGCTGGAAGGAGTTCTGCAAGAAGCAGGACAGAGAAGGTATGTGGGAAGGTATCTACAGGATCATCGGAAGAACCTCCAAGAGACAAGAAGACTTGACCCTCGTTAAGGACGGTGCATTCCTGAACCCAAAAGAGTCGGCAGCCCTGCTCGCAGACACTTTCTACCCGAGGGATACCGAAGACGGAGAAAATCAAGATCACGCGCGAACACGAGAAGCGGCAAGCCGGGTAAATGACTGGGTCTATGATGAATATCATGATCCTCCATTTACCCAGCTGGAGCTAAAGACCGCAGTGACGGGATTTAACCCGAAGAAGGCCCCTGGAGCGGATGGCTTAACATCGGATATCTGCTGTCGAGCGATCTACCAGGACCCGGACGCTTTCCTTGCCCTATACAGAAAGTGCCTAGAATTGGCACACTTCCCGGACATCTGGAAGGAGGCTTCGGTGGTAGTCCTCCGAAAACCGGGCAAGGACAATTATACGAACCCCAAGTCGTACAGACCGATAGGTCTGCTGCCAGTCTTGGGGAAGGTCCTGGAGAGGATGGTAGTGGCCAGGTTAAAGTGGCAGCTTGTGCCGCGGCTCAGTACTCGCCAGTTTGGCTTTATGCCCCAGAAGAGCACCGAGGACGCCCTATATAAGCTAATAAATCACGTTCAGGACAAGTTGCGGCTGAAAAAGCTAATTGTCCTGGTGTCATTGGATATAGAGGGCGCCTTCGATAGCGCATGGTGGCCGGCTATCAAAGTCAGACTGGCTGAGGAGAAGTGCCCGGTAAATACCAGGAGGCTGCTAGATAGTTACCTCGACAGCAGAATAGTCAGGGTTAGATATGCCGGGGAGGAATGCACAAGAAATACCAACAAAGGCTGCGTCCAAGGGTCAATCGGGGGTCCAATCCTGTGGAACCTCCTACTAGATCCGCTACTACACCAGATGGAGAGTGAATGCATATTCACGCAGGCCTTCGCGGACGATATCGTCCTAGTCATCGACGGCGACACAGCCCTGGACGTGTCTCGGGAAACCAACGCGGCACTGGGTCGAGTCCATAGCTGGGGTATTAAAAACAAGCTGAACTTTGCTCCACACAAAACGTGTGCCATGCTCATAACGAACAAACTCAAGCATGACACCCCAGCTTTAACCATGGCCGGAACCGCCATCAAAATGGTGGACCGAATGAAGCTCTTGGGCTTAACTATCGACGCCAAATTGACGTTTAATGAACACGCAAAGAACGTCTGCGTGAGAGCCGCCGGGATCTATAAAAAGCTCTCGAGAGCGGCAAAGGCAACTTGGGGTCTGAATACAGACATTATACACACCATCTACACAGCGGCAGTCGAGCCGATTATTACCTATGCGGCCGCAGCCTGGGCACCCGCTACCGCTAAGCTGGGCATACGGAAGAAGCTGAGCTCCATCCAGAGAGGATTCGCGCAGAAGCTCTGCAAATCTTACCGTACTGTCTCGCTGAACGCTGCCCTAGTACTATCCGGTATACTACCTCTCGACTTGCGCATAAAAGAGGCAGCCGCCCTGTATGAAGCGAGGAGAGGGTCATCCCGGTTCGTGCCTGAGGACAGGGACATCGAATGTATGGCGAGATTTGCAGAAGCTCCTCATCCGGCTCTGCAGATAGCCTTGGCATTCGAATGCTTGGAGGACCAACAGCTGGTAGACAGCAGAAATGTGCAGGCGGTGCGAATCTTCACCGACGGCAGCAAGATTGAGGGGAAGGTCGGAGCCGCATTATCCATTTGGGATAATGACGGTGAAACCCGGAACCTCAAGCTTAGCCTCGCCGCGTACTGCACGGTGTACCAGGCCGAACTGCTAGCTATATGCAGGGCAACGGACCTGATTCTGAAGCGCCCTGAGGGGAGCTATGGTTTGTACAGCGATTCAATGTCAGCATTGCAGACGCTTGCAAACCACTGCTCTCTCCATCCCTTGGCAGTGCAGGCGCGAAAAAACCTGGCTCAGGCTTTACACCAGGGCAAAGCTGTGGCTCTGTTCTGGGTAAAAGCCCACGCCGGCCTGCCGGGGAATGAGCGCGCGGATGAGCTGGCTAAGGAGGCAGCATTAAAATCGCGGAGGAGGCCGGACTATGACCTATATCCGATTTCATTCATCAGACGTCAGATCCGAATGGGATCACTCGATGAATGGAATCGGAGACACGTGTCGGGCGAGACTGCCTCCGTGACAAAAATGTTTCTTCCTGACGCCATAGCAGCATTCCGTATTATAAAACAGGTGAAGCCCACAGGTGTAATCACTCAGATACTGACGGGGCATGGTGGGTTCTCTGCATACTTGAATCGCTTCAAGTGTAAGGACAACCCATCATGCTCCTGCGATCCAGACACACCACAAACAATAAAACACCTGCTAATGGACTGTCCGGTCCACATGACAAAGCGAACAGACCTGGAAGCACGTATTGATATGAAGCTTGACGAAACCGCTGTGGCTACGATAATGTCGGAAAAAGCTAAACGCAAGCTGTTCCTGATATACTGCACAGAAATTGCAGAAATAGTAATTAAATCTAATAAAGAAAATGCAACTATGGTTGCATAGATATTGTATATATTTGTAAGCAACCATAGGAATAAGGCAAATAAATTAAGTTAATAATAGGAAAGTAATCATAAGTTTAGAAATAAGAGATTGTATAGACCTAAGAACGTAGAAAATTAATAGAAATAAGTATAGTGATAATTAATATTAAGTAGACATAAGGTCAAAAACCACTGTAATTAAAATTATTTACTCAATGTGTAGTCACTCCCCTGTGTATATATAAAAAACGAAAAATAAAACTAAAGGATAGGAGTAGGCAACCATAAAAATGGGCATCCCACCCATTTGAATGCAAGATATGAAGGATGTAAGAAAGATACAGTATGCAGAATAAAAGTGCGAGAGGAATAATTGCGAGAACTAGTATGAAAGTGTATTGGCAAACAACGTCTCCAATAATGTTGGAGGACGACAGCTATCAAAAAAAAAAAAAAAAAAAAAAAAAAAAAAAAAACCGAACCTAACCTAACCTAACTAAAAAAGGAACCTAACCTAACTAAAAACCGAACCTAACCTAACTAAAAACCGAACCTAACCTAACCAAAAACCGAACCTAACCTAACCTAACTAAAAACCGAACCTAACCTAACCTAACTAAAAACCGACCCTAACCTAACCTAACTAAAAACCGAACCTAACCTAACCTAACTAAAAACCGGTTCGGAGGTGCTAGGTGGTATGCACCGGTCGGTTTTCAACCTAACCCAACTAAAAACCGAACCTAACCTAACTAAAAACCGAACCTAACCTAACCTAACTAAAAACCGAACCTAACCTAACCTAACTAAAAACCGAACCTAACCTAACCTAACTAAAAATCGAACCTAACCTAACCTTACTAAAAACCGAACCTAACCTAACCTGACTAAAAACCGAACCTAACCTAACTAAAAACCGAACCTAACCGAACCAAACTAAAAACTGAATCTAACCTAACCTAACTAAAAACCGAACCTAACCTAACCCAACTAAAAACCGAACCTAACCTAACTAAAAACCGAACCTAACCTAACCTAACTAAAAACCGAACCTAACCTAACTAAAAACCGAACCTAACCTAACCTAACTAAAAATCGAACCTAACCTAACCTTACTAAAAACCGAACCTAACCTAACCTAACTAAAAACCGAACCTAACCTAACCTAACTAAAAACCGAACCTAACCTAACCTAACTAAAAACCGAACCTAACCTAACCTAACTAAAAACGGAACCTAACCTAACCTAACTAAAAACCGAACCTAACCTAACCTAACTAAAAACCGAACCTAACCTAACCTAACTAAAAACCGAACCTAACCTAACCTAACTAAAAACCGAACCTAACCTAACCTAACTAAAAACCGAACCTAACCTAACCTAACTAAAAACCGGTTCGGAGGTGCTAGGTGGTATGCACCGGTCGGTTTTCAACCTAACCCAACTAAAAACCGAACCTAACCTAACTAAAAACCGAACCTAACCTAACCTAACTAAAAACCGAACCTAACCTAACCTAACTAAAAACCGAACCTAACCCAACTAAAAACCGAACCTAACCTAACTAAAAACCGAACCTAACCCAACTAAAAACCGAACCTAACCTAACTAAAAACCGAACCTAACCTAACCTAACTAAAAACCGAACCTAACCTAACCTAACTAAAAACCGAACCTAACCTAACTAAAAACCGAACCTAACCTAACCTAACTAAAAACGGAACCTAACCTAACCTAACTAAAAACCGAACCTAACCTAACCTAACTAAAAAAGGAACCTAACCTAACTAAAAACCGAACCTAACCTAACTAAAAACCGAACCTAACCTAACCAAAAACCGAACCTAACCTAACCTAACTAAAAACCGAACCTAACCTAACCTAACTAAAAACCGAACCTAACCTAACCTAACTAAAAACCGAACCTAACCTAACCTAACTAAAAACCGGTTCGGAGGTGCTAGGTGGTATGCACCGGTCGGTTTTCAACCTAACCCAACTAAAAACCGAACCTAACCTAACTAAAAACCGAACCTAACCTAACCTAACTAAAAACCGAACCTAACCTAACCTAACTAAAAACCGAACCTAACCTAACCTAACTAAAAATCGAACCTAACCTAACCTTACTAAAAACCGAACCTAACCTAACCTGACTAAAAACCGAACCTAACCTAACCTAACTAAAAACCGAACCTAACCGAACCAAACTAAAAACTGAATCTAACCTAACCTAACTAAAAACCGAACCTAACCTAACCCAACTAAAAACCGAACCTAACCTAACTAAAAACCGAACCTAACCTAACCTAACTAAAAACCGAACCTAACCTAACCTAACTAAAAACCGAACCTAACCTAACCTAACTAAAAATCGAACCTAACCTAACCTTACTAAAAACCGAACCTAACCTAACCTAACTAAAAACCGAACCTAACCTAACTAAAAACCGAACCTAACCTAACCTAACTAAAAACCGAACCTAACCTAACCTAACTAAAAACCGAACCTAACCTAACCTAACTAAAAACCGAACCTAACCTAACCTAACTAAAAATCGAACCTAACCTAACCTTACTAAAAACCGAACCTAACCTAACCTGACTAAAAACCGAACCTAACCTAACCTAACTAAAAACCGAACCTAACCGAACCAAACTAAAAACTGAACCTAACCTAACCCAACTAAAAACCGAACCTAACCTAACTAAAAACCGAACCTAACCTAACCTAACTAAAAACCGAACCTAACCTTACCTAACTAAAAACCGAACCTAACCTAACCTAACTAAAAACCGAACCTAACCTAACCTAACTAAAAACCGAACCTAACCTAACTAAAAACCGAACCCAACCTAACCTAACTAAAAACGGAACCTAACCTAACCTAACTAAAAACCGAACCTAACCTAACCTAACTAAAAACCGAACCTAACCTAACCTAACTAAAAACCGAACCTAACCTAACCTTACTAAAAACCGAACCTAACCTAACCTAACTAAAAACCGAACCTAACCTAACCTAACTAAAAACCGGTTCGGAGGTGCTAGGTGGTATGCACCGGTCGGTTTTCAACCTAACCCAACTAAAAACCGAACCTAACCTAACTAAAAACCGAACCTAACCTAACCTAACTAAAAACCGAACCTAACCTAACCTAACTAAAAACCGAACCTAACCTAACCTAACTAAAAACCGAACCTAACCCAACTAAAAACCGAACCTAACCTAACTAAAAACCGAACCTAACCCAACTAAAAACCGAACCTAACCTAACTAAAAACCGAACCTAACCTAACCTAACTAAAAACCGAACCTAACCTAACCTAACTAAAAACCGAACCTAACCTAACCTTACTAAAAACCGAACCTAACCTAACCTTACTAAAAACCGAACCTAACCTAACCTAACTAAAAACCGAACCTAACCTAACCTAACTAAAAATCGAACCTAACCTAACCTTACTAAAAACCGAACCTAACCTAACCTGACTAAAAACCGAACCTAACCTAACCTAACTAAAAACCGAACCTAACCGAACCAAACTAAAAACTGAACCTAACCTAACCTAACTAAAAACCGAACCTAACCTAACCTAACTAAAAACCGAACTTAACCTAACCTAACTAAAAACCGAACCTAACCTAACCTAACTAAAAACCGAACCTAACCTAACCTAACTAAAAACCGAACCTAACCTAACCTAACTAAAAACCGAACCTAACCTAACCTAACTAAAAAAGGAACCTAACCTAACTAAAAACCGAACCTACCCTAACTAAAAACCGAACCTAACCTAACCTAACTAAAAACCGAACCTAACCTTACCTAACTAAAAACCGAACCTAACCTAACTAAAAACCGAACCTAACCTAACCTAACTAAAAACCTAACCTAACCTAACTAAAAACTGAACCTAACCTAACCTAACTAAAAACCGAACCTAACCTAACCTAACTAAAACCGAACCTAACCTAACCTAACTAAAAACCGGTTCGGAGGTGCTAGGTAGTATGCACCGGGTCGTAGTATACCTTACTCGCCTCTTACGACACCCATTGGTGGATATGGGTCAGCCCTATTCGCACCGGGAACTGCACGGTTGCCCTAGTATGACATTCATTTTAAAAGTGTATTACGCTCAGATCATTTTTGCTTTTGCTCTTTGTAAACCAAAAAATATTCACATACCTATTTACAACACAAGAACAAAAACAAGAGAAATATTTTCGATAGACATATTTACACAAACAGCGAATACGGAATGCCTTGCGTAATCCGACACGCACTTGGCGGAATCTTTTATCGGGGAGGTATCAATTGATACAGTATTTCTTTAGGCGTGAAAAGATTTATGATACGGAATACGTATTAATTTACGAGCGTCGAAAGCGAGGTTCAAGAGGCCTACTACCATATCTTAAAATAGGACTCAATGTGGAAGCAGGATGGTGCTCTACATAATGTAGAGCGGTATTTCTGTCCCACAGTTGTAGCTGAGTTACGTTCAGATATGGTGGTAGGTCCCCAGTAATCTCGAATAATGAAATAGAGTATTGCTGAATATTGCTTCGCCTTAAAAGAATTGCGAAAATATGTAATACGCTACGATGTTCTGAGAAAGTGAATTTTAGAGGCTGAATTAATTTATATTTTGTATTTTGAAAAGCCTGTTTAAAACTAAATTTGTTCTGACTTTCACAATGTTAATGATAAATTATTTATTTATTCTCAGATAGAAGATAGAGCTTCAGTTTAAATTCGAAATGATTATTATAAATCGCAGTAGGCATGCTTGTAGTATGATTAAATATTAAACTAGTTCTTTGTTTCACTGAATTAAGATAAATGTTGTAAGTTGCGTTTATCCTTTCTAATAAATTATTATTTTACAAATACTCGTGGATTTATATTTGATTAGGTTTTAAATTTTACCTACGCGCTACGTTTGAATTTCCATTGTAAGCTGTAGATTTTAATGAATGGAAACATCTTATGATTCTCCTTTTAATAGCAAGTACATATAATAGCGGTCCGGACCGATTTCAGCCACGGCGGCTAGTGTTACTATGACACCAGCCAGCTACGCAGGACATATTATAGTGCACAAGCGCGTGCGCAAACACAGGTGCACTCCCTATTCCTTTTACTCTCATAGCCCGATGGGACGGTAATCCGACACGGCCGGAGAGAGATCAGGCGCAGGACCCACATTTTTACGTGCCTTCCGAAACACGGAAGCTGTGATATTTATTTCTTAAACGCACACAACATTCGAAAAGTCGGTGCGCGCCGTGGGGATCGAACTCAAGACCTCTGACTTAGCAGTCCTACGGTCTTGCCACTAAGCTATCACAGTTTCAGCAGCAAGTACATATATTGTTGTTATGTCAGCATCGTACAATAATAATTATAATTATCTGTCATTAGACTCCCACTGCAGGGAAAATGCCTTATTTTTTTCAAAACTTATCTCGGTTTATGGCTTAAAGAAGAAGAGAGAAAATAATTATCAAGTTAATCCCGCCATCTTTTTCTAGCTCTGCCATGTGGACTCTTTGGTTTTTTAAAACCCACTGTGTGTACACCTTTTGTAAGACAAACTCATCTCTATAATGAACTCACGGCTATCTCTATAATAGTATATCTCTATATTTGTAATATGCCATCTCTCTTTAACTGACAACAGTCTTGCGTTATAACTTATAGTAGAGTCAAAGCGAACATAAAATGCGCAGATTTTTTTACCGAATAAAGTTAAAAATGCAGGAGTGTGTTTAATGTTTAAACTTTTAAAATACTAATGAAGTGTCATTAGCAGAGATCATTATCTCGGTGCCTGATGCATGATAATTCAAGAGATGAACTTCTCCACTTAAAAATACTGGATTTGAATTAATAAAGTTTTTTTTGTAAGCGATAAGATTTTTTTGGGTGAGATAAAAATGTAAAATTTGTGATTTTCGTGATGTTACTTAGGGCTCTTAACTTGTATAATATTCTGAAGTAGTCTTTTTATAAGTAGGTTAGAGCAATGATGGAATTGTAAAAAGATAAATACCTAGGATATGAAGTCTTCTATTGCGGTTTTCGTCATGCTGATGTCTAGATACCCAAAGATAGTTGTTTATTATAGCAATTTGTTACAACAATGGGTGGTTGGGTTTAGGGACTCCTTTTAAGAGAAAGTGCCTGTGTTTGAAGACCCCGCTCTACTGTAAAAAAAATGTAATTGTAAATGTAAAAAAAATATTGCCACAAACATGAATCAATAATACCATGTGGTAAATAAACTTATAAACATAGGCTCATAGTTTTGACCGTGATTATCTCTTAATCACATTTTATAAACCCCAGCATCGTTACTGGGCTGGTTACCATGACAACGTAATCCTCATTACAAAACGGCTCATTAAAACTTTCGACTACCACTTACACTGTGATGAATTGAAAATAGTTAAAACATTTCTATTCTTGTTTTATACAAATGTACCAAATTCATAATTAAAATGCCTAGGGGTTTGTGTCAGAATTTATAATGGAAGGTCGAGGCTTGCAATTATACTAATTAGCATTGGATATTAAAAGTGTTTTGCATAAATTGTCGTGAATTTTGGCACTGTTTATTGCGTGGTTTTGTTTTTAATCATGCATTTACATTTATCCATAATATTGGGTCTAATAATTGATTTGTTGAGCGTAAGCCGGCGTGAAAATAGAATAAATTGTAATTATCACACCAGTTACAATTAAGTCTAAGATTTGGAAAAAAGTCGGCACGTAGAATAATATACAAATTATACTTATTTTGAATATGAGAAGTTTTGTCTAGAACAGATAATACTCCAGAGTTAGAAAGACCCTCAAAATATTTTTTTTATCATTAGTTGGAGCTTACTACTAAATAATTGTTAGTAATAGTCATTTGTTGTCAATGTGTTTACTACGCTCTTGAATAATTGTTGTTTTTGTGAAAGTGAGAAAGCGCTTTACATTGCGCGTAACGGCATCTCGCTTCCTCAACGGCAACAGCTCCTTTTTAACAGCTCATAATGAAGATATAGGTACCAGAAAAAGGTTGTATACCTTACCTTCGGAATCTTCCGCTGACCAAGAAGGTTTTATGATTGATAGAGGTTTATTCAAGGTTCTTCGAGCAAATATTACCTATTTTTGCACACCTGTGAGTCGTGTTATCTACGTGTTTGTTCCTTTATACAATTTATTCAATTGTGTTTGCATACGGCGATGAATAGAGGGTTTGTAAAACTGGCAAGTACTTATTCAAGATTCGATTAGTTAAAATAGTGATAAGTATTTAAACTTCAAAACGATTGTCTGCAGTGGCCAACGAAGATAAAAGCTGTAGGACAGAAAGCAATCTTTAAAAAAATTGGATCAAAATTTTCTTGTAATTTGGCCAATTTGCATTAAACTCTAAATAGTTGCATTTTACGTCTTGTAGACAGTCCATTTTATGTACCAATCGATGTGTGACTAGCATATTATTAAATATCCTTTTAGCTTTAATACCATAAAATTAAGTATACAATATCTTTGGCGTCCACTTTATTATGTGCTATAACTGAGAGTGGACTGCTCTGATAAGCCGTGGTCGCCATAAACGCTTACATTGTCACGCTTTACGGCACGTCTCGATGTTCACCATACATCAATTTACTATTGTGACTTGTGGGTTTTGAAATGTCAATATCAGCGTGATTTTTTACAGTGGCACCGTAAAACTGTGTTCGCTTTGTCAGAGCTAGGTGGAGAAGAGAGGAGCAGAACCATAACTAGCTAATTACAGTTTTTTTCTAGTCGATTCTTTTCTATTGGAGGTCAAAAGCCTTTCATTTATCTCTCTGTTCAGAACGAAGAGCAGAAAGAAACCGGTCTTGAATAAGCCATTATCATGTTTTTTATCCGTTTCTGCCTTACTTTGGGGCAAAGATTTCTCTCTTCATCTCTCTGTTCAAAACTATTTAATCTCAGTGTCCGAATTTTCCCACTACCACTGATGCGTAGTGAAGATTCTGAGCGCTATGATTGGTTGGTTCAAAGTCTACTTCTCTTCATTTCATACAGGTTTGCATAACTTCAAAAGTACCCTGACGCGGCGTACTGCATGACGCTTTGAGCTGCTGATGGCGTTTATGGGAGACGTAGACTTTAAATAAACTTGAGACTTTACCATAAAGTTTATGAGGTTGATACTTTATAAGGACGTGTACTACACATAATTATGACAGACGGTGTTCGAAATAAATGGCTTAACGTCCCGAAGGATTTGTGTAATTCTGTTTTATAGTTTCTTTTATGCCACTTGGTCAGTGATGAATAGTAGGTAATGTTCTTTTGACCATCTTCTGTGCAAGAGAACTGGAAGCAAATATCTCTTTAATATTCAAAGTTGCTTTAAATATACATGCACTGAATACACGAAATGGTTTTTTGTTGGGAATCGGTAACTTTCCCCTTCAATTATGACTAACTTGGTCAAGCTATGTACGATCTATAGAATCTATGTCAAGGCGATAGTAACACATATGGTAAATGTAATAACGAAATATCAAAATGAACCTTTCGTCTTTGACTTAAAGGCGTTTGTCGCTAGTCAGAGTGCTGTAACTGATATCCAGTTAGCAATATTAGTGTCTAGTGGCCTAAGATATCTCTGTGGCTGCTCAAAGGAGCTACGATATATCCGCCAATGATATTACATTACGTGTTAATTGTTATAGATTAGGTTGCACAATGCACAGCCCAATTATCGAAGCCTAGTTGCAATTCGATATGGCTTTTGTCTACGTTTAGATAATATAAAGGAATAGAGTCCAATTTAATGCTTAGGGAAAATTGTTGGAAATATTCTATTCTAAAAAAAAATGTAGTCCCGTTACTAACTGAAATATCTACACGTGTTGAAGGTTACAAACCACTTAAATTCGGTGTGAAAATTATGTTCGTTTTACGTACAATAATTCTTAGTTTGAGGAGGGTACTACGAGCTGTCTCGAACCTCGTAGTTATGTGCTACGAGCTACGTTTATTGTAGCCAACGAACTACGCCGTAGCTATCGTAGCCGACTTTGTAGTAAGTTTATTTCTAAGCAAGTTTTAATATTAGTTTGCTTTACTATGTTGTCAAATGTTGTAGTTATTTTAAACGGTAATAATAAAGTTTTAGATGTTAGTTTAGTAGTGTAACAGTAAAACGTGTAAAACGCGCTTGTAGCAGCGCACGGAAGTATGATAGATAAATATTAATTTTAAATACTAAACTGGCATGGCGGGAAAGCGAAGTTGTCAAAGTGAATGTCATAAAATTCACCTTGTCAAAAAAATAAACCATTCGTTTCAATAAAACTTACTCATTAATTAATGAGTAAGTTTTATTGAAACGAATGGTTTACGAAAAAACTAAATGTTTTGTTAAATTAATTAATTTTACGATACATAAGTAATTACTTATGTATCGTAAAATTAATTAATTTAACAAAACGTAAAGTTTTTTATACTTAATGGACACTTCTCGCGCTAAGGCATTTAATTCTTGTGTCTCGAGTTTCACAGACACTTTATTCACATGGATAAAGACCTTTTTCTGACCTAAGCAGAAAGTTAAGATCAAAATGAAAAATAGTTTAGATTTTTTGTTGTCTGAAATAAAGGTCTGTGCTCTATTTAACCAGTTTTACTGCAGATTGCAGACTCGCAAATTTCCATTTGCAATTGTCACTTTTGAACATAAGCACAGCTTTTTGAAACATTATTTTTAATTAAAAAAGTAATTACCTAGGCTAGACGTAATGTTACAATAACAACACTCGTTATTATATTTAAATTTTAAGTATTTAAATATTTTTGTGGCGTAGTGAACTTGTGCGTTACTCAAATATGTGCTTTATGTTAGTTCCATGTTAAGGTTGAAAGTTCTGTGATACTTTTAGGGCAAAATAATTTCTCAGCTCAAGGCTTTACTTTTTATAGAGATGTAAGTTTGCTTAGTGAGTTCGAACATAAAGAAAATAATTTATTTTAGAAGTATTTTATATTAAATTATATAAACAACTGCGATGCATAAAACTTACTAAGTTTCAAACCCAAAATATTATGCATCTAACTCCCAAACTTCATTTATGTTAATAGATAAAACTAAATCTTAGCAAAACTTATTTTGAGATCTTTGCCCTTTGACATAGAGTTCAATTTGGTCTGTCTCAATACTAGCAAAAGAGTAGTTGACAATTTTACTATATTAATCATCAAGTTTAACAGCTGTTTTACGGGCTTCGCCAAATAGGTTGGATTACTTCAAACTAAGTGACTGTCACTTGTTTCAGGTCATAAAATCTTAGCACTTTGTAAGATTAATCATATATGTATCTTAAACCGACTTGAAAAAAGGAGATATTCTTCCGTTCAACTGAAAATACTTTCTTCTGTACTTCATACTTCCAGCAAAATGGCGGAAAGCCATCAGCTTTTCTTTTTTCCTATCATAGAGAAAATTGGTGCATTGCAATTTTTGATTAAGGCTGAATAGCATTAAAGGCTTTGTAAAGCACCATCTATTTTAGTCTATAATTATCTGTGCGAGTTTAATTATAAACGCGCGCTCAACAATCGATGGTAGACTATATACTTGGTTTGAACGCGGCCTATCCTCTAAGCAGATTCTAAGGGACTCTTACTTACACTTACAGGTGCTTCTACAAATTTAAAGCACTACTAAGTAATAAAAACAGGTCTCGTATTACGTGTTAAGTACTTTTGGAAGGATAATTTAGAAGTTTGTACGTGTAACGACCTTGTTTTAGTTTTATTGTAACAGATATTTTTTGTTCTTTCCGTGACAAAAAGTTACTGTTTTAAAATTAAATCGAGGCACGCGCAGACAATTTTTAAGGAGGCCCTTTACGTGTTTGTTTTAGTTATTCCTTTGTGTAAGTTAAAAAAGAGATTCATCTTTTTTGTTCTGTTCAATGAAACTCACTAGGTTCGAGAACCTTTTAAAAATTGGCACTATGGCCTATAAATTTGCTGTGGAGGAACTAATATCACGCAAGGTCGCTCGGATGTCAAATGCCAGAAGTTTGGTGGTATTTTCTGATGTAATCTGTTTTTGGTGCATTTTTTTTAACTTTGAATTTTTCTTTTACCATTGCAAAGATATGAGTCATACATTGACGAATGACAAACGATCAAAGCGAAGTTACGCAAAAGAAGAGTAAAGTTTGCGGTTTGTGTTCATTCATAGTTTAAAAACATAACATGTAAACAAAATATGAATACTGCGTTAGACAATCATAATTAATCATATAATTATGACCATCAAAACTTACGTTACGCAGAAAAGAAAATCATTTTCCGTTGTATTTTCATGTGACCACCAAATTGCATTTGCCGTAAGATTGGCAACATTCAAACTTAGTTGTATAAAAAAGGAACGTTGATAGTCTATTCTCTATTCCCGCCACGTTCGAAATATAAAAACGCGTTCTGAATACTACGGAACGTCACCGCATTCTTTTTGACATACCGAACTTAGCCTTTGTGGGAAATTCTTGTTAGTGCGGCATTCGAAATTCAATTTATTTGATTCTTTATTTTTCGTGAGGATAAATGATTGATGTCATTTAGATACAATACGTTTTGTGGATTCGTGACAAACATTTGTAGTCAGGTGACTTACGCGCTTTATGTGATGTGCTTTTTGAATCTATGGTTTACTTTTGTCTTTTCCTATCGAATTTCCTATTTTGAAATCGACGGCACGTATAGACGAGTGGTATTCACACCGCAAATAAAAAATCCTCCTTTGTGCGATGGATGCAATCCTCAAAAAGACAATTTTTTTTGTCATTCTAAAATGGTTGTTTTAAGTCTTTGTGTTCTTTGTTCGCAGGAATTGTTTTTTTTTTTATTAAAAAAATACAAAATACTTACCATTAAAAACTAATCCTATTTTGTAATTGACGATTCTTTATAAGTATAAACTTAGCTTTTGCTAATTTTGTACTCATAAAAAACTACCGTTAAGATCTTCCAAGAACTAATGCCAATTTTATGCTAATCGAAAAGTAAGAAAGTCTAATTATCTGACTATGCGACTAAGCGTCGACGGTCAAACTTCAAGACTTTGGCTTGCATAAGTTAACCCCAGGGGGAATTGCAGGTTACCTCCCAGCTCACGTAGAGTTGTCAGCGCATAACCCACTATCACATCTCATCTTAAAGTGAGACTGTTCCAGTTGTGCGAGCGGGACAGTGCTCTACAAAGCGTAGAGCCGTGTAGAGTAGCGTCTCATTCTTACAACTGCAACACTCTTAGTATGAGAGATGTTGGTAAGAGTCTAGTACTTATCTAATAAAAGTGCTATTATATCTTAAGCCTTGGGACCGGTTTTATGAGCGATGTTCTTAAGTCACACTACTTGATGGCGATGTTACACCGAGTGCTTACTTACTGAAAGTAGTATAACATAACAAAGAGGGTTTTTTATGCTCTGGGTAATATTTCCGGGTTGTGTACTGGTACGAGGGTAAAATAGTTCATTCTTGTTTATGATTCTGGTAAGTAGTAAACCTACTTATGGTCGTAAAATTTTGTGTGGATTTTTATGAAGAAAAAAATGCTAATTATGTTGTGAAAGATTATGTTACACAAACAACCTCTATTTAGGTTCAAGATAGTTAAATTGATATTTTATTACTGAATGCTTGTCAAACTTGAGATTATGTTACTTTATTTTTGTAAAAAAAATTACTTACAACGATTGCCTACCAAAATGAGAGAGCTTTACTTCTTGATGAAAACTTACACAAATGAATCTGAAACAGGATTCTGGAAGGGCCCTCCTTCCAGAATCCTGATTCATTTGTCGTTCAGCGAAGTCTCATACCTGGAGTAGAACAGATCAGTCAGAAAAGAAGAGTTCGTGAGTTTATATTTTTAAGTATTTCTTGCTGCAGCATATTGCTAGCTAGAAACATAATGTAGAGCGCTTACAACACACAACTATGGCAATATGTGTCATCTGTTTTCAATCTTACAGTTTCTTAATTGAGTCTAAGATACCAGGAAAACCTGCCGGAAGTTTACCTAATGGTCTGTAATTGCCACACAAGGAAGCAAGTCATTAATAGCTGTTCCTTTATGAGAAGCATTTCCTCTACATTATTACAAAATATTACGAGTACATTATTTTAATTAATTGTATTAAGCTTTTGTTTTCAGCTTTGCCGGCCTGTTCAAGCAAGTTCTATTATAACTTGTTTCTATTTCTATGCCAATTTCACCTAAGTTGGTTGAATGTCTGTGTCCAGAAAAGTGACACACACATAAACAGCTATCTACATGTTTAAGATAGTAAATATTGATTAAATTTGCACATCTACAGAACTGTAGTATGAAAGAGACTGACGCCTGAGTTGGTTTCGACATTTCTTCTCGGGGTCAATCAGAGAGGAAATTTTGACTCCAGCTAGCTTCAAAAAATGCTATACCTATGAAATATGACGTAAAAGTATTTAAAAAATTAATACTTACAGAATAAATAACTTCATTTCTAATTATTGTCCTCACAACTATTATTAGGTATATCTTGGTAGTCATATCATACCTGAAATTCAATTGCAATCCATTACTGTCTTATCATGCTTGAAGAGATACCTACCAATTAGTCCTCTGAACCCTAAATAATACTGGTTGACCATTAACGTGGTAAATTTTAGAGTGATTGGCACGAAACTGCCCTTTTGGTATATTTACACTAATAAATACAAATAGAGTGTCTGTTTGTTGTTGTTTACGAATACGGTATACACATCAGAATATCATTTTATACAATTTTTGTCTCTGTCTTTCCGCTTATTCCTGCTAATCTCTGATATGTCTGGACTAATTTTGACGTAACTTATGCTACTTTTAATTAAGAAAAAAATAAATTAACTTTTTTGTTTTTGTCAGCTAGATACGTGATTCGGGAAATTACCAAACATCAATATTATTCATTCCTCTTTTGATTCACGGAATAACTTCAAGGCAAGAAACCCGATCCTTTTTAAAGACTTACGCGAGGATACAGGTCCAAAAAGCAGAGCCCTTGTTGAGAACTTTAATCTAAAATGTCATCTACTAAGAGTCGTCCATTCCTGCTCCATTCACTTCTATTATTCATACTATCATTTGAAACTGCCTTACCTTTTAGTCTCGTTAATTTTCATAAATCGCAACTAAATAGCTACGTATAACATCAGGTGATAAAATATGACACCTCTTATCATACTAAGAAAAACCACTAAGTTCCCAGCTTAAGAAGGCCATCACAAATGATCCTGAAGGAATATCATCATGATAGTAATATTCCTTTACTACCTTTTATTGTAAGGAAGATCGCTGCTATTTAGATAACATAGATTGGGTACATTATTGCCCGTTTCCTGGGTAGTGGGGAACCAAGTTATCTGATACCCGGATATTTGTGAGCAATTTGAGTGATACGTGATTCGTTACGTTGTGTTATGATAGGAGAGATATTAGTCTTGTAATCATGTAATTGGTAGTACATTTTCCCCTTGTTCCCCTTTCCCTTGTAGGAGGTTTTTTTAATAAAAGGATTAAAATTAAATGTTATGATGAGACTGATGTAAACCTTTTTTGTACTTAGTTGATAATTATATTCCTTGTTCGCTTCCTCGCTAGATTTTTAATGCTAGGATTACCTTGCTTACAGTAGTTTTTAATAGTAGAATAAAAATAATAATGTGGCTAATTTAGACGGCGCGGGACATGTCGTGCTAGATGCGGTACATGACTGGCAATTTTGTTGCCAGAACTGCACGATAAAAAAGTATTACAACACGCAGGATATTTCTTGCGTCGTCCAAATGCTGCCTATGAATGAATGAATGATTCAAGTTATATTGGTTCAACTAGTCCTTTCTTTATCTAGCTTTACAGATACTTCTATAAGCAAAGCGATTCTATTTTTTCTCTAAAACATATCAGTGGCAGTATCTCTGGCAGTAATGCAGCTACAAAACTGATTTTATAAAACGTAACTCTTCATTTCATCTAACAGACACTGGCATACAAAATTCAATAACGGAAGTGAGAAGCGCCTCGTTTATATTCATAAATAATTTCTAGGATGTCTAACGCCCTGAGGGCTTGACACCATCCTCACAATAAGATTGCAGTTGTGGAAGAGAGAGGCCGCTCTATGCCTTGTAGAGCGCTGTCTCGCTCCCTCAATTGCACGAGTATTACTTTGAGAAGTGGTAGAGGGTCCGCAGTAAATAAACTGTGGTCATTTGTTTCTCACGTCGCTGTCAAGAGTCCGGTACAGAGACACTTATTTTCACTCCAGAACTGCAAGTGAAATGAAGCCAGTTTGGAGAGAAACAGGGTATAGAAAATTCGATTTACTTTTTACTGTTGTACGTATATTATTGTGCTACTTTTTATTACTGAGCACATTTTGTAGCTTCGGCAATGGTTACAAATTGCAATAGGTAATAAAAATGCAATACGAATAAAGCTCAAACACGATTTTGACTACACGGATAGTTGAATGGTACCATGGCCACCACGCGCATGATCAAACATTCTTGTGATTCACAAAATTCATCCTTGTACTAAATCTGTGAGCTATAATTTTCCACCATTATTATTTAATCACGTCACACATGTGCATAAAATAAAAGCCGAATATTATGCTTTAATTATAACAAATGTGCGCTTAAAACACTTAAAGTATAATAGCAGATAAAATGTAACAGGGGAGCACTAATATGCAATTACGCTAACAAATTGCGTATAATTTATGGGCCACTAAATTTTAACTTACAATAAACTTCACGAATAATTTAGGCTGTTTTGTTTTAATTGTTGCAGTAACGAGAAAACAATTGCATGCGAAAATAGAAAGGGATCATTGCCTGTACCATAAGATCATAAAACAAGACACTCGTTTTTGTAGAACAGAGACGGGGCGCTACATTATGAGTAGTGGCGTCTTGCTTCAACAACGGTAACAGGCCTGCTATAAGATTTCGTGGTAAAGGGATTTGTTGGAGACATTAAAACTATTTTAAATTGTCGGTATCAATTAAACATAAATTTTCAGAGCCATGTCGCTAATCACTCTTAATAGTGAATTGATAAGTAAAATAGAGGTTTAATTGTTGAGTTTGTAAATAATGAGTACATTGGCGATTGTTTGCGAAACTATAGTTTATAATGCTAATTTACGAGCGAAGTAAAAGTTAAATTGCGTGCAGAAGTAATTATTTTTGATATATGTTTTGTTAATGAAGCGGTTTTATTTTACACACTCTTAGAGTGAATTTATTCCTAGTTCGAGGATGTGTTATTTTGTAATTCTTTTTAATAATGCTTTGTTAGTTTATCAATGGATATGGATTTTCGTGACAGTTCCATATCCATCAATGGATATGGAATTTCTTTACAGTAATTGTTTATTAAAAAAAAGTATAACAGAGAAATGTAATGCAATACTTAAAATAACTTTTCAGTTATTTCTTCAAAAACATTTTAATTAGAAATGATATTTCTAAAAGTATAATTTCCGTCGCTCTTGATCATGACATTTACTTTGACACCCTAATTATTCACTTTGTATGCACGAGGTGTAGGTTCGATCTCCAGCATAGGTAAGCACTAAATAAACTTTTTCAGAGTATTCTAAGGCACAACCAGGAAACGGTGATGGAAAACATCGTGAGGAAACCTGGATTACAAATATTGGAATCTAAAATCGCCAATTCGCAGTCAGCTAGCGTGATCTATGCTCAAACCTTCCCTGTATAGGAATAGGCCTATGCCCAGCAATGGGACGTATACAGGCTGGTTTATTATTATTTAAATTATTCACTGATAGACATTAAATTGATCCTTATTTATTTTTACTAAATTGCCTGTACCAAACTCGCGAACCCATACTACGCGAAAAGTTACCAACTCATAATTGTTTTAAGTTTTGAAATTGGTATCCTAACTTTACGGAATTCGAAAATTTGGATTTCCATTTCTAGTTAAGGGTTCATAATGACAGTATCACCAGTTCACAATTTCCCTGTAAATATTAATGGGAATTTTAATTGAAGTTTGATTTCGACTAAATTGAGTTCAGTTTAGATTTTGAGTAGCGTAAAATTTGTTGAGCCTATTTATTATTCTTCTGGATGAGGCCATAAAAAAAGAGGACTTTGTCAGACAGTATTTTGTATGATAGGTGACTTATGTATATAATAATTGAAAATAAATACGACACTGAAAATCTTTCGTTTGTTTTTGAATTTTATAAAAAAAAATCACGAACCAGCTGGTTACTAAACTTAAAAAAAGAAAACACCTACTGTCGAAAGTTTGTCAACGCATATCGTAAACCTCTACTCTTCTGTAAATATATGACAAACGTAAACATCACATGTAGTACACAAAATATCATCAAACACTTTACGAGTTAACGCGAGTTACAAGTACATATATTTATACACATTTACACAAACAGTACGGCTTAGTAAGCTCAGTAATTAACTTGGGAACTTCAAACTTGTTCGTAATGAAGTCAAATGGGAATCTCGAAAACGAAAGGCATGAGCAAGTTTCCCCCATTCGAAAGTGTCAAATTAATCATAATAAGTATTGTTATTTTGACAGCTGAAATGTTTCGGTCGGTCAAAAAGAAAAAGGTTGCGCACCCCTGGTTTAAGGCAGTGGTCGACAACCTTTTTTAGTGATTTAGTCATTTAAGTTTCTGAATATTAATGTGTTCGTGGCTGTCTAAATATTTATTTCTTGACATCCGTTCTTCGTCGTTCTTGACAAAAGTAATAATCAAATCATTTAAAACACGGAAATGCAACAAATAAATAACAAAAATCCATGTGCATTAATCAAACCATTAAAGGGCCATATGGTCCATACACTCCTATCTAAGAGTACCTACTATTTTTGTTAATATGCATACAACCTTTTTTAATAAACTTATTCTGCTCTGTAAAGTTTCACTCTGCATAATAATACAAAATTATATTATCATCAACACTGTTACCCCCACGTTTTCACAGAAAAGACATTTAACAGCAAGCCATCAACGTTACATTAAGGTAGGAAATAAAGGTTCTGTGATGTTTCCCTGTCACGGATATCAAAATAATTAGAAATAATGCCTTCCTCGGCTTCGCTTATGAAATGCTTGTTGTTTTGCACGCCTGTCAAAGGATCAAGGTTCAACTTGGATTGGTATCTAACAGTGGATAAGATGTATTTTATGTTACTGTTTTAGGAGTACTTATCTATTATATTTTTTGTTAGCCATAAACTTATAAACTCATGAAAATCAACTTTTTTATTTTTAGAATAATTAGTGCCTAATCAGCGACGTTTGCACTGTCAATGAACGAATTATTAATTTTATTAATTTTTCAAAATCGGTTAAGTTATTGAGATGTTCCGAGCAGCATAAATATACATAAAATATATTTGATTCACCGCAAAGACTTCGAACATACCGAAGCCTTTAATTTCCTTTTTAAAATATCAACTTTTTCATAAAAAAATATTGACAGTCAACTTACACAATTAAAAAAAAAACAACACAAAGACATGAACAATCTTTGTAACCAATTAATGACAAACACCGAAACTCCACAAGCTCCACAATTCTTTAATTAATGACCAATTCATAACGGAACAAGAAAAAGAAATAGTCCTAATAAAGACAAATTAAACACGTTTGTACTTGAGGTTTGTTAATCAACAATAAGGTTAATTAAATGCCTACAGTTATGCAAATTGCGGACTAGATTCCGTACCAGTTTGTTCTTGACCTATATAAAGGAATATTTGGATTCGTCTCCATTGCGGTTTGTTTATACGCATTGGAAGAACTTCATGTTTTTTTTCACAAAATAAATTGTGGCCGTAAATCTAGAATCGCCAAACATTAATTTGATGATGAGAGGCGCTCATTAAGCAATTCGACGACGTAGATGTGCAAAACAATTGTTTTCTTAACACCTATAACTAACTCTGTATAATTGCACGACTTCGCGTTTTAGTATAAAATATATGTCTATTATAAAATCAAATAAATAATACTGGCAAAATTAACAAACTTCTGGTAGGAAAAATAAAACATACCTACGTATAAAGCACAGAAACTCAAAACATCAATTTATGTCTATAGATCACTGGATATAAACTCTTTTTAGATAATTGAATGTTTTCTCGTGTCCTTAAGTAATTGTAGCCTGATATTTGATAGTTTAGTAATTTGCAGCTATTGAGCATATTTTACTTGTTCTTTGCTATAAATGTAACTAGCTGCCTGTAGTGTTTAATTATAACGGTACCTAAGGTGTTTCATGTCGTTTATATCTATTTTGTCCTGCAGTAAATATACACATACATTTTAAAAGCAACAAAAAGTGTGAACTAATGGCCTAAATGCATCGAGCGTCAATAAACAAAGTTCAAAGAAATATCAATACTGTCGAAAGTAGTGAATGCTAAAATGGCCGTCTACAAAGCTGAACGATGGCAGTTCGGAATGTGTTTGACTTTAACAAATAATACACGCGATGAACTTTTTGACACCCCATTATTTATTATGTTAGGGATATTGACACGAGTATATTGTGGACTTTCAAAAGCGATGCTTAATCTCATTCAAGCCAGTACAATGGGATTTTAACTTCATTCTGGTTTGGCGTTTTTGTTTACCGTTTGTATATTACAAGTTTCGGTATTTAACTTCCTATAACGTTTAATGGCAATATAGACAGAACAAATTAGTGAATCATTTTAAAGTTTAGGTTTAACTGGTTTGGAACTTTAATGTCGTACTAGAGCTCTCACCCAAAGCGTCGCGTCGGTCGCTTATATGTTAGATTTTACAATTATAGCTTTGCATTTTTACTGTCCGCTTTTTGAGTAAATTATAATTATCCTTGTGACTAATTTTGAAAATTTTAACTAAGAAAGCGTAAGAGATATTGTTGATAAGCCATTGGATCATGGATTAAGTTTCGGAGACATCGACGCATACGCAAACAAATGAATAAAACCACAATTTCAGAAACCATTAAAATAGCTTGTAACATGTGTATACGATTTAAAAGTCATAATGACATTGCATAGCCACTATAAATACCCAATAGACCGAAACAGTAGCCGTCATCAAGATGTATCAGCACCGTTAAAGACCGTTCTAAACGAGTTGGGAAGACGTTTCCCTCCGAATTTACTTCCAAATAATTTCCTGTAACGGACAGTCAGACGGAGTGATGACAAAGCAAGATTAACGAGACCCCAACCTTCCCAGGGACCAGTGATTTCCTTAAAAAAAACTCTGTTAATTGCTCAAAGATAACAGCATCGAATAAATTAACGTTCGTTCGTATTTCACGTTGAATATTCTTGGCAAGATTTATTTTAGGTAATTTGCGCTTTTTGCCTACGTTTGAATTAAACACAGTTCAAAAATAAAAGACTCAGCTAAGTTTGGTTCTTAGTAATTTAATGGTAATTATTTGGCTTCTTAATTGCCAGCATTGTCGAGTAAGAGTGCTGGGAAATAGTTGAAGTTGCTCGTAATTTATACGGACTTTCCTTTTTTTTTGATGGGGTTAATTAGTGAACTGGTTAAGATAAATAGGGGTTTCGAAGAATTATGAGACCTTTGTACATTAGGCAACGTTTCTTAGTCTCCATCAACGTCTCTACATTGAAAAACCTCTAAGAGTTTGTGGAAAAAGCCAAATATTATTTGCACATTGAAGACGTGGCCTTGTGTTTGTAGTACCTACGGTACAGGTTATTTAAAAAACATCTTTAAATGTACACTTCGAGTATTATAAGATTGTTACAACACACAGTTTTAAACCCAGTGCTTTTCCCATATTTTTAAAGGCTTCTTCTGCATAGAAAGCTTAATCATAGCACCAATCTCGCCTATGTTCATTTATACTTCACTAGCTTTCCGCTCGCGGCTTCGCCCACGTGTAATTTGGGATTGTGGTGTATTTTAATGATCTCGACAGGACTTTCTTTCATAGGCTAAAAAATTGTTAGAATTTGAATTATATTATACAGCTTGAGTTACTCATGGATGATGTAGCTTTCTAATGGTGAATATTTGAAAACGATAAGTAGTTTTGGAGTTTGTCGATTACGTTATGTAACAAAAAGTAAAGCGAGACAAAAACATCGTCTAGAAAAATTAAAAGTATCAGTTGATCTCCCCCCCCCCCCCCCGCCCGCTACCTAAGGGCTTGCTACTCCAAAAATCCCTTCTTAGTGGTCAATTGTGTTACTAAAGGAAGCCTTGTTCAAAATATCAGACTTCTATACCGAGAGGTTTCGGCTGTGCGTTAATCAATCAGTCACCAAATGGCACCTGCGAAATCACGATTGGAGGGTAGTTTGGAAAAACTTACATTACCAAACTTATTTACTTGCCTATGTACGTGTTCGTGCCAATTTTTAAGTTTATAAACCTAAGGAATAACATTTTTCATAAAAACGATTTTACCCCTTTTCGCCCCCTTGGGGGTTCAATTTCCAAAAATCATTTTTTGATACTCACTCCCGTCAGTAAAGGAAGCTTTGTTCAAAATATTAGACTCCTACACCGAGCGGTTATGGCTGCGCGAAAGTCAATCAGTCACCCAATCGCAACCCCCTAAATCACTATTGGAGGGTAGTTTGGAAAAAATTATAATGCCAAACTTATTTACTTGACCATATATGTGTTTGTGCTACGTTTCAAGTTTTTAAACCCAAGGAATAAGATTTTTCATAAAAACGTTATGACCCCTTTTTACCCCCTTAGGGGTTGAATTTCCAAAAATCCTTTCTTAGTGCACCCCTACGTATCTCAAGGAACCTACATGCCAAATTTCAGCTTTCTACGACCAGTAGTTTCGGCTGTGCGTTGTCGATCAGTCAGTCAGTCAGTCGGTCAGTCAGTCAGTCAGTCAGTCAGTAACGGAAGAGTTTTATATATATAGATTCACACTATACATACATATGTATGAAGTATGTACAACTAAAACAAAACACTGCATGAATATCAAACAAGGGAAATACTGCATTGTTTTTGCTCCGCAATTTATAGGAAAACCAGTTTGTTTGGTAAAAAAAAGCGAATGGCTTTTTGGAGTGTATTAATACGTAGTAGGTACCTAGATTTTTATACCATGAGATGTAAATATACGGATTGGCGGATTTTAGGCAATCGGCCGAAAAATGTACAATTACGTGAAGAGTTTTAAACGTGTGCAATTGTGTTGACGATTCCTTCTTTACATGAAAGGAGTATGGCATTCAAATTTCAAGAAAAATATTAAAATAAATAAAATCTTTCAATACTCGGAAGCTGCGCCATTTAATACTACACAAAATTGTAATATTAAATGGTGCAGTTCTCAAGTTTTAAAGATAAAAACTCGAACAGAGAGGTAAACTAATAATAAAACGAAACTTATTCAAACTTTCGATACTTTCAGTGGCGAGTTTCGGAGAAATTGGCAAAGCTTTGCATTTTCAGTGAAATTGTACCTACTTTGAATATTAAACTGCTAAAATTTATGTTACTTTAAGGTAGTAATCATGCTGACCTTTTTTTAGAAGCCGGTACGCTAGCTTATGATGAAGCACTCCGGTTGGGTCTGCAACTAGTCGGTCTATCCCGATAAATACACGCAAGTTAACCGTATAACAAAAACTTTAAAACCATCATACTATAGTGTCAAAAAGTATTTTATACTTAATGAAAAAGATAGAAAGCTTAATAATATGGAGTAGATAATTCAATTTCTAGTCCAAATAAATTTAAGTTCTATCATTAAATATATACCTTTAATTTATAACAAAGAATTTTGCTATAGCTTGTAACTGTAAATAATCTTTTTAACTACTTTCCACAACTAAAACACAACGGCTACCCTTTGGCATGAGGGAGGAAAACCAGCGAATAGCGAGGCAAAGTTTGTCGTATCCTGATATATTGCAGCGACGCCTGTGGTCTACCGTGACTGATGGTATAAAGGAAATATTCCTTTTTCCTTTCTAATGCCACTGTGATTTATTCCAGTTGATAAGTTCTATTGTTGTTTTACACATGCATTTTATAAGTAAGTAGAAGTGGTTTGAACTTTTATGGACAGTATAGTTTTATTACACAAATTAAAAATGTTTACGTGCACGCACTTTGACATGTTTTGCTCATGAAAGAACTTTCGAAAAATATTAAAAAATATTTGTAGGTTTTATAACTTATCTAAATTTCGTCTGTTTTCATTCAACAATGCTCTAAAGAAAAGAATGTCTGTATTTATTATTTAAAACACGAAGAGATCAAAAGTATTTTTGTTCTAAAGTAATCTGTAACTTATAATGTTTAAAACTTTAACCATTTTTTAACCCTGTTACTCTTTTCCGTAAGCTTTAAGAAACCTTATACCCGTGTAGTGTCTTGTGAAATATGGACCTGCCCTGGTAACAGGGTAGTGGTCGCTGCGTTGCTATTACAGGGTAGTGATACGTCCTCGTAAGCAGACCTCCTGCGGTGCAGTTATATACTAGTGCAACCTCGGTGTGAGGAGATAAACTAACGCTATAAAATGTAGAAAAAAATAAGGGTTGGTGATAGATAAATAGAGATTTTATTGCACACCACATGAATGAATTTTAACGATTTGACAAACATAAAAGTTATGATGTATTATTAAAAACAGACCTAGGCAGAGAAATAAACAACGTATAGAAATAAAACGGCGCCCTTTTTTTGTTGTAATACCTACAGACCTTTTGAATGCTTATTTCAAACCAATCAAATGCTTCTGATTGCTAATGCTTGTAAATGTAATTCGTGAATCCTGTTATTTTTTATTGTGTTGCATTAATTGGCTAGTTCTGGCTAGGACTTTGCTTCATTTTTTCATAAAAAATCTATCCTTCGGTAAAATGAGTCTTAAAAATAATTTGAATTATTTGATTTCCAGCTGAAACGTACCAAAAACTTTCACCTACCAATGGCTATAACAAAACTGTTTCAGGGGTAACCAACATTTGTGACTGAGTCAATAGACACGCGTAACACAAGAACATTTAGGAAGACTGCGCATCGTAAAGGCTGTAATCTGGCTTACAAACGATGCAATAAAACACAGTTTAGCGTGTATATTGCATCTGAAGAACAATCGTTAGTCGCACGTGCGCACGCCGCCAGTAAAAAGGTCCTTTAAGCGTACCACGTATCAGATAAAATATTTCATTGAACTTTAACAGAACTAACCCAGAATTATGCGCCCCTGACATTCTATTTCAAAAGTTGAGACTTTTATTATATTTGTTTGGTTTTTTGGGTTGAATTTTAACGTGAATGGTTGAGTTAAAGTAATAATGGGTATTGGCGATTCGTGAAACGTGTGCGGAATGTTTATTTTACCAGTGGAACAGTTGTTGCAGTTTATGTTATGGCAGTCAACTACTCGTTCAAAACGACGATGGAAACGAATGAAAATAGTCTGGGTTTAATGAAAGAATACTCTGTGTGCAGCTTTTTGGGTAGTCCGTTTTTATTTCCTTGAAAATGGACAGCATAGTCGTTGTGTTGTTAATAGCTAACACGATTTCCAAGATACTTAATAATACTTTTTTTATTATAAAGAGAACTGTAACACTGGTCAATATTTCAAACATACACATTGATTTTGATATCTCTTTCCATAAATGTAAGATATTCAACATTTTGCTTATTCATCGGTATAATTTGTTCGGACAAGCTTTTAGCGTTTATGTAAGCGCCGCGTACAGGGAATGTATGCTACTCGTAAGTTCAAGTTAGTCTTCGGGGCATTGGCTAGTGCAGACATAAATCAGGATTGGTAAATCTGCGCGCTTACTATGATTTCTTGAAGCCAGACTGGGACCATTGTGGAAGCAAGACAGCGCACTACAAGTGGATCTTGAGAGATTTCGTTATGGATAATTTCTGCTTTGACAGTTTGTATGTGTATTTCATACTTAATTTTTCAGAGAAGTCATGAGAAAAAATGACATTTCAATTGTGACATACCTAAAAAAACAGGGTTTCACAAATAGGTAGTCGTTCCATGTAAAATAATATTTAGCTGAATTCAGGGAAACTGGAGCCAACACCACTTTTGGAAAAGTCTACACAGAAAAAGGTCTTAACAAAACAAACGACGATTCTCCAGTTTTTAATTAATCAGCAATTAATCACGATTCCTGTGAAAAATATCCGGCAGGTATATCTGAGTTTCTCCAATGACTGCGTTTAATTCACTGCCCAAACATGACGGACTGCAGGCAAAGAATAATTTATTGCCAAAATGTTTTTTATCGATGAAAATTGCTACGGAATTTTTAAAACTGGCTTTATGCACTTTTTTGTTTTTATTGAGCACGCTTTTAATTTTGGAAGCAGATTCGAGAGATGCGAGTTTAAATTGAAAAGTGGATTGCAGAATTGTAATTTTCAGTCCTTTGTTGTTGTGGTCAAAATTGTCAACTCGTGCTTAAGTAGACTCGAATACCAAGTAAGTAGGAATTGAAGAATTCTTAAAAAAACCTTTCAATCCTAATCCTAATAAATAACCTAATAATTTCAATCCTTGAAAAATGAGGGCCGACTTAAAATAATGGCATTAATTAATCTATAATTCTAGAATTTATTTACGTAAAAGTTTGTATATCATTTTCTTAGCGCAGGTAAGCTGATATTTCGATACTAGATATGGTATTTAATATAGTTTCGGAGTTTATTTCTCTCCAAGTAATATATAAAAACGCCAGGAAAGAATATGAAGAAAGTATAGTTACTTTAAAAAGTTATTTATAGAAAATTTTACTAGGAAATATTTTAAAGTAAAGGTCTTTGTAAATATAAAGCTTACGTCAGAAACAAGAATAACGTTTAGGCAAAATTCTTCCATTTGTTGAAAACTCTCTGTATGAGTAACTCAGATATATTTTTCTTGTTACTTCAATATTGTTCATGATTACGGTTCATATTCTTTTTATGAACCGTAATTAATTGCATCGGTTAAAAAACAAATATTATTAAGTTTTGATTCTATTATTGAATATACGTATATGAGGTAATTTTAAGTCCCTAATATACGTCGAGTTTTGTCATTGTTGACAAAATTTAGAATATTTAATTTATTATGTCATCAGCCTATCTTATCCTCCTTACACTGACAGTATGCAGATACTATAATAATTAGATGGAAAAAATGGGTACGGATACGTAGGGATACAGAAGAAGCTAATCATTGATATTGATTAGCTTATTTTCCTGGAAAGCATACAAAGTCATGTGTTGTGGCAGTACCAGGAAACCAGGAAAAAGAAGACGATATTCTCTTCGTACAATTATACTTCTTTATTTATAACTATTACATGGTCACGATAACAGCTATAAATATTGTGCAAGTCTCGGCTTTTTCTCTTATCTTCACGAATATATTAGCTTAGGAAACACATTGCGTTGGATTATTTATTGGCAATAAAACTTTGGTCATATTTCCTTGTTAATTAATCATTGGTCAGAGAAAGTAGCTAAGGAAAGACAAAGGCTTGGACCTTTGCCCATAAAAGGGCAGTAGGTGAATACATGAGTGCGGGAGACGGGGAGGGCACACTGTTTCCCGATCAGTTAGAGTGGGCTCTTTACATCTACCCCTTAGAGAAGGAGTCCAGCAGGACTGAGGATTGCCAGAGTTGCGCAGAGCATGCGCGAGCAATCTTGCGACTCTTACTTTGGCAATAGAAGGGGCCCGAGGTGTTCTTGGGCGGTGTGACTCCGACCCGGTGTGGGGATACAAACCGAGCCCTCGGCGTGGGTTGAAGTCATGAGTGTTTCACCCTGAAAAAAAGTAGGTGAATACATGAGACTACAGTAGTATGAATTCCTGAAAATCTCTAAAAGGATCAAGCATGAATAATTGGTGGATGATTGATTTGAAGCTGGATTTTTACTGGATTGTGGAACAGGTATGAAGAACAATAACAATCAATAAGTTTAAACAGACAGTTCAATAATATTCAACGGTTTCGATAAGAAAAACAGTTCCTGTAAGACAGTAATGCTTAATCGTATCATTGGTCCAAACCAGATAGTTTTACAGTACAAACATCCTAACTCCTGAATGTTCGTATAAGACACTTTTTGATGAAGACTAAAGTTCTTGTGTATTATAAGATAGAGTATCAAAAGATCAATGTTATCCAAATTTCGTTCAAAACTTAATAAAATGAAATATAACCTTAGATTCGTTTACAATACATTTAGAAGTTTTAGCAGATTTTAGGAATAGCCTGTTATTTTTAGAAGTATTGGAATGAGCTGATACATTTCGGAATATAACCAAGAAAGTTAGAATTTCTTAGAAGTAAGGATTCCGAAGGATTTTAGATAATGGCTAGGATTGTATTTGCTTATTTTAGGATTTAAGAAAAGCTTCTACGATATTTTGTTCTAAAATACTTAGGTTTGTTTTTGTAATGGAATTGAAAAGGTTTTGGGCAATTTAAAATTAATTTATTTTAGCAAAATCTTAAATTAAAAGGATTTTTTATAAGGTTTAAAGTTGAAGAGCAATAATGGTGAGAAAAATACTAAACAATGTATTATGTATTCTTAAGTTTTTTAAATCCACTATCACGCAACAACTTACTTATACGTCATCAATTACTCCCTTAGTTAATTAAAGATTACAACCATTTGAATCTGAATTGCATAGGAAACACGCCTAACCCATATCTTCTAATATTTCACTAATAAAGAAGAATGTTCGACACGCTTTCTATTTACGATACCAGAGAGCGAAACCTCCTAATCCGAGCCAAGGAACTAATATCTTACTGGAATGTGTAATAGACAAAGGAACTTCTAATTTGATTGCTAACGCTTTGTGTGAAGGTTCAAAATTGTTTGATTAAATATCTGAACAGAAAATCTGATCTGAAATCATTTGACCTTTTCTTGCATGCCTAAGCGAAAATCTAAACAATTAAGTGAGATTTGATTGAAGTCTTTTGGCAGATATTATATGAGTGAGCTAGAGGATCTTTATATCTACTATCAATACATAAAATAGTTTAAAGGCTTTTCACCTTTTGACAGTTTTGGATGCGAGGCGTACACATCATACAGGGGTATATAAAAATTTGTCAAACTAACTACTGCCATCATTTATAGCCGATTTTGTTTGCCCGGATAACCACGTGGTAAACGTTACCACGCCAATTACCACTCGGCGCCACGTGTAGGACGCGAATTTGTTTGATCCACAAATACTTGTTGTGTCTGGGTGCTTTGTACATATAAACTATACGTCTGTAAATCTTCCCTGTGAGACAAAGACTAAATTGCTTAGTGTGAGAGTCATTAAAAAAACAAAAAGCAACTACATTGTTGTCGTGAAAGCAAGAGGGCGCACTACACGGTAGTGGGCGTATATAGTGTCTGTCCAAGAAAGCGTCAAAGAGTGCACTTTCCAGTTTCCCTATAATATCTTTGATTGGATCCACTATATCCAGAAATCAACACCCTCATTCGATTTAATGGAACTATTCCTTGACTATACCGCTTTGTTAAGGCCTTTTTGTATAAACGACGTACTTTGTGTTGCTTCATCCCAATTTTCTTGTTTTCCTTTGACGATCCGGTCAATTTTATTTTAGGATATGGTTTTAGGCCGGAAATATTATATTGTAAATGTTATTGCTGAAAGAGATATAAAATATATTTATGGTTATTGTTTTGTGTTCGTCGAAATCTGAACCTGAAGACATGTAATATTATTATTGTCTATTCGTTTAAATCTGTTGAACTAATACATCAAAATCACGTCACATTCCAAACATTTGAAATTAATTTATATTCGAGACTACTCTAAAGTGACATGATATTATCCAGGCGCTCTGTTAAATCTTCACGTTTTGGTAATATCGATCTCTATACTTGTAATAAAACTAGTAGACAGGTTATGAATATAGTAACAAAATTAAACATAAAATAATACAAACATAGTTTTTCGTTAACACCAAAACTTTCGAAAATTTCGACTGAACTTATTCAAACACCAAAAGTAGCAAAACGATGTCCAAAGTATTTTTGTTTTGCACTTCTATTGGTATTTCTCAGCGTAATAAAATTTCTACGTAATTTTTAAACTTTCCAAGTTAATTTAAGTTTGCAACTCATTCCGTTTTGCAAGTTTTATTTTTTCTGAACTAGTTATCATGCCAGTGGTTGCTGAAGGTAAAATGTTACAGGAGTTTGATCGACTGGGTTGAGACTTGAGAAATTATAAGTCATCTGACTGCACGGATGGCCGAGTGGTATAGGTCACCACGCCAACCACTTCGTGCCGTGTCGCGGGTTCGATTCCCGTGAAAAACAAGAATTTGTGCGATCCAAAATGAGTCCGGGTGTATTTGTGCATGTGAATTAAATGTCTAAGAGCTCTTGCGATACAAGGATTAAATTTCTATTCTAAGATAGCATCGACAGCGAGTATGCATAACCTCGTGAATAAATCTGGATTACAAATTTAAAATTGCTGACACCAAATGGAACTAGCGGTAGCGGAACTATCTAGAACTAAGGTGAATTTGGTAGATCACCATTTACTTATTACTTTAATTAGGATAGTGCCTTTAGCATAGGTTTTGAAAGTCAATATAAAAACCACTTTAGATACAGAAATCAGAGTCATAGGATTAAAATAGAAAAATTTTACATGTTGTACTTTTACAAATATTTTACCTGAAATTTCTTTGGATAATATTTCTATAAAGGGTTTTTAGAATTGCGATGTCAATCTGTGATCCTACTTCGTGGAAGTTCTAAAAATATCATTACATTAAAATTGTTTTTACAAGAATCATTGAATAAAATTGAAAAGAGGTTTTATATTATTCTTACTATTTTTAAACGATTGAAATCGAATTCCCTAAATAAAAAAATATAACGAAACAGATAAATCTAATCACATTTTTTTACTGACAAATGATTGTCCACTTCCATACTATTCACCAGTTTTGATGCTATATATCTTCGTATATTGTCATTGATCTGATGAAATTAAAAATACGTCTCCATTTTTTTTTATCTGTCTGACGGATATTAGATTTTTATCAAATACCCTATCACTTACTGTCACAGCCAAAGCTAGGAAAAAAACAAAAACTGCATTGCCTGAATCTCTGTGGACGTGTTTCTCAAAGTTTCATAAGTATTATCTACTCAGTGGTAAGTGACAAAAGTTTGCAATACTGTAGAAAGTCCACAAAGCTGCGTCACAACTTCGCTGCACTGTTGATGCCTTATAATTGTATTGTATTTTTATTTCAGCGTCCATAAAGTTTGTAGTTTGCTCCGGAATGAGTTATTTGAGCGAGGACTTTGCGATATTGGAGCTAGAGGATAATGTTTCATGTCTTTTTTGTACTTATCGGCCTCTGTATCTTATAGTTCCACGTTTATTTGGGTAGGTGTCTACCAAACATGTCACAATGCTTCAGTGTGGGTTCAGTCATTCAAGATTATATTTTGGTTTGCTTTGATTCTAACGTGATGTTTTCTTTACTGGTTGTCTGTGACAGAAAGTCCATGTACACTCTGTAGAAGTCATATCAATGCTAACCGAGATTTGAACTAACATCTTTGAGCAAATAAATCTAACTATCGACCCACGATATTAATGTCGAATCATAATAAGACTCCTTAGAAAAACCCATATCAAATCACTCTCAGCAAAAACAGATTCCAGAAATAACATATTCAACGGCGAATACATAAACACAAAAAGGATTCGATAATAATTACGCAAATACTAAATCAGGAACGCCAGCTTGAATCTGTGAAAGGATTAATTACGAACGAACGCTTCCTAAGCAAAGACAAAACGGGACAATGGTATAATAAGTAATTAATATTTAATTTATAATCTCCCGGCTACAGGCGCTTAGGTATTCCAATTGATCACCAAGGCTTAATGAAAAGGTGACATTCATCTACATCGCAATTTATCATTGTCATGTTTATAATTCATCTTCATCCAAGAAACCTTTCCTCAATTAATCGTGGTCGGCTTTTTAAGAGGAAATTGTCTGCTTATTGCCCAATCCTACGAACAATGAGCAATTTATTTGAAAAATGTTACCAGGAAAAGATCAAGGATCGGAAATGACAGGATAATGCCCATCGCAACATGCTTCTTATGGGATCTTTTATTAGAAAATTATTGGTTATATTGTACTCATTCATTAGAGAAATAGAGATGTTTATCTTGGTTATATTTCTAAGGAATCATCGGGAACTTAATTAATTTGGAAGAAGGAAGGAAAACAGACAGGACGACATCCAAATTATGAATTAATTTACGTATTCATCGCCCACCTGTGACATCATTCGTTAATTAATTCTTTCGTTCAGTGACCTTTGAATCCGTTTTTGCAATTCATCATCCATGCAATTAATAATAATGTAAATTAATTATTTTGTTGGATTATGATATGAAATAAATTGCTTTCGTAAATGAGTTCGAAGTTTATCAAACAGCAACATCCCTTAGGGAATGATCTCGTAGGGTTGTGCTTGGGAACAGTGTGGTTTTACGGCGGGTAATTGCATAGCCGGACTATAAAGTCTACACCATCTGGCCGTCTACTATAACTCCAGACCAGACAATTTGGGCCCGGCGTTTCCGTGTGAGGGTGCGTCAGATCGTTTTCACACGTTTACGAGTATCTAATAAACGGTGCCGAACTGCCGTAGGCCTCGTTCTATGACTACAAATTGACTTACTGATCCTATAACATAGGGATTTCGGATGGCCGAAGTTTCGAATTAAGTTCGTCGTTAACGGTTGTTTGGAGTTGCAATTGAAGTTTCTCATTCACGTTTACGTCACAGATCGTGCATTGAGAAAGGATGATTAATTTTGGGTCAGGGATGGTGTAGTTCGGAGAATTCGTATCTCCTCTGCGAATAGATTTTCAAGAAATTCTGCAATAGAAATACGTTTCGCTCAAGTATGTACAATAACTGGCCCGAGGCAATGCAAATATTTGTTTCACTCTGGATGGTTGGATTGTAAAATTGTTCTTTGTATTGCAGACATATATTTTGGTAAAATATAATGCTACATTTTGAGGTGTTATTTTTTGGAGTTACTATGGAGCAAAAGCCATTTTACACTCTTTCTATCTTATCTGTGGAGCATTTTTTTGTTGGTGGCTTTTAAGATAATAGGTACATCAATGGTATTACAAAACTGCTAATAATGTTATTTACGCTTTAGTGGGGTACGCTTTACTTCTAAATTGAATTCGATTTTGATAAATAATTATAACATACCTATATATTTAAACAAAAAAAAATACACAAGAACAGAACAAAAGTATATATATGTAAATAATCAAAATATTATATTATAAGGTGACTAGTGTGAACCAACACTTACGGCCCTACGTCTCGCCGGCCTACATAAGTGTATGCATGGTAATAGTGTTGAAGCAATTCACCCGGTTATAAATGGGTAATTTGGATTAAACAGCCCACTTAATACAACTGCTGGAGTATAAACTTAAACGGTTCTAAGCCTTATTAGATGGTTCGCTATGTCAAGTAGTTGTGTATCTATTAGGGTGTCAACGGTTTGGTCCTTTAGTTATAAAGTTTTAGATTGAGATGATATTGATTTTGAGATCCTGATTTTTCTTTGTGTTTATATATCTGTATCTGAGATTTTTTTGGTGACAATACAGTGCTGCTATTTTAATTGTTTTTATAATTTTCCATGTAGAGGAAAAGGTGGTAATGCGGCCCCCGCAGGTATTTTGGCCCCCCTTGATATTACTATTTTATAATAACACCACCTAGCATTTTTTTGGTGAAACTGAATCGTCTTTGTCACAACAATATTTAACACCTATCGAATCCGTCAGATGTCGCTCCGTTCATACGTCATTTGAGCCAGTCGAAACACGTTACTTTGAAAACTTTTTAACTGTTGCGATTTTATTTGCGTAAAAATAGAAAGCTATCGAATTTGAGTTTTTGTGTTTACACGTTGTTTTAATTGAACATTCTTCTGCGGCATTTCAAAGGTAAATATGAAATTTAAGCATTTTATTAATATGTTAGGTATTTTTGTTTAAATAATTTATATATCTGTAATGTGACCCCCTCACATTGCTTGTAATGTGGACCCGGGGGCCACATTACATGTAAAACTTAGTAATAAATTTCTTATTTTTGTTTTAGTTTTTAGATACCTAGGCAAAGTATATTATCTCCATCTTCGAGAAGAAACAAAAGACGTGGGACCCTGAAGAAATGAAAAAAGCGGTCGATGCGGTGAGGAATAAGCAGATGGGATACAAAAAAGCTGTTAAAATCAGGAGTCAGGCGTGATCGTGGTAGAGGAGGCACTAGCAAAGCTGGTCGGCGCCAGAGAGATGTTACATCCAGCAGCAGCTCTTACAGTGAAGCAGTAAATGACGATTCAGATGATGACAATTAACATTTTAATAGAATTCCTGAAAATATAGATGTCCTCTGCGTGTTCTGTGAAGCTAATTATTCAAATGACAGACCTGGAGAGCAATGAATACAGTGTCAGAGTTGCGAATTATGGGCTCATACAGCCTGTGCAGGTCCGGAAGGCGATTATTATATTTGTGATATTTGCCGTAAGGTTTCAATTATGCTATACATTTTATGTGACCCCCCAGGGGGCCACAAAACCATCACTTGATCTCATTTGGCCAAATTTGATTACTTAAGAATAAATATATTTTTTCATTATGCTGTATGTGTTTTATTTATTCCATAGTAAAATATGGATAAAAGAATAACTAAGGAAACTAATAAAGTATATTTCAAGTTTTTGGAGCCTTTATTATTTTTATGAAATCCCAAAAACAAAGTAGGGGGGCATATTACCACCTTTTCCTCTACCTATACCTTTTTAATACTTCAACAGAAGATATAAGAATATTTTTTTTCTTCTAAATTTATTCTAAATATTCACTTTGTATAATAATATAATATTTTACCATATATTAGGTATTAATCGACCCATTCACACTTAAGACACCTGTGTTAAAAATGGTCCTTCACGTATCAAAGGACCAAAAAGAAATACGGTAGCCGTCCTTAACACGTCAAGACAAGGGTCTATAAGTGCCTTGGATAGCACGTTAATCTGCCACTCACAAGCGTCAATGCGAACGCATAAAAACGCGCAATTCATATACCTTGGTATAGTTCCGAAACGATCAAATGATTTATAGATTTTCGATATCCCAAAAATAATGGTCTTTTCATTTTTGGTCTTTTTGAAATGATGACTCTAAAACAATAGTTGAATGTCTCGTAAATAAAACGCTAGACTTATACAGTGTCCTCTTTTAATAAATGAAGCGACCATTAACTTCAATAAAAATCAAATAGAGTGCATTTTCTTTGTTGCAAAAGAGCTGGCGATTTTATTTCAAACAAAATTGTACGATAGCTCCGAAACTGAATGCTTTTGTGAATTCAGAATGGAACACAAAAAGTTTTTATTACGGATTTTTTCTTTTTACACTTATAACGAGGATGCGTTGAAGAGTGTTACTTGGGTTTTTAAATCAACGTGGTTTTTTGAGTTTAATGTCAGTTTTCAGAATCAGAAATTTTCAGTATTATTAAGATTTTTCTTTGGTTTCTTGTTGTCATTTCAATATTTTGCCCAACAACAAACTTGTATCAAAATTATAAGAATAAGAAACAAAACACTAACTAGAAACGTAATTTGAAACCGATTAAAAAGAGATTATTTTCTACAGAAGATTTATATTCCTCGGATCGGGTCTCAAGCACCGGTAATGACATCAACATGAAAATCTCACGTTCAAATTAGAATTCCGGTTTCATAATCAAGTTTGAGACCAAGATCGGAGATGGTTTCGTTAGCTTGGATGCTTGTAGCTAGATATAAATAGCTGTGGAAGATCTCGACGTCAAATAGGGAAATAAGTTTATGTATGTGGGTTAAGATGTCCCTATGTAGGTTAAATGTATGTTAGTGTGTGCTGCATGAGTTGTAAAAAAATATTTTTGACATGCTTGTATCGAAAGTTTTTATGTATGAGTTGTTTTTCCCATTCATGACATTATAATACGTTATAAATTATTACCAGCATCAGTTTTTGAAAATAAATGCGAAAATTGCTTCCTAATATTTGTGGGATATTCAATCGGTACAAACTTTTCAATGCTATATTCATCTCTCCAAAACCACCAACAATTTTCACCGCCTAATTAATTCTCTTAGCGTTATTTAGCTAATGACTAAGTGGTTGACAGAGAACCGCAACTTCAACACAAACTAGTGGGATCAGCTCCTCGCACCCTTTGTGCGAAACTTCGGACAATTAGCATAGAGGCTGGACAACGGGATCCGGACTCACAAACATTGCGGAGGAGGTATTAGGTTAATCACTCTTTGAAAACGAATGCGTACATTTGGATCCCGAAATTGTTTCTGGGGATTCAGGGGTCTTTACTTGTAGGTCAATCTGAAATCTGAGGATGTGTAGATTTTTTTTGGTTCTGAATGGTAAATCATCACGTGTAAAAAGTTTTTATGATAACGATAATGTTTTTCCCGATACTTTGTACTCCATTCGGTAATTGGTGTTAGAATTGACTCTTGGTTTGCCTCATGGAATTATGAAGCATTAACTATACCCGAATACCTACTAAGTTTTCTGAATTAATTTAAATGCTAAGTTTTTAAAATGCGAATCATTTAGTGGATAACGAAATGGAACGTAAGATTGTCAAAAATTCTTTGTCCCAGAAACAGAAACAAGATTTTTCCGAAAATCTTAAGTAGGTAGATTGTAAATACTCAAGTAAAAGGGAATAAGAAAAGAGTTGTGGCTTAATCCAGGCTATTTTCTAAACCCTTGCTGGATTTTAGTGTAAGTGCGAATGAAATAGAAATTTATTTTTGTATAGGATTGTGTTCTGCTGATAAGCTAGTGCTGGAGTGTAATAGGGAGGTTTTATTCGAGAACAAACTGATGAAACAATAATATCGATTTCAAATTGGGAAAATCATTTCACCCTAAAAAGTTTTACCATTTTGTTCACATCTGAGGTTATTTTAAGCAAATTGTTTTATGCTCTTTTTACTCCTTCAATTGTGAAAATCTTGATACTTATTTCTTTTACAAATAGAGGACTTGCTCAAACCGGATTTATTAAAGTAGGTAAATATCCAATTAAAAACAAGCTAAAAATTTCCGTGGTCTTTCAAATAATACCTAGAAGCTACGATTAAAGTGCAGCCTTGAGAGAGCATCTCCTAACAACTTATTCGTCTCCAGAGGCCAATACATGCATTTCCCCGCATTCCTACAAAATAGGTGACCTATTTACAGAGGCAATTACGCCCGAACTAATCTCATCACGTTAAGGCGTCTAAACGATACTTTTTTGTTTTCTAAATGCTCTGTTGTTATAAATGCCAAATTAGTTCTGTACTTAATTCAAACTCACATGAAGCTCTAGTTAAGTACTAGACGTAATAGCAGGATATGCGAGGCTTGGTGCACTCCGTTTTAATGGGTCATCTCTGTTAAAATAATTTCTCCATATTTCGAAATTGTGGATTAAAAAAAAAAGAAAAAACAAGTCACGTACTGAGGAATTTAATCCTTGTGCCGCAGGGTTTTCAGAGACATTCAATACACACGCACACAAACACCCAGACTCAGAAAAAGCATCTGTAGATTGCAAAAATACTCATCCTACGCGGGGATCGAATCCGCAACACGCGCACAGTAGTAATTAGCTTGGTGACCTATACCACTCGGCTATCCGTGCAGTCACGGATTCGTGGATTTCGACTGATATTAAAATTTATAGTATATCTTTGACAGTTGTTACGAGTAGTCAGAAGCCAGAAGTCTTTTAACCAGTGTTACTGAAGAGTACCGTGTATCTGGCTTAAAGGAATCAGATACGTAGTACTGATACTAACATAGCTGCATATAGGCTGGACTGGAATCCGGCTCAAACATTGAAACTGTTCGGACAAAAGTAGCAGAAGATGAGTTAATCCAAACTCAAATATTCGAAGAGATATAAGGGATTGTTACCATCACTGTTTAGAATGATACATTGCTTTAGTCCCTACGGGTCCGGTTTCAAACTTTGTTGTTTCAAGATCTGGTTATATTAAATTTGAATTATAAATACTTATAGCGTATTTTTGTTAAAGTTTACAGCAATAAGTAGGTGTTATCAGTTCGATCTCATTATTTTTGAGTGATCGATCGAGTTTTGTATGCGAGAAATTTTATTTATGGATGTTAAGAAATCCCTATAAAGTTTTAAATATTTAGAAAATTTTACCTTTCTCATAAAGCGTAGAAAGTTTTCAAATAAAAAGAGGAATGTTTAAGTTTTTATTAAGCCACGTACAGATCGTTTCGTACGTACAAAAACTTGTGTTAATTTGTTGCAAAAGAATAACTAGGTAAGTTGACTGAAACGAGCGTCCACTACGACCTTTATTATTTCAACCATATAATGCAGGGTTGACACACAGACTTGTACCGTATCCTGGAAACATTGTCACCGATGTGTGAATTGCAATTAGCATGAATTCGCCGCGCTACAAAATATACGAACAATGTGGTAACTATTTTGGTAGCCGTGTGTTGTGAATAGAGTATAACTTGCATGTGGCAGCCCTAATTATAGGGTTGAAACAGTGTAAATTACAATAAACGAAATATGTAATATCTAGAAAAGCTAATAATATTTTTTTTTTCCCTTGGTAGGTGCCCCATCACATTTTAGATTAAAGTTCTCAACAAGGCCTCTGCATGTTGGACCTGTGTCCCCGTGTAAGCCTTTAAAAAGGACCGGGTTTCTTCCCTTGAAGTTAGCCCGTGAATTAAAAGAGATTTTTTTTTGTTCAATTGTTATGTATCTACTTCTATCTGTTCATCAACTTGATTTCTTTTAAGCTACAAATTAAAAGTTACTCAAAGAAACTCCTAACTTCACTTCGATTAATTGCCACTGTTTCTTGCGAAACGAATCTTCTTTTTTAATATGAAATAAAACGAGTATTGTATTGAATCAATCTCGCTAATTGAATTCAGTCGCGCATCAAAGGCCTCGACGCCGATACGAGGGAGAAAACATTTTTCTATGTATTGAAAGATTTTCTGCGAGACTTATATTCAAGAAGTATTGGCAAGGTGAGATGCCAGATTTTTACCCTTACCGAGGATCTTTTACGTCGCAATCCTACGTACGCGTAAACAGAAACGAGATTTTTCTCAAAGGCTTAACCCCTCATGTTTCACAGCTTAACCCCTAAGCTCTCGGCGACATATATCCCAGATTACAGTTACGATTATTAAGCCGTTGACAAATGTTACCTGGTATTTTTCCTTAAGAAATACGAGCCTCATAAAATATCTTTAATTAGCACTTTCTTTTTGTCCAAGGCTATTTTACTTTTATGAAACGGCCCTAAGAGCAATGAATTCGTGTCTCAAGAAAATGTCGAACGTTTTTTCCTTTTCTGGGTTTCGGGAATTCTTCGTCCGTAAACCAGAATAAGGAATATATTTTCGCAAGAAAATTAAGAGATTGTATTTCGTGTGAAAGTTATATGTTGAGCCGTTGTTCGTTGATAAGCAAGCGTATCTATGTAGGTGATCGTGTGTCTTCCTGAATATCATGTACCAGAAAAATGTATGAGCAAGGTGTTTGCGAAGATAACACGTAAAAACTTGATCAAAGGAAAACTCCTTTTTAAAGAAAAAAGCTAGGGGATTTTTTTCAGCCAATTTTGATTTATGGTTTCCCATCCCATCAGTCATAATACTACATGGATCAGTTCACAAGATTGTAAAAACAGTAGGTACGGCAAACAAAGTATCTAATATCCCTCAGACCTTAGGTATCATCATATGGGGATCACTAGGGGAAGATTTCACCCCAACCACTATTGTGATCTGATCTCCTACTCCTTGACAATAAAACAGGATGCATATTACTGTTGGGTGATTACACTAAAGCTACTGAAGGACTTGTCTCAGCCGGAAGGTGAGGGTGTCATAATACTTTTCGAACTGAGCAGAATGATCTTTTAAGTTACCATGAAAAAAAAAATGTAGCTTAATACTCTGGTAGAGATTTTGAATAAAAAAAAATGTTATTCGTACTGTATGGGTACTATAATGTGACAAATAAGTTTAGTTCTGTAATAAAATAGATGCCAACTTACTTAATATGAAAAATATGCATATAAATGGCAAAACAAATAATTTTATATCTTCTGCAGATGAATTTATCACTAATTGAAAATGTACAATGTTCATACCTAAATGGAACTCCAATATATTCAGTTATGTAGGCAAGGCACTAGTGTACCGTTAAAATCAATTAGTTAATGGCACGTGGGTACAAACGGGTTCTACCCATTTCATGTAACATTTAATCTTATCACGTTTTTCCTCATAGAATAAATCAAGTATCCATTAGACTTGTGAAAGGAGAGAAATACACTCAAACGTGAAAGTTTCTTAAGTTGTTCGAACTTTTTAATTGGTCATTGTGTTCTTCGTCATTCGTAGATCTGAAACTTCTTTTATATTATAGAATCTATTTCGTGTCTTACTGCTTGACTTGCTACTGTCTTGGAGCTTTTTCTCTGGTACTACTCCATAAGTATAACACTTTGGAACCGCGCGTTCTTGGATCAGTAAATTAACGTATTAAAAGTGCTCACAAAGACCTACTTGAAATAGAAACAATTTTGATATCGTTTTTTTTTTGGTTTTCAAATTTGACTACAAACTTTTTTGTCTAACCACTTCGCGTCCATCCTGTTAGTAGTGAGGGAATATCATCTTGCCACCGTCTCATCAACCTACCTTGGGCGACTTCCGAGCTTCAGCTCAGTCGTATCCTTCCTAACAATATACAAGAATAACTCAAGAACACAAAGATAATACGTTCAAATCAGGATACCCAACACCTACACGCATCTAAATTTGGAAAATCGATATTTTATCGATTAAACAATCGCATTAACCAAAATCATTGACCCCGTCGCTAAAACGATTGCTTCTTCGAGCGAACACAATATCAATTATTCGGTACATTAGCTTAAATAGCGGCAATGTTATAGTGTTAATGTTGACACCTATTTGTGACCAATGATATTTTATGGACTTTGACGTCGAAATTGTAACTAAACTCTTTTTTTGTGAATCTGATTGGTTTTGAAATTGTTAATTGGTCGATTTGGCAGATTGCATATATTTTGACCATTATATTATGGCTAAACCAATAGATTATATTGGAATTGTTGGAAGTAGTCAATTGTTTTCGGCTTCTTCCGATATTTGCTCTTTAATCAAAGACAGTTCTTGAAAATTTCTTATGAAATCAAAATCATTGGAATTTTCTTAAATCAAATGAAACCTATAAAGTTTTTAATAGAACAGCTCAGCCAGATATTTGGCATTTCAAATGAAAAGAAAAATAAAAGTATGTGAAGAAAATAAATTATATACACACCCATTTACCCGGATTAATAAAACCAGAGGAAAAATGCTGTGAAGATATGAAAATATTTACTTATTCTCATTCAGAAATGTTGTCAATGGATGAATAGCACCGTTATTACAAATTGAATGACGCCTAAATTAAATTCACGGTTCTTCTCTAATACTCATACAGAGATAATAAGTCCTACTGACATTATAAACGCGGAAGTTTGTAAGTGTGGATAAATTGATGTTAGTCTTTCTAGATAAAACGGCTTTATCAATTTCGTTGAAATTGAGTATGGAATTAGCTGACACCCTGAATTAAATATACGCTACCTTTTTAACCGACTACGTCTGTGAACGGAAGTAAGAATGGAAGAAAAAAATGATAGAACCGACCGCAAATAAAATGGGATAAGGTCAAAAAGATTATGATGATGAACTGACCTTCAAACGGGCGAAATCGTGGGCAATATCCAAAAGTTTATTGACCAAATTACTTCGATACTTAGCCATAAAACTCACCAACTTACCATTACGCCAATAACACATAAAAACAAGTGACGATAGGATCCGATGTCTCTCGTCTCATTTTAATTCCCGTCTCACTTGAATTCCGAAGTTAGTTGTAGGTCGTAACAAACTTCATTGTAATTCAAATCAGTGTCCGATATGGAGCATGTTAGTGTCATTCAAACTGAATTAGACCGGGCACGCAAGTACTTCCAGATCTGGCTAACTTCCAAATAGGAGCACCTATATTATATGGGAGGATATTGATTTCTGTTTCTCTGGTGGGTGGTCGTTGTAAACAGCTTATTTATGAGTTTTGATTGATGTAAAATAACTATTTTTGGGTAATTGATGAAAAGAGGGGAAAAATATTTATCAGGATAGTTCGTCTCATGTTGGACTCAATTGGAGTTCTAAATCATAAGCTGACGCGACGGAAAATAGTAATATAATTTTTATCTTATCAACCATTTTAACCAGAAAATCCTATAATCTCCTGCCTATAGACCTGCAGTGCCACTCTTCCAGTCAACAATACGGGCCTATAGACGTCTCAGTACGGAAAACAAGCGTTTTCCATAAAGGAAGATCTCCATATTTTACTTTTAATCTTTTCGGTTCTCAGCAACATTTCTTTAAATCAATCAACTAAGTAATCTATTCAGTACTTATTACACACTACCATTAAGACAACTGGTTTACTGCCAATCATCATAAGTCAACCTCGTTTCCTGCGACACAAGCAATAGGTAACCCCAATTTGTCTAACATTCATTAGGGCTTTTCGTACACGAGGCAGCAAAACACTTTGATATCTGAAAACTTTAGTCGCCAAGTGACTACCGCCGTACCATAATTATCATTTCAGTCCGGAAACACCCAATGCTTGGTACAGGACTTCCTTCTCTTCTGCCACAATTGTGTGAGTTGCGGATGCCTTATCCAAATGCCTCCAGCAAACCTAACTATCATCAATCTAACACGTTCTCAGTCATCCCTGATTTCTGTATAGAGGATACCTCCATAGTACAGTGTTCCGCAAGTCGTATACCGTGGCACACTAGCGTACCGCGGACACTATTTATTGTGCCTCGGCAAACAAAGAATATTTAGGTACTCAAATCGATTTTCTAAAAAATCTCAATTCATTAAGCCCATGTTTCGTATCGAATACCTTTTCTGCTGTTAAAAGTTTAAATTGTTAACATTAAGAAAATCTCTTTCCTAGATTTACCGTGAACACATACAGTTAGGAACACTCCCAATACTCCCATAGATGATCAAAGCTCGACTTGAGTATTCGGAGATATACATGGCCTCATGTACGAAGTCCCTAAGCAAATTGGATTACTGCCAATCATCATAAGTCAAGATCGTTTCCGGCTCCAGACGCAATAGGTTACTCCTGTAACTAGTCCACATTTACACACTGCTACGTCATCTCAATCTAATCACTAACACAACCCATCTATATTATTGGCTATTGTGTCAGTATTTCAAACTAATCTTCGTAATTCATGATCTATTTGGCTATCAGGTGTTTAGGCACTATAACTAATGTTAGGAGTGAACGTCATGCTTGAAATATTAGCTGGTCTAGGTACTCTATTAACGTAATTGGTCATTATTCAAAATGTATGCCGGTGGAGAGGGTGTTTCTGTGTTCATGGTAATGTTTGTGTCTATTGGATTTAGATAGATAGATTTAGGCTTTAGGTATGTGTTGTTTTAGCTGCTGATTGGTACAGTCCGCTTAAATTATTTATATTTGACTAAATAGCTCAAAGATTAGGTAGTGATCAATCTAAATGACATAACATATCGAACAAAAGTAGCAATTGTTCTGTAGTGTTTATTAAAACTAACTATTTGCACTTGGTTGTTTAAAAAAAAAAAAATATTGAAACCGTTTTTTTTTACAATATTTTTTCAACTCTACATTTCAGAAAAGGAAATGAAAATTTGATTAAAATAAAATGTTGGTTTTGTTTATATTAAATCTTTATTATTTTAAAATTGCTACATTTAAATAGTATTTTCGGTAACAAATAAAAATACCATTACAATATCATACATGAACGTTTCTTTAAACAACAATGTTTGATATTTACATTGTCAATGTTAATATGCAAATGACTGTTGATATTTGCACTTGCACAACCATTGAACAATGAACATTGTAATTCAAATATAATTAAATTCTCCACACACATTTTACATGCAATTTATTCGAAACGGGCATAATTATAAATAGTACTTTTGTTAACTTAAAAATGATGATCACAGGCTTTATTTTTCAATTATAAATGCTTTTAACAAGTCATTGTTTTAAAATCAGTTGTCTATTAAAAAAGAAATAGCTGACTGGCTACCTACCTCGAACTAAGCTTTACTATTTTAGTTTGTAATAATTATATCGTTTTACGAGTACTTATTCTATAGGTACACGTTTGCAAAAATAATCGTACAGACAAATAACAAAGCAATTTAATAAACGAAAATATCATGCAATTGGTGCCAATGAGCTGAAAAACAAATATTCGTCGCTTTCCGCCTATTGACTTTGCCAAACCGTGTACACAGCCTTTATGAAAGGAGAAATTAACCTAATTGCTTATGCCAATACACAGGTACAAATACACACAATATGATGCCGACCCTATGCCGAATACCTAGCAGGTAAGTATTGTTTTGGTTATGTACTGTTGATGACAAAATCTTATAATTTCAATGGTGAGTTTTTTCTATTTTGTTAAGTCCCTTCAATCGAAATGATACTTATTGATGTCTTACTGGCGTTAGATGCAGATACTAGTAAATATAAATTTACGTTACATAAGTACATAAACGACATAGCACTATTCATTAATTAAAAAAAAATAAAGAACGAAAAAAAAATACAATAAAAACCCAAGTTGCTTTTTATTGCAATTCTAATTTGAAAGTAAAATTGCAATAAAAAGCAAGTTTTGTTCCGTTTCATTTCAAAACACTATACCGATCAACATAAAACAATTATATTCAAAGCGTCGTTTTGTTAGTGACTGTATAAACTCAATCAATTAACAGAGCTGGCCTGAAAACGGACACCGCCATCACATTCAATTCCTCTAATGCACCTTCCGTTTAACTTCGCATTGATAGCTTTCCTATCGTTTGTATTTCGATTTCCAATATGGCCGCCGCTATTGAAAAGTACATAAAACCTGTTACCTTTTATATGACGTTGTTTGTTTGTGATCTAGTTTTAATAGTCGATTTATATGCTGCTGCATTGTTTTGTTGCGTGTTTATGTAATTGGGAGTACTTAGTTTTCGATTTCGGAAATTGGTCTGATTTTGTGGTGGTAAATTGCAATTTTTTGTGCTAACTAAAAATATTATCATCATTCACCTTCCTTTATCCCAATTATTAATTGGGGAAGACGCAGCATGCTAACTAAAAATATGTATACTGCTAATCAATAAACAAAGGTTGTAAACTGGGACCTTTGTTCTATAATTTATCTCTCTGTAGTTGTAAAAAACTGGCAAAAAGTCCTATTAACGAGCAAGCTTTTTGGAAAAAAAATACCTTCAAATTTGCGAATAAGACGAATATGAGAGGTGGAATGGCAGACACAGGTGTTAAATAGCCCATATCCACTTCAAATCAAGTATATTCGGGACGAAAGACCTTCAATCCCGAAATCAGCAAGTTCGCGGAGTATTACCGCTTCCCACCATTTTTGTAAGATTATTTGGATCCCATTTGCGACACATGTCCGTCACATTTATTAATAGAAAGGAAAAATGTATGAAAAACTCTTTGCGTATGGTAAAGTTGTCATCGGCGAAAGATTTATTATGGGGAACGTAATCTTGGAAGTTATGGGAGAAATGTTATATGTGACCGACTATTTAGGGCTGAATAAAGTTGGATAAATCGATCTTTAATCTTTCAAACCCGTGTTACTTTTTTTAAGGAAATCGCCGCGAACCGTAAGATCTTGAAGAAGAAATTAGCGATGGCATGTTTTGGAGCAAAAAGCTTGGCCACAGAATAGCTGTGATAATTTTCGACGATTGAGAAGAAATTCAACATTTTGGTTTTGCGCAATGATCACAACTATTTTAATGCGGAACCACCTTCAATTGTTTATCTTCAAAATGTATCGTAAAGCAAAACATGGTATCGATGAATTAAGTCGAGCCCCTTTTAGCCGTTTTCTGTTGATGTCAGCGATTGTAGAAATTTTACTAGGCTAGAAGGACAGTTCTAAACTCCAAAATCTAAACAACAAAGTTCTGTCCTCAATCAAATACGAATCAGACACCGTCAACTATCCATCTACTAGCCCGTATGTGAACTGTGGTCTATCCCCTTTCCAACCGCTCACTGTTCCCTGCTTAGTTCCATTATGAAATTAAAAGTTTTATTTTTGTTTTTCCGACGCCCTCGGCGTTTTGCAGTTCGCTGTAAAACCAACGGGAACGCGTGACCGTGATAATTTCAGAAGGATTTACTGGCGAAAGTGTATAAAACAATAATGACGTAATTTAAACAATTTAATTTTGAATTTGCTGACGCGGACGCTTGGAGGAATATGAAGATAATGGGTTGCCCTAAATTTTGTTGGAGATGGAAAAAATAAATTAGCGGAATCATTTTTAAGCCCGTCGTCTGTTTGAGCGATTGTACCGTTTTCTTTTAGATGTTTTTTATTAATTCAAAGATATTTTTTAAGAGTATTCTATTTTGTTCCTATTGCACTACCACTTTGATATCTTTAAGCTGTAATTATTTAAACATGGCGCAGGCTTTTCATTTCTAATTAACTCCTATTGATACCTAAACTTATGTCAGTAAATTCAAACAATAAAATTGCTTTATCAATTTGTTATCTTTAAACACTATAATCTTCGTCTAGAACTGACTGTCTAAAACAAACATTTCTTAAAAACTTAACACTCCTTAATTCATAGCATTTGAAAGGCGACAGAAGTGACTAACAAATATTACAGATAGTGTATAATGTCAAAGATAGCGTCAAACTGTAGTTAAAACTTAGGATAACAAGGATAGTTCGGTACAAGTCTCGAGATCTTCCATGTTATACACTAAAATGTAATGTCACAAACTTTTGAATAAACTCCTTGGTATTTATGACAAGAATATGTAAACATTCGTATTTTATCCTAGAAAGCGAATCTCAAAATCCTAACTATATTTTCCAGTGCTGAAAACTTTATTTGGCGTATACGTACAAAAATTTAGCCTCCATATTTTTTGTGAAATTAATTTGAAACCATTCCACGGCACTGACTAAAAATGTTTTGGGATAGGTTTTATGGATATAAAATCCTAAAAAACAAGCAAGCATACTCTCAGTGCATCGATAACTAGGCTCAACAAAGGATCGAGTATCGCATTCAATCACAATTTTTACTCCAAGTTATTTAAATAGCATTGATTCTAAACGAAAAGAAAAAAAAAGTCAACTTGAGAAATACGCCCATTACTTTTTTGAGTCCATTCCCTTAGCAGTTAAACTTTTAAGGAATGTAATACATTTTCTGGGTATCGTCGCTACCTGAATCGAGTTAGAATAAGCCTCCAGTAATATAAATTCCACACAAATTCCTTTCGGAACTTTTTCCTTGAGAACAAAAATGTTTTAAATAAAGAAACTCCTTGGATTGATGTTAACCTGCTTTAGCGTCAGAACAAGTTTGTTAAATGTGTTTAATTATACAACACGACGTTTTAAACATTTTCACTAAAACTGGTCATTTTAATTCGTCAATATTATTGAAATAAATATTTATCCTTAAAAAAATATGAAACTGAAAATTTTTATTTAAAATAAGCATCCTAATAAATTTAAACATCTACGGTAAATTAAAAAAAAAACTTGATGAAAAATTAAATGCAACGCAGTCACATTTACTCTCAAAGTCACACGAAGTCAAAATCACAATTTAGTTCCATTGAGATACATTTGCATGCACGGACGGCAGGCGTGTACTAGCCATATTTACACTCCAGTGCAAAAAAACTCGTCTAAAGAGGTTAAATTAACTTGTTACATAAAAGTGAAAAACGGCGTTCGCTAGGAGCCTCAGCAAAACGGTTGGCTAGTATTTCTCTGCAGTTTATAAGCGAGTTTTACTCATCTTGGGTCATTTGTCCATGTAATTGCGAACGCTTTGCCTTATTTCTGATGCGACAGACGGCTTGTTTTAAGGAGCCACTTCTTTTTATTCACCTGGCTCTTGATGTTTTACTTGGAAGAATAATTTTGTTTATTTGTTGTTACACTTTTTCTGGGATGAAGTTGATTGGTCGTTTGTGTTTGTTATTTAAAGGGAACGTTTGTGCGTATATTGCGGTGACGATATTTTATACTTTACATACTTTTATGACGTCATTAAGACCTCAAACGTCGTACTTAAATGTATAATGTTACCTTTTGCGTAAATTATTCATATCGTATTATGAATTACCGCGTAATTCTTCTTAGTTTATGTGATTTCGTACGTTTTTATAACATGTGTTTTTCGTCAAAATTCTTTCACATAGCTTAATTTTTATTCAAAATTCAGAGAAGAAAATGTGAAATGCATTTAACTAAAAAATTTTGCGTTATTTTAATAACACATTCTCCAATTATAATACTTAGTGGTATTAACTGTCTCTAAAAATCTTTTTAGTAGGTACATTAAACTAGCTGTTGTCCGTGACTTCACTTGCGTGAAGGTCGGTTATAGATGCAATACATCAACCTTCTTTTTTGCAGTTGGGTAAAAAGTGAACTCGATACCAAATTTTATTAAAATTGGTCTAACTGTTTAAGCTTGAAAGAGTTACAAACATTCATCCATCGATCAATCCATACTTACTAACTTTTGCGTTTATAATATTAGTAGAATATAAAATTCTGAACCTTGGAACGTGTTTAATATAAAATGCTGCTTTGCAACACGTTGCGGCAGTCGTGTTGACACCCTTTTACACTTCACTGTAGCGACATGTTATTTAAACATCATTTTACATGTTGCACATATAAAATGTGTTCAAATAGGACCTTGTAACTCGGTAGCTAGATACTAAATTTATATATAGCTATTTACCTACTCTGACTTCAAACTATCATTAGAGAAAAAGAACATAATAAAAGAAGTTATTATTTGCATGCAGAATGGTTTTTATTGGTAGGTATCGTACCTGAAACGTGTTTGTAAATAGTTATTGCGCATTATAATATGTGTTTTGGCTTACCAGATACTCGGGTGTTAATTGCAAAAAAACTTTAGTCATTTTATTACAATATCCTCCTATAGTTCACTATTATTATTAGCCTGGAATGTCCCACTGCTGAGCGAAGGCCTCCCTACTCTTCTTCCATTTGTCTCTTTCAAGAGCCACGAGTGACCAGTTCGGTAAAAACTATTTAAGGCACACATAGTTTACTATGCGTACCTTAAATATTGATCACTGATTCTTGCAAACGAATTGACATATTCTTACCTTAATAACCTTATTTATAATATTTGTAAAACGATAGCTTGATTTCCTAATACAGACACAATTCAATATTTAAACATGCCTGTGTTGTTTTGCAGCACAGCAGCAAAAAAACCTAGTACATACAAACAAAGTATACGTAGTAAATCAAAACAACAGCTACTATGTGAGTTCTTGATAACACAATAGTACGCGCACAGTGAGTGGGGTCGACGGGATCCATCAAATATATCGCGATTCGGGATTACAATGATATTTATCGAATGTATAGGCTTTGTATGCGGTTAGTATTATGGAGATCGAATGTATTGTCTTTTATCTTATGAAGAGATGCTTTCTGGTAGTGGTATGTCCGGTTTTGTGGGGTACGGGAAATAAAAATAATTATTTGATATGCTGGTGAACTTCTTTTGTTTTACTTATTGTTCCTATCTTGTGGATAGGTACAATAAGTAATTTGTAGGAATAAACAGCGAATTTAGAAAAAACTTAGGTAATATTCTTAATTCTTGAAAAAAAATGGCTTACTTTTTTAAATTATTACCGGTTGGTTATAGTTAAAATTTGTACGGAGAAACTAAAACATTTACCGAAATAGTGCATTCCTTTCATGGAAAGTCCTTATTTCCATGTTCCAAAACCCTATCAATATTTAAAATATGACTGAAAAACAAATATACGGTTCGGGATTCGGGATTGCAATGATATTTATGGAACGTATAGGCTTTCAATGCGGTTAGTATTATGGAGATCGAATGTATTGTCTTTTATTTTATATGGAAGAAGAAGGAATGCCATATATTTTCATTGAATTGCTAGGGCATTGTGGTTACAGGTATGTTCGGTTTTATTCTGATAATAAAAATGATTATTTAACATGATAGCGGACTTATTTTGTTTTAATCATTGTTATTGCTGTCTCATAAATAGGAAAATAAAATTATCTCTATATATTTTTACGTTTTAGATACAGCCTCTTTGAATGAAAATTATTAAATTATTCAAATATACCTATCATTAAAAAGCTGCGCTTTCCATCGAAAATATGTGATCGAAATCATTTAAACGATAGGATATTGAAGTTAAGCAATTTAATTCCTATTACTAATCCTGTCACTTTGTATCAATTGTATTCACAGTATTTTACAAAAACAAATAAAAATAGAACTTGGCCATTTTAAAACGCAATAACAAACACTTCTTTCGAATTACCTTCTTTTAAGGAAGAAGAGGCCATTAGTTCTCCTTTTTGTTGTAACGATGTTATTTCGAGTTTGTAAGTGACACCCGCGACTGTATCGTCCTTAAAAACAGTCAAGGTGACACGAATAAATAAATGTAATATTGTGTGAGTTGTGTTGCCAAGTTTAGTGTATTGAGTTCGAGTGTGAAGTGAAGTAAGAATGACATTTTGGAACCGCGCAACTACTCGAAATAAAAACCTTTTGATTTTGATTGATTTTGAAGTGTGTTTAAGGCGGATCACCATGGCCAAAAAAGTCAATAAAAAACTTATTCCTAAGAATAAGGCAGCGGTAATATTTAAATACCACGCAACTTTATATGGTAAGCACAATTTGTATTTTTTGGAAATAGTCTGGATTTCTTTCAGTATTTTAAATATGGGGTCTGTAGTGTACTTTTTAAAACAATTTCCAAATCTGATCGGTCGTATCCTACGTAACATCTTCAAAATAACAGTATTTTGCAACTTTTGTGCAAGTAATCCGTCATATTTCTACGAATCCTTTTTTCTACTCTCTCCCAGAACATTCGTCATTGTATTACAAAAATCCGTGTATGATGGATGAATGTTATGCACGTTTCTTTGGATATCAGAATTCAGGAATTTCATATCCCATGCCTCTAAAATGCATCGATAGGGATAATAATCAAAGCTTTTAACCTTTTTTATTATGCCTATTACTAAGCCTCCGCTGTGTGTTTGTCTTTAGGCTGTATCTCAAATGATGTATTTCCGTTGCCACTATAACTAAAAATAAAGAAATATATTAAAGGGGTCCAAAAAGCGTACTTTTTAATCACATTTTACACGATCTTAATAAACACGTAGATTAACAGATAAAAAATTTGTATACCTACAAAGAACGTGATTTTCTATTAGATGATAGTACGGAACCCTTTGTACGCGAGTCCGACTCGCACTTGGCCGGTTTTTTACATTTACAAAAGATCTTGTTTAATAGTAAAGGAAAACTAACTGTTCGGATTGTCGGTATACAAGTCGTTTTCAATAAAGTCTGAATTTCTCTGTACATTTCTTCAGCTATTTATTCCCTCGGCAATTCTAAACTTCGAGGTAAAATCTATAGTGGAAAGCGATCTATTCATCTTGCTCAGTGCAATTTACATACACAAAACAAACTTTTTTACTCTCAATCTTAAGTTTCTATAGGAAATCTTTTTGAAGCACGATAAAGATATAGAGAACTGAACATTGGAATTTAAAAGTTTTTGAATGACCTGGAGTTACTTTCCTATAATGCTGGTCAAACAAAATTCATTGTTTTAGACGCGCATCGCATACTTATTTGAGGTTATGCTTCATAATAAAAAGCAAAAGAGGATCTTAATATCATGATATATTTTAAAAGTTTATACTTTAAGAATTAGGTTCTTAGGTCATCACACATGTGTCTAAGAAAACCGCGGTAGTGTATGGTTAAGAGCAGTAAAAAGTTATGTCGAATTGTAATTTACTTTGCTTCTCAAAAAAGAGTGCATAAATTGTGTTTTTTGTTACTTATTGTATTTAAATTGTAAAAGGTTACGAAGAAAATTTATTGGTAAATTTATTTTCACTGAAATCAATTCAATTAAAAACTTATTTATCTTCAAACTACTACTACTTGAATAATAGTTTACCTAAAATTAATTTCCGAGTATCTAACAACTAGCCTTTTTAATCCTGAATTCATGACAATTGGATAACAAAATCCTTATTCCTTGGAAGAAAACCAAGTAAACTTTAAGTTTCGATAACAGACAGAGAGGCAAATAAAGTACTTCGATTTTCATGTAAAAATAAAACGTTTAAAACTGTATTTTTATTCAGCATATCTCTTTTATCTCCTATGTATTATGCTAAAGAAGTTGATATTTCCCATCGGGAACACACGATGCATGACCACTTAGGATCAGGTGTTGCTAGCTCGCTTTTATAGCACCTTTGCATAACTATGATGATCTTTAAGATGCTTCGAGGAAAAAATAAAGACGCTTTGTCGTCAGGGAAGAATGTTTAATGTTGTAAGCTAAAGTGACGAATTAGGTAGCTTTTGATACCGTTTTCCTACAATACTAAACTAAGAAATGGTTGAACATCAGAGTAATACTTTCGCAGGTCTGCTGGAGACATTTCTTTAAGAAATAACAAGTACATTTGAGCTTAACTGATATAACATTACGTCCTTTACATAATTAGGTGTGTACATAAATCATTATAAGACTTTCCATTCTATAGTATTATTAAGTTATACAACTTTTTTCTATTTCATAATTACGGATAAATTTACCATCTGAAGTTCACTTTTTCAAACTTTGAATCGACACAGTCAATAGGTCGATAGTCATACGCTAATTAAGCAGCTCATTAGCGTAACTAGTATCCAGTCATGATTGAAGTATTTGCCGGGTAAAGCCCATAAAATTCAATGAAAACAATTCTGATTATGTCCTTAATTACCCATTTAATTCCGCTAGTGTGCAATAAATATTGCTTTCAATACATTTAACAAAATATACATAAATTACGAACCGTGAAATTAATGTAAATTTTAAACTCTCCTGAATTAATTTCGTGGAGTTTTGGAGCTATTTTTTATTTTTGTTAATTGGGGATTATTTTCTCATGAGTGAACATTTCATTTACGGCACATGAGGATAAAGTTATCACTACAATTTTTTTAATTATTAGTAAGTTTTTTTTACGCTTTCTTTAATTAATTCTCTTTTTATTCAAGGGATAGCTTCGTGAGAAAAGACTAAACCTACCTAAGACCAACTACATCGGTGAGAACTTTAATATTAAATGTGGCTGGTGGTGGGGCATCTACCAGGAATCATCCACCCTACTTAATGGAAAAACTGGCATGAAAAGTCAAAGTAGATGCTTTATGATGTGCCTTATGAGTGAAAAATAAATACCTAATTACACTATTTAATTGTGACTGGCCCGTTGGTCTAGTGGTTAGTGGCCTTGACCATTATGCCGCAGGTCGCGGGTTCGATTCCCACCCAGAACAAATGTTTGTACAATGAACACGATCATTCGTTCTGTGTCTGCGTGTAACTTATCTATAAACGTATGTATTTAAAAATATATCAGCATTTTTATCGGCTGTTTAGTTCTCTTGACACAAGCTACTAAGTATGCTTAGCTTGAGTAGCCTAGCGTAGTGTTAATGTTGAGGCATGTATGTAGGTATGTAATTTATTCTTATTAATAAACGTAATGTAAACATACACATCATAAAATACAGCTTTATGGTTCATAAACATTACGAAAAAACAAAACAAACTTCAAAATAAAACTAATTAATTATATGAAATTGCACACTTATGGCGAACAAAACCGCATTATGAGCTATTTCAAACGTTTTCCATGAAATTTATTTATTTTAATATCATTAATGGCAGGCAGTTACGTTTTGTTACAACTCTTAAAATAATTGTATTTAAGAAGGTCAACTCATCACTAACGTGATTTACCATATTGTGAAGACGCGATATAAACATTCCTCTACCCTTCACAACGCTACCTAGTCTCAAGTTAAGTATACGAGAGTAGCTTGTGTTATGATTACTAGACAACTGATAAAAATATTTATGTATTTCTAAAACATTATTATAGACAAAATACACCCAGGCATAGAACAAATGATCGTGCTAATCACACAAATATTTATCCTGGGTGGGGATCGAACCCAACTCCGGTATAGCAGTCCAGGCCACTAACCACTAGAATAAAAATAAGAAAAATTTTATTTGCTTGAAATAGGCCTGTCAAATTAAAATACCAAAGAATTATAATCTTTTTAGTAGTTTTAATTTAATTAGAGTTAAGTCTAGTTATTGTTTTTATATTATTTTTTGTGTAACCTTGTCTTTTTTTAAGCAGCAATAAATACCTTTTTTTTAATTCTCCTGATCTTCTGCGTTAGCCTTTGCGTGACAGCCACTAGCCACGACCCACGCGGTTGCAACCGCACCTATTTGCCTCAACAAATGAGTCACGTAAACCGAAACTAAAATGTAGCGAACATTTCACTACAAATTGAACCATTACACAAGCCCTTATATTTATATTTGTATTATTATTCCATTATAATTCCCATTTCATACATTTTAAGGACATTATCGAAATAATCGAATTGTATTTCGTTAATGAATCCATTTAAACGCTAAACTATTGGTGCGTGAAATTCGTGATTGTGAGAAAGTTTAATTTAATTGCATTAATTAAAATGACTTACCTTTTTAAATATTCGGAATACAAGTTGGAATAAGTATAACAAAAATGTATGAAGGCTATATTTTCTTCCAAAACTTCATTACCTATAGTTTGTTCGTCTCCTACACCTCAAATCCTTCAACTATTTTCAGCTGTAAACACAGTAAATTAATCTATACATATACGTTAAATTGTAGTGTCTGTTTGTAATATCGAAATAACCGGTTTTTTTACTACATGCCTACGAATATATTCAACAAAATACAATTTTTCCTGTGTTTGTCTGCCTGTTTGTTCCCGCTGATCTCTATAATGGCTTGACCAATTTTTATGTGCAGGTAGCTAATGTAGTAAAGAATAACACAGGCTACTGTTATATTAGAAAACAAAACTTTTATATCAGAAAATAAACTAATTAACTTTTTTGTTAAATTACACGTGGACGAAGTCGCGGGTATCGCTAGTTATTCAATAGAATACGGCTATGTTAACTGCTTTGTAGTTATCTTTAATCTAATTGCGTTTAATTGATTATAGTTACTTGCTTCATATTATATAACCAGTTTACTCCCCTTTAATCTTATCATATTCACTCTAAACTCTGAATACCTTTACACAATAAATACTATGTTGATGTAACATAAAGCCTCCAGCTTAATCCATAGGAACAAAAAAAAACAAACCACTATCAGCTCGACTCACGCCCCCGCCTCCGCGTCAGCTCATGATTGAGGACTCTGGTTGGGTCCGAAACTAGTCGGGCTATTCCGATAAATACGCGTGAGTAAACCGTTATACTTTTTAAGTATAAACCACTATCACCTCTACAGTTTAAACTTTTGCTACACGAGCGTAGAGCGGCGTCTCTCTCTATCTTCACAGGCAAAAGTAGGGCCTTTAAGTAAATGATTTCATTCTGTTTTGGTTGCTCTCTAATGGGTGCATCTGATTGAAATGTCTGCAAAACCTCTCGCGACACGAGGGTTATATTCCTTAGGACGAAAATCATAAAGCAAAATAAGACCTTTTTAGGGTTTCGTACTCAAAGGGTAAAACGGAACCCTGTTACTAAGCCACCGCTGTCTGTCTGTCTCCAGGCTGTATCTCAAAAACCGTGATAGCTAATAAGCTAAAATTTTCACAAATGATGTATTTCCGTTGCCGCTATGACAGAAAATTAACGTTAAAAAAAGATTAATAGTGTCTAAAAACAATAGACGTGTGTCTCGTATTTTTTTGCTCAATATTAAAAACGGTAACAGGCAGACGTTTCAATTTTTTGTTGTGTATAGATGATAGTACGGAACCCTTCGTGCGCGAGTCCTACTCGCACTTGGCCGGTTTTTTTACATAGCTTTCACACTAACTAGTTATTCTTGTCCATAGTATTAAATTTTGACGCCCCGCAGTATGTTTTAATTTTATATTATTAAAGAGTTTTCTTATTGCATTAAATAATTTATGACATATTATAACAATACCAACACAATAAATAGGTATTCAGGTCTCTTAGAATTCTTTACCAACAAAAGCCATGAGACAGCAATGATAACATTTAGACCTGTTACAACAACAAAATAGTTATATAAATAGAAATATTAACCTCAATACCCTGTTCAAGTCCAAGTAAAGTCAACCGCATGATTCTAGTAATATAAACGAACAAAACTCAACCTTACCACCTCACAATAAGACAGCTGTTAATGTTAAAGTGTTAGTAATGTGTGGATTTGAGTGTACTTACCAAAGAAAACCAATATTATGATAACCCGGCTGTATAAACTTATTTCCCGACATTGAAACGCCGACAGTGTTTATGAAATGCTTTAAATAACAGCAAATAAGGGTTTTGTTCTTAATTTAATAATACTTACAATTACGAATATACAGAATACTGTTAGTACTTACAGTACAAACTTATCGCATATAATTAGGGTCAAGACTTAAAATAGTTCAATTATTTATTGCAAAAAAAAAACGAAAATGGTAACCTTTTAAATGTGGAAAGTTTAACGTTTGGTCATGAAACACTAAAAGTTGATAGTCAATCGATAAATCGTAATCAATTAATTTAAAAAAACTATAAACTTTATTGTAACAGCTTTTGTAAACTGTTTTTTTTTTGTAGTTTTGTCAAACCAATATTTAAAAAAAGTATTTTGATTTAAAATAAAATTAACAAAGTAAATTACTTTTCAAAATCTATTTTTAAAATATGTTTTTTCACTTTCAGTCAAAGTGAAAATTACTTTAGCTTGTATATTAGTCGACGTCGTAAATTGACTTAAAATATTTACTTATTAAAACCTGCGGTTAGCAGCCCTGACTAAAACACCGCTTGAACAAGAATATTATTTTATAAATAACATTGTAAATATCGCGCTTAATATCAGCCTGAAGCTTTTCTACCAAGATTTGCGCTGTGTGAGAGGGACGCTGCTATACATATTGTATTACTGTCTCGCTCCTAAAAGTCCTTCTTTTGTTTTAAATGTTCATTGGTACGGTCAGCATCAAAAGTCGAATAACACATCTAGAATTTCAAACGAACTGTACACAATCGAATTCAATGAATTACTGTCGTGCTATTAGGTAACAAAATAGGCTTGACACCTGGTATAGTTAAAACATACTAAGCACCAATTCCTAAATGTCATAGAAAAATAATGACGCTTTGTAAATCGGTTTGTGTTAACCGACTTCTGATGCTGACTGTACAGCTAAAAGTAAGACAGAGATCGTCAAAACAACGACTTGATTCCAATCTATACTTAGACCAAGATGTATCTTTGCTACGTTAATTAATATTGTTAATACACCGTGTCTTTTTAATGTACTGTAATTGCCTTTAACTGTTTGTTTTGTTAATTCGAAGACAAAATAATTTATTCTAAATATAGAATTGTTGAGTCTTCTCTGACTTTTAGAAAAACTTTTTTAGGATCGCTTTTCGTTTAGCTGAAAACCCGTATTTTGCGTAGTGACATCTACGATCAACTTTTTTTAACTCACGTGGTATCCTTTGGTAAGGCTGGTTACCAGTACTGAAATTAATAATATTCCTCAACACTCCTACAACGCTCAAACGTCTCAAAATAAGTATACGAGAGCAACTTGTGTTATGAATACTAGACAACTGAAAAACAACTAGAAATTGCTTAGTCAATGTTAAGTTTTACATGATTTTTTAGGTACGAGATGTATGTCGTGCTGGTAGATGGTTGTGTCACCACATTTCCTGACTCCGAATTATACTGAGTTTAACATAAAATAAATGTACTTGATACGGAAATTGATTTGGAATCTGAGAAATACTTAACAGAAATACATAGGTAACTGATATGATATTAATTTATAAACGACTACGGTTTACTCACGCGAATTTGTCGAGATCGGGTGGCTAGTTTCGGACCTAATTGATTAAGCCTTATTTAGACGAGGCGCGAAATGTCGTGCAAGTTTTGATACCTACATTGATCAGGTTCAGTATTATATTGTGCCTCGTAAAGTATTCCTAACGAGGTCTCAATTAGTTTATGTTTAGTTTGGTTGCAATAACTGCCTTTCATGTAGGCAGTTATTGCAACCAAACTAAACTATCCATAAAAAATCTTCCGCCTGAAATAATCTATCCATAAAAATCACCTCAAAATTCATTGCGTAGTTTTAAAGCTCTAAGCATACATAGGGACAGGGAGACACGGAAATGAACTTTGTTTTGTGTTAAGTATTGATAGAGTGTCGTAAACTACACTGTCATAATTCACTTTACCAGAATTCCCGCAAAAGTTCGCCGTAATGACCACAACACCAGGCGATAAACAGCAAACATTTTAAAAATAAACATTGAAACCATTTATTAATTCCAATTTCGGAATAATTATATTTTAAATCGGAATAATGAATAAGATAATGGATTTTGGTTTCCTAGTAAGGGATACTTGATCAATATTACATTTTCATGGTAACAGCTTTAATACTAGCCCGTAAAAGTGTAAAACCCACGTTTTTAAAAGCAATTAATAAAGCGAATATTTTACAAAGGCCCAAATAAAACTGCATTTGCACACAAAGTGAGGTGAAAATTAAATTCTTTGCCGAAAATCAACTGGGATGCGATCGCTACAAATTTCATCGTTTTTACGTAAACGTTATAACATAGCGTTGCTATTTGTACACTTCAAGTATGCGTTAATAACATCATTCAACAATACATTTAAAATTGAAATTCTGTAACTTTAATTTTGACACCCACATTAAAGATGTTTTTAAGATAAATAGTTTTTTTTACTGTTAAAATAATGAAACATAAAAATTATGAAATCGATGATTTTTTCGCAAGTATCAGTTTTTTTTTTGTTTAAGATAAACAATTATTTAGACAAATGAACCGATTCTCTTTCATTGCGTATGGGTCAGAATTAAACAAACAAGCTGAATCACCAGTTTCAACAACATCAATTTAAACAACCAGGTAGTTAGAATTCTGCTACTCAAATACACAGCTATAAAGGTATGTACACATCCTCGAAAATCTACGAATACAGCATGTTCTGGCGAACGTGTAATAGGCAAAATGAAGATTCGCTTATCCAATTTGTTGGCAAACTGAAGTTATGTTACGTACGGACGATATTCAAAGCTTGCTCAGTATTTTCATATGTACTTTACTAGACAATGTTTGACTATGGTTTACTAGCTGATGTAGTCGGTTCAAAAGTAGCCTTTGTATCCATTGTATCAGCTAACTCTATACTAAATATCTTAAAACGATCTTCCAGTGGTTTAAGCTTGATAGAGTAACAAACACCCATGCATTCATGCATCCAGTCATCCATGCTTTTAAACTTTTGCGTTTATTGTATTAGTAAGATATCAAAATTTTATGAGTCAACTAGGACTAAGATATTTGCGGTAATTCCTAGCCGTTTAAAAAACGACAAACAGCATGAAGTCACTCTTGGCTATAATGATGTCTAGTTCTTTGTCAAGTATTTGGATAAAACTATACATTTTACTAGCGGAGGGCCACTTAATTATCGTCCTTAGTATCCTAAACTCTTATAACTGTCACAATTCCCATAAATCCAGTCTACATTCTTCTGTCTTCGCATTCGCACTCACTCTGATATAATTTCCTCGCTAAATCCATTTTTCTTAGAGAAATAATATTATATGCAGCGTTCCAACTAAACGAATCTTGGCACGTGAAGTGCAGTTCTTTTATTGTTTTATACGAGGATTCTTATTTATGAAACCTACTCGTAGAATAGTAAAACTTATCTTATTTGAATAATGCTTAAAACCTTTTTTAAAGTATTATCGAAGAAGTATTTACATCTATGTATTATACAGATGAAGTTTTCTGTGTTTCGGTGGGGACGTACGTAAAATATGGGCCTGATTTTTCTCCGTCGCGTCGTGTCGGATTGCAATCCCATTGGGCTATGAAAGTGAACAAAGATAACACCTGTGCATGATCACGCGCTTTTGCACTATGATGCACTATTAGTATGATGACAATGGGTAATGTCAATTAACATTATATTATTATGACATAGGGGCTTGAAAAATTTAATAGAAAACGAAAAGAAAACTCCAAATGTATGGAAATGACATAATTTGTTTTCAATGACGGACAGGACTTTGATTTGTCAGTTTAATTAAACTGATCAGCTTCTAGAAAAATGAAATTTTTCTAAAGACAGAACGGTGTTTAAAATCTAGGCAAAAATTAAAACCTCTATGTCACAAATTTGTTCTCTACATCATTTATAATACTACAGCTTTTCACTTTATCATATTTTTCAACAAAACGCAATATACACCCTTTTCCTCTAGATTCCGCATTCCGTAGTATTCCGTCCCGTACTTCAGCGAAAAATATTAAATCAGGAAAATCCTGGCAGATTCCTACATGATTGAAAAAACATTCTCTACATAAAAGTGCAGAATACCGGATAGAATTTTCTTTGAGGTATTTTCTTACAACGTTAAGTTCAATCAAGAGCGATCTACAAGATTCTATTGAAATTTTAAAATTTAATCATTTCTTTTATAAGTCTGCAATTTACCTGGATACTCTGGATAGTCTTTCAAAGTATACAATGCACTGAATATTTCAACTTCATCTTGCTATGTCCCTCGAGAATTGAGGTGAACGCTCATTTATTCGAGCCAAAGGCGTTAAATTAGTCAAATAAAACAAATTTTATAATTCCTTATGCAAATCCCTTTATGAAATCTCATAAGAGCACGATTCGTCCGAATCTGATGTGTACAAAATTCTAAAATTGATCTCGTTCAAGGTGCTCGTATAAATGTTCACCTTTAAAAAACAAAAGCGATTTGCAAATCCGGAGCTTTTTGAACTATAACCATCTGCTAGTTTGCTTCAAGCACCCAATAAGCCACTCCAGATGACCACAGAGAGCTATTTTAAGAGATATCGATTTAGCTTCTGGACTAGTCAGATCTAACGTAATTTTTATCCACACCAACAAGGAGAAAAGCATTAAAAATCAAAATCAAAAGTCATTTAATCAAATTAGACATCTACGTAGCAATTTAAAAACGTCAAGATAATAGACAACACCCTATCGCCCACCCATCGCAAAATACATGGGGAACAAAATTTAGTTTATGGCTTCGTGTAAATATAAACTACACAGATAAAACCACCAGTTCAGTTAGTAGTAAAATAAATAGCAACTCGGCAGACTAAACAGGGACAAACCTAGGAAGCTTAAAATTATACGACGGTGATGAATAGGTGACATAATTTTCCTGCTTTAGTATTTAGCTAAAGTTTCCTAGCGTTACCAAATTGGGCTGCTTTTCACCTCTTCGCTTAGAATTTCGACTTTCAGCTCTTCGTTAGTCTAGTGATGGGAATGTCAAGTTGAAGTTGTGATCGATAGTAATAGAATAATAAAATATTGTTGGCGTTTTGGTTTTGTGTTGTTTGGTTAATTGTTACGCTAATTGGATATAATTTAATCAACAATACTTTTATTTTTTTGGGTGACAAATCTACAATTTTCTTACTTGGGTCAAATTATTTCTTTGGGTTGTCTCGAAAATAAGCAATATTTTAGAGTAGTAGTAGTAGCTGTTAGTTTAAATATTTTATGGAACATTATACTTATCAATATTTTGAATTGCAGTACTGGGGCGCAACCCTACTCATACATTTCCTTACAACGACGATGAGTAGCGTCTCAAAATATATGCGCTTATTTCAAAGGGAAAACTTACGAAACATGTATTTATCACTCCTACTGGACCATTCACAATCCTCAGTTGCATACTACGGAACCCGCTTCTCGTAAAGTTTTCGTTTTTAGTTGCTACATACGACAAGAACTTTGCTTGGTAAGCTAAGGCAACAAGTTGATACAAAACTTTGTGGTTATAACTCCTTGGATGGTATTTGAATACTGGCTGTAAATGTATTTAAAAATATTTTATGGCTCATTTTGAGCTGAGAAGAGTTTGCTCTCTCTTTTGTTACTTATTTGCAATCATTTGTTTCTTTTTGTTATACGGATTTTATGCAGTTGACTTGCGCGCAGACTTTGACTGTTTTGCTGGACTAACATAAGAACATCGTGAGCAACCAGACATCTAAGGATTTTTAAAGGTAGTTTTGTGCCACGTCAGAGGAGAGCCTCTGGATAAACCTTACAACCTTATAACGAGAAAGTTTTAAGGTTTAAAATGTGACACTAGGATACATAATATAAGCTGTATAGATGTTTACTCTAACAATAATATAATTATTGTGTTCCAATCTATGTGTAGAGAAATCCCATAACTTCCTAATAACACACACTGCATACCGAATTAGCTAAACACCCAGCTAAGTACCGAATGTAGTTAATAATTTATTAGCGTGCGGTACATGCATAGTAATGTTACGGAACATTTTGGTTAATTAATTGTATAGTATACATGCGACCACAATAATTGACGCGACAACGTTCAGAGAGATTTTTTTTGCACACAGTCTCAAAATTCATGAAAATAGGGGTTTTCTTGTCCTAGGTGGGAGGACAAGAAAATCTCTATTTTTATGGGTTCTTCTCAAAGGAATACAGTTTATAATTGCACTCTTTCATCTATCTTTCAGCTATCAAAAAAATATTCTTATCGAAGCGTCGTCATTTGTTTGGGGTTTACACAGAAATTTTTGTTTTGAATTTATTAGTAAGATTTCTGTTAAAGTGTTTTAAATTCAAAGTCTACTTAATGTAATAGGGAAGATGACACCTTTTTGTCATGTTCGTCATATAGTTTAATGAAGAATATTGGATATGTGTTTTTTGTTTTGTCCTGCAAACAAAAATTGGCCAAAGTGCAGTTAACGTAAGTTACGTGTGACGTCAACTTTCGTGCAAATTTTCGGATGTATTTCGTTACATGCCCCGTCTCCTAAACTTTACAGCTGCTTATAATTGACATTTGTCATTGTTCAGATGAACGCAAAAATACGTGTCTAATATTTTTTAATTATTTATCTGACGGACTAGATTTTTACTTTTCGCAGCCTATCATCATCCACATTTTTAAGTGCTTATTAAAGCGTGTAGTTTATATAGAAATACATCGTTAACAACTATTCAGTTAAGTAAAAGTATTGCAATATAACTTTTAATTACTTGTGTTTCGCTAATTCTTGCGCTACGTGTATGAATATTAAGTATATTGTTCAACACTTAGGGGCCACTAGTGAATCAGTCTTAATATTCATAACGTCACTTAGCATACGCATAATTACTTATTTAATAAAATTAATAAACCAGCCTGTTTACGTTCCACTGCTGGGCATGACAGGCCTCTTTCCTTATAAGGAAGGTTTTGAGCATTGATTCAGCTCACTGCGGATTGGCGATTTCAGATTTTTATATTTGAAACCCAGGTTTCCTCACGTTGCTTTATTTCACCGTTTGTTGGTAGTGTCTTGGAATAAATAAGGAAGAACATATAACTTTAAAAACGTCATATTGCTACTTGCCTGCGCTGGAAATCAAACTTACACCTCGTGCATCCAAATATATACATAGAACCGCTAGGCCAAAAGAAAAACGCCTATAAATGCATAGTATGAGATACATTTCATCAAATTTTGCGAAGTTTTATCAAAACATTTTAAGTGCTTCTGAGACAAGAAGTGCCGAAACAAAAATGTCTAAGCACAAAACATTTACAAGCTATTGGTTTTATAAACTCTCAAGTTACAACGTTGATACTGATTATAATCAAGCAGGAATAGAAGCGACACAATAAATACAAAACAAACTTTTTCCATTACAACTTATCGGCAGATATTATCAAGGTGTCAACTTTCACGTTTAAGATAATTTTAATTATTCAAAAAAGTTTTTATTCGTCAGCAATTTTAGGCCAGTTACATGGATAGTAGATATAAATATTTTGTTTGTGTAATAGAGAGATTTAAGACTAAAAGAAGGTTGATATCAGACATCAACAAGGTGAACGACATTCTTCAGCTCAAGATTTTCCAAAGCAAATATAGTTTGAGAAAAACCTAGACAGAAGAGTAGACCGGTTTCTAGTCTTACCAGATTCAGTTAAATAATAGTAATACGCACACGAGTTCATAAAGACATGGGTGCGTCCTGGGATTTAAATTCATGACTTCTGACTTGGCAGACCAACGGTAATGCCGCTAGGATGTGCCGTTTTAATAATTAACGATTAGATGTAAAATAAAAACACATAAAAGTACCGCTCTAACTTTCATTTCAAACAAATTGGGATGGGTAAAACATAAATTAAAATACAAAATAAAACCTATTCTGCCTTTCAAATAATAGTCCGTTGATAGACAAACAGCGCCTTAATAGTTCAAGAACAACTCCCATAGCCCCAATCTACTGTTCGGTGACACAAGACGAGTTATGGAATCGCTCTGGTTTTCGGTCCAAATCATAAACGATTGAAGGTAGTTTTAAGGAATGAATTTTCAGTTTTAGAGAAAAATGTGTTTTAAAAAAAGTTTTTGAACAAAAATACATTTAAAAAGTAATTTGCAAATACAATTCAGTTTATGGGAAAGAGCTCGCATACGGTTGTGGAACAGACTTCGCTCTACGTCGCGTAGTGCGCGATCCCGACAACTGCAACAGTCTCATTTAAAAATCTAATGATAGGCATGGTCTATTGTTAATTGCGCTGCTAGTGAAAAAAGATAGATAAGGATAGATATACATTTGCCCTGCAGTGGGACACTAACGTCTAGTAATAAATAAATAATAAAGGATAGATAGTGTGAGAGAAAAAGAAAGACTTTACTGGCATAAAAATAAACCCCAAATGTATGTCACTAGGTTAGGTTAAGTACCAATCCAAGATCGACATTCAGTCATACAATAAATCAAAACAAAAGACAAACCAATCAATAAGCTTACAAAATATGAATAAACGTCTTATATTCAACCTTTATCAAACAAAACTCGTTAATATTATAAAAGCTTATTTAGTAAAAAACAATTTCCGTGACCTATTTTACTTTTGACTTCTCAAGTAATCACTTGTTTTTATGGATTCAAAATTTTCCACAAATTCATTCAGTTCGGTGTTCAATTACCGTTATTGTTGAACGAAGGAAAATAAATTTGATACAGCCTTTTGGTTTCTTACCTACAGGCGTCTTACAAGACACATTCATAGCAACGGTGATACTTTTCTCACGAACTACTTACGTGAATTGTCTCCTTTATGTCACAATGTAATGGATAGGAAAGAGAATACGCAAACTTTCTGAAAGTACTGTACCTGTACTAAGAGCTCTTCAAATACTTGATTACTGATAAAGAGAGATGGCGTTATATTCTGGGTATAGCGTCATCTCGCTCTATCAATGACTACCGTTTTGATTGAGGAGTTCATGATACAGGCAATGTACTTGTATAACATTCACTCTCAGATAAATTCTTCAGGCCGACAGTCACGAGATATTTAGCCATGTTTTGTTATTCTATTTTCCTTGATAACACAATTACTCAGTACAGTCGCCGTGACAAGTGTTCGTGCGACTCACTCATCCCTTGCGGCTGTGTTTAGGATGATATATGAATGTTCGTCGGACGTGCTCCCCGAATCACCCAGAATATTGGGTCTCAGCAGACTGCCTGCATATATCATGGCGTTTATTTATGTGCGGTGTTCAACTGTACGCCCTTTTGTGTATAAATGCTGCTCATTTTTGTGAGTGTTTTGTGTCAATAATTAAATGCACCCTACATTTTTTTTTTGCCGATTGTTGAATAGACGCTGTTTTTGTATGTGAATGTGTTACGAGGTCTTTATTTCTCGGTCGGAAATGTTAATGATATTTTTTTAATTAGTTGTTTGTCTTTTTTTGGAACAACCGTTTCGTACTTGACAGTACACAGTATCAATTCGAGGTTAGTCTCTTAGAAGAAAACAAAACAAATACCAGCCGAGTATTATAAACGTCGGACAGCTACGAGAATATCAACCCGAAAATATACAAGCTTATATGTATACGAATATACAACGCTTATATAAAAATAACGTAATAAATAATACTAAAAGAGTACTCTAAGTAAAGTAAAGATTGCCAAGTCTACTAGGCACAAATTGGTTCAAATCCTGGTACAAACCAGTGTATTTTCGAATTTATGAGCGTATAACATATTAATATCACAAGGTAAAAACGGTGAAGGAGAACATCATGAAGAAACTACCTGAAAATTCTCCAAAGTTGTGTTAAACCACGTCAGGGACGTAGGTTGAAACTTTGACTAGACTACAATCAGTCATAATTATAATATAGTACTATTTGTCGTACGTTGGTCACCACCTCAAGGTCGCATGGATGGCAGTTACACAGTTGCAAAGACGTATACCTCCTTCTAACGCAGTCATTTTAAAAGTAGACTGTGTGAATCCAAGGTTTTAAAGGGAATCCCAAACCAAGTTCTATCAAAATTGGAGTCAACACACAAACTTTCGCGACAACAATATTGTTAAGATGGTGTTTAGTAAAAAAGGTTAGCCCTTGAGTAGTGAATCTTAACTTAACAGAAGTCAAATCATGTTAAATCTCAGACGACTTTAATCCAACAGTCAGCAAAAACGAAAGATAGATAATTAGATCAAGAAAGATGTTTAAATTAAATTACTTTCGCTTTACCGACGCTATAAACTTTTTGAAGGATTGAACATTCATTTTAAAATTAAACTTTTCATAAGTTCCTTCAAATCATCGGCCTAATGAACACAAAATTATAAGTTTTAAAGTAAACTTATCAAATACTTCTGATTGTTAGTTTTAAGTAATATAAATCAATATTTCTACATTATTATCTAGAAACAAGCTTGTTATTTCATGTGTCAAATACGACAGTAATAAATATTTTTCTCCACCTTTTACTCGTATTAAAATACTGAAACTAAATTATACTTTCAATATATATTGACATTTAAGTACAAAACAAGAGAAAAACATCAACAATCTTACATTAATAAATTATAAAGTATTTGTCGGGTATCGCTTTGCCGACTACTCGATATTAAATCGATTTAAACCGTTTACTCGATTGTAAACTCTACTTGTGTATCGAGATAAGGATTTTTATTGAACTGTGTATCTTACTGGGAAAAGAGTATTTTAAAAATACATTCAATAATTTTGTTCAAGAATGTTTTCATTGTCATTGTGGTAAACGGTTTATTCTCTGATTTAAAAACAAATCGTTATTATGAATATGAGTTTCAGTGTATAAAGGCAATGCGGTTGTTTATACTATTATAAGTTAAGTTACACTTCCCAAAATGCTTTAATTAATAAAATTGCTGAAACGTATTGAACTGAAAAATCATTTTCAAATTTATTTCCACCATACTTAAAATCATCATTTTCACGTTAAACCTTATATCTCCAAACGTAAAACAGAATAGAAAAGACAAAAAATTAAATAAACTATGTGGACTTACTTATAAAAATAAACTTTATTCCACAGGCTGAAATTTTTAAATTTACATAAAATTGTAAACGCTTCAGTCCATCAAAAATAATAAAATACTTAATGAAGTAACAGTTTTCCGTTGAAAGCCTCACCGTTTTGAAAAGCAATGGTCTAGACGAAGCAAACTAATTTTCCACGTTTATTATACAAAGTTAATTTTCGAACGGCTGTGTGGAGTCCACGTAATGAGTTTTTGAAAGAAAATTTATTCAAACTCAAGAACAGGCTTCTTACCCATTCTTTTGTGTTCTAGTAATTGAAAATTAATTTTTAAACACCATGTAGCATGCAATTCTGAGGCTGCCCATTATTCAAGTGATGTTATTTTTGGAAAGAATATACGCGATATGCTTGGCATTTTTTTGCAATTTTAATGCTCATAAAATTTGATTGTGGAAAGTTTATGTGTTTTTTTTTCTACTTTTTAATAAGATGAAATCAAAATCTATGGTTTAAGAGGCTCAAAAGACTTACAAGACTTTTTCCAGAATCTATTGCATAAAATACAAATTATTTTTTATTTAAAAACATAAAACAATAAATGTCCTGCTGAAATCCTCCAGGATAATAATAAATTTATGTAACCAACGCAACTTCTTTTTTAATGTCACAAAATTTTGAAAAATGGCCACAACTTTCAGTGTGAGATTACAATTTTATTAAAAAACTCGCGAATATTACAATTCACAATATTAAAGAGACTAAGTACGATTTACTGTTTCTATGTCGGCCAGTGTTGTCATATTTTCCTGTTATATTTTCCTCTTGCCGGGTAATTTTATTCATTACCCTTTTTAAGTAGTAAAATGGGAGAATTTTACCCGAAATTTCGGTTAATTATTAAGCAAGGTGAATGCAGCGACAAAATGTAGTCTTTGTTAACGGTAGTTTATTAGCTGTGGTACATTAAAATACTTTTACTTTTTTGACTTAAATGCAAAATAAACAAGTCACCTGACAAGGCTCTGTAGTAAATATTTTTTTTATCTTGTGGTATCTTGAAACATATTTCACACGTTTCACAATTACACATAATAAAAGAAAAAAATCTGTAACCTAAAATTGTTCAACGTAAAAAAGATTAGGGTTTTTTTTTTATGAACGATCACAAGACCCTTAACCCTTTTGTAAACAGAAGGCGTCATACGTTGCCTTAAGTGCAACTTAAATCGAAAATTTCAAATTTAAAGGCGAAAAATACATAATTTATTTTCTTTTTTAAAAGATATCTACCAACTCTTAAAAGGGCTTTTCCATGTAAATGAAACAGATGGTAAATTATGTATTAATGTAAATTGTTCTTTTGAAGCACTTTTACGTAAAATTGTTTCTTTTTAATAAACTGGCTGGTACATTGGTCTTAAGACGAATTGCCAAAAAAGGGGCCAAAATGAAGGATGAAAAACGATTATTTGAAATTTAATTTAGAAATGAAATAAGGTGTCATGCAAGAATTATTTAATTACATCGATCGAAACAATTCCGATTTTTTTCAAAACACAATCAAGTCTAATACTCGTTATTTAAAAAAAAAAAACTGAATAACAGCTGTGCTTCATAAACTTGTTCATTAAAACGAGAAATTTAATCTTCTTTTCTTAATTACGCGTGCCTGCTTTGACTCGTGGAGTTGTGAACAAAACGACATCAAAGGGCTGTGAATAGATATTGCAGTACACAAAACTGTTCGTACGATTATTTGTTCTTGTAACGAATGTGGGGTAAAGCTGTGTTCTGATTGGTGTAAACACATTGCAGTCAAATTGCTTTTGGATTGCGATTGTGTTTTTTTTTTATTCGTTGTGCTGGTGTATTTTTTGGCGTATTTAAATCAGACATGTGAAATCTACTAGTTTAAACTAACAATGTTTGTTTTGTACTTTGTAAATTATTAAAAAAAAAACTAGAGTTTAAATAGTTTCATATTCAAGTAGTAAAATGTAGTTTTAGAGTTTGTTTTAGTTTTCATTAAGTCATGCATGGTGTATCATTCGGGTTACAAAGGGACTATAATTCCAATAATAATGAAGATATTGTTATCCATTTACGTATTTCCATTTTTCCTTACCACTGTGCACTGAAACAATTTTACTACCGAAACGTCATACATTCGGACCTTTGGACGTTCAAAAGCTTAGCGTGCTTTAACTTGTCAGCTATATTTCACGAACTATGAGAAACGAAAGTTCAGGGGGACCACCACCATCTAACAAAGTAAGACTGCGGCGGTTATGGAAGCGAGACAGCGCTCTACATATAGCATCTCCCTTCTACAGCGTGATAATAAACCGTGAAAGCAACAAAACTTTGTGAAAATTTTTTTTCGTGGAAAATCATCAAATGACTCCGCCCGCTGTGGGTGCAGCGGAATGTCAGGCTTTTACTGCCTAAAACCCAATATGTTCCTCCTGGAGCCCTTTGGGTGCAGGGGTCGCGGTAACTCTTACGAACATCCCGCAGCCCCGGCAAAACTTTGACCTAGCACTAGCTCTTTGTAAAAGAGTGTTGTACCTGTGAAAACGAAACGGCACTCTACATGGCTTAGAGCACCATCTCTCTTCCACGACTGTAAGTTTTATTATAAGAGGAGACAGTATTGTGAATTTCAGACGTTTTTCAGGGTTCAAAGTTTCGGTCGTGTTTGGCTAACGCCCTGTCTAAACAATGAACATAAAATTTTACGATATGCAATCAGTTTGTGTAAGAGCGCATGCTCGTGTTTGCTTAGATTGCAGGATTTTTGTTTGTTTAACAAATATTCAATAAAAATAGACGGTACGGGGTGGTTGAGGTTAACTTCGCCAAAATATTTGGAATTTTAGCGTAAGAGTTTGTTGTTTAAGGTTTTTATTACAAAAAAAAATATTTAATAATACAATGTTGTTTTTTAATTCACTTGTATTTGACAAAAGTTGATGAGAGGAATAAAAAGCATTAGCTGTGTTCATCTATTAATTTTATTATTGATTTAATTTGCGTATTAAAAATAATGGTTCTGATAATGTTTATACACATAAAACATGAACAGAAAAAGCATTTATAAAATAATCTATAAAACATAATACGTATGGAATATGCTGTATGAATACACCTTAACTTTTATACCCCCATTATAACAAGACGAAGATGAAATTTTGTTTGTCTAATAAATGTGTAAGGAACTCCTTAAGCGTATTAGACATTTACTGCCGTATTTATTAACCTTTTGAATACAATGTACGTATTAACTGGTTTTGATATTACCATTTAAGAATGTGTTATTTGCGAATCTTCGAATTACAATGTGCTATTTATTTACTTGGTTTAAACTAAATTAACAAGTATATACAATTAAAAAAGAAAACACGGCTTAGAAAACGCTTTCTTATACCCATATGAGTCATAGTAGCTTATTTCTTTTAGGAATACATTTTTAAATACCCAATGTTCTCCCAATGTCTGATGTTACTCCGTACATCAAAATTTATAATGGTATTTAGAAGAAATGATTCTGAATTGACTTCTGTATATGCGTACATGAACCTTGAAAATAAACTCTCTTTTTGGGGCGGTCATGGAAACATATTCTAAAACTTCATCATGTTATGTGGAGATAAAGTTTAATAGCCCAGTCAAATTAGGGGTTTCACCTCGGAATGAAAGATAATAAGCTGAAAATTGGTGAGAACCTTTGTTTGGTCGCCCTAAATATTGTCTCAAAAGTCACAATTTCTATCGTGTCCGCGTCTTGAGATATTCAAGGTCAAAGGTCACGAAAAACAATTTTTCGCGAATATCCCGGTTCCCATTGCTTCAATGATATTTTCACCAATGTCAAAGTTGTAGAGTATCAAATTCTCTACAACTTTTATCTATTCTTTTTTTTTATACGATCAACCGTTTTTGAGGTAGAGCGCGACAAGTGCGCAGCGTACAGTCATATAATATATGAGGTAATGCAGGGTCAAGCGTGAGTTTCGGTTATCAGTACGTTGTATAAACTCAATTATTGACAAAAAAAATATAATTATTAATCAATGCCCATTATTTCTGTACATAATAGGTCGGGGAAAAAGTATTTTCGCATTATAGGTGGTATGTATGAACTTGTAATAAAATCTTTCTCTCTCTAATAAAATTAGAATTTGGAATTATGTTCTTTAAAATGTTAACTTTCAATTGTACCAAATACAAATTCAAATACTATAGCCAAAAAAAAAATATTACAAGTTCATACATACTATAATGCGAAAAGACTTTTTCCCCGACCTATTATGTGAAGAAATAATGGGCATTGCTTAATAATTATATTTTTTTTGACAATAATTGAGTTTATACAACGTACTGATAACCGAAACTCACGCTTGACCCTGCATTACCTCATATATTATATGACTGTACGCTGCGCACTTGTCGCGCTCTACCTCAAAAACGGTTGATCGTGTAAAAAAAAAGAATAGACAAAAGTTGTAGAGAATTTGATACTCTACAACTTTGACATTGGTGAAAATATCATTGAAGCAATAGGAACCGAGATATTAGCGAAAAAATGTTTTTCGTGACCTTTGACCTTGAATATCTCAAGACGCGGACACGATAGAAATTGTGACTTTTGAGACAATATTTAGGGCGACCAAAAAAAGGTTCTCACCAATTTTCAGCTTATTATCTTTAATTCCGAGGTTGACCCCTTATTTTACCTAATTTGACTGGGCTATAAGTTGATTTTGGATTCCAAATGTTTTTAGAATATTCAATTGGAAGCAAAACATTCATTACTATTCAAACTATTCGATGTGTTTTCATACTATACAAAATAGCTTTGTATACCTACAACCACGCTTTTCATATTCATCTGTTATTTCAATTTCAAATTCAAATTTGACTGTACCTAAAAATAATATTTAACATACCATTATCTAAGTGTAATATGAACATAAATTGAACAGTATTACCTGTGGTATTACTGACAGGTTGGTTTAGTGGCCTTGGCTGCTATACCAAAGAGCGTGGGTTCGATTCCCAGGATAAATGTTTTTGTGATAAGCCTGATAATTTATTATTTGTTCTGCGTCATGAACTCATGACATTCAAACTTGCAATACAAAAAAAAAAAACTCTTCTACCGAAAAGTTATTATGTTACAAGACGAATTTTATTTATATTTACATTCACATTAAAGAGATATCTCAGAAAACAAATATTTTATATCAACAGAACTGAAAGAAGGTTTAATGTTGTCATATTTTAGTCAAATCCTTTCCACATTTCTGTTCAACAAACTTCGTCTGACTGAGTATAGTTTTATGTCATTTTCGCTGACAGAAGCCGGTTGGTTCCCGTGATTTTATTTACAACTTTAAAGCCCGTATGTGACTTGTGTCAGCTACAAATACTGTTCAAAGCTCTCTGGTCCCTATTTGTAGTAAACACAGACTGGAAAATGCTTTTTATTTTAGTTATTTACTTGAAGACTCGGCTATTGTTGATGTGGAATCCAACATTGTTATTTATCATCTATCTTTATCAGTGGGATCACAGATAGGCTACATAGAAAAAAATCTATTTAAACCCCGGTCATCACCATCATCATTTCCCTTAACCCCTTAACCCAATCATTATTTGGAGTCGGCGCAGCATGTCGTCTTCTTCCACACGTTCCTATCTGCCGTCATCTCGCAAGTGACACTCTTTTTAAGCCCCGTACATTTCTCTTAAATCGGTATTTACTTTCTTCGTTGTGTTTATAGATATACTCTCTGTCGACGTAGTGCTAATCAGTTAGGCAAGATAAATATTCAAGTGAATTAAGGTTTTTGCTTTGGGACAGGGGTCTACCCGTTCCGTGATCCAAACAGTTTACTGAAGCGTGGAAGGCCGGAGCTCCTGAACAGTTACTTAACCCCGGTCACCTTACTCATTTGTCTAACCTTCCAATGCTTGCAGAGGCCGTAGCAGGAGCAATATCGATAAAGTATTCAGAATGTTAATTAAGTCGGACTATTCGGGAGAATGTCGTGGTAGCCTTGCGGTTCTATGTATGGATTTGTATGCACGAGATGCAGGCTCGATCCTCAGCGCAGCCATGTAGGTACCAATGTGACTTTTTCAAAGTTATATGTACTTTTTAATTATTCTAAGATACTACTCATAAACGGTGAAGGTAAAACATCGTGAGGAAACCTGGATTCCAAATATTGTAATCTGAAATCGCCAATCCTCAGTGAGCTAGCGTGATGATCAATGATCACACCTTCCGTGTATGGGGAAAGGCCTGTGCCCAGCTGTGGGACGTATATAGGCTGGTTTATTTTTTATTTATTCAGATTGCTAGCTAGATGCCGCTTTACGCCGTGTAGCGCATTTTCTCTTTTCCACTACTGCAATAGTCAATCAAACTTTAGAAGCTAAAGGTAGGCCCTTAAATGCAAGTATGTTTCAATTTTGCAATACAGGGCATAAACATAAAAGTTTGACTCCAGTACTTAACCCTTAATACAGTCTTAATGGTTGTTCACACGTTTAAATCTCATAAAAGGAGTCAAGAGTCGCGATGTGTGACGTTGTCTCTATAACCTTAATAGAATTACTTGCTAAGCCTCTTTTCATTACATTAAATGGTACATCAGGGAGAGATTTACGGTAAGTAGTCGAGGATATTCAGGAGCTTTATCATTATATACCCTAATTGGTAATTACCTATATTGGACGGACGACGCTCACGCTGTCTTTTTGTTTTCGGTAAACGATTAGCCAGAAGTTGAACTAGAAAGTCAGCCTATCCGTTCCAATTAGGATCAGCTTGTAAGAAAACGTAAACGAGCCTTGTCCTGCTTAATACTGGGTCCAATTTTGTGTAGCAGAGTTTATCCTTTTTATTCACATGTGATGGCGTGGCTGAGAACTGGTCTAATGAAATATAATTGCCATTAATCGATATGCTAAGAACAAGATATGTGATTCTTTGGTTTCCGGCGTAGAGAGCAACACTGACTTGAGCTCCGTATGTGTTTTAGTATAGTTATAAATTGTCAAAGGACAAGTGTTAAGTTGTGTTAAGTTTTAAAAAGTGCACTCTACATTTTCCTTATCTTAAGCTATGTCGCCCTTCGCTCTCATAATATGATATCTAAATCCATCATAACAGGAGCCCTAGTATCATTTTGTTAGACTGGATAAAAAATATGTAGGTATATACAAACACACTAATGGACAGGAATCATTCATTGATAGCAAACCCATTGTTTGCCATCCAAGGACAGCTCTTTTGAAAGAGCATTTTGGCATTGAAAAGGAAACAAGTGTCGTACATTTTGTCCGCAAAATATAGATTCTTTCCTACTACAGCCAGATAGAAGCTTAATATCTTCGTTGCGTACGTAACTGTGATTAGTGTAAGCCTAGCTTCCATTTACAAAGCTTCCGATATTGCGAGAGTGACGCTGACAGATATTAAATTACAACAATAACGAAGGTAGAGGCGATACGTCACAACATATTACTGCAGATAGTTTGATTCTGATTGGCTTTTTGTAGCAGTAGCTTTTATAGACTTTATGATGTGCATTTTATTATTTTTACTTTTAAAGAGAACTGACTCTATAACTGTATTTGACTGCTTACATTTTACAAAAAATCCTAGAGAAGGGTTTTTATTTCTTCGTACCGTACATTTTATATTTGAAGAAAGAAATTTTGTGTTTCCGCGAGAAGTAATTCTCAAGGGAGGGAATTCTCGATGGATGGAGTTTCCAAGGAAAAGTGTTCCTATGGAACGATTATCCCGAGGAATGAAGTTCCCGAGGCTTGGAATTTCAAAGGGAGAGTGTTTCTGAAGGAGAGAGTTCCCGATGGGTGGAGTTCTCAGGGAAGAAATTTCCTGAGGAAGAGTGTTCCCAAAGGAAAATGTTTCTTCTTTAGAAACACATTCACTCTGTCTTCTTCGGAGATGGTGTTTGCATGACGATGAATAGAGTTATTGTGGCAAAGAGTTCCAGAGTCCCCGACTAATAGCATTTTCCAATTCATCTAGCATGTGTAAGTACCTATTATACGTATATACCTATTTATGGATCTCATTCACAGTAACAATATTTCAATAAATTGCAATGTGCTATTAACAGCTGAAATCGTTCGGAATGCGATTTGGTCAAAATTCTGCAATGAACCGTGTTAATTATGTTAGTATGATTCCGCTGCAGAGCAATTAGCACCACAAATATATGGAGCATTGTTTATCGAAATATGGTTAAGTTAGGACATCATTTTCGAACACAAATATCAATAAGCTTAATTTAAAAAATAATCATTGTCACATATTATATCAATATTTATTTAAGGTAACAGTAATTTTAATGTAGGTAACCTTAACAAAATTATGTCACATATTTTGATTCACACTTTAGCTTTCAGATTATATTTCTACATAATGTCATTATTGCTGAATAAAATTTAAGCCGTCCACCAAACCAGAAAAATGACACAAGAAATATTCCTCAACAAATTGGTATATATTTAACACGACAAAATAAAGATAAAGATATTTTATAATAAACAAATAAATTTCTAACTATCTAAGCAGGAATCTCCAAGCAGTACTACCAATATTTTTTTTTAAACTTTCGCGACTTGTACAGATATTTTAGACAGCAAAAGGGGTCTTATTCGCGATATAATTCAATATTTCGTGATCACCGTGTCCACGTCGAGCATTCGACCGAAACGTCGAGAAAACGTTAAAACCTGTTTGCTGTCATATCAGTACTTCAAATGTTTACTTCAGTAAACATGTACGTGATATTCTAATAACAAGTCTCCCCTCGTAACCATGGCAACAACTGTTATCACGTATTCAGCGCCGCCAGAGGATTTCAATTTCCTGCGCCGATGCTCCACTGTCCCCAGCACTGCTGGAGGATAATAACGCTAAAATCATATTGATCAGCGCTTTGCATTTTATGTTAAGGTGCTGTTGGTATTTTATATTTATTTACTTAAGTAGGTAAGGAAGTTTAAGGGGGTTTGGTTACTTTATGAAGTAGGTGCAAACTTTAGTATTTTTTGTATATTGTGCTGTAGAATTTATAAGACTAGCTTTTGACCGTGACTTTGTCCATGTAGATGTTGTTTATAGCTGTAATATTACCTCTGTCTGATGCTGTCGGGTATAAAGCAGCTTTTGTCGGTTCCATGTTAGCATTTATCGTAAAATTCTAGGCTATTGAGCGTTAAAATAAAAGATTTTAAAGAATAGTAAAATAACAATAACAGTTTGATTACAATTTGTAAAAAAAAAATGCCTACATACAAACATAAACGTCACGCTTCTTTCCCTTGGGGTAAGCAGAGATCACATCTTTCCATTTGCTACGATCCTGGCATACCACTAAAAAAAAAATACATCTATCTACATTCGATAATTTAAAACCGAAACACACATTCTGTACCAGACATTCATACCTACTTGTATGTGTCTATCCCTTAACCGTAAATAACAACAAACCCCATCACAAAAATCCATCAAGTGAATCCCCCGTACCATGACACAATCTTCAGCGTGACGTACCTATTGTTACTCATACATCGACGTTATTTGGTTATCAGTACGCGCATGACTGCACAAGCGTTGCAACACGTCGCCGACATGTAACGAATTGACGTAATTATCTCGGCATGGTAACATGAGTGTGTGACATTTTCTGCTGTTGTATTTTTGTTATTATAAATGAAGTAAGAAAAATGTGGTGTTTAATATAATTTTAGCAGTATTCTCTGTAAATTGTTCTTTACTTTAATTCATTTGTTTTATAGGGAAGGAATCTGTTAGATTTTAGCACAACTTTCTATTTATCTAGTTAGACTAACTAGTAGTAAAGTGATTTGCAAAACAATTAGGATTTTCTAAATACAATCTTTTCTCTACACCTGGTGGAAACGTAATCTTACAGTGAAGGAAAATAGATGAAAAACCAGTATTGTTAGGTAAATGAAATCTAGTCTAGATTTCTTCATCGTAAGATTACGTTTGGCGATTATCGCCAACAGATTTTAAAAAAATAGCCTATTTATCACTAATAAAAGAAATATTCAAATCCCTGTTAAAGAATCAAAGGCCCATTTGATTGTATTCTAAAAATAAAAAAAGTTTGTATTAGTATTACTCACGGTGAATTTTATAAATTCATTGAATTAATTAAATTTTGCAAGAACCGACAATAACTTTTAGGAATTCTTGTTTGAACTTTAATTTCAATTGTTATTACTGGAATTTAAGTAAGCAGCTGAAATATTTTGTGGCTTTCTGATTTCCAAGGAAGTTTTCAGAATATAACAATTACCTAAATATAATGCTATAAGGATTTATTAGCTTATGGCCGAAATTGAAGTTAATGCCGTTGTATGACAAAACACTATCACTTTCGACTGACGGTTGAGTGATACTTGTTACGAAAATACACATTAACGCCCTTATGTTTAGCGTCATCCACGAGTTAAAAGTACCTTGTAGCTCTATACTTAGCTTTATAATTACTAACTTTCTGATGACCAAGCCAAGTAAATAATCACTGTAAGAAACAAATGACTATTATTTCCTTCAAATGTTTTTTGTAAGAACAAAACACGATTGACTGTTAATAAAATCAACACAAAGTAGATAAAACTTCGCACAAACGTCTAAAAATTTCAATTATTTATTAAGTGTTTTAGAAATGTTTTTTCTTTGATTGTAAACGTACAGCTCTTTGATGAAATTCTAGGTAATTAATATTAATTATGTTGACACTAATTAGATAAATTTAAAACACGTTTCAAGTATTGTTTTTCTTGTTTTGCTACTTCATAACTACGTCTTCGATGACCTTCGACCTATGACATAACATCTCCTAGTAGTGTTTGCTTCATTTACAAGCAATAATGCTAAATGCAAACAGAATTAATAAAAAAAAATACCAGTGATCAAATTCCGATAAAAAAGCAACAAATACTGTACTTAACTATACCCCAAAATATAAAATACTTACTTAACCCACACGTTCTGTTTCGTGAAAACCTTCACAAAACTCTTCAGGGACACGTTGGGGTCTAAATTTTTGAACGTGTTTCAAAAACAGTATAAGCTCTCTAAAAGTCCACTGCAGCCACTTCCCATGTATTTCGCACGTATCGCTACGACACAGAATTATTTATGATCAACGAAAAGTTGAAAACGCGCAAAGGGATTGTAAAAATCTTAGCAATTTTGTTTCGGGTCTTTTTGACCAACATAAGAAAGAGAGAAATGTCTTTCTTCTTTTAGATAGTGATTACTGAATGAATTTCATCACTCTTGTAAGGGAAGGGGGTATTAAATTTAGTTTGAAATACAACCTAATTTAATGACAGAATTTGTGGATCACACCATACAAGCAGCGAACGTGGTATACTTACATCACATCGAAGGTAATTCACTAAATACTCTCTATGAGAAACGAGAAGACATCAATACACATAGTATTGTCAATTGGTACTGTTAGGTAACTCAATAAAACATGTTTTTGTTTACTGTACCTGTGTGTCAAGCACCTGATTACTCTCCCTAAGAAATTGTGACTTGGCGCCAAAATGTTTCTTAGCAAAACTTCTGTAGTGTTTATGAAATTTTGTCTCCTTGTTACAATTTGTTCTTTGACAGTCCTTGCTTAATTAATACTCAAAGATGCTTATAGATTATACGTATATACTATTTACAATATTATACATCATTGGTTTCCAAACACAATTATACCCTAGGACTAAAGTCTATAATATCTTTGAAACCTCCAAAGTTCAATTAAAATGAATTAGGTACGAGTAATACAGACAATGGGTTCGAAATTACAAACTTATCTCTAAGTTACATTGTTTTAAATAAAAGAAAAAAACTAAATACAAATAATACGGCCGCAAAATTCCTCTCATTTGTCTTAAACATTACCGGTAGCCAAATTACAACTCGCTACAACAAATTACTTTAGTTGAAGCTTGCGAGGAACAAGGCAGATAATATAATAAAAGTTGGCCCTCCTTATAATTGAAGATGTAATTTATCTGGATGAAGAATACAATATACCTTTAATAGAGCTTTAGATATATTTTTTTCTTTGTCTTGCCCCCGGTAATAGACTTGTTAGTTGATATGTTATTATTTTTGGTACCGGTATTATTGTGATAAATTACACGGTATTGTTAAAGAAATACCTACATACGGTAGTCTTTTATTAAAAGTAAAAAGAAGAATGCTATTACTATACTCTTAGTACAGAGAGCAATTAAAAGTAATGGTATTGATAGAATATCGATTTAAAACTTTGATGGCAGAAAAATCGTTTTATTTTAATTGGACGAACACTGTATCCCTTTTAGCAACTTTTTAAACCAGAATCCACAACCCACTAAAACAATTGACGATCACCCAAATTAATTACAAGAAGTAAATAAGAGTGAATTCTCATTTAGACTACATTCTATTACGAATATACCGAAATGCACTAAGAGTCGACCGTATTTCGGTTACGGCGGAGTTTGCAGTTTCAATTAAAGACAAACTAAACAAGATTTGTAGTACACATGTGAATGGTTCAATGTTTAGTCCGCAGGGACGTCTGCTACGGTCACTGAACGATTACTTACGATACTCGCAAATTTATGTACGTGTAATAGAAATCGAGAAAATTCTGCAATCAATGCTAGTAAATAAATAAAACTTTTCGGTGTAGTTTAACACAATTAAGGCGGAGATGTTTTCTTAACACTTTTAGCATTCAATTAAACGCCATATATTTCGACTGGAATAAATTTAACTGTAGGTCCTACTTGCGTTATAGCAAAGCACATACTATATCTACATACAGTTGAGTCATTGTATCGCGGGGGATTTCACAGGCATTCGATTCACATGTACAAACACATCCAGACTCAGAAAAAGCCTTTGTGGAGAAGTACAAATTCTTGTCCTACGCAGGGATCAAAACCGCGACACGTTGCGTGTATTAGTAATTGGCGTGGTGACCATTCGGCTATCCGTGCAGTTAAAATTAACTATAAATTTGTGTTTATTCAGGTTAGAATGAGAAAAATCCCAACTTTAAAGCAATATTCATAAGCGAAAATTCAAAAGTATTTAGAACACCATACAAAAACGCATACACATTGACAACATCTCTACATTATATAATTACTAAAGAAAAGTTGTTTGCATTAGTCCCCACTAAGGGCCATATCGGACCAAGTCATGTAGATTTCGGCCTAAGATAAATGATATGTCCCGGCCACAGACGGTTATGAGTGATGGGCCACACTTCTTGCGAGGCTTCATCAACTTTTTACTAAGCTCCGAAGTTAGAAGGATGTTTTGCACGCTATGCTTAACACCTTTAATATGAACAGTCACGAGCAAAAACAAGTATCTACCACCAAAAAGTTTCTGTATATTATTTATGCAAAATCTGAAGCTGTGATAGCTTAGTGGCGAGACCGTAGGACTGCTAAGTCAGAGGTCTTGAGTTCGATCCCCACGGCGCGCACCGACTTTTCGAATGTTGTGTGCGTTTAAGAAATAAATATCACAGCTTCCGTGTTTCGGAAGGCACGTAAAAATGTGGGTCCTGCGCCTGATCTCTCTCCGGTCGTGTCGGATTACCGTCCCATCGGGCTATGAGAGTAAAGGAATAGAGAGTGCACCTGTGTTTGCGCACACGCTTGTGCACTATAATATGTCCTGCGTAGCTGGCTGGTGTCATAGTAACACTGGCCGCCGTGGCCGAAATCGGTCGGACCCCTATTATTATTATTATTATGCAAAATTTCTAAAGCTATTATTGCATATTCCTGATATTTTAAACAAAACACAGAATGTTTAATTTGAAAGAAAATTTTACGATATCATAAATCATTTGACTAGGACTAAAACATCAAACAGCTTGGTCGTGTGTAAATGTATTGACTCTACCTACACAGAACAGAATTCTTAATTAATCCTCACAAAATTGAAACAAACAAATACTTTAGTACCTACTTAAAAAATAAAGGCAATTTAGTAAAAAAAAACACTAGAGAAATACTGCTTCTAAGCCTAGAGGCAGGTTTGTCCTTTTATTTAAACGTATTAAGTGACGAGCTGAGAAAATACGCATCTCCATTGAAAAATGTCGTACTTTTACTGACTATAAATAACACTCCAGTCTCCTTTTACTTTAGTCAATCTCACTTCCGTAGCTTGTGTTATAAGGGAAAACGACTTTACAATGTTCATAATATCAGTATTACCTGAGATACACATACTACTTAACCTGTTACCCGCAGACTTAATCTGTCCATCCGTCACTCCATATTGCTCCAGTAAATCTTCCAGAACTAGACAAACACTATCAGTTACCTACCTCTCGGTAAAGTCTTCTTGTGTAAAGCCAAAGGTAAAAGTACATTGTCAACGTTATCGATATCCCTTTCTGGGAATTGGGGGTTTACCATCACCTTTTAAAGAAAAACTGTCGCAATTGTTGTCTAGTACTCATAATACAAGCTCTGTTTAGTTTGAGACTAGATGGCATTATGTGAAAATCGTGGAATATTTTTTTTACACCCTGTATATTAATTGTGAAGAGGTGGAAGAGAGACGCCGCTCTACGCCGGGTAGTGCGTCCTCTCACTTATCATCTATAGCAGTGTAACTTTGAGGTGGTAGGTCACCTGTACAAATTAATTATTGGATGTACACAGTCTCTGTGATATTTCGTGACAACATGATCTAATTTCTCGGTAGTGGTTGGATAGGTAAATGGATAAAGGAAAGCCAGAGAGCTAAGACTGGTGACGACAGAAATGGCCGAATTCAAAGGTTTAGAATATGAAGTAGGACGACTTAATTATATTACGTTTAAATTATATTGAGTTTTTTTTTCGAAATTTGAAAACAAGGATTATAATAAATATGTTATGATATGCCAATGCCTGTTGGTTGTAACTGTAAATTTTTAGTGGAAACATTTGTATAAAAATATTGCCAACAAATTTTGAATGCATAATTTTTCAAATGTATAACTTTTGGTCGCTGTAATGTCACGCATTCGAGCAATTTAATCAGCATTAATGACTAGAAAATATAATTTCTCAAGAGAGCAGTAGATATTTATGAATAAACAAGACATTTTACTTTTTCTCCTTTAATATTAAACACAGCTACATAGTTTATTAGTCAGAATATCGATAAACAAACCAGCCCTATATCTCCAGTCAACTCAAGTTTGTGGGAAGGTAAACAACCAATACATTATATTTCCCTTTGGATCCCCTCGGAAATAATATTTGAACCTAAACAAACTTGCTCCAAGACGTTTATATTTTGATCTATGTGTTCCCATAGTAACTGGTTACAGTTTCCCATTTTCGGAGATTTTTCGTTCTGAAAATGAGAATGAAGTTATAAAAGGCTTGATGGATTTTAAATGCTTCATGGAGAGGATGTGAAAAGTGCTTTGGGGATTATAATTTAATTTTAGTAGAGTGTTCGTGAATATGGCATGCTGTCACACACACACATACTTGCAAACAAATTCAATGGGCACGTCACTCTTTAAAAAAAGGTAAAAATTTAATACGTCATTTGAATAAAATATCTGGACGAATAATATTGGTATTCCGGTGACTATCCATTGTCCTCATAGTCCTCATCCTAAGAGCTGGTTAAAACCACTTAAGCGTCTACATCTGCCTAGCCAGAGGCAACGGGATTCGCTGTACGCTACATCCAAATCATAACTCATCGAAGTATCGATGAAGTCGTTTGTGGTGATTTTCAAAATGTATATTTAAAATACTTACAAACGTCTTTATTTCAAGATCCTCACATGAAATACGTAAACGGCTTCAATCTATACGTAGAGCCTTCACAAAACAATTGCCTCTGTTACATCTGTGTGGCGTACAGACTGGTAACATGTCTTGTTACCCTTACAATAGCGAGTACCTATTCAGTGTACACCTTAATAGTTTGCAGTGCACAATACACTGGCGTCGATGTTCAATATCGATTGGGCTGTGTTTTAGGCTACCCGTACATAACATATCCACAGCGTACAACGAAAATTTCCATTTCAAGAGAACAAAGGAAAAATATAGCTTGGGTAGGCTTGTTATTTCGCTCCATGAATAACTTGGTAAAAGGGTGTATTTATGACTAAGTTGAGCTCAGGTTTTGGTCGTGTTCTACCTTCTCCTATTGGCCGTAGCGTGAGGTTATATAGCCTATAGCCTCGCCCGATGAAAGGCTATGCAGCACAAAATGATTTTTACATTTCACATGTTAGTGCGTTTAACAAAACAAACTCTTTAGCTTAAGAATAGTATTTGTAGCGACAAAGGTAACAAATGAATACGGAAAGGCCATGTGGCAAGATTATGATATTTTTTTTTTACTTCTATATTCCACTTGAAAGTAAGACAAGTCTGACTTATATTTCGTTTTCTCAGGATATGCCATAATTGCACCTATTTCGATGCAAACACATATTTTCATTGTCGTAAAGAGGTTATCGCCGGCTCCAGTGAGGATGGTAACAATTTTGCTAACGTGGAATATTATGTATAAGTTATAATATATTCATGCCAAAATTCTAAAATCGATTTAAAGCATATTATTCTACACCTGGTTTCTCAAACGCTAACCAACACAAAAATGTTTTAATCGTCAATCGAATCTCATGATAAGCTCTGTGATTGGTTGTAAGTCTTATGGTCAACCAATCACAGTCGTAATCAATCGATTTGACAGCATATTCTATTAATCAGGCAACATGCAACCGGGGTAAGACTTATCATATTATAAGGTTATCAAAAAAATCTTACTTACAACGAACTTCTTTTACCTGCAACGAACCTTTTACGTCATATAAACATGACCTTTAGACTCGTATGTCAACTAAAAGCGATGTTTATTTGTAAAGTGATATTATGTGGGAATAGCAAACAAAAGAAATATTACTAAGAGACAGACATGATAGTACGTTCGATGTCGTGTTACAAGAGACTTGTATTTTCTGACTCGAGACGTTTTATTTTTTGTAACATTTTGATGTCGGACAGTTATCGTAATATTATAAATAATTTTAATTGGTTTTATGCAATATACAATAACACTACTAACTTGCCAAAACTTTGCAATGATGCAATACTACAATAGAGGTTTATAATGCAACATATACATAATATAAACCTTCCTCTTGAAACAGTATCGTATTTATTAACAAAAATTGCATCAAAATCCTTTGCGAAAATCTAAACATACGGGACAGACAGACAAATAGCGGAAAGCGACTTTATTTTAGGTATACTGTAAAAAGTAATACTACTTTTTTTGTTAAGGCTAGCTATGACATAATGTACGAGTCTTATAAACTAGCATACACCAAAACGAACTGACACGACTCTCTTTAATATGCGATCTTCCGAAAAAGGGAAAATTATTCATTCATATTCTTTATTTCTAAGATCTATATAGCCAGTGAAACTTCTAGTTCGTTAAAGATTCTAACGCTTTCTATAAAATAAAATCAGTAAATTTAGGCATTCAAAAGTTTAAGTGAAAGAAATAAACTCACGTTCAATTATAGTTTTGTCTGAAAAAGCATTTTTTCCCTGTATAACAGTAGATCGTTATAATTTAACAAACAAATGAAAAACAAAAACGGTAACAATATAACATCTTACGTTATACCAACAGCTTATCGAGAACAGTTATATTTATCTAAAGGGTCATAGAGGCTTGAGTGCCCGACCATACTCCACCCGTTCACCCAGAAGGATTAATATAAAAGAATAACACAAATATTCAACATATTCCAAAGAAAAATATTCGAAAGAATGGTAACTGTCGTATGTGCAATAAACAAGACCCTACACATTCTGTCGCGGGTCCCCAAAAAAATATTAGACAAGAACAATACAAACCAATTTCGCCAGACCCTTCGTCTCAAACAAAGACAATTTTGAGAGGTATTATTTTAAGCTGGGCGGTATGTATGGTAAATATTTACAAAAATGTTTACTGCCCCAAGGCTTGGTATTACGAAAAGTCAATTTATGTTAATACAAAACTTTGTGGTACTCGTAGATACATTTTGCACTATATGAGGTCCAAAATTGTCCGATACTATTTTATATAAGTTAAGCATCCTAGGAGAGGGACATTCCCCAGTTATACTAAAGCCAGATTATTATATCTAGAATTTTTTTCGGCCTTAACGTCTAATACTGTAGTGGGGTTGCCCGTCATAATTATGAATGTCAGACCAAATTATTTTAGTAGGTTCGTTGTAGAATGGGCCAAAAGTTGCCAATTGGTCACTTTTACTTCTATGTAATTTTTTAGGTTTTTTTTAAGTCCATTGAAACGCTGTACTAAGTATTCAAGGAGTGGAACAGGCAAGTTTTATTAAAAAAAACTATTTATGCAGCTTTCGCAATGTTATCAATAGTCTGGCCTAGTCCTCAAATCCGATCCTTTCCAGTTTCTTAGAATTATTTTTCAGGTCTTCTTCTCGAAATTAGTTTATTTTTACACACACATATTGTAAAACAAATATAATCTGGATCTGTTTTACATGAGTTTTATGTAACAAAATAAGCCAGTAACATTTATATTTGCTATAAATACATATCTTTTCCTTACTATTTAGCCTAATGATCAATTATACTAAAATATTTACTTTTCCTATCTTCTATTCTAAGTAACTCGAAAGAAAACATATTATCTGTATACTATAAAATTATCTAGATCTACACAAACAAATGCCACCAGTATTAATATTTTATGTTTCATTTTCTCAGACTATAATAAGGCTGCATGTTTTATGAAAGTATAATAATATAAATTAGATAAATGTACTTTGATATACATAACGACAAATTTATACGCCTATCATACTACTTTCAGTTCGGATAGCAAATAAAGCTCCTATTTATTAATTTAGTTTATTTATTTATTCGAGACCTTGATGGTTAAATTATTCGGGTAATATGAAATAGATCGCCGTAGGCTTGAAAAATCGCTGTGGGGATATAACAAAAGATGGCATAAAGATGATCTGTAAAGCTGTTGTAAAGTCATCCATGAACAGGAGACAGAATGGGAGTCTAAAAAGCCCTATAGGTAGAGATCGACTATTATAAGTAAAGTTCCTGGAACTAAACTTTAAAGGTTTATGGAAGTTATGAAATCAAGAAACTCACGCATGATTGACGGGTCTGTTGGTCTAGTGGCTAGTGGCTCTGACTACTAAACCAAATGTCGTGAGTTCGATTCTCAAGCGGGATAAATGTTTGTGTGATGATCACGATCATTTGTTCTAGGTTTGGGGTGTAATTTATCTAAAAAAATAACAAAAATATATTAGTATGTTTATCAATTGTCTAGAACTCTACTCAAGCTCTGCTTAGGTGTTGTGTGAAAGTCGTGGAATATTATATTATTAATATTGTCTTAGTAGAAGAAATTTGGTGCTTTACAATATGCGTAGTGATGTGTTACTTACACAACGACTACACTTGACTACTGTCTTTAAGCTTTAATAGCTAGTAGAAAAATTGCTGAGATTCGTCTACACACAGCATAATGCTCATGAACTCATATGAGCATAATTCTGTGTAATCACCAGAAAACATAGGTTGATGTTAATGTTTCTAGTAGTAAACAATTACCGAAATTAGAAGTCTGAACTAACAACTGAGTCACAGCGATTTTGTTCTGTAATTAGTTCTAACTGTTGTTTAACTCTATCGAAAGTGGTTTAGAATTTGTAAGTACTTTGACCACTTTTATACCCGTGAGGTTTAGGTATTGGACTTCTAAATTGTTTTCAATCTAGATTCTCTCAGACTAAGAGAAAATATGATTTATTATTTTCATTTTTTGCAGCCTTAGCAATATGTATTTCACTGCTGGGCTTCACTTCTTCCAAGAGACAATACAAAGTTTCTAATACTGTCAGTGCAAAAACACTTGAAAAAAAATGCCTTTAGAAAAACTGTACCTACTAAAAAAAAAAAAATATTTGTAGCCAGTGAAAATGAACTAAATAAAACACGCTGTAGTGATCATGCATCATAAGTCGAAAGTAACTCTCATAAATTTCCATAAAAGATTCTTGCTTCTGAAAATAAAAGGCAACATTTATATTTCTTACTGGAACTGCCGAAATTACCCCACATGCGTTACTTTTAACATTAAAGTGTGAACGCTTGCTACTCTTTATATGAAAATATGAGCTTTTCATTTCCCGTAATAATGGTTAAAATTCATGATTATTTATTTATTCATAATTCCCCGTATCCTGATCCTACAACGGAATGCACTCAGGATACATTTTTTTTTGGAAGTTTAACAATCTTAATACGAGATGAAATCTAAAAAAAAGTCACAAAAATTTAACTAATTCAAGTAAAAGTAAACGTTTTAAGATAGCAAAACTGTCAGATCATAAAATCTGACTAAAGCTACTATCAAATCAAGAATTTTGGTGATTAAATACACTAAGACAAGTACAGTTTAAAATATACTTCTAAAATAAGGTTCAACGAATTATTATTAATGGGATAAATTAGTTGGACCCTTCAGACTATCAAAATATATCCGCTCGTTATTACAAGTTTACGCTTAATGGAGTACAATACCTGTACTATGATATCTTAAACTAATACAATTATCGTTGTGGAAACGAGATACCGTTATGCGACGTGTAGTGCGCTGTCTCGCTTTCACAACAGCAACAGACTTACTATAAGTACTCATGGTAGAGGTACAGGTAAATGGATTAAGTGGGAAAGCAATACAAAATCTTTTTGTTGATAATCGAAATATTAATATTTACAGTTTAGTTCTCAATTGATATGCCTTTTTAGGGTTCCGTACCCAAAGGGTAAAACGGTATCCCATTACTGAGACTCCGCTGTCTGTCTCAGGCTGTATCTCATAAACCGTGATAGCTAAAAAGCTGAAATTTCTGACTCGCACTTGGCCGGTTTTTTATTTCACGTTTTCGTTTCCTAGAAAATCTGCTCTTCTGCGTAATGCATTCGCTATGTGACAATAAAGATTATTTCTTAAAATAAATTTGCTTGAGTTCCTGAGACAATTCACCTTTGTTGCAAATTAAATTGTTTCTGCACAAGACCCAACTAGTTTCGTGGAAATAGAAATGTAATTGTTTGGAGCTGTATTTCGGTTCAACAAATATAACACATTACGCATGGTGGATTATTTCCTCTGGCTACAACAATCCGTGAAATGGGAAGAGGAATAATAGAGGCCATTGAGGCCAATTTAGTAAACTAGTTTTAGAATAAGCATAAATTGTATTTTTGGGAATGTCTGATTTACTAAATACTCAATTATTTATTGCATTCCATATTATTCAATTAATTATTAATAATACTTCATTATTATTTATTGTGTTACAAAGGTTGTATAAAATAAAATAAGCTAAGATCAGTATGCACCCATTTAGGCACACAAAAAATTTGTAGAGAGGAAGAGGGCTAGTATAGTAATTTATATATTTAATAGCACAACCGCAAAAAAATGAGTAAGATTTAGCACAGATATTTTGAACATCAGATTGTTATACCCGACTTCTGTTACTTTTTTGTTTTTCGGGCATATTGATCTAGGATTTTCTGACCAAATACATCGAAACTATTTGGATAGCAACAACAGCTTACATAAACTATGGCAATGCTCCAAGTCACAGCACGTCATCCGACGTGCCCTATCTGAGTGAGGGATCTCGGAGAGCCTCCATCTTTAATCCGATCGTCCTATTTACTCTGGAAGCTATGGAAACTCCTTGCAAAGAACTGGCTGGAAGGAAACTGGAGGTTCGTTGGAACTTCGTATGTGATTCGAATAGGTAAGTGTGATGATCAGGCATTTCGGATTAAACGGCAGTTGATCTTTTATTGAGTATGTTTAGGAAAAGGTTTTCGGTACCTGCCTTGCTGATACACTCTTTACCATTGATATTGTAATGTTTTTTCTCATCATAGGTGATTCGGATTAGTATTCACGAAACTCGTCAGAGACAGAGAGCGGTATGCAGAGCTGACAGCCAACCTCTAGAAGTGGAGTGGAACCAAAAGAAGAGGAATTCTCGAAACTGACTTGTGGCTGAATACTATTACGTCAGCTAGTTTTAAGTTGTAGTAATTATGCTGAAGGCGGTACGCATGCCCTTAAACCATTTTCTTAAGTGGTGGAGCCACGACACTTCTCAGTTGTACTTTGAAAAGTAACACCCCTTCTTTTTTTTACAGAACAATCACCAAGGTAGTAAAAGTGACGTAATCATCCTTTAATTATAAATTTTTATTCTTGCTAGCTTTTTCGTCAATAAAAATAGTTCCACGAAAGCTTCGCCTTAAGTAATGTTTACCCATTATAACTCGGGCAATTTATTTCCACGGCTATCAACGCGTTATTGATGTTTAATTAATAAAGCGGACCTCATGACTACTTCATTAATTCAGACCCATTTATTTTAGTTCCAGTGTAATGAGAATAAAATTCAACGAATTTTAATTGTGGATTCGTAATTATTTACTGTTTATGTAGAAATTTAGTGTGTGAGTAAATTGTGTAAGTAATTACCTACTTTTGAAAATTTCGATAAGTCCAAATTTAATTTGATGTGACGGCGCTGTTGGTCTAGTGGTTAATGACCCTGACTGCTAAGCCGGAGGTCGTGAGTTCGATTCCCACTCAGGACAAATGTTTGTGTGATGAGCACGATCATTTGTTCTGTGTCTGGGTGTAATTTATCTATAATATGTATATTTAGAAATATATAAGTATTTTTATCAGCTGTCTGATTACCATAACACAAACTCTGCTTAGCTTGGGATCAGATGGCCGTGTGTGGATGATATTGTCCCAAGATATAAAACAAAATAAAAAATAATGAAAAGTGCTTTTTTTGGCTCTGGGAAATACATAGGACGCACACTTTCCAGCTTTGCCCCTTTCGTACGCAAGGTAATGCAAGTCTCCAATAAGGTTCAACGAACTAAAAACTTCATCTAAACAAATATACATTATATTAAATCTGAAAATATTGACACACGTAGGTACACGTCTACCTGACAAAATTTATCATTGGTCAGTCAACATTTAATGTTGACACAACAAGGAATAAACCAGTGTTAGATCAAACGACGTCTAACGTTCATACCTTCATGAAATAGGTCAGGAGACACAAGTTTAAGTACAGGGCGAGTACAAAAGTAAAAGACATGATCACAAAAGAAACATCGAGGCTAATTTATTATTGACTTATAAATATTTAAATTGTTTATTTCCAACCACAAATTTAAAGAAAACACGTTAGTGATTGGAGCCTCTTTGTAAGCAAAAAATGCCTGTATTAGGCAACTCCTTTCTTTCACAGCAAGTAAAATCAAAAACAAATATAAAAATAGCAAAAATAGAACGTTTATGTGTGTGTGCATGTGGTGTATAATAATATATGTGTCGATAAGTCCCGTTGCAGCTTTACTCAATACATCTTGAGACAAACATCTTAAAACCATTGTACAAGTATATAAATTTTGATTGACACACGTTTCCTTTTATCCGACAAATCTTGATAAAACAAGCACTAAACCAGTGTTAGATCCTTAGGGCTAAGGTCACACGTCCTACGTCCGTTCATTCGTGAAATAGGTCAGGAGACGGATGAACGGTTCGCTCGTCATTTGTCATTGTCGCCGACTAGCACATAAAAAAGAGCAATTGCTCTTGTGATCGGATGGTGGGATGGTGCCTGTTTCTGAATAAGAGCGGTTGCCGGTGATGTCTAGTTTGATAAACAGAGGCACTGATTTCAAAATGTGGATTTTCGGTCGTGTTTTGTTATGACGTATGAGTTGTTTGTTTTGGTCTCTGTCAGAAATATGTATACCGTAAAACGGGGTTAATAGAGACATTTTCGGGGTGAATAGAAACACAGTTTTTCCACAATTTTGCAAGTATTACAAGACAAAATTATTATTTCAAGATTCTTAACTGTGCAATAAAAGACAAGTAGACAGAGTTCATGTAATCAAACTTATGCGACACTCCGAAAGTAACTTATATATTATTTTTCTATTCACCCCTTAAATCTCTATTTACCCCGTTTTATTATGAAGTAATATTGCGGAATTTAAATGTCTTGAATTTGGTATGTTTTTCTTTGATTCAAGAAAGTATTTTATTGGGAAATTTAAAATTTGGAAAGTAAAAATTATCATGATGTTGCTTACCTATAATATTGTCAAATGTTTGATGAAGTTTATTATCGCTTCTTTTTCTTATGAAGGTCATTTGTAAAATGCCATATCTATATCTATTAGAGTTCAAAGCGACTTTTTGAAAACATAAACTTAAAATATAAACTTTTTAACTTCAACATTTTACAACATTGAAGGAAGCAACATAATTAATCATACTATGTTTGAAACTAGGTCGACACATCAACAGAACTTAGTATATTCACAGGCAATAAAGTTAAAACTGCTCATAAAACACGCCGAAGGTAACTTCGTTATTTTAGGAGGCTTACCATTACGTCATAAGCTAATACTATCGCAGCTGTTGAAGCGAGATAGCGCGCTACACGACGTAGAGCGTTGTCTCTTTTCCACAACTGCGATAGAATTACTTTAAAAGGTGGTGGAAGTCGCTCAGGTTTCTATACCACCTTTATTTTTCTAAATAACTTTATATACTATATAGCTGCGCCCCGCGGTTTCACCCGCGGAAATCCTGATATTTAAGTATAACAATCTATCTCTCCAATGAATGAAAGAAATACTACTCATTTATTGGCGAATAAATGAGTAGCTAGAGAGTAGTAGGTAGAGCGCTCAGTGCTCGATTCTCTCGCGCGAACTTGGGTGGTTCTGACGTTTTGTTCATCAAGGCGCTGGGAGCGCTCAGTGCTCGATTCTCTCGCGCGAACTTGGGTGGTTCTGACGTTTTGTTCATCAAGGCGCTGGGAGCGCTCAGTGCTCGATTCTCTCGCGCGAACTTGGGAGGTTCTAACGTTTTGACAGTCAAGGCGCCGGGAGCGCTCAGTGCTCGATTCTCTCGCGCGAACTTGGGTGGTTCTGACGTTTTGTTCATCAAGGCGCTGGGACCGCTCAGTGCTAGATTCTCTCGCGCGAACTTGGGAGGTTCTAACGTTTTGACAGTCAAGACACCGAGAGCGCTCAGTGCTCGATTCTCTCGCGCGAACTTGGGTGGTTCTAACGTTTTGATTGTCAAGGCGCTGGGAGCGCTCAGTGCTAGATTCTCTCGCGCGAGCTTGTTAGGTTCTAAAGTTTTGTTCATCAAGTCGCTGCGTAGGGAGCCGTCCTTGCTCATAGACATTGCACACACATGCGCAGTTCAGCTACGCACAATCAACATCGCGACGCGATGCAGCGAAACGCTTAGTAAATTTTTAAGTTATCCAAATTTATAAACTCGCTATATCTTTTGAATGGAGTATCCGATTAAAATAATTTAAACAACATTATAAAGGTATTAAACTACTGTTAAATGAAAAGTAAGTTATTTAGATAAGTATAAATACCATGGTATGAATATCGACATCTTATTTTCGTTGCCGATTTAAATAGTTTGTTAAACTATAAAAGTTTTTATATTGGCGTAACTATAATACTTAGATATACACTACCGCGGACTTTTCTGTAGATAATAATGCGGTCAACAAAACCGTAGTACATTATTTTGTTCCATCATCAATAGTTATTGCAGCGCACGCGATTAAAGGTATTTCAATAGTGAATTTTATCGGCCGTGGTTTATATTATCGAAGTTTTCGCAAGGATCCCTATTTTTTTTTTTCAAAATAAAATATAGCCTATGTTACTTTGGAAAGATGTACAATCATAATGGTGAAAGAATTTTTAAAATCGGTCCAGTAGTTTTTAAGCCTATTCGTAACAAACAAACAAAAAAATATTACCTCTTTATAATATTAGTTTAGATTTAGATAGTTTAGATAAATGAGTAGCTAGAGAGTAATAGGTAGAGCGCTCAGTGCTAGATTCTCTCGCGCGAACTTGGGAGGTTCTAACGTTTTGTTCATCAAGGCGCCGGGAGCGCTCAGTGCTAGATTCTCTCGCGCGAACTTGGGAGGTTCTAACGTTTTGTTCATCAAGGCGCTGGGAGCGCTCAGTGCTAGATTCTCTCGCGCGAACTTGGGAGGTTCTAACGTTTTGTTCATCAAGGCGCCGGGTGCGCTCAGTGCTCGATTCTCTCGCGCGAGCTTGGGAGGTTCTAACGTTTTGTTCATCAAGGCGCTGGGAGCGCTCAGTGCTCGATTCTCTCGCGCGAACTTGGGTGGTTCTGAAGGTTTTGTTCATCAAGGCGCTGGGACCGCTCAGTGCTAGATTCTCTCGCGCGAACTTGGGAGGTTCTAACGTTTTGATAGTCAAGGCGCCTAGAGCGCTCAGTGCTCGATTCTCTCGCGCGAACTTGGGTGGTTCTGACGTTTTGTTCATCAAGGCGCTGGGACCGCTCAGTGCTAGATTCTCTCGCGCGAACTTGGGAGGTTCTAACGTTTTGACAGTCAAGGCGCCGGGAGCGCTCAGTGCTCGATTCTCTCGCGCGAACTTGGGTGGTTCTGACGTTTTGTTCATCAAGGCGCTGGGACCGCTCAGTGCTAGATTCTCTCGCGCGAACTTGGGAGGTTCTAACGTTTTGACAGTCAAGACACCGAGAGCGCTCAGTGCTCGATTCTCTCGCGCGAACTTGGGTGGTTCTAACGTTTTGATTGTCAAGGCGCTGGGAGCGCTCAGTGCTAGATTCTCTCGCGCGAGCTTGTTAGGTTCTAAAGTTTTGTTCATCAAGTCGCTGCGTAGGGAGCCGTCCTTGCTCATAGACATTGCACACACATGCGCAGTTCAGCTACGCACAATCAACATCGCGACGCGATGCAGCGAAACGCTTAGTAAATTTTTAAGTTATCCAAATTTATAAACTCGCTATATCTTTTGAATGGAGTATCCGATTAAAATAATTTAAACAACATTATAAAGGTATTAAACTACTGTTAAATGAAAAGTAAGTTATTTAGATAAGTATAAATACCATGGTATGAATATCGACATCTTATTTTCGTTGCCGATTTAAATAGTTTGTTAAACTATAAAAGTTTTTATATTGGCGTAACTATAATACTTAGATATACACTACCGCGGACTTTTCTGTAGATAATAATGCGGTCAACAAAACCGTAGTACATTATTTTGTTCCATCATCAATAGTTATTGCAGCGCACGCGATTAAAGGTATTTCAATAGTGAATTTTATCGGCCGTGGTTTATATTATCGAAGTTTTCGCAAGGATCCCTATTTTTTTTTTTCAAAATAAAATATAGCCTATGTTACTTTGGAAAGATGTACAATCATAATGGTGAAAGAATTTTTAAAATCGGTCTAGTAGTTTTTAAGCCTATTCGTAACAAACAAACAAAAAAATATTACCTCTTTATAATATTAGTTTAGATTTAGATAGTTTAGATAAATGAGTAGCTAGAGAGTAATAGGTAGAGCGCTCAGTGCTAGATTCTCTCGCGCGAACTTGGGAGGTTCTAACGTTTTGTTCATCAAGGCGCCGGGAGCGCTCAGTGCTAGATTCTCTCGCGCGAACTTGGGAGGTTCTAACGTTTTGTTCATCAAGGCGCTGGGAGCGCTCAGTGCTAGATTCTCTCGCGCGAACTTGGGAGGTTCTAACGTTTTGTTCATCAAGGCGCCGGGTGCGCTCAGTGCTCGATTCTCTCGCGCGAGCTTGGGAGGTTCTAACGTTTTGTTCATCAAGGCGCTGGGAGCGCTCAGTGCTCGATTCTCTCGCGCGAACTTGGGTGGTTCTGAAGGTTTTGTTCATCAAGGCGCTGGGACCGCTCAGTGCTAGATTCTCTCGCGCGAACTTGGGAGGTTCTAACGTTTTGATAGTCAAGGCGCCTAGAGCGCTCAGTGCTCGATTCTCTCGCGCGAACTTGGGTGGTTCTGACGTTTTGTTCATCAAGGCGCTGGGACCGCTCAGTGCTAGATTCTCTCGCGCGAACTTGGGAGGTTCTAACGTTTTGACAGTCAAGGCGCCGGGAGCGCTCAGTGCTCGATTCTCTCGCGCGAACTTGGGTGGTTCTGACGTTTTGTTCATCAAGGCGCTGGGACCGCTCAGTGCTAGATTCTCTCGCGCGAACTTGGGAGGTTCTAACGTTTTGACAGTCAAGACACCGAGAGCGCTCAGTGCTCGATTCTCTCGCGCGAACTTGGGTGGTTCTAACGTTTTGATTGTCAAGGCGCTGGGAGCGCTCAGTGCTAGATTCTCTCGCGCGAGCTTGTTAGGTTCTAAAGTTTTGTTCATCAAGTCGCTGCGTAGGGAGCCGTCCTTGCTCATAGACATTGCACACACATGCGCAGTTCAGCTACGCACAATCAACATCGCGACGCGATGCAGCGAAACGCTTAGTAAATTTTTAAGTTATCCAAATTTATAAACTCGCTATATCTTTTGAATGGAGTATCCGATTAAAATAATTTAAACAACATTATAAAGGTATTAAACTACTGTTAAATGAAAAGTAAGTTATTTAGATAAGTATAAATACCATGGTATGAATATCGACATCTTATTTTCGTTGCCGATTTAAATAGTTTGTTAAACTATAAAAGTTTTTATATTGGCGTAACTATAATACTTAGATATACACTACCGCGGACTTTTCTGTAGATAATAATGCGGTCAACAAAACCGTAGTACATTATTTTGTTCCATCATCAATAGTTATTGCAGCGCACGCGATTAAAGGTATTTCAATAGTGAATTTTATCGGCCGTGGTTTATATTATCGAAGTTTTCGCAAGGATCCCTATTTTTTTTTTTCAAAATAAAATATAGCCTATGTTACTTTGGAAAGATGTACAATCATAATGGTGAAAGAATTTTTAAAATCGGTCTAGTAGTTTTTAAGCCTATTCGTAACAAACAAACAAAAAAATATTACCTCTTTATAATATTAGTTTAGATTTAGATAGTTTAGATAAATGAGTAGCTAGAGAGTAATAGGTAGAGCGCTCAGTGCTAGATTCTCTCGCGCGAACTTGGGAGGTTCTAACGTTTTGTTCATCAAGGCGCCGGGAGCGCTCAGTGCTAGATTCTCTCGCGCGAACTTGGGAGGTTCTAACGTTTTGTTCATCAAGGCGCTGGGAGCGCTCAGTGCTAGATTCTCTCGCGCGAACTTGGGAGGTTCTAACGTTTTGTTCATCAAGGCGCTGGGAGCGCTCAGTGCTAGATTCTCTCGCGCGAACTTGGGAGGTTCTAACGTTTTGTTCATCAAGGCGCCGGGTGCGCTCAGTGCTCGATTCTCTCGCGCGAGCTTGGGAGGTTCTAACGTTTTGTTCATCAAGGCGCTGGGAGCGCTCAGTGCTCGATTCTCTCGCGCGAACTTGGGTGGTTCTGAAGGTTTTGTTCATCAAGGCGCTGGGACCGCTCAGTGCTAGATTCTCTCGCGCGAACTTGGGAGGTTCTAACGTTTTGATAGTCAAGGCGCCTAGAGCGCTCAGTGCTCGATTCTCTCGCGCGAACTTGGGTGGTTCTGACGTTTTGTTCATCAAGGCGCTGGGACCGCTCAGTGCTAGATTCTCTCGCGCGAACTTGGGAGGTTCTAACGTTTTGACAGTCAAGGCGCCGGGAGCGCTCAGTGCTCGATTCTCTCGCGCGAACTTGGGTGGTTCTGACGTTTTGTTCATCAAGGCGCTGGGACCGCTCAGTGCTAGATTCTCTCGCGCGAACTTGGGAGGTTCTAACGTTTTGACAGTCAAGACACCGAGAGCGCTCAGTGCTCGATTCTCTCGCGCGAACTTGGGTGGTTCTAACGTTTTGATTGTCAAGGCGCTGGGAGCGCTCAGTGCTAGATTCTCTCGCGCGAGCTTGTTAGGTTCTAAAGTTTTGTTCATCAAGTCGCTGCGTAGGGAGCCGTCCTTGCTCATAGACATTGCACACACATGCGCAGTTCAGCTACGCACAATCAACATCGCGACGCGATGCAGCGAAACGCTTAGTAAATTTTTAAGTTATCCAAATTTATAAACTCGCTATATCTTTTGAATGGAGTATCCGATTAAAATAATTTAAACAACATTATAAAGGTATTAAACTACTGTTAAATGAAAAGTAAGTTATTTAGATAAGTATAAATACCATGGTATGAATATCGACATCTTATTTTCGTTGCCGATTTAAATAGTTTGTTAAACTATAAAAGTTTTTATATTGGCGTAACTATAATACTTAGATATACACTACCGCGGACTTTTCTGTAGATAATAATGCGGTCAACAAAACCGTAGTACATTATTTTGTTCCATCATCAATAGTTATTGCAGCGCACGCGATTAAAGGTATTTCAATAGTGAATTTTATCGGCCGTGGTTTATATTATCGAAGTTTTCGCAAGGATCCCTATTTTTTTTTTTCAAAATAAAATATAGCCTATGTTACTTTGGAAAGATGTACAATCATAATGGTGAAAGAATTTTTAAAATCGGTCCAGTAGTTTTTAAGCCTATTCGTAACAAACAAACAAAAAAATATTACCTCTTTATAATATTAGTTTAGATTTAGATAGTTTAGATAAATGAGTAGCTAGAGAGTAATAGGTAGAGCGCTCAGTGCTAGATTCTCTCGCGCGAACTTGGGAGGTTCTAACGTTTTGTTCATCAAGGCGCCGGGAGCGCTCAGTGCTAGATTCTCTCGCGCGAACTTGGGAGGTTCTAACGTTTTGTTCATCAAGGCGCTGGGAGCGCTCAGTGCTAGATTCTCTCGCGCGAACTTGGGAGGTTCTAACGTTTTGTTCATCAAGGCGCCGGGAGCGCTCAGTGCTCGATTCTCTCGCGCGAGCTTGGGAGGTTCTAACGTTTTGTTCATCAAGGCGCTGGGAGCGCTCAGTGCTCGATTCTCTCGCGCGAACTTGGGTGGTTCTGAAGGTTTTGTTCATCAAGGCGCTGGGACCGCTCAGTGCTAGATTCTCTCGCGCGAACTTGGGAGGTTCTAACGTTTTGTTCATCAAGGCGCTGGGAGCGCTCAGTGCTCGATTCTCTCGCGCGAACTTGGGTGGTTCTGAAGGTTTTGTTCATCAAGGCGCTGGGACCGCTCAGTGCTAGATTCTCTCGCGCGAACTTGGGAGGTTCTAACGTTTTGATAGTCAAGGCGCCTAGAGCGCTCAGTGCTCGATTCTCTCGCGCGAACTTGGGTGGTTCTGACGTTTTGTTCATCAAGGCGCTGGGACCGCTCAGTGCTAGATTCTCTCGCGCGAACTTGGGAGGTTCTAACGTTTTGACAGTCAAGGCGCCGGGAGCGCTCAGTGCTCGATTCTCTCGCGCGAACTTGGGTGGTTCTGACGTTTTGTTCATCAAGGCGCTGGGACCGCTCAGTGCTAGATTCTCTCGCGCGAACTTGGGAGGTTCTAACGTTTTGACAGTCAAGACACCGAGAGCGCTCAGTGCTCGATTCTCTCGCGCGAACTTGGGTGGTTCTAACGTTTTGATTGTCAAGGCGCTGGGAGCGCTCAGTGCTAGATTCTCTCGCGCGAGCTTGTTAGGTTCTAAAGTTTTGTTCATCAAGTCGCTGCGTAGGGAGCCGTCCTTGCTCATAGACATTGCACACACATGCGCAGTTCAGCTACGCACAATCAACATCGCGACGCGATGCAGCGAAACGCTTAGTAAATTTTTAAGTTATCCAAATTTATAAACTCGCTATATCTTTTGAATGGAGTATCCGATTAAAATAATTTAAACAGCAATATACCGCGGACTTTTCTGTAGATAATAATGCGGTCAACAAAACCGTAGTACATTATTTTGCTCCATCATCAATAGTTATTGCAGCGCACGCGATTAAAGGTATTTCAATAGTGAATTTTATCGGCCGTGGTTTATATTATCGAAGTTTTCGCAAGGATCCCTATTTTTTTTTTTTCAAAATAAAATTTTTAAGTTATCCAAATTTTTAAACTCGCTATATCTTTTGAATGGAGTATCCGATTAAAATAATTTAAACAACAATATAAAGGTATTAAACTACTGTTAAATGAAAAGTAAGTTATTTAGATAAGTATAAATACCATGGTATGAATATCGACATCTTATTTTCGTTGCCGATTTAAATAACTCGCTATATCTTTTGAATGGAGTATCCGATTAAAATAATTTAAACAACAATATAAAGGTATTAAACTACTGTTAAATGAAAAGTAAGTTATTTAGATAAGTATAAATACCATGGTATGAATATCGACATCTTATTTTCGTTGCCGATTTAAATAGTTTGTTAAACTATAAAAGTTTTTATATTGGCGTAACTATAATACTTAGATATACACTACCGCTGACTTTTCTGTAGATAATAATGCGGTCAACAAAACCGTAGTACATTATTTTGCTCCATCATCAATAGTTATTGCAGCGCACGCGATTAAAGGTATTTCAATAGTGAATTTTATCGGCCGTGGTTTATACTATCGAAGTTTCCGCAAGGATCCCTATTTTTTTTTTTTCAAAATAAAATATAGCCTATGTTACTTTGGAAAGATGTACAATCATAATGGTGAAAGAATTTTTTGAGCCTATTCGTAACAAACAAACAAAAAAATATTACCTCTTTATAATATTAGTTTAGATTACAAATATATTTTGTTAACAAAATTTTGTTTAAAATATACAAAGTATACGAGTGAGTATGCAAATCTAGCTCAATGGAGTTAGCAGATATTTGTAGTAAAAAAACTTGGTTGTTGGGTAAGCTTTCTTAGTAGAAAGAGTATATGTAGGGGCTATGTTTTCTTACAAAAACAACTAATAAGGCTAGACTATGCTTTATACTTACTAAGAAGCAAGATTATAATATAAGCCAAATAATTAGTAACCTAGTGTTAATAAAATTTAATTAAATACAATTATGCTTTAATTTATTTATGTAATAAATACATATTTGCATTCGGCAACACTGGAATCCAACCCGTAGTCTTATTCCAACTATGCCAAGTTGGAATAAAACTATCATAATAATATGCTAATGATGTAAGCTCTATCACCGTCATTAGCAATAAATCACCCACGGCTGGGCATAGGCCTCTCTTTGTTTTTATCACTCTTTTTATGTCTCTTGCCCTTTGCATCCATCCTATTCTTCTTACCTTAATTAAGTCGCTCGCTAATCTCGTCTTCGGTCTCCCCGGATCTCGCATCTAAGTCTTGGCCCCGTCCAGATACCGCTCTATAAAATACCCTAATTTCATTACTTATCGATTACCAAAACATACATAGATAAATAGAATGAATATACACTATCATCATTCCCCTGCCCTTATCCCAATTTTTACTTGGGGTCGGCGCAACACGTCTTTTAGACATGTTGCTTAAAGTTTTGGCTATAGTTTTATAGTCGGCCGCCTGCCTGACACTAACCCTCTTTGGGAATGCAATTGTTGGTTGCTTACCCGCCACCATTCAGGTGACCCAAGGTGCTTGGTACAGTGCACTGGGTCTTAAGGTCCATTAGTCGCCTTTTACGACACCCAGTGGAGGATATGGGGTGGTGCTATTCTTTATATCCGGACACCACACGGACAATGAATATACCTACACTAGGTGCCTCTAAATAAAACCTATGATCTAGAAAGCTAGCGTTAACAAATTTACCTGAATCTAGGTTAAATGATATCAGCGTAAATAATAAAAATCTAATCCCAAAGTGGATCGGGGCCAGGGCTCCAATTTGATACGTGTTCGATTCAATTTTAAAATGTATTCGATTTATTTTTGAATCTATTAGCTTTGTATCTCTCGATTTTATTTGTATTTTGTTTTAGGATAATGCTGTTTCGGAGTATGCAAAAAATTGTATGGGCTCTGTCCCAAGCACCAACAGACTTGGGACTAGTTTTAATATAATTATGAAGTCCCATAAAAAGACAAATATCGATTTTTTGTCCGTAAATATATGGGATTATTAAATAAAAAATAAAAACATTTTAGTTGAAAAAGGGTGTTTATTTTTTTAAATAACTACGTTTAGTTATTAATTACAACACACAATGGTTCAGCTGAACATTTTAGGTATTAATAGCAAAAATATTCAAGTGTATTATTTAAGTATGTATATTTTTGATGAAAAAACAACATTTTAGGTTAGTATTTTTAAACATTTCTTTTTTGTTGTTAATTTACTATCAAATGGCCCAATAAACAAGCAGAGGTCAGCAATAGCTGCAAACAAGCCGATATTGCACAGACAAACAACTTGAACACGGCTGTTCTATATCATTAGCTTTTTTATAGTTAAATAGTGTGCCTAAAAATTTTTGTACTGAAAAAAGTGAACAAGAATTGTTTTTTTGCACGTTAACCCCATGACTTACGCTGATGTCGTCGTAATATAAAATGATCATGATACCATGATGTATTAAATGAGATACGTTTGAAATCTGTTGGTGGGTTGGGACGATTTTTTGCGTGGTCATTTACTGGTGTTTTTGTATTAGCTTTGTGTTTATTGTTCATAAATAAGTATATATATTTTTTAAGTTAGTGTTTTAGATGCACTTTTCGCATATAGACCCAGTGTCTGATGTACTGTGATGAAGAAAAAAAGATGAAAAAATGGTTATGAACAGTTCACAAGATATTAATATAAATATCAATTAGTACAACTGTTTAAGTAGTATTTGTTGTCTTATCTTCTATTAGTATCTCGTTAATTCGTAAGAACCCATCGCAAATGCAATACACAAATAATCAGACAATTCAATACTTATAAACTAATACACACAAATCTTGGACATTACTTTATACCCATAAATAAAAGCACAAACCAAGTTAAATAAAAACCATATTTTGAAACTTTAATAGATAACTGCACAGTTAGGTAAATTAATGAGATCACTTCACGTTTCAGCTATCTATCCTCAGCCTACTCAATATACCCGATAGCTACTAAAACTATTGATACATTCAAAACAGGTAATCCATTTTAGCGATCCATTTGAAACTCGCATGCTATGTAGAGGCCCTTAACGGATCAACGGTAGAGTGCAATAGCAGTCCTGTGTTTATTTATTCAGCCATACTGCTGTATGGGATGTATGAAAGGAATGTATGGCTGAAGTGCATGCAGCCTGATTGATAGAAGCTTTGATTTTAATGCTGGTTTTTTGTTATTGTTTGATAGCTTTTGTTTTAAATGAGCAAAATTTGAACTATTTTGTTAAGTACCGATTTAAATATGTGATGTCTGTATGTAGCTCTTGGTTAAGACTAGCTGTGATGATAGATTTCATTTGGATAAATAATGAGAAATCCTAATCAGGTTTGATAAATATTATTTAAGCGTATTTCGCTACAAATATTATCTAAAAGTTAGGTAATGTTAAAGCCTTTCGTATATTTTTTAGGTTTAAGAATTAATCAACTATAAAATTGACTTGAATTGATTATCTGTAAATCATTTGACTTTTAATTGATTTTGGTATAATTTTAAAACATAATATCAAAATATATTCATAAAAAAATAGTTCAGTTTTCATCCAAGTTATCTTAATAAAAGTTTACTCGAAAACTGCAATCAAAAATACAGAGCCAAGTTGATTCGAAAAAGCAATGCAATAAAGCTTCAATAACTGGACGAGCCGTCATGACAATCACAAGGGAGCATTCGTTAAAATTAAAAGGTGCATTAATTTTAAACGCTCAAAACTCATGCTACACAAAAATGTATTTAAATTTACAATAAATGGCCGGAACCGAATGTGCCAATTTGCTTTTCCAATTATATACATTCGTTCGTAGGTCGACAAACGAATACGTACGAGTATTGTGGTGACCGCGACCACGCGCCGCCACAGCGGGTGCCGCCGACCACAACAGGGCCCGCGACCACGGTTAACATGGGCCCTATTTTCTGTTTTATCTCACGCCAAAATTAATGACGTGCACATGGGATTTGCGAGTGAGCTGACTGAAAAGCTGGTAGCAATGTTGGATTGTTAATTTCATTTTTCTTAAAAATATTTATTTAAGTCATGGTGTACTGACGGTTTTGTGTATGGATTTGTGTGCGTGTGGTGCAAGTTCGATCCCCAGGGCAGGTAATTCCTAATGTAATTTTTTTCTTAACGATTCTAAGACACTACTGACAAACGGTCAAGGAAAACGTGAGGAAACCTGGATACCAAATATTGGAATCTGAAATCGCCAATCCACAGTAAGCTAGCGTGGTATTTAATGCTCAAACTTCCCTATGTGGGAAGAGGCCCTTACCCAGCTGTGGGACGTGTATAGGCTAGTTTATTATTATTTTTATTCATTTTCGAAAAAAAGTTTTAAATTTTTATTAATAGCCATACTTTATTTCCACGGGCGTTAAAAATGTTTTCATAGTCGGGTCAATGTGTTTGGTAAGCATTAACCGCACACTGTGCACGTTTGTATAAAAATAATCAACCTGGTGACTGCAATACTGAAATATTAAATGGACTACTTAAAACAGTTGTTCAGAAATTTTTTTAGGTATACACTTGTTTAGTTTGTTTTATTTTGTGTTTCAAACCACCTTCAATGCAAAAACTCTTTAAGTAAAATATTAAAGTATTCGAACCTAAAACTCAACAGAAAATGAAACGAGTGTATTTTAGTGTAGAGTAATACACTTTTGTGCCACCCCATTAGAAGCCCCAACAGTTAATAAACAGCAAAGACATCTTCAAAACAATTTCGACACCTCTAAGACCGCAATACACACGAATACACAGGAATGCAATAACATTTGGCATAATGTCTCAAGTTCCTACGATATAGGCAATAACTACAATATTGCATGCCGTCCCCTTAAAATGGAGACCCGCAACGGAACGAGGATGCTTATTAAAAAAGTTACCACGCGTTATGTGTTTGTTAAAATAAAAATGAAAATTTTATCAAGAGGGGTGAAAATATTGTCACATTTCGACTTTTATGTTCTTCATTTCGTTTGTGATATGAAATACAATTATTAAATAAAGTGAAGGTTGTGATTACCTTAACGATGATCGGATTTGCTATTCGTTATATCTAAGGCTTAATGTGAATATTCAGTGTTACACTAAAGGTACTTTTTGTTACGTTTGTTTTTCATACTGATATTATTCACACACTCACAGCTTTTTATTATTATAAGACATCACTAACAATCATTGAATGGTAACCATTTCGCATATTTTTTCCTGAAGATAATCTTTTTATTTTTTACAGACCCGTTATTTAACAGATGAGTGGTCATAAAAGCAGATCTAAAATAAGTTTTCAGGTATACAATTTAAGCCAATCAATGGCTATCAAAGTCGCGAAGCAACAACTACATAATTATTATATCTCCGGTAGTGACGGATTGCCGTCCCATCGCGCTATGAGAGTAAAGGAACAGAGAGTGCACCTGTATTTGCGCACACGCTTAATTATGTAATGCTTAGTTGGCTGGTATCATAGTAACACTAGCCGCCGTGGCCGGAATCGGTCAGGAGACATTATTACCTATTATTATTCAAGAATACCTTACTATGTTTCAAACTACGTCAAAAGTGGATTAACGCATCGTACTGCGATAGAACCGCCAATAATACAGAATCCAATCTTCGTCATTGTCTGAACCCATCCATTTGGCAGGAAATCCGAGCTTATTGTGATTTATGCCGAGCGCATTTTGGCCTAGCTCGATACTAACAAACATTCCTGACCCTGGTACATTGAAAACGCATACTTGGATTAAAGGGTCAGTAATACCGATGTTAAAATATATGGAAATATTCAGTTTAACCCAGAAATCGTCGGTAATAATTTAAAGGTATTCCAAAATCTAGAGTAAAGAATTTTCGATTATTAAGTGAAATGGAATTCTTAAAAGGATGTCACGTGATTTATTGATTGAAAATGTCAATTGTTTGAATTTAGTTAATATTTTTTTCTACACAGTGCAATAACTGTCCCTTTTTCAAATTTGTTTCAGCTCTCGTTGAATAAGGGGCTAAAATGAGTAATCCTACTGGTATAATGAACGCAAAAGACACGCTAAAACGGTTTGATAAATTTTGGTAAACAAATAGTTTATAGTTAGCCTACATCCTGAGCTAATAAGTTTTGACATTTTATGTTTTTTTTTGACGAATTGAGCAATTACAAACCTCCTCCTTTGGTCCCAACGTCGGTTGCAAACAAGCAAAAACGAGGTTAAACAATAACAATGCTGCGGTATTAATAATAAATTACCTCCCAACACTACATGCCCTAATTAAAATGCTCCTGGATGCACAAACACTTAAGAATTCTATTTAAATGCAAGCAAAGTTCTGGCAGGAGACTCGTCATGTTGCTGAATTAGAACGTAAATAAATGAGAAAGACTTCGTTACAAGCTTAAATACCTATCTATTCTCCTGAGAGCCTACCACCATAACTTAAAATAATATTAACGCATACGTAAAAGCGAGAGAACTCTACATTACGTATAGCGGCGTCTCTTTTCCACATTTGTAATAATATCACTTTAAGAGGTCATGGTAGCTCTTTTAAAGCCGTGACAGTAACTTACATACTTATTTAACTAGTCCACGGCCTCTCGGCAAGACAACGATCCAAGTTTGAGGATAAAAATCTACATAAAGAAAAGTGTTGATACTTTTTTACCTGTTTGTCGCTTTTCGTAGGCGTGACTTTACTATGTTGAGGGTTTTGTGAATATGGAATGCAATTGTGATAATAGCCAGAATACAGGAGGTTTTTTATTTTTTATTATCTGATCTAGATATGTATTAGATATTACAAAAATATTGGTTACTTTAATGACATAATTATGAATTTATTTAGTGTTAAAAAACCTTAGAAAGCACGATGTATGATAGCATAAAAAATATTGGAATTTTAAAATTGCAAACAGTATTTGGCTAGCAACAAGATATCATTATACAAAAACGAACGAATAAACATGTTATTTTTAGACTGACCTGATGGTTTAGTGGTTTGTGACCCTGACTGCTATTCCGGAGGTCGTGGGTGCGATCCCTACCCAGGACAAATCTAGGTGTAATTTATCTAAAATATGTATGTATCTATTCTAAGTACATATTACATATAAGTGTGTTTCGGTTAACTAGTACTCATAACACAAGCTTCGAGTACTTAGTATGCTTAACTTGAGACTAGATACCGTTGTCTGAATGTTAAGGAATATTTTTTTCTTGAAATAATATTATAAAATTACTTATCAATTTTTACATAAAACTTTCCTATTCTTCAGAGACTAAAGTACGGAGCGAGTAGCGAGTAGCCATACGGATGTGTTACGTCATGCGAGTTGACGTCTAACCTAATAGACGCCTCAGGTGGTTCCCTTAATGGAATAATTCACTTACGTTTTAAGTTTATGGACGCGAGCGTTATAAGCGGAACTATCGATTTTGAATACAAACTCGAAGACTTTGGTATTGTTGATAAGAGACGGTTTAAGAGTTGAAAAGTGTTGTGGTTTTTGAGATGTTTGAGTTACTATAGAAATGTATAGTAATTTTTCAGATTTTTGTTTACTGTGGTGAGAACCATTAAATATATAATATAGAACCATTAAACACTAAAATATATTGAGATTTTTTATTGTTTTTGAAAAGAAACTACTGACAGTAGTGACAGCTTATTTATTCTTTTGTCTTATACCGAATGGTACTGTATTTTTATTGGATTACAAGTCAACAAGTAGTAGGAATAATAACAAATTTAGAATTTTTTTCTTTAAAATTTTCAACGACGTAATCAAAGTGTAGAACGCCACATTAATATTCAAATTTTCTTATCAAAAAAAACATATCCTTTACTCAAAAAAGATAGGTTCGATGAAAGCCAGTTTCTTCACAAACCATTTAACAAAAGTTACTGCGTCGGTCAAAGAAAGCACAAAGATCTGCGTTAACAAAAGACGGTGTCGCAAAACCCGAACTTCTGCCAAATATTATATTTGTTTGGCACCTAAAAACTATTATTTGGAACACATTACTCTGTGCGGTTTGGATAGGTTCTAAAGTTTCTTAAAGTAATCTGTGCTTATTTCCTTTTTGGATGTTGTTTAAGTAAATATTTCTGCTATTATATTCTCATCATCATCATCATTCCTCTGCCCTTTTCCCAATTATTATTCGGGGGCGATGCAGCATGTTTTCTTCTTCCACACGTTCCTTGCTGCTATTATATTCTTTAGAGAAACAATAGGAGTATAGGGCAGAGCATCTTAAATACAACTTTTGCGGGTGTTGTGAAAGTTTACTTTATCATGTGATATAATTAAAAGATTGGAAATAAGTTTTCTAAGACTTTTAGTAAAAAATATATTGCAAGCCCCAAATCAATATATTTCAAATTATTATTGTATACGTGTTTGTCTACTAAATCCAGTTTTCCAATACATTTTAAGAAATTGTTCTCGAAGACAAGTCTCTCTCCATCAGATAAAGTTTTCCTTGAACAAGATGCAAAAAACGTAAGCTAACTATTAATAAGTGGAAACTTTGCAATAAATAATCAAGGCTTTTATCGCAAGTATCGACGGTGCAAACTTACTTTTTCTATTAGGGCAGGAATATTTAATATGTTTTGATTTTGCTTCTGGTTTTTTTTCCGGTGTAACTCATTAATTTTAAGTTAAGTTTTTATTTTGATAGCTATAAATTGTATATGAACAAGGACCAGCCTATAAACGGTCATTTTCCCATAAAGTAAAGAATTGAACTTTGATCACCACGTTGGCTCACTGAGTGTTAGCGATTAAATATTTCAATATTTTGTATGTCATTAATTTTTTTACCGCTTGTCAGAGGTGACTTTAAAAATAATTGGTATTTTTTTGGCCTTTAGCCTTTCAAACTATTTTTTTTAATAAATTAAGAACTACGTCGTTCGCAAATACTTTCTTAGAATTACAAATCACATTGAATTGTAATTATGAAAAATCTCATTATAGAAATAATTTCGCTTGTAAATTACTTCTATACAATTTGAGTAATTATTATTTAAGCTCGATTGTCATACGAATAAATTACTGGCAGGGTTTTCTTAATACAATCTGTACAAGTGAACTAAATAACAGGTCAATAACCTATAATTATATCGCAAATGTCAAATTGTTTTCTATTCAGTATTATTCAGCCAGTATTTTTTATTCTTTTTCTTTTTTATTTAATATAGTATACCAAACTCAGTAGGTAACATACATAATTACTGAAATATTCTGTTTTCTTTTTCATTTTTCCATGGACATAATTTGGTTTGTTTTTATTTTCCCTTGTACAGTACCCATAGAAAATCATAAATGTGTATCCAATTTCATGTAAGATTAAAATTTTCAAAAGGGCTCATATAAATTAGACCCACATCCCCGTATAAGCCTTTGCAAAGGGCTGGGCTTCTCTACATTTCTCTATATATGACCGAAGTGGCATTTGAGAAGGTTTTTGAAGGCTGTATGTTTCAAAGTTTGATGTTGTCTGTGGTACTTATTTTGATTAAATTTTGTTTTTACTTGTAAAAATATTTGGAGTTGCAACAATTTATGGAAAGAACAACTGGGCAGGCAAATTGAACTACAGGCACTGCAGCTTTTGTTGTTCCACTATTTTTAAGTATGAGACACTAAATCGTTATATGGTTGAAATACGAATGATAGTAGGCCTTAATGCAAATTAATTTAGGAATAATCAATTTGAATTTTGTTTATGAATTAAATTAAAATGTTTATGTTGTTATTTTTGATTTGGCTATTTATCATAACATCACAATTTCATCCCGGAATTACCTTTTATTGGTTATAGGCCTCACCTTTTCCCTGCCACCTTTCCCCGGATTAGTCAACTGAAAATAAAATTATCTTTTGAAAAGAACAATTTATGTCAACTTTGACTAAACAATTTTCATTTTAAAACAGTCTTTTACCTAATTATCACTACATCCACTTAGACACAGAAAGATACCCAGTACGAAACTAGTTTCAGACGCAGGCAGTGTAATCTAGTGCTCAAACCGCTTTCAACTGCACAATACACAGGCATATTGTATCGTCTGCAGCCGTAGCTATTGATGTACGGATATACAGTCATTTTGGTAGAGAAGGGTGACAGTAGATAAAAGTACATATACTTACGTAGTTGTACTTAATAGTAGATATCTTTAGATATTAGCAAGATGTTGTGCTGAACTGCGGAAAGGATGGTCAATAATAATATGGTGCAGTTAACTATTAGCTTATTATCGCTGTAAAGATTGTTACTTGCGAGATGACGTCAGATAGGAACGTGTGGGAGAAGAAGACATGCTGCGTAAACCCCAAATAATAATTGGAATAAAAGCAGGGTATTGAGAATGACGACTTACTAAGTTTCCAATGGTATAAAATAGCATTGAACCTAAATAATATGACCCGAAAAAATAAATTAAATAAACGTATGTGTATTTTTTTGTGTTCTAAACTTTTATAATAATCTCTACTTTTCAACTAATAATACTTGATTGTTATTACGTTCAGTAAACGTTAATTAGACTCGGTAGTGTGGGTGTATGTCACTCAAACCATACCTACGCGACAGAGAAAGTTTTTAACTTGATTAGTTATATACAGAACATGCGTAAGCGAATCCCACGCCGTGAATCGAAGTCATTAACTTTCGCCCCAAAATATACAAAAAAGTTAAATGACATCCAAATGGCGACATGCGAAACTTCATCGTTATTTCAGACGTAGGACGTCTACTGCTGGACATAAACCTCGCCCAAAGACTACCAGATAGACCAGTTGAAAGCAGTTAAATCATATAAAAATCTGTTTACTTCACAGTTTCAAAGGAGCACATTATAATATATAGATCTACCTATACCTAAGGGTTTCAGTTTCTCGTCATATCGTCAATAGTAATACCACATATCAATAGATGGCGTTACTGTCACATTCATTCCTCTTTACATACAAGCTGTTGTCGCTCCGTAGTCGACCACAAAGTGTAGTATCGTAAACCTAGCTGAGTTAGACGAGCTCCCTGTATAATATGGGAGTACCTGTGTTGTGGGCTGCGTAATACAGGAGGGATAATGGTATCAGAATTGTAACTAAGGTTTGGTACTGAGATACGTATAGGGACGTTAGGAACGTAGGCTTTGTCGTATATAACCAAAATGTATGACTTTATTGTGGTGTTTTAGAGTTATCAATAATGATTTAAAAAAAGGTTAGCCTACCCCCACTTTATACAGTCATAAAAGGCTCCTACCCTCTTTGTGAAATAAGACAGTTGCGTATTTTAGGCACCGTTTACCGCCGTCTTGTGTCTTCAACTGTTTTACTTGTATTAAGTCCCGGATTTTCCCGATTTTTGTATTTTGATTATCGGAACATTCATATCAAATGCACATCAAATGGCTGTATGTATTTTCTAAATCTGTATTTTCAAATTCAGATTTCTAAAATACACACAAAATTAAGCATTAACAAATGTTTAATTACTACCTTATATCTATTGGCATCGTGCAATTTCGTGATTTATAGAGTTTTCTCATACATTGTAGTTAAGTAAATACCAACTACGTTTACCTCTTAAAACATACTGACTTCCTTCAACTGGCTATGTAATTTATTCCCGTAGCTAGTCCATTAGACATCACTAGGGAATTGCTTCCATCTGTTCAGAGGCACTTTGTAGCGTTCTTAGTACAGAACTCAAGGGGGCTAATTAATTTCTTGTTCATATTTGCTACGTGTAAGGAATTAAAAGCGTAAGTGCAAAGGAAAGAAAAATGTATTGGAATACTTGATTTAGGATTTTTTACAAGCTTTTACCCGCTGTTTAGCTTTAGCATATAGAGAGCCGTAACAAGTAATGAAATACTCTACTAATTTTCTCGGAGTTTGAATTATCTTCAAATGACATTTTATCAAAATCATGTAAGCAGTTTGGCTGTACAAGACGACGAGACATATAGAGTCACTTTCATATTTATAATACTAGTATGTATGTAGAATAATATGAGAGAATAATACCATATTTTTTGTAAAAGTCTTGTGTTTATAAAGTAAAAGAAGGTGCTCTACATATTTGATGTCTAGTTTAGAAAGATGTAAGCTTTATGTTTTCATAAAGTTCTTTCTTTTTATGGATGGCATTCAACCCTAATCTATTTAGGAAAGGGCTAAACGATGATGACCGGGTATCATAAGTTTATAAGCCAGATTTTTCGTAAATATACATTTCTTCATAGCGGCTTGGAAGTTATAAAAGAGGTGTTAAGTTATGAAAACTTATTTACTGTTACAAGTGAAGAAATATTTTATGAATGTTTATAATGTTACAAAAAACACCAAACTTACAGTGCCAGTGTTACTATGATCTGAAAATGCATCGTTTAGTGATATAACGAGTCCAAACTCCTAGAGTTTAAACCTCTTTATTGAATTAGCTTTTTTATTCAAAAGAGAAGCTGAGTCTTACACTTTTGTGCCATGTATGGCAAAACATTATGGATCTGTTATTTACATTTCATTTATACAAAGGACACATACCCCTATACTTAATTTTAAGTTTTGAATGTGTACAACCTTTGATTTGTTGCAGGCCCATGAACAATGTTTTAATAAATAAACATAACAGCTAATAAAACACGTATCAAATATTAGAAATTAGTCTACCAGGCGGACATAAAAGTCAATATCCCCCATTCCCATTGCATCTAGTATTAATGAAACCCAGTCCTACAAAGGGAACTCTCTTGTTTTTTATCCTACATACAAGATTAGCTGAAGAAAGGCTAGTCTGTTTTGTATGAGACAGTCGTTATTGGGTTTTTAATTTGTTTTGTAATTTAGTTCGCCCGTTTTTAGAGAAATGAAGAACTCGTTCCAATGTATTTACTGAAATTTGCTGTTATTTAAAGATTTTTTCCGTTGCGAAGTTATTAGTGTTAGGTGTATTCTAATTTCAATAGTATTATTAAACTATGATTATGATATTGTAATGTTAGTAACCTACTTTCGGTTAATCCTCCTTACACAATGGCGATATTATTGATAGATTATTAAATTATTATAGATTTAAGTACTTAGCATAAGTATAAATAATAATAATTATTATTTTTAATAAATAGTAATAATTATTTTAAGAAACTTATTTTATAATAATAAATTTACATTTAATACGTTTCCTGGACATCTTGACTTCCGTTTAACAAGATGGCGGGGAATGGGAAAAAACAGAAGAAGTATTGTTTGTTAAAAAACGATAAAAGGATTGTAATTGTTTCTAACGAAGATATCCATGATTATGAAGATATCATTGTAACATTGATAATAGATATTCAATAAGTTTGAACCTGTTAAATAAATTTGTTAAGAGATAATATTGCGTTTGAACTTTATGCGTACGCTTAAATTAGAATATATTATAGGTTATATTAAGAAGATGCTAATATCTCCAGAACAAAAACGCTTCGAAACCTCTTCAAAGGACACAGAGCAAAATGCAAATATCCTAAAATACAGCTAACGTAGCCACAAAGATCTAGCCGCATACTGAATACAAAACAGTCACACAGTCCAGTCGACAAAACAACATGGTCAGCAAGATCATGCAAATTATAATATTAATAATAATTTTCATAAGAACAATATTCCTCAACATTCCCACAACGCCATCGAGTTTCAAATTAAGCAGAGCTTGTATTATGAGTACTCGACAACTAATGAACATCCTTATATATTTCTAAATACATACATATTATTATTGTAGATAAATTACACCGAACAAAAAATCCTGCTCATCACAAACATTTGTTCCGGGTAGGAATCGAACCTACTACCTCCGGTATAGCAGTTAGGGCCACTAACCACTGGACCAACAGGCCAACCATTTTTATCAATTGTCTAGTAGGTTTTGAGCATTTGAGGTTTTGAGAATGTTGAGGAATATTGTTCTTATGAAATATCCTAAAGTTGAGCTTACCTGACACAAAGGCTAGCCACACAAAAAATATAAACATAGTATGGTCGTCAAACTAAGGTCAGCAAGATCACGCAGTCAAATTAAAGTCACGCCATTACTACAACATGGTAATTAATTAGAAAGTAAAAATACAAATAGAAAATAGAACTAAAAGCAAACAGTAATTGAAAAAACATATTCAGTAAACACAAAAGTTTTATTTGTAATTGAAATATTGTAAAGTAAATATTTGTGACGTGAAAAATATATATTTTAATTGCACTATTAATTAGCTTTTATTGTGCGAGGCTCTACTCATTGTCGTTAGTTAAAAAGTAATAATATAAATTTTGTGGTTACTTAAACATAACAGTAATTAGTTTTTTTTTTCAATCTGGATATAATCTTCATTAACAATCTAAAGAATGTACAAAGCATCAAATTGTACTATAAAAAAAAAAACATATTTTGAGTGATCCACCAAAAAAATATACCCATTTTTGTCCCACTATATAACTCTACATTTTCCAAAAGTTACCGTAAAATAAATTTTCCATGCTAAAATGAGACAAATATTTACCGTTTAAAAAAGAAATCTTCATACTATATCCTCGAATCCTTTAAGGAAGTCAACAAAACAGAGGTAACGGTGCAGAAAATCATAATGCGAAAATGTTTTGGCTCATTGCCTACACCCATAAACCAGGGATACGCACCACAATACAATTTACACGAAAAGAAAAACCAAATATATTACTGTCAAATATTAATAAATTACAAACTGTCTGGGGTAAGAACTGTAATTAAAAAGAGATCGTATACTTTGAATGATTGTAATTAGTCTGCTCTTGTTAAGGTTAGACTGTTTGTCATTTTTAAGCTAGAATTGTTTTAGACGAAGGTTGTCTGCGTGGTTGCTTTAACGTGAAAAACAAATTCTATACAGCGTTTTCTATACATCGTTTACTTAAGCCTATACGTTTAAGTAGGTGGTCTTAACAGACCAAGTTTTTCGAACATTCCAGAGCGTTATTAATACGAACGATCTATAACACCAATAGACCGACTCCAAGTGAAAGTAAACGCACATCTGAGTACGTAAATATATCTGTCGTCAAGCAATCTTTCTCGGTTAGGGGAATCCTGCAAACACCACAAGATCGATGACAATTTAAATCGACAGTAGCTTTCGTCCCGGCGCGGCCTGCGAGCGATACGGCACGCCAATTTACATTAATTCGCAATATTTTTGTTGGTTCCCGTTTGCCGCCGTATTATGCAAACTGTTGCCTCGTGACCTGGTTCTAAACGGCTAAACAGCGCACTTCTACTGGAAACAATAGCTAGTGCCTATTGTTATTGAACTTAAGTTCTAATTGGATTTAATTGAATCGAATTAGCCGGAGGATAGGTTTTGTAGCAAACGAGAGGCGACTTAGTGGTTTCGGGTGTTCGGATTTCAATGTAGAGATTGGTACCTATTCTTTTTTATGGCTGCATCGTAACGGGACGATTCATTTTCGTAATGTTTTTAAATTGCTTTTCCTACCTCAGTTTTATTTCAACAAAATGCTAATACGCCTGAGGCATTTTAGGAACTTTAGAATTAAGTGCTGTACTGTTTACCTCAACCTCGAGTTTCGTTACATGAAAATGTTAGCTAAGTCGGTCCAGTAAATGCCTCATATTTTAGAAGTTTTTCGTTTGTGCAAGCCGTATAGAGTCTACAAGATAGTTTAATCGCCGGTTCCCTGGAGGGGCGCCAGGAAGATATTCCATAAGACCTCTTTTAAAATAACGTCCTTAATGCTTTAACTTGAAGTTATGAGATGGGATTATAGCAACATTTTTAAGTAGATCTTTTATCGTTATTTTTGTAAGGCTTGGCAGAGTGTGTACGTGCATCTATATATGTATCTGTTTTCACACGATGTATCTGAATCATCCTTTTTTTAATCTCTAGTACTGAAGGGAAGGAGGGAAGGGAGGCCTTTGCCCTGCAGTGGGACACTAACGGCTAGTAATAATAATAATAGTACTGAAATTAGTCTCTGCCTTATTACTTTTTTGAAAGCCTACTAGTGTTATAATTTTATAATATTTAACAAAATAATCTAAAATAGTAGATGTGTAAAAACAATTTCAGGACTTTATTTTCTATCTACATTTTTTATCATTAGCTATACAATATAACAAATTTAAATGAAATACCAACTTTTATACCCAAATTTACATTAAGTACAGACCTCCTATTTGCTACAAATATCCTACTTGACCACATTTCCAAACGTCGATCGTAAAAAACAATTGAAGGGCTTTATGAGGACCGCAAAGACTGTATGAATACAATGAATACTGCATGACAGTGTGATTACATTATCCTTAAGCCATAAATCTAGAAAAAGGATCACAGTTGACAGGTCAAGTTACGAAGAAGTTACCTTGCCTTAGATGAACTGTTGACATAGTGACTTACTCTATAATTGCTAAATCAGAAGTCGTGGGTTTGATTCTCACCTAAGAAAAATATTTGCATTATAAGCAAATGTAGATGTTTGTTTTGAGTAATAAAACAAGTAATAAAACAATACCTATATAAATAACTCACTAGTCTATTTACGTCTCAGTGCTGGGCACGGGACTCTTCCCATATAGGGAAGGTTTGAGCGCTGATCACTACGCTAGCTCAGTATGGATTGGCGATTTTAAATTCTAATGTTTGGAATCCGGGTTTCCTCAAGATGTTTTCCTTCATCTTTATCAGAATTGTCTTAGAAAAATTAAGAAAGTACATATAACTTTAAAAAAGTCACATTGATGTTTGCTTACGCTGTTGATCGAACCTGCACCTCGTGCATATAAATCCACACGTGGTTTTATGTGTAAGGCCCTTTATTTGAAATATAAGTTTAACTTTCACTTGTCTGGTTATTATATCATAGAATTCATCTAGTTTGGGGCTAAAATACGGCGTGCATATAGTAAAGAAGAGAAGAGAAGAAAAATGGAAAATGTTATCTCCATTTAAGTTAAAAATCTTAAAATGTTTTAAAGATTAAATTTAAAAGAGCTTAGAAAAAAAAGTATATATTATCTTACCTTTTACATTGTTCTCAAATGTGTAGTTCTAATATAAAAATTGAATTCAATTGGAAACTGGAAATAGCCATATACTACCGAGTTTGTACTTTGCTATTTGAACTTATCCAATGCTAACAATTGCATACCTACCATAAAATAAAATTACCTGAACTTCTTGCCAAGATTTTGTTGTTGAATTTAATATTATTTTTTAAAATATTAACTTTATAATTATGATTTTTGATAGTACAAATACTACTTAGAAGTAAATAGTAAAAGACATATAATATTAGTTTATTTCATATATGTCTGTAGTTTATGTACAATAGTATATCTGTTTATTGCTTGTATATTTGCTTGTTTTGCACTTTTTACCATCTCCATTTTTTTATTAAGCTCACCTGTGTACATCAAATGTAATTTTTGGAAAAGTTGTAAAATGTTTGGGTGCAAATGGCTAGATATTTTGATAGAATTTATTTTCTCTTACTGACACCCTGGATTTACACATGAGCTACTTTTTAGCCGAAATCGTCAAAGAAGGGCAATGTTTTTGCAGTTATAACCAAAATATCTAAAGTATTTGTTTGATAAGCTATTATATTTTTCAGTTTGTGAAAGTCAAGATTACATTGGTCAACAACCTGACATCTTCACCTACACCGTTTCCCAAGCGCTTTTGCACAAATAAGTTTTAAACAATCGAGCCTTCCTTTTTTCGCTAAAGAATCGAGTTCTTTTTCCCATTTTTTTCGCATAGCAACAGTCTTACATATAAAAAATATGTAGGAAAAGTCACCATCCCAACACATCCACAGCCAAGATTTACGACACACAGAGCCAAGACGATCCAAACCGAAACACTTTGACATAGTTCCCATTGTGTGTCAAGATTACCTGGTTATCATGTAGTTCACCAACTTAGATTTTATTGGTAAGTGGTACGTTAGAGTAATTATAACTTAAATAATGTGGCCCCTGAGTTCGGTGAGCTTGCTTGATATGAATAGGGGTTGTGATATACTTGACAAGTTAACTCGTTCAGAGTTTGATAGATAAGGCATGTCAAATTGATTTTAGACTGGAAATCTATACATCTACAGCTACACATATAAATAAAATTGTGTGTGTGAGTGTCTGTTCGTAATATTGAAATAACCGATTTTTACGGTATATTTATAAATGCATGCGGCATGTTGATATGTATTCATATTTTCGTATATACGGTACATTTACCAAAATATTATTTTTACGAGTTTAGTCTGTATGTTACCGCTAATCTCCTAAAATGTTGGATCGATTTTATTGACTCATGTAACTTAAGTAACTTTTATTTTCCCAAAAATTTTGGCATTTAATTTCGAACACAAACAAACTCCATAAATACGCTTTCTCAAATTAAATACAATTAAATACATTAAAATATTACACACAAAATCCATTTCAATTAATATACTTAAAAAAAATCTCTCAATTTCATAACAACCATTTAAGTAAAAAGCAATCCATCGCAAAAGCTTCGGAAAATGTATTTTACTTTCGAATATCATTTTATATCATCGCCTGAATATTTGCACGCACCGTTGGTCTCTATTCCCATATTATTGACTCTAACGTACTTATCTATACATCTACACATGCATACATATAAATAAAATTATAGGTTCTGTTTGTAATACTGCAATAACCGTTTTCTACTACATGAATATGAATATAATATACTCAAACAAAAAAAAAAAATTAGCGTGTGTACGCTAAAATAAAATTTTTGTTCTTTTTTGTTAGTCTGTCTGTATGTTTGTTTGTTCCCGCTAATCTCTGAAATGGCTCGATCGATTTTGATAGGACTTTCTTAGAAGGTAGCTGATGTAATAGGCTACTTTTATTTTAGAAAAAAAAAACACATTTTATTTCAATAAATAAACTAACTAACTTTTAAATTAAATTGCACGCGAACGAGATCGCGGCAACAGCTAGTAAAAAATAAATTCTCAGATCTTCGTATATTTTATGCGAATACAAAATATCGCATTAAAATGACATTAGGAGCCTTCTATTTTTGCTTTATTGATGCGATTTTTTCACTTAGTCTGCAGGTGGTGGGATCTCGGACTAATGATCACCCGTTGTGCCACCAAATTTGTATTAAAATGTGCTACTCATTTTGTTTTGAACCTTTTGAGTGCTTTTTGTTTTTATTGACGGATGGACTTGGTTTGTTTGTTCTATTATTTGCATTAAGTTATATAATGACATTGATTCTAAAATCAAAATGTAACCTTGTAGTCCAGTCATTTGGTAGTTTTACCTGGAAAGTTTTCCGGGAGTTTTGAAAATTGGGTATTCTATAGATTTCGATATGCTCTTTTCGAATTTTAACTTTGCCACCTCGTACGACCGCCGCTCGCGCCGCCATTTTGAAAAAATGACACCCAAAAACGGTTTTTTGGGAATATCTCCTTTCCGACGCATTTTACAAAAAAAATGTTTTCTACAAAATTAAACTAAAAAAAATTTCCTACACTTTATGTCTTATTCACTTTTTTATAAAATCAATAGTTTTGGACGTACGAGCGCCGCAAAGTATTGTTCATTTGCACCACTACGAGTGTTTCGTATATTTTTCTTAACTGTTCTATTACTGCCGCCGGTTTTTAAGAAGTAGGTGTCAGGGTAATATGTCACTTTTGAATCGGGCCTTTTCTCTCGCCTATGAACGAAACTTTAACGAAAAATTTGTTGGTAGAAGCTATATTAAGAGAAATATTTAGTTTAGACTGAATTATCAATGAACGTTTATTGACGTACAGTGTTGATTATGTTCTTAGATCTATGGCTTTTTATACGGAAAATTGTTTTATTTGTGACAATTTACTTGAAAACCAGCGGTAGTAATGGAACATTTTAGAAAAATATACAAAAAACACGTGGTGGTACAGATGAATAAGTAATACTTTGCGGTGCTCGTACATCCAAAACTGTTGATTTTATGAAAAAGTGAATAAGACATTAAGTGTAGGAAATTTTATCTAGTTTAATTTTGTAGAAATGATTTTTTTCGTAAAATGCCTCAGAAAGGAGATATTCCCAAAAAAACCGTTTTTGGGCGCCATTTTTTCAAAATGGCGGCGCGAGCGGCGGTCGTACGAGGTGGCAAAGTTAAAATTCGAAAAGAGCATATCCAAATCTATAAAATACCCAATTTTCAAAACTCCCGGAAAACTTTCCAGGTAACCCCCTTATTTTCTACCAAATGACTGGACTATTGGTATTATACATATTATTACCTTGTTCAAAATAATATTATAAGAGTTTTGAAATCAAAATAAATGAATTTACAATTTACCAAGTTAAGAACTTGTGTTTTAAACTAATTCTTGTCATATAGTAAAGTGAAAGTAGTTAGTTAAACTAGTATCTATCTAGCAGGCCATATTATAGGATGTAAAATAAATAGAGCCTAGCTATTGATGAAATCGGTCTGTCGATTTTTTTTTTAATTGAGATGAAAGACAGCTTGTTTGAAATAAGTAAACATATTAAATTCAGTACCTATATCCCTATTCTGGAAACAGAGATATATTCTAAATAACAAAAGTAATAATACGTGTAATGTTGTTGTTCATAAAAAAAACAAACGATACCCAATATGGCAGCGATGCCCGACAGGGTTCACGATTATTACAATTTAGGTAACAATTGTGAACCCTGTCGGCCTAACAAAAATAACCTAATATAATATTAAGACCTCTATGTATATGTAACATCGCGTATTTGTGTACAAAAATTAAAAATCGTTGCTAAATCGTCCTACAAAAAAGTCCGTACTTAGTTTGTAATACTAATTACGATTAGACCACAAGTATCAATAGCAATATTAGCAATTTACAATATCACCACGAACTCTATTTCATATTAATGTGGCATTACGCAATACTAATATTCGTTCAACGAACGTTTGAATGTATGCCAATGCGGATGATTAGCATAATTTGATATTATTATGTTGTTATCAGCCTATGCTTTGTCACTATTATAATGTTTTGTGTTAGATTTAGCGCGGATTAGGCATTGTATCAATACGCCGAAATTTCAATGTTATGTCCCTTCGCTAAGTAAAAAGTTTATGTTTAATCTTTATTGTTTAGTGGTTAGTAGACCCTGATTGATATAACGCAGATCGTGGGTTCGATTCCCACCCAGGACAAATGTTTGTGTAATGAGTACTATCATTTGTTCCGTATCTGGGTACTCTGGGTGTTGAATTTATCTATGATGTATGTATTTATATATGTATAAGTATGTTTATTAGTTGTCTAGTACTAATAATACAAGTTACTCTCGTATACTTAATTTGAGACTTGAAATCAAAAGCAATAGAAATCCCATTGTTAACTAATCTAATCTACTAAGTTCTAAATACCCATAACTTCCTATACTACAACATAAATAGGTGAATGTAATATCTATTGTTTTCTAATACGTACTAGTAATTAAATTAACAGTGTTTGTTAATCAAATGCCATTGTTTGCATTAGAATCAGGCTTGTTTACCGATTATATTATTATCATGTTGTTTGAATACGAGTAGTTATTGTGCTAAATGTATTAGATTTAAACAGAGATTTAAATTGTAAAAAAGTGGCCAATTGTTATTTGTTTTTTTTTTATTTTAAAAAGTTCTTGTCGGTTCTTTTCTATAGGAATGACATTTTGTAACCGTGTACCTAGAATCAGTAATTTTTAGTTTTAACGTTCCTTCAGTGCCTTTTTATGCCTACTGCATTTAAAAACTTCTTAATTTTGTTATCCTTTATTTTTTAGTTTAACGGTACAATTTAACCTATGTAATATACAAATAAAACCTCTGCTATGGAAATGGGGTAACCTACCACAAGTATCATCTATACTTAAAAGGATATCTCCGTCCAAACGAGTATTGTAAACTGTTTGCGCTACAGAAATAAACATTTCTCATTTAATTTTCCATTTTAATTTTTGGTGTTCAGCTCACTTACTTCTGGTTTATAGCCTAGGTTTCTACTAAGCTACAAATAGTGGTCCAGTTCCTGTTCTGCTGGACTCTATTCACTACTGTTATCGAGCGTCTGCCTATCAGAAGTCTTTAACTTCTAGTAAGATTAAAATTTGTTGTTAGAACTTACAGGCTTAACTGACATAGTGTCGTAGCTGTTACAATCTTACTGAGCGCCTATCGCCGTAAAGTAAGACTTGTATTTGTGGCAGCTTGACAGTGCTGCTTCGTAACAAACTTTAGGATTTTGAGTCCACGGAAAGTACTCTGTAGGTTTTAATTCCTTTACAATGTTTTTTACGGTGATTTGCAGCTTCAATTTGCACGTCTTAGGTACAGTGTAGACATTAGTATTTAATATCATTTCTAGGTAGAAACCTCCACGCGTTCCTGAGAAAAAGACTCTTGACATTCAGACGGATGTACGGAAAACGAGGCGATCCTGTAAGTATTCCGTTTTTCTTCCTTTCGAGGAACAGAAGCAGATTTAATTACATTAATAAGGAATACTTACGTAAGTAGACTTGTCTATCAAATTAAAAACTCAGTAAGTTCAAAAGTATTTTCTCAGTAAAGTCGTTTGTTCTACCCTAAGTATTTTACTAATTACAATAAGTTAAAACAAAGTGATCTTTGTGAAAGTACACGATCAAGTTTATTACTTAGGCCTTAAAGAATATAGGGATTTGCTTTTCATCTTCTAGTTATTTACATTTTCTAGGAAAATCTAGTTGATTATAATTATAGTACTGGTTTCTAGCCTAAGGGTTTTCTTAGTATTGTAGATCATGGAAAGTATTATTAAAAGAAAATTGAATGGTATTATACTGGCTCTCTATATTTTTTTCTGTTCGTTAGGTGTTTATTTTATGATTAGAACTACTTTTATTTGTGTCTATGTATTTAAGGTTAAGTTTAGGCTACGAATTTTACGTGCTACGAATCATACGTGCTACGATTCAAATGTTAATATTGAAGAGATTGATTTGTTGATTCAGAATTACAACAAGTGTGGAATAAAAAAAAATACATATTGTTGTAACTAATATATTCTTTTATCACAGTTTACACATCCACATTGTTCAAAACAATCCACTTAACAGTGACACAAATATATTTAAGGCAGAGAAAATGTATTTCTCTCAAACGAAGTCTGCATTTGCGGTAGACGTGACCAGAAAGAATGAGAGGGCTTTGTAGTGCAAGCGATGCAACAAATTTTCGAATAAACACGGACAGAGATAGTTAATCTTCTTGCTATCTCTGTCCAGCATGGTCTTTACGTACTCTATTATCTTGTGACGGAATTCTTTTGAATATGTGTTGAAGAATTAATTCTTTACTTTTTTAATTGTTTATTTAAACAAAATTGTAAATTGTTGATATTTTTATATACTCTATTATATATCTTGCGACTGAATTCTTTTGAATATGTGTTGATGAATTAATTATTTACTTTTTTAATGGTTTATGTAAACAAAATAGTAAATTGTTGATATTTTCAGTCCACGGAAGGTAAATAAAGTATATTACTTTTAATAACGTGGATAGCTAAACCTCGGTGTCCTTGCCGCTTTAGGTATGAATTTGTATGCACCACGTGCAGGTTCGATCCCAAAAGTATTAAATATTAAAACAATTGCAGATCATAAAAAATAAATAAAAAAAAAATGTTTATTGCCAAAAATGCCATCATGTCATAACGAAACGTTCATCAAAATTTGATTCGCATAATAATAAAAAATTGCTACGTTGTAAACTAAAATGCAATCACAAGACATCAAGAGCAAATCTCTTGAAATGAAAACTCCCACACTGAAGGTTGGGCTTTAACTTTCTTTTACAAAATGCGATACGTGCATAATCTTGATTTTACAAGATACGAGAACTCACGTGGAACCTCTTCAATCACGATCAGTGTGCTAACTAGGAGCTCTACAAGTTTATTGCTGGAAGAGCTCCTAGTATAGTAGAAGAGAGACGTCAACATGTGTAGTAAATAGGGCCGCGTGCCATCTTGCTTCCACGACGACATAATCATAATACAAGTAGCAATTGGTTATTCTAAACTCACATGAGTAGTAAAAATATAATTGGTCCGCCAGATTGTAGAATTAAAAAAAAATATTGCTATATGTCCCGTAAATAAAAATGAATACAGTTAGTTGAAATCTTCTGTAACGTCACGTCTCAGTGCCGTTTTTACTGACTTTTTAGTGACCCTCCCTCACTTTTATACGATTCACCATATTTGGTGCGTTATATCTTTGTGTTGTGATTTGACAGAAGAAAATACGTATCCAATGTTTTTAGAAAATCTAAGTAGGTACTCGATGGATTAGTTAGATATTTTAGTCAAATAGCCAAATGATCGATTAATTTTCGTGAGTCACACAATTACTCGTAGAAGCCATCGACGCTATCTCAATGGAACAGCAATAAAGCTTTGTCCTCAATAAATTCTGCAGCCTAAATTCCTACAGCCGTGACAGTTGACTACAAACAGGATTTTCAAACTAACATTTGTTTTCCCGCAAATCGTTTATTTCGCTTACACTGACAGGGTTTAGTTTTTGTTTAGGAAACAGCGGATCACAATTGAACAGGTTATCCGGGCACTATAAAGATCGATATTTAGGTTCAATATGAACGGGAAATTGACAGGAAATTGTTATTTTAATGGCATTTTTATCTTACCGTGTATATGTCTGTTTCAATATACTTATTCCCTTTGATAGAATTTACTCGAGCTGTGAAAGATTGACAGGATATTGATATTTTTTGAGCCGCGGAAAATTGATTTTGTATAAAATATTTATTTAGTAATATGCTTTCATATTCTACCGTCTTGAAGCGAGCTAAATATTCACACGGGAGCTTATTTGGCAAATAAATTGGCAGCGTACTCCAAGGACACTGGCGAAAATTCTTCAAAAAGATCCGCCGTATCGCGAATAATTGAAAATGAAACGTTACAAAACCACGATACACAAATATCGTATCTCTAAATACGTAAATTGTATTATGAATACGATCAAAGACATTTTACACAAAGAGGAGAACTTTTTTTTCAAAAATGTTCGTTCTTTGAGAATATTTGCCATATTTTCTCATAATATTACATCAGTTTTATCAATTTCATAGATATATTTAATGTCCACTTGCCACTGCTCTTTTCAGTGTTAGTTTACGAGAAAATACATTCCATTGTGTCTCCGTATACTTTACAACGGACACAATAAGCTCCTCGAAGCACCTTGGTTTCTTTTCAAGGCATTTGTGTAAATAAATCTTTCCTTTATGACTCTTCGCTCTTTAGACAGCAAGTACTGTATTTCATTGCATTTTAGTTGTTGCTTTCTCGTAGCCAAGACAACAGTTATTAATTTGATGACGGTTTTTTTTGACCTTGCTCTATATTGTTGTTGCAAATCCGTGTGGTGTCCGGATATAAAGAATAGCACCACCCCATATCCTCCACTGGGTGTCGTAAAAGGCGACTAATGGACCTTAAGACCCTGTACCAAGCACTTTGGGTCACCCGAATGCTGGCGGGTAAGCCATCAACAAACGCATTCCCAAAGAGGGTTAGTGTCAGGCAGGCGGCCGACTGTAAAACCATAGCCAAATCTTTAAGCAACACGTCTAGAAGACGTATTGCGCCGACCCCAAGTAAAATGGGATAAGGGCAGGAAGATGATGCTCTATATTGTTGCCGTTTATTTGTTTTTGTACCTTGAAATTAACTTACATCCTTTGTGAATTTTATAACAATGGCTATTTTTAGACATGAGTCTTTATGTAAATATTACTACACATGAATAAATTCAATTCTACTGCTTTATAATTTAGATGAAACGAGAATCCTTAACGAGTAGAAAAAAATTAACTTTTAAGCTAAAGTTACTTAATAAGCAAAAAAAAATCCAAACATATGCACTAGAAAATTCTCGGAACTGGGTTAAAGTTTAATAAAGATAAGCAAAACAGCGCCAGTTTCTATGAAAGTGTTTTATAGAGACATTGTATACTGCAATCTGCGAGAACCATCCTTGCATACAAATGTTACTATAACTTCATAAAACAAATTAACTGAAAATGTTACTGAGTAAGGAAAGAAGCGTTATTGTTGTTCTATCTTTCTGGAAGTCTATTGTAAAAGATTTATTTCCAATTTTCATAAAGCTCTGCCAGAGGCTTTTGAGATTGCATATGTGGCCTCGTACAAGCAGCGCTGTCAACACGTGGACAGCTACCACCGACCAATAACGACGCCTTAGTTTGAGCGCAGTGAGCGCGTTGCCTAGGCAATCGACATCTCAAATATCAAATGGTTCATAGACCATTTCAATAGATGATTTCAAATAGACCGACAACGATGCTGTCAACATGATAGGCAGCAGTTGGCGCGATAAATACTGCAGCAGCTGCTTTTGTCGCCAGTAGCAGTTGCTACAACTAAAGTCTGTCGACAACAAAGTGCTACTCGTCTTTTTGACGCCTTAGTAAAGTACTTGTCAGTAATACATCATGTAAGATTCGACAGCAATTTTGAAGACAGCAGGAACAAACAGATGGTCAGGTAGATAAGAAAAAATGGAAAACTTGTTTTTAAGCTTAAATAACTAAAAGAATAGTACCTACTATTGCGTGAGTCCTATGAAAACAGTTATACGAAATACATAATTTTCATCTTTTTTTATAGTGAAATTGAAATGGCAATTAAATTAATAAACATGAGGGACTACATTTCAACCACCAATCTAACTAACATAGGCGCAAAATGCTTTATCTAACAAAGTTAATATAAGATCTCTGTAACTGGCCGTTAATGTCAAAGTCCAGGTGCAATATATAGCCGAGATAATTAAATTAAATTGGTATTCTGGTAGGATCCGGCATTACTGGAAACTTACCACCACATGTAAAGGCAAAACGGTCGAAATAGTGTAAGCGAGATGGCGCTACATCGCTTTACGCTTTCTATAGCTCTATCTCGCTTTCACAACTGCGATAAACATCCTTTAAAAGTATAGTGGTACAGTTTTATGTAGACTATTATACGTTTTAAACTGTATATATAGTTAGGATACTTAGTGCGCCGCTAAATGCAATTTCATTAGATCTAGTGTTTAAGTTAGGATTCCTAGATCAGTCTAATTAGTACACGGTAATTTGATATAGGTTTAAGGGGATTTAATTAACTCGGGGTAGTTAGAGCTGTTTGTATTTGTGTTTATGAGTGGTTGAAATTATTGCTGTTATTAGTTTGTTTTGTAATACTGTAGTAGGAAGTTGAGGTCTACTTGATAAATGATAATGAAGTTTGTAAAATAGTAGGGTAGGGCGGGGCACAAAGGTCCAATTTGACTATTATTAGTTATGCTGTGAAAACAAAAGCCACTACATCAAAACAAAAAACACGTATCGAACCAACTATTATCAAAGCATGATTGGCTAAATTTTCAGTTATTTAATCATTGTAGAAATATGTTTTTTTACTGTTTTTGTAGACCTCGTCGTCTGGTTCTTTTTGCCCCATAGTAGGGGTAAAAAGGGACAGCAAAGAGGCAAAAAGGTCCAATACATTTTTTTTGTTATTTAAAAGGTTTTATAAAATAATAACTACATAGGATCCAATGCAAATCAAACGTATATTAATCTAGAAAAACAAAAAGTAAAAAATTCTCTTACAATTATTAAAAACATGAACTATTTCTGATAGTTTAGGATCTGTCACAGGAATTTAATCAGTCTTAAAGGAATTATAAGTTTTTGTCAATAATTTGTAATTCTTAAAACTCGAATAACACAGTTACACATATAAACAAAGCAAAAACAAAATTAAATATGTCTTTTTAAACATAACATAAAAATAAAATTGTTCTTATAGTCTTACTTTAAAAAAGTCCACTCTGGTCCTTTTTACCCCAAACACGTGTAAGAATTTAGATAGGTTATAAAAAAATAATAATTGAATCGAACTTAAAAATAACAATAAACCTTTAAACACAATTAAATGACCTTTACTTAAAAACTACATTCAGGCATCATAGCCTAAGTAGTAGTTCTCCAAACCAAAACAATCAACAGCGGAAAAAATTACTTTCGTCGAAATTTAAAGGTGAGGTCCTGTATCTCCGGCTGGCGAAGTCGCTCAACTGTCAGTGATGACGCGTTACTCCCCGCGCGGACTCTTCTTTTCACTCGTAGCGTTCGGAAAGACGTAACTTCACTAGGTTTTGAGATTTTAATGGTGGACCTTTTTACCCACGGACCTTTTAGCCCCGCCCTACCCTACCTAAGTGTTATTTTATTCTTATAAGAACACTAGAAACTTTGTTGTAGATGTGTAGTGATTTTGATGGCATAGAAGTATCGAAAATAAAGTTTTGAAATAAATGAAATTTTTATCTTTTTCTTTTGTCAAGTTCTTTGAAAACAGAAACAAGTAGACCATAGACCTGGATTTTAAACTTCATTTTGTAATTATCACTTCAATTTTATAAAATATTAAAAACTACGTAGGTACCTAGATTTAAGAGGAACGTTACAAAAAATTCCTAAGCAGCAATAGATGAACATACAATCCCATCCTAACTACTATTTATATTCGGCCAGAACGTTACTTCCAACTTCCTGCATTCGTAAAAACTACGTGAATAGCTAACACTATTCAGCGCCAGTAGCCGGCAGCTTATCGTAATTGATTTACATTCACTAAGTTCATTGAACTCGGTGATAATGAATTCGCAGTTGGCACGCGATGCATCTAGGTCGAGCAAACATACTACGTTTCAGATCTGCTAATTTTGGCCTTTAGGTGATATTGTGAATACCAAAACTGATGAGAAAGCTGGTTTTGAAATAAAAGGTTTGGTGTTTCTCATATCGAGTAAAGTGGTCTTTAAAACTTGCGTATGAAACCAAAATATTGGATTTTCTTGTTTTGAAAGATGAGTTTTAATATCATTCACTATAAATATAATCTATTAGCTGCAGCCGTCACAAGTTTCTATAGTTTAGCGGAACGCTTATACCTACACCCTTACTTCACTTTTATGATAATAGTAATACACCAGCCCATATACGTCCAACTGTTGGGCACAAGCTTCTTCCCGTACAGGAAAGGATTGAGCACGCTAGTTCACTGCAGGTTTTCTCACGATGTTTTTCATCACTATTTGTCACATTGGTTACCTGCGCTGGTGATTGAACCTGCACCTCGTGCACAAAAATCTGTACATAGAACCCCAAGACCTCGACATTACGTTGGTGCATATTGGTAAGTTCCTAAACAAAAACAAATAGCAACCGTAGTGTGATATCTCATAGTTTATAGACTACACTGCATACATGTAAGTCTCAATATAATTACTGTATCTCGTAATCAGCGCATAAATAATATTTTCAAAAGATTTTCTATGGCTTTAATTTAAATTTGATCTTTATTTATAATACAGTACAGTGTGAGACAGTAACTATTATTCTTACTATTTGCAAAACTATTAGGTCAAAAAAAGTTTCATTATGCTTTTAACATTTAGTACAGCAAACCACAGAATTACAAAACTCAATTCCCTTTTCATTAATCCTGTGAAGCCGAGCCAGCACTAGCAGTTACTCTTGAACGATCACTTGGCACGCGATACATCCACGTTGCAGATACATCATAACCATCGTGGAAATGAACAACTTTACAGAAATAGATCAAAATGCTCTGTGTTTGGAAATCAAGGGTTGTTGGATGTTATAATTATGTTTTGGAAAAGAACTAAGTGGAAAAACTTCTTATTTCATTTAGAAAAAACCGGATGGGAGGAGCTATTTTTGACTAGCTGTTGCTCGCGACTTCGGCTGCGCTAATGTGGGTTATAGCTGAAAAAACATTACCCCTGACACTGTCGGTTAAAAAGTGGCGTATGTGTTAATCTAGCGTGTCAACTTACTCCATAACGAATCGAATTAATAGGTTCGGTTACGACCTTTTAAGTATTAACATTATCAGGTTTAATGAAACTACTTTTAAACAAAAAGATATAAAGATATCTTGAAAACCTGAAATTTTACGGAGCAGCGACAAACAATATCACATTTCAGGAAAGTAATGTACCTAGTTGTTTGCCGAAATACAAAAATAATTATATGATTATATTATTTTGTAAACAACAATATTCATTACAGCAATTCGGAGAAAGGGTGGGACGTAAACAGCACGGTTTCAATGAAGAGTAATGAGTCTAATAACCAAACCGCGCTACCAAGAATTTGCTCGATAAATTATCATTAACCTTTTACTCCTAAGTTCCGAATGCAACTAGACTGTTAGAAGCACATTATAGTGTAGAATACTAGTGAGATCTTTGATTTTGAATGTGTTCTTCCCGGGTTTTTAAAGGTAATTCCACCAAAATTTAATCGTTTAGTTTTTATCGGAACCTTAGACGTAAGTTAGTGATCGCCTATTTCTTAATAAAATCTTATCCAAATCAGTCCTGATTTTTTTAAGGTTTTACAGAATAGACTAGAACTTTCAAAATGTGTGTATGTTATAAGTATTAAGCAAATAACTGTATGTAAAGCACGATTTAGAACAAAGCAGTAATTGATTGATATCGGGAGACAATTGTTTTTACGAAGATTTTAACTTTCAGGCATAATAATTATGGATGAAAACCTCTTCATTTTAATAAATAAAATCCTCTAAATTAGATCGATGATTTAACGTATCTTTCAACCTAGTTTAAATTAATAATTATTATTACTACAAACTAATATTCCCAGTAACGGCAGCCCGGTTTTGGAATGCACTCGAGCTCTCGGTAGTGCGTTGACATTTATTAATTAAGTAATTACTGCCTTAATGAATACAAGTTACCATGGCAACCAGATAGATATATACTAATGGTTTTTGCTTCGATTGCTTAATGCACATTCCGACTAGAGTCTAGTAGTGTTAACTTTTTAATTGAATTGGAAAACACGGATCGTGTTAGGCTGTCTGTACACGGCGGACTGTTTAAGTTTGCTTTTGGGGCCGCGTAGAGTAAGTACTCAGTGTAAATAATAATATACAGAATGACGTCCTCATACAAACAGGCGCAACGGGAGTTGTGACCTTGCTTTCCGGATCGTGGCATCCTCTTAGTATCTTACAGTCGCAAGCGTTTCGCAGTGATAAACGGACGGCGTATGGTTGATGTAATTAAAATGATGGCCACAGCATCGCGTAGGTGCACTGCACTCACTGCCCATACACGTATTGCCAGACAATCATGTCGCGCGGATGTAGGCATTTGTTATTAAAAATGGCAGTGCCTTACAACTGTTTTTATTTATATTGTGTTATAAGCTAGCGATCTCGTGGTCCCGGCAAATGCAAGGACGGGTGTTTTTGGTTGTTGCGAGTTTGACACATCCCTCTCCTTCCCCACGTTGTATGCTCATGATGTGGGTCAATGTCATTAACTTTTCAGATTGTAGTTAAGAAAAACGAACATGCAGGTACTATTGACGTACCTATATGAACCTCGATAGTCACGTGGACTTGCAGTCAGCTCAAATTTTGTGTTAAGTGCTTTTTAAAAAGTATTTATTTATTTTACGATTGATTTTTGTTTTACATACCGTTGAAAGCAGTCGGACTACAGCTGCAGATCATACTCTAATTTAATAGTAATTGTTGCCCGCGCCAATGACGGTTGTAGCTGCAAAAACAATACGTCCTTCAACATAATCGGTAAAAAACAGCCTTTGTGTTGACTCCATACAAAAATTCGTCAAAATTGATTCAGCCATACTTACAAATTTTCACATTTACGAGTATAATATTAATAGGATTTTATGCGTATATCTATGAAACCTTATAATCCTTTGCCAAGCAATCACAGCTTAATACAATCGATACCAGCTGTTCTAATTATCAGCTGTTCAAACAGCCCGTGTGTACACAGCTTTAGTATGACTTTTGGGCGACAGTGAACAGTAGCAAGCCTTTATTTGGCTTTGTTGGGAAGTTCCAATTGAGAGCCGGATCGAGTTAGCTGTAATGGCATTACCCTACTAACTATAAACTCTAATGATAGTCCTTATGTAGGTCGCATTAAGGTGTGAAATAGCTTATTGATTTTAAGAACAACTTTTAATTAGGCTGTTCGAAGTAGCTTGTCCTGTATTTAATTAGTTAATGACAACTAAGTATAGCTGCTGTGCTTTGATGATCGGAATATATTTTTATGTTAATTTGTTTTATGTTTCTTACGTAACGTTTAAAAAAAATATTTGTGAGATCGCATTCGAAATGTAATTAATTAGTTTGGCGAATTTTGGTCTTGTATTGGAACGAGAGATCGCTCGAAAGTAAATCTTTATTATTTCTTTTATCGTACATTAATACTTCTAAATATAATTCAAGCTAATCGTTCGTCGAAATCTTTAACGCAAATCGAATCACTGAACTATATGGAAGTGCCAAGTCGAAACCGAACGAAAATGTAATTTCTATCCATTTCAGCAATTTCAATCAAAATTAACGATTTCAGAAATGTCTTTTATCTACAGGGCCGACATCAGAAAAGTAACCGATAGAACCACGAACGTCTAAATTGTCTCAACGAGATGACAATCTTATTTGCATAATGCAGGCATTCCTATCTTCTCTTAACTGTGGGAATTCTGTTTTAGGCAAATTGAAGCCAACATCGTGCAATAATGAGGTACAAAGCTTTCAAAGCTTTCTTTTGGGAGAGGGTCTAATTTGAAATAACATATTCAAGATGGAGATTCCCAACAATAGAATGCTCTAAGTGATAAGTGAATTACGTTAGAGTAGATAAGAGTTCTTTGTAATAGAATCTTTTTAGGCGTGTAATGTTGATGAAATTCAGATTTTCTCTTTATTAGAATTGAAAAAAAGAGTATGTTTAAAGTGCCTATTTAAATATAATTAAAAATCAAGTTTCATTCTAGATTTTAAATGTGAACGCTGACAAAGGAATCTTTAAACCACCATTTGAGGTGATAAAGTAAATTAAAAGTTTCAATTTACCAATGACTGCTAAAATCAACACGGCAAGTTTAACGAGAACAAGATGTTCCAGATACGTACGTATGTACAGATATGAATATTATATCATAAAGATATAATATTCATATTTGCTTAAAAATCTGCTGACACCATCAACTTGATTGTACGCCAAAAAAATGAATTAAATATGAATAACACAAGTTTCAGAGCAAGTCAATTAGCGTCACTTGTTTGAGCAACGTATTCTACTATAGGTGCTTACCTAAGAGCCTTCCCTAATTGCTCCCATTTTTTTACGGAGTACGGAACCAAATTAGTTTAGCGGTACACGTGGAATTCTCGCTAAAAGTTTAGGCAACTTTTTTCTTACATTAGCTCCGTAATGGAATAAAGGGAGGACTGGTTTTATTACGTTTTGTATGATAGATGTATGTGGTGTTAGTAAAACATATTATGCTGGCTGTTGCCCGCGACTTCGTAAGCGCCAATGTCAGTTAATTATAGCTGCCAAAATATTACCCGCCTCTGACGCAGGGTTAAGGAAATCTATATTTGCCTGCGTTGTGCATCGAACCTACACCGTGTGCATTCAAATCCTTACACAGAGCCAAGCAACTACGACAATTAAATAGTAAAACATAACTTGAAGAGATAAGCCAAAGAGTTTAATTTAAAATTTCATAGTTAGCGATAGTGACATCAATTTATTTTCTTTCTACAGTTTGTATCTCTCAAAGACGTGACGAGAGTGGAGTACATCTACTACTGCCTTGATTTTAACGTGCAGCCTGTCTTATGGCTGTAATTCGGACACCATCGGATCATAACTTCTATATTAAATTCATCATAATTATATTACTAATCTCCTTAACGGGCTGTGTAATCAACCATGTTTTATGACTCCACCAATTTACCGAGCGAATAAATTCCATCCAGCCTTTTTTGTTATTTTTAGGTTCGAATAAATGGAAATATCTTTTCATTTTCTTTTTCGTATTCTTTTGAGAGTATTAAAGTTTTACGATCCTGTTTATTATCTGAGGCGAGATAAAAGTGTTTCGCGTTCTAATATCAGTGATTGCTGGCGTCTTATCAAAAACTTTATGGTTACTGTATGCAGATAAATAATTACTGCGAAACTTTGGTGTTTTGGTTCCAGCTAAATAAAAACTGGCTCGGAATAGAAAACTCAGAATCAATCAACAAAAATTAGGTTTTATTATTCAGAATATGTCATCGTCCAAGTTTTCGACAGACCTCAACCTCAAAAATTCTCAATTTAACACTTTTAAAATGGGGCTAATATTTGTAATTAACCCTCCATTCCATTACACTATTACCAAAGTACATCATGCAGAAACAGAAATACCTTCCTCAAAACATATGACAAGCGTTGCCGGCGGCGACTCCTGTGTTAAAACTTTTAATTTTCCGGGAAAACCCTTTTTCCATTTATCTGACATCTCCCACTCTTTCTGTAAATAAATCAACATTGGATTCAATTAAAATAAGAGGATAAAAATACTAACGATGTGAACAACTGAATGTGAGAAGGCTCCAAATATTTGGACCAGCTTGTAATGACGTAATATTATTATGTTAATGTTGATAATTATAGGTATGGGATAGTTTGGTTTGCTGGAGGCACTTAGATGAGGGACGCACATCATAGAAAAAAGTGGTAGATAATAAAGGAGGAATTTACCGTGCAGTAGGTGATTCCGGAATGGATGTAAACCTAAATGTCACTTACTTCAGTACCAAGTCCATCCCAAGGTTCTTCCAAGGTCTGTAAGAGATCGCTCTTAGCGATAAGACCGTCTATTGTGGCACCATGTAACTTTTACTTTTGTCATATCTGTTTTTCATGTGTTGTGTAATAAAAATATTCTACCTATCTAAATAGTCTGAAAAGTGTCGTACAGAAAGACACGGCGTTGCGCTCAGTGGGATATTACTCTAATGAGATCACGGCGTGGATCCATCAGTATCCCATTGAGTTTCAAAAGACAAGAGATTGGGTATATTAGTAGGTAAGTACATATTTATTAAAACACCATCCCTAGGACTCTAGTACGTACCCTAACAACATTCTTATTTTTTTTCAGTTTAAATGTGTCACAAAATTTTATGACTTGTAAACAAATTTCGTTTACCCTATTTTAATAATGTAAATAGGAACCTGTCTTGTGTTATGTACCTACATCAGCTAAAGTATCAGAAATTGAACAATGGACCAAATATATACTGATACAAATCGATCGCTTCCGGGAACTAAACCTAACTTACAAAATCGGAAACTTTGTCTGGATTCTCAGATAATTAGGGGAATAAACACAAGTTTACACAAATTTAGTGCCTTATATTAAGCAAAGGACTTTACCGACAGTTTCAAATCAATCTAACAAGACTTTAACTCAGACTTCAATAGTTTAGAACTTCCTAACTAATTCTACTGGAAAATTACTTGCATTTAGTTTGATTTCGGTTTAAAACTGTCCTGTGGGGTGATTAAATTGTTGTTACGAGTATATTAGGTACCTATCTAGTGTAAAGACACGATCATATAATCATTTGCCGTAGAATCTATTCTTAAATTGCAACGTTAAATGATTTGCAATCAAATATTCAGTCATAAAACTCATGAACATTTTTAGTTCTTAGATTTCATCATAGATGGCGTTACCCGTCACTGTTAGTTCACAGAAACAATATTTAAAATTGTAAACCTACAATAATATTTTAACAAAGCTTCAACCATACTATGGAAATACTTTCCTTCTTCGTCCTTTCCTCTTTTTTGTATGTAGAGTATACAAAAATTAAAGCAAAAGTTAATATGTTTTTAGTCTAATTACATCAGCGCACGTATAATCCTTATAAAATCTCTGATTAATATTCGTCTGTACCACAGAGTTCCATTTCTGTTACGGATATAAATAGCAAAAGTAATAATCTCGAGTTTGTACATAGGTTATGAATGTACGGAGATGTTAGCCGGATTTTCCTAATATTTCGCCAAGAAATATAATTTAAGAAGTCCTCCAGTCGCAGAAGACCGCAATATTGCATTGAAAGTCAAATATGATGAAATTTATGCTCGGAATTTGCGGGTATGTGAATTTGTTAGCTATTACAAATTCACATACCACTGTATAATAATATATTACAATATGAAGTCTTCATATAAACAGGCGTAATTCGAGTTATGCCTACGCTATCGGATTGTGGCACGACCGTGGCGTGATACAGGCACGGTATTGTTGATGTAATTAGAATGCTGTAGGTGGGCAACCCTATCGCTGTTACGTAAAATAAGTTTACAAATATAGATTAAATAAGAAAATAGACACTTAAAAAACAGTCTTGAGCACATGCGAATTACAGCCAGGATACCTAAGTGTAAAACTCAATTTCACTTCCGAAATATTTACAATAGATGTACATAAATGAACTTGGGATAGTATCTAGTAGTTTTTTTATGATAGGATGATACTTAAGTACACATACGAGTATAATTATAATGCTTTAAAAGTTACTACGTCTAAAATATAACATAATACGTTTACTGATTGTTAGACATAACAGAACAAGCGTATATTTGCGAGATTGCGATACAAAGCTTACTTGCATTGTATTGTGGCCAAACTTCTAAGTTATGGTTACGATTCGTAAGCAAATTAAGCTTCGGACTTAGTCATATGTTTGTTACGAAGCGTTCGTATACAGAATAGACGCAATGTGATATTAAGTTGTGCTTACTATTGCTATGCGGATTCTCTATTTTATTATAAGTTTGCTTGTTGTATATCTTGACGCTTGTCTTCGAATCCCGACGATTTTGTAACATGTATGCTCTGTTAAACAATTGAAGTTTAAGTCCTAGTCAAATGGTTTATGAAATTGTGAAATTTTCTATAAAATTAAACATTACAATGTAAGGAATATTCCTTTATAGCTAGAGAAAATTCACATAAAATCTCAAAACAGTTTGGTAAATTTCGCTCAAGAAATCTATTGCAACTGTTTAGTTCGGTAAATATGTTTTTACACGTGACTGTACTTGGATTTTGGTAACCAATACACTGGCAAGTCAACTTAAAAAAGTTTATACATTGGCACGTGTCATTGATTTTTAAATTTTCATGTGTAAGGTACCTACATTTATTGCTAGATGCACTTAGTGGAACATCCATTACTAATAAAAAAGTTATGTATTCGTGTGAGTGGTCGTATGTTGGTTGATGAGATGAAATTGGACGGGTATCAGCTGGTATCGATACCTAGCATTCAAAAGGCCTTAGCTTACCGACAACATCCTTTGACATACATATAATTATTACCAAAATTTAGTTTTTTTTTGTCTTTGCAAGCAAACAAATTAAAGTATACTAATACTTATTAAAATCTCGAAAATTGAAAGTTAAGTAAAGCCAATTTGACCTTAACACAAGTAGGTATACGTTTCCTACGGGAAACAAATGAATAAACATGAGTTTGTGATTGTTTGAAATGAATTTCGACAAAGTTTAAGCACTTGCTTAGGCGGTGTTTAATTGCGTACAATTGTTATTGATTTAAAGTATTATACTACCTAACTTTTATTTCTTAAAAGTATTCTAGGTTTTTTTTGTACAGAACTACATAGGTAATCAAACATGAAACTAAGTTATTTTAAAAGTTCTCCAAACAATTTTTTTTTACTTAATTAATTATTTACATACCTCTTAAAAGAGATGTGGGTGAACTTAGCAGATCAATGTCCAGCAGATCAAAAAAAAAAGAGAGTTCTATTCGCATGCAGCTGAGTTCTATAGTTCCTGATAGTTTTTAGAAATAGTTCTGCTGTTTTTACCCCAAAAATTTAAATTAATGAAATGCTCTGCTAACTTCCCGTAGCAGATCAATTTGAAGCAGATCAAAAAGAACGTGTGTTCCTTTCGCATGCAGGTAAGTTCTAAAGTTCCTGATAGTTTTCTAAAATAGTTATGACGTTTTTATCCCAAAAAAGACAATTTAAAAAAGGTCTGCGAACTTCCCGTAGCAGATTGAAAACCCGAAAATAACATTTTCATTGCCTTATAATATATTCCCACAGCCTAGAACTCTTTTGTTTTAGACAGAACTATAGTAAAACTGCAATGCACAATTCGATTCGAGTCCAGAACTCACGTCCTTAGGTTAGGTTTGGTTTTTAGTTAGGTTAGGTTAGGTTTGGTTTTTAGTTAGGTAAGGTTAGGTTTTTAGTTAGGTTAGGTAAGCTTTGGTTTTTAGTTAGGTTAGGTTAGGTTTGGTTTTTAGTTAGGTTAGGTTAGGTTAGGTTTTTAGTTAGGTTAGGTTAGGTTTGGTTTTTAGTTAGGTTAGGTTAGGTTTGGTTTTTAGTTAGGTTAGGTTTTTAGTTAGGTGAGGTTAGGTTTTTAGTTAGGTTAGGTTAGGTTTGGTTTTTAGTTAGGTTAGGTTAGGTTTGGTTTTTAGTTAGGTTAGGTTAGGTTTTTAGTTAGGTTAGGTTAGGTTTGGTTTTTAGTTAGGTTAGGTTTGGTTTTTAGTTAGGTTAGGTTTGGTTTTAGTAAGGTTAGGTTAGGTTTGGTTTTTAGTTAGGTTAGGTTAGGTTAGGTTTTTAGTTAGGTTAGGTTAGGTTTGGTTTTTAGTTAGGTTAGGTTAGGTTTGGTTTTTAGTTAGATTAGGTAAATTTTGGTTTTTAGTTAGGTTAGGTTAGGTTTTTAGTTAGGTTAGGTTAGGTTTGGTTTTTAGTTAGGTTAGGTTAGGTTTAGTTTTTAGTAAGGTTAGGTTAGGTTTTGTTTTTAGTTAGGTTAGGTTTGGTTTTTAGTTAGGTTAGGTTTGGTTTTAGTAAGGTTAGGTTAGGTTTGGTTTTTAGTTAGGTTAGGTTAGGTTAGGTTTTTAGTTAGGTTAGGTTAGGTTTGGTTTTTAGTTAGGTTAGGTTAGGTTTTTAGTTAGGTTAGGTTAGGTTTGGTTTTTAGTTAGGTTAGGTTAGGTTTGGTTTTTAGTTAGGTAAGGTTAGGTTTGGTTTTTAGTTAGGTTAGGTTAGGTTAGGTTTTTAATTAGGTTAGGTTAGGTTAGGTTAGGTTAGGTTTGGTTTTTAGTTAGGTTAGGTTAGGTTTAGTTTTTAGTTAGGTTAGGTTAGGTTTGGTTTTTAGTTACGTTAGGTTAGGTTTGGTTTTTAGTTAGATTAGGTTAGGTTTAGTTTTTAGTTAGGTTAGGTTAGGTTTTTAGTTAGGTTAGGTTAGGTTTGGTATTTAGTTAGGTTAGGTTTGGTTTTTAGTAAGGTTAGGTTAGGTTTTTAGTTAGGTTAGGTTAGGTTTGGTTTTTAGTTAGGTTAGGTTAGGTTTAGTTTTTAGTAAGGTTAGGTTAGGTTTGGTTTTTAGTTAGGTTAGGTTTGGTTTTTAGTTAGGTTAGGTTTGGTTTTAGTAGGTTAGGTTAGGTTTGGTTTTTAGTTAGGTTAGGTTAGGTTAGGTTTTTAGTTAGGTTAGGTTAGGTTTGGTTTTTCGTTAGGTTAGGTTAGGTTAGGTTTTTAGTTAGGTTAGGTTAGGTTTGGTTTTTAGTTAGGTTAGGTTCGGTTTTTAGTTAGGTTAGGTTTGGTTTTAGTAAGGTTAGGTTAGGTTTGGTTTTTAGTTAGGTTAGGTTAGGTTAGTTTTTTAGTTAGGTTAGGTTAGGTTTGGTTTTTAGTTAGGTTAGGTTAGGTTTTTAGTTAGGTTAGGTTAGGTTTGGTTTTTAGTTAGGTTAGGTTAGGTTTGGTTTTTAGTTAGGTTAGGTTAGGTTTGGTTTTTAGTAAGGTTAGGTTAGGTTAGGTTTGGTTTTTAGTTAGGTTAGGTTAGGTTTAGTTTTTAGTTAGGTTAGGTTAGGTTTGGTTTTTAGTTAGGTTAGGTTAGGTTTGGTTTTCAGTTAGGTTAGGTTTGGTTTTTAGTTAGGTTAGGTTAGGTTAGGTTTGGTTTTTAGTTAGGTTAGGTTAGGTTTGGTTTTTAGTTAGGTTAGGTTAGGTTTGGTTTTTAGTTAGGTTAGGTAAGGTTTTTAGTAAGGTTAGGTAAGGTTTGGTTTTTAGTTAGGTTAGGTTAGGTTTGGTTTTTAGTTAGGTTAGGTTAGGTTAGGTTAGGTTTTTAGTTAGGTTAGGTTAGGTTTGGTTTTTAGTTAGGTTAGGTTAGGTTTGCATGAAGTAGTACCATGCACTGCCATGCACCGACACAAAAAACGCGGATGACGTAGCACAGCGGTTCAGGTTTAGTCAGTAAGAGTCTGACACTACCCGCGGCTCCCCCCGGGGTCGCGGGTGTCCATGAGGATTCCCCCGCTTTACCAAAAAAAAAAAAAAAAGGTTAGGTTAGGTTTGGTTTTTAGTTAGGTTAGGTTAGGTTTGCATGAAGTAGTACCATGCACTGCCATGCACCGACACAAAAAACGCGGATGACGTAGCACAGCGGTTCAGGTTTAGTCAGTAAGAGTCTGACACTACCCGCGGCTCCCCCCGGGGTCGCGGGTGTCCATGAGGATTCCCCCGCTTTACCAAAAAAAAAAAAAAAAAAGGTTAGGGTTAGGTTTGGGTTTTTAGTTAGGTTAGGTTAGGTTTTTTAGTTAGGTTAGGTTAGGTTTGGTTTTTAGTTAGGTTAGGTTAGGTTTGGTTTTTAGTTAGGTTAGGTTAGGTTTGATTTTTAGTAAGGTTAGGTTTGGTTTTTAGTTAGGTTAGGTTAGGTTTGGTTTTTAGTTAGGTTAGGTTAGGTTTGGTTTTTAGTTAGGTTAGGTAAGGTTTTTAGTAAGGTTAGGTAAGGTTTGGGTTTTTAGTTAGGTTAGGTTAGGTTTGGTTTTTAGTTAGGTTAGGTTAGGTTAGGTTAGGTTTTTAGTTAGGTTAGGTTAGGTTTGGTTTTTAGTTAGGTTAGGTTAGGTTTGGTTTTTAGTTAGGTTAGGTTAGGTTTGGTTTTTAGTTAGGTTAGGTTAGGTTTTTAGTTAGGTTAGGTTAGGTTAGGTTAGGTTTGGTTTTTAGTAAGGTTAGGTTAGGTTTTTAGTTAGGTTAGGTTAGGTTTGGTTTTTAGTTAGGTTAGGTTAGGTTTAGTTTTTAGTAAGGTTAGGTTAGGTTTGGTTTTTAGTTAGGTTAGGTTAGGTTTGGTTTTTAGTTAGGTTAGGTTAGGTTTGGTTTTTAGTTAGGTTAGGTTAGGTTTGGTTTTTAGTTAGGTTAGGTTAGGTTTGGTTTTTTAGTAAGGTTACGTTAGGTTTGGGTTTTTAGTTAGGTTAGGTTAGGTTTGGTTTTTAGTTAGGTTAGGTTAGGTTTGGTTTTTAGTTAGGTTAGGTTAGGTTTTGGTTTTTTTGGTAGGTTAGGTTACCTCTATCCTTAGGGAACTCTATCCCGGCTATCCCTTGGGAACTCTATCCCAGCTATCCCTAGCGAACTCTATCCCAGCTATCCCTAAGGAACTCTATCCCAGCTATACCTTGGGAACTCTATCCCAGCTATCCCTAGCGAACTCTATCCCAGCTATCCCTCGGAAAACTCTATCCCAGCTATCCCTAGGGAACTCTATCCCAGATATCCCTTGGGAACTCTATCCCAGCTATCCCTAGGGAACTCTTTCCCAGGTATCCCGGCTATCACAGCTATCCCTAGGGAACTCTATCCCAGCTATCCCGGCTATCCCTCGGGAACTCTTATCCCAGCTATCCCTTGGGAACTCTATCCCAGCTATCCCTTGGGAACTCTATCCCAGATATCCCTTGGGAACTCTATCCCAGCTATCCCTAGGGAACTCTATCCCAGATATCCCTTGGGAACTCTATCCCAGCTATCCCTAGGGGAAACTCTTTCCCAGGTATCCCGGCTATCCCTAGGGAACTCTATCCCAGCTATCCTGGCTATCCCTAGCGAACTCTATCCCAGCTATCCCAAAGGAACTCTATCCCAACTAATACCTTGGGAACCTCTATCCCAGCTATCCCTAGCGAACTCTATCCCAGCTATCCCTCGGAAACTCTATCCCAGCTATCCCTAGGGAACTCTATCCCAGATATCCCTTGGGAACTCTATCCCAGCTATCCCTAGGGAACTCTTTCCCAGGTATCCCGGCTATCCCAGCTATCCCTAGGGAACTCTATCCCAGCTATCCCGGCTATCCCTCGGGAACTCTATCCCAGCTATCCCTTGGGAACTCTATCCCAGCTATCCCTTGGGAACTCTATCCCAGATATCCCTTGGGAACTCTATCCCAGCTATCCCTAGGGGAACTCTATCCCAGATATCCCTTGGGAACTCTATCCCAGCTATCCCTAGGGAACTCTTTTCCCAGGTATCCCGGCTATCCCTAGGGAACTCTATCCCAGCTATCCTGGCTATCCCTCGGGAACTCTATCCCAGCTGTCCCGGCTATCCCTAGGGAACTTTATCCCAGCTATCCCGGCTATCCCTCGGGAACTCTATCCCAGCTATCCCGGCCATTCCTTTGGGAACTCTATTCCAGCTATCCCGGCTATTCCTAGTGAACTCTATCCCGGCTATCCCTAGGGAACTCTATCCCAGCTATCCCGGCTATCCCTAGGGAACTCTATCCCAGCTAACCCGGCTATCCCTACGTAAACCTAAAAACCAAACCTAACCTAACCTAACTAAAAAACCAACCCTAACCTAACCTACCTAAAAACCAAACCTAACCTAACCTCACTAAAAACCTAACCTAACCTAACTAAAAACCAAACCAAACCTAACCTAACTAAAAACCAAACCTAACCTAACCTAACTAAAAACTAAACCTAACCTAACCTAACTAAAAACCAAACCTAACCTAACCTAACTAAAAACCTAACCTAACTAAAAACCTAACCTAACCTAACCTAACCTAACTAAAAACCTAACCTAACCTAATTAAAAACCAAACCTAACCTAACCTAACTAAAAACCTAAGCCTAACCTAACCTAACTAAAAACCTAACTCTAACCTAACTAAAAACCAAATCTAACCTAACCTAACTAAAAACCAAACCTAACCTAACCTAACTAAAAACCAAACCTAACCTAACCTAACTAAAAACCTCAACCTAACCTAACTAAAAACCAAACCTAACCTAACCTAACTAAAAACCTAACCTAACCTAACTAAAAACCAAATCTAACCTAACCCTAACTAAAAAACCAAACCTAACCTAACCTAACTAAAAACCAAACCTAACCTAACCTAACTAAAAACCTAACCTAACCTAACTAAAAACCAAACCTAACCTAACCTAACTAAAAACCTAACCTAACCTTACCTAACTAAAAACCAAACCTAACCTAACCTAACTAAAAACCAAACCTAATCTAACCTAACTAAAATCCAAAACCTAACCTAACCTAACTAATAACCAAACCTAACCTTACCTAACTAAAGACCAAACCTAACCTAACCTAACTAAAATTTAAACCTAACCTAACTAAAGACCAAACCTAACCTAACCTAACTAAAAAATAAACCTAACCTAACCTAACTAAAAACCAAACCTAACCCTAACTAAAAACCAAACCTAACCTACACCTAACTAAAAACCAAACCTAACCTAACCTAACTAAAAACCAAACCTAACCTAACCTAACTAAAAACCAAACCTAACCTAACCCTTACTAAAAACCAAACCTAACCTAACTAAAACCAAACCTAACCTAACCCTAACTAAAAACCTAACCTAACCTTACTAAAAACCTAACCTAACTAAAAACTTAACCTAATTAAAAACCAAACCTAACCTAACTAAAAACCAATCCTAACCTAACCAAACTAAAATCCAAACCTAACCTATCCTAACTAAAAACCAAACCAAACCTAACCTTACTAAAAACCAAACCTAACCTAACTAAAAACTAAACCTAACCTAACCTAACTAAAAACCTAACCTAACCTAACCTAACTAAAAACCTAACCTAACCTAACCTAACTAAAAACCAAACCTAACCTAACCAAACTAAAAAACCAAACCTAACCCTTAACTAAAAATCAAACCTAACCTAACCTAACTAAAAACCAAAATTTACCTAATCTAACTAAAAACCAAACCTAACCTAACCTAACTAAAAACCCAACCTAACCTTACCTAACTAAAAACCCAACCTAACCTAACCTTACTAAAAACCAAACCTAACCTAACTAAAACCCAAACCTAACCTAACCTAACTAAAAACCTAACCTAACCTTACTAAAAACCTAACCTTACTAAAAACTTAACCTAATTAAAAACCAAACCTAACCTAACTAAAAACCAAACCTAACCTAACGTAACTAAAAACCAAACCTAACCTAACCTAACTAAAAACCAAACCAAACCTAACCTAACTAAAAACCTAACCTAACCTTACTAAAAACCAAACCTAACCTAACTAAAACCAAACCTAACCTAACCTAACTAAAAACCTAACCTAACCTACTAAAAACCTAACCTAACTAAAAACTTAACCTAATTAAAAACCAAACCTAACCTAACTAAAAACCAATCCTAACCTAACCTAACTAAAATCCAAACCTAACCTAACCTAACTAAAAACCAAACCAAACCTAACCTAACTAAAATCCAAACCTAACCTATCCTAACTAAAAACCAAACCAAACCTAACCTTACTAAAAACCAAACCTAACCTAACTAAAAACTAAACCTAACCTAACCTAACTAAAAACCTAACCTAACCTAACCTAACTAAAAACCTAACCTAACCTAACCTAACTAAAAACCAAACCTAACCTAACCTAACTAAAAACCAAACCTAACCTTACTAAAAATCAAACCTAACCTAACCTAACTAAAAACCAAAATTTACCTAATCTAACTAAAAACCAAACCTAACCTAACCTAACTAAAAACCAAACCTAACCTTACTAAAAATCAAACCTAACCTAACCTAACTAAAAACCAAAATTTACCTAATCTAACTAAAAACCAAACCTAACCTAACCTAACTAAAAACCAAACCTAACCTTACTAAAAACCTAACCTTACTAAAAACTTAACCTAATTAAAAACCAAACCTAACCTAACTAAAAACCAATCCTAACCTAACCTAACTAAAATCCAAACCTAACCTAACCTAACTAAAAACCAAACCAAACCTAACCTTACTAAAATCCAAACCTAACCTAACCTAACTAAAAACCAAACCAAACCTAACCTTACTAAAAACCAAACCTAACCTAACTAAAAACTAAACCTAACCTAACCTAACTAAAAACCAAACCTAACCTAACCTAACTAAAAACCTAACCCTACTAAAAACCTAACCTAACTAAAAACCAAACCTAACCTAACCTAACTAAAAACCAAACCTAACCTAATCTAACTAAAAACCTAACCTAACCTAACTTAAAACCAAACCTAACCTAACCTAACTAAAAACCTAACCTAACTAAAAACTTAACCTAACTAAAAACCTAACCTAACTAAAAACCTAACCTAACTAAAAACCTAACCTAACCTAACCTAACTAAAAACCAAACCTAACCTAACCTAACTAAAAACCAAACCTAACCTTACTAAAAATCAAACCTAACCTAACCTAACTAAAAACCAAACCTTACCTAACTATAAACCAAACTTTACCTAATCTAACCAAAAACCAAACCTAACCTAACCTTACTAAAAACCAAACCTAACCTAACTAAAACCAAACCTAACCTAACCTAACTAAAAACCTAACCTAACCTTACTAAAAACCTAACCTTACTAAAAACTTAACCTAATTAAAACACCAATACCTAACCTTAACTAAAAACCAATCCTAACCTAACCTAACTAAAATCCAAAACCTAACCTAACCTAACTAAAAACCAAAACCAAACCTAACCTTACTAAAATCCAAACCTAACCTAACCTAACTAAAAACCAAACCAAACCTAACCTTACTAAAAACCAAACCTAACCTAACTAAAAACTAAACCTAACCTAACCTAACTAAAAACCAAACCTAACCTAACCTAACTAAAAACCTAACCCTACTAAAAACCTAACCTAACTAAAAACCAAACCTAACCTAACCTAACTAAAAAACCAAACCTAACCTAATCTAACTAAAAACCTA